>OZ018333.1:120230656-120839200 GCA_963969495.1 Ceratothoa steindachneri | reverse complement strand
TTGACCTCTCTCTCAAATTCCTTGGATACACGACCTCTCTCTCCTCTCTCTCTCTCTCTCTCTCTCTCTCTCTCTCTCTCTCTCTCTCTCTCTTGTCTCTCTCTCTCTCTCTCTCTTGTCTCTCTCTCTCTCTCTCATAAAGAAAGTAGAGGGAGAGGTGACGCCCCCTTGTCGCGGGAAGAGAGCTTGTGTGTACCTTTGACTTTTCGAGCTATGTCGGCGGGGGTACCTATTCTGGGTACCCCTGGTAGGGCTTCCCTTGTCGATTTGGTCGAAAACGAGATTCCAGACTAAGTGCGTCACTCCATCCTTTTTCTACTCTATCATTTTCCCTTTTTACTTTCATCCTATCTCTCCCACTTATACAAAAAGAAAAACAAAACAAAAAAAGCCCCTCCTATCATGTCACTCTTTCCCTTTTTTCCCTCTATCTACATATAAGGACCTGGCAGCTACCTCACGCGTCAGAAGAGAGGCTTTGGAACCTCTATAAACAACGCCAATCGACGCTCACTGGTTGCGAGAGACTAGGACTAGAGGTGTCCTAGGCGTTGGGGCACGATGAATGGGATGAGGGTAGTGCCCCGTTTAACCCCTTCCCTGGCGCGTAATTATTGACCGTTCCCAGTGCCCGTTGACGGGTGCCTCTGGTAGCATCGGTCCGAGGTGACGGCCCTTTGTTCCCAGGTTGGTTGCCAGGCCAATAAAAAGCCTTGGGTCGAGTCTCTTGGTGGGGCGGGATATCCATTGAACGCTGCTCCGAGATCCTGGCCGTTGTGAAGGGAACTAGTAGGAGTTTAGTAAGGGGCGTGCTTCGTTGTTGTTCACCTGGTGACAAATCGATGGCCCCTTCGGGGACCGTCTGTGCTGCTTGGTTGGGAGCCACGGCACGCCGAGGCTTGACGACTCGGTCGGACGAACAGCAGCACATGGAGCGTGCCTTCTGGAAGACTCCGAAACGACTCCGATCAATAGGCGGGAGCGACTCACGCGGGGAGAACTCACCAACCCCCCTTTTTTATCATTGATTGGTCGCAAAGTATTTAAAGAGAGAAAGTGTTCAGAATGACCGGCAAGAAAGGACCAGGAGCTCTAAAATACACGTGCGCAATATGCCACATAGATAAGTGGTGCGTGGACTTTCCGGAGGGGTGTTTTTCGAAATGCCACCCGGCCAGTTCCTGCACCGACTGTATTTTAAACGGCCAAATCAAGGAGCTAAAGGAAACGTGCAGGGTTTCCGAGGAAAGATCCAGGAAGTTGGAGGAGAAAATAAGCAGACTCGAATTAGAACACGCCGGACTGATTCGCAGGCTAGAGGTCAGAATAGCAGAGCTAACGCCAAGCCCTGTACCAAACACTGCTTCTGCAGTACTACCCCCAGAGCTAGGTCCGCATGCTACGGATAAACCCCCAAAGAAAAAGAAAAGAAAGCGAAAGAAACAGGAAGAAGAGAAAGTTGAAACAGAAGATAAAGTAGAAGCTGAAAAAGAGAAAGTTGAAGCAGAGGAAGAAAAGATAAAAACAAAGGAAGATAGCGCGGAAAAGATGAATAAGAAAAAGAAGAAGAAAAATAAGATGGAGAAGAAAGCGGGAACCGAGAGTTCGCTTCCGCAAGGAAAGCATCAAACCTCTGCTGCACGGAAATGCCCGAGGGTTACCCTTGTGGGCGATTCCCAAGCACAAGGTTTGCGGCCCCTGCTAGCGGCCCGCCTTCGCACTAGTGTGGAGGTATGTTGCCAGCCAGGACGGGGAAACCACCACATCAGGGTAGAGGCTGAGAAATCTCAGATCTCCGAGAATTCAGTCGTTGCCCTGATGGTGAGTGGGAATGACCTCTACCTCCGAGGAGGCAAAGTAGGCCCCAGCGAGAAAATTCTCAACACGGTCATGGGAGCCGTGGACGACTGTGGATTGAGAACTCGCAAACGGGTCGTTGTAGGGATGCTCCCAAGAAGAGGTCCTAGCCGGACAGCTCACTCTAGGAACGTGACCCTGAACCAGCGCCTGTCCGACCTCTGTACGGCGGAAGGGGTCTTCTTTCTGGACCCTTACCGCACCTTTTACGGTCGAAACGACCTTTACCAAAGGGACGGAGTGCACCTTTCATTCAAGGGAAAGGCTGTACTCTGTAACCTAATCCAGGATGTCGTAGAGCGGACGCAGAGGAGCGTCCGACCCAGAGTGAAGGCGGACATAAGAGAGTATGCCCGTGTCACTCCTGGAACTACGTTCTTAGATGTGGCAAAGAGGGGTACTACCACACAAAAGAAGCCGGGAAACGGAAGAGCGTAGGGAGTCCTACACTGGGGGACTCCCTAAAAGTTCTTCTGTTCAACGCGAGGTCAATCAGGAATAAGTTTCTTGAGCTCCGTGGCCTCGTAGCAACAGAGGAACCTGAGATGGTGGCCATAACGGAGACGTGGATTAAAACCTCAAGCCGAGATTTTGAAGGCGAATTCACGATTCCCGGTTACCAGCTCTTCCAGAAAGATAGGCCAGACAGAGAGGGTGGCGGTGTGATGTTGTATGTCAAGGATACTCTCAACTCGACGGATTGCAACATCGTATCCGACCATGAACTACTAGGTGTTGACCTAGAGATAGGTGCTGCCAAATACAGGACCCTGGTGCTTTATAGACCTCCTGCCCAACTCGTTGAAAAGGACAGAGATCTGTACCAGCTACTAGGAGAACTTGTCGAAGACAGAGTGTGTATCGTCATGGGTGATTTCAACACACAAGTTGACTGGGAAACCAGAGAACCCTGTGGCGAGAACGCACCACTCCTGGAGTTCACGAACAACGAGTTCCTCACTCAATGGGTGAGAGAGCCAACGAGAGGAGACAATATCCTCGACTTGGTTTTCACCTCTGAGGATGACATCGTTGAGGACCTCTCTGTTGGCGAAGAGCTCGGTGGCAGTGACCACCGACTAATTAGATTCGTAGTCAAAGTCCCCAAGGCAGAGTCTGCAACTAGTAAATCAAGGAAACTGGATTTGAGAAGAGCAGACTTTGCAGGTCTACGCGCGGGACTGACTGACGCGAGGCTAGAAGAGTGCGAGGCTGTTGAAGACTCTTGGAACAGTTTCAAAACCACATTCATGAGTCTTCAATCGCGTTTCATCCCTCTGAAATGCCCCCGTCGGTCGTCTGTTCAACCAAAGTGGTTTAATCGAGAAATCGGCCAACTGCTTAGGGAGAAGAGAAATGTGTACCGGCAATCGAAGATCTCGGGTGACTTTGACGAATACCGGAGGCTAGCCAGGAGAGTGAAGTCCAGCATAAGGGCGGCTAAGCGGTCTGAGGAACTCCGAGTGGCGAGACTCTGTAAAGAGAATCCCAAGGAGTTTTTTGGATATGTGAACAGCCGTAAACCAATCCGTCGAACGATTGGCCCTTTGAGGAATGAGGAAGGGACATTAAAGCATTCAGATGCAGAAAATGCTAACCTCCTCAACGACTACTTCTCTTCGGTGTTTACTGAAGAGTGTGGTCCCATT
Organism: Ceratothoa steindachneri; assembly: GCA_963969495.1. NCBI lineage: Eukaryota > Metazoa > Arthropoda > Malacostraca > Isopoda > Cymothoidae > Ceratothoa > Ceratothoa steindachneri. The sequence goes on along the minus strand of OZ018333.1, from coordinate 120,835,694 downwards.
CCCCAGCCGACGGATTCCTACTCGGGGGAAAAGCTGGAGGCAATGGACTTCACCGAAGGAGAAATAAAGAAAAAGATCGCTGACCTAAAGACGAATAAGTCCCCTGGACCGGACGGGTTTCTACCCAAGGTGTTGAAGGAAGTGTGCGATGAAGTATCACGACATCTGTGCGCTATCTTTAACATGTCAATCCGGACCGGATGCGTTCCTAGAGACTGGCGTGAGGCGGAGGTGACTCCGATCTTCAAGAAAGGAGACCGTAACCAACCGTCGAACTACTGACTTCGATAGTCGGTAAACTCATGGAAAGCATCATGGTGGACAAAGTGACGTCGTATTTAGAGTCAAACCTGCTACTGAGGAGTTCCCAGCACGGCTTCCGAAGGCAACGGTCATGCCTGACGAACCTTGTAGAATTCTTCCACTTCGTTTTCAGCGAGCACGATCGGGACAAGGCGGTGGATGTGGTCTACCTAGACTTTCAGAAAGCCTTTGATAAGGTACCACACCGCCGCCTTCTCCGGAAAGTGCGAGCGCTTGGCATAGACGGAAAGGTAGCCGGCTGGATCGAGAACTGGCTAAGTGGCAGACGGCAACGGGTGGTGGTGAATGGACAGTCTTCTGAGTGGGTGCCCGTTACTAGCGGGGTGCCTCAAGGTTCTGTCCTGGGACCACTACTATTCATCATCTACGTCAACGACATGGACGGTGACATGGTTGCGAAGATTTCCAAATTTGCCGACGATACCAAGCTTGGTATGAACGTTGCAAAGGATGGAAATACTGCCCGCCTGCAGGAAGATCTTGGGAAGATTGGGGAGTGGTCGGACACGTGGCAAATGCCTTTTAACGTGGGCAAATGCAAAGTGATGCATATCGGCCACAGAAACCCCCAATCTCAGTATATCCTTAAGGGCACTGCTCTTGAATCGAGTGACACTGAGAAGGACTTGGGTGTAACAATCACTAGTGACCTCAAGTTCTCGAAACAGTGCATTGAGGCGGAGAAAAAGGCCCAAAGGATGCTAGGCTATATTAAGCGCCAGTTTGGTTATCGGAACCAGGAGATTGTACTGTGCCTGTACAACTCACTTGTCCGACCGCCCCTGGAGTATGCCGTACAATTTTGGAGTCCTTCATTGCGAAAGGACATCGCGAGATTGGAACGCGTACAAGCCAGGGCAACCAAGCTGATTCCCTCTATACGACATAAAAGTTATGAGGATAGACTAAGGGAATTAGATCTGTTCTCGCTGGAAACCCGTAGACTGCGTGGTCAGCTCATCGAAGTCTTCAAAATACTTCGAGGGTTCGACAATGTTTACTACCGGGATATGTTCACACTGAGTGAGAACAGAACGCGCAATCACGGCTTCAAACTTGAACTGAAGCGTTACAACCGCAATCTGTGTGGAAACTTTTTCACCTACAGTATCTGCGGTAAGTGGAACGCACTTCCAGTGGAAGTTGTCAACAGTGAATCTGTTGACCAGTTCAAGTCAAGACTAGACAAAGTCTTGAAAAGTGGCCGTTTAGGGACGCAAAACAATTGAGCAGCCTTGTGCCCGCTCGATTGCAAGTCCAATGGTACCCTCTTTGAATGGACCGTAAGGTCTCCTAGGGTACTTACTTTCCTTGTTACTCCTTGTTACTCTCTCTTTCTCTCTCTCTCTCTCTCTTTCTCTCTCTCTCTCTCTCTTTCTCTCTCTCTCTCTCTCTCTCTCTCTCTCTCTCTCTCTCTCTCTCTCTCTCTCTCTCTCTCTCTCTCTCTCTCTCTCTCTCTCTCTCTCTCTCTCTCTCTCTCTCTCTCTCCGGGAGCTCGGTTATCTATTTATTAATCCCAGGTTGCGTCCTTTGATCCCGCAGCTTGTGTACGTGAAGACGTCGCGTCAGCTGAAGCGGATCGAAAGCGTCTCCCGCTCCCCCATTTACTCCCACTTCGGGGAGACGATACAGGGTGAGTGCTGCCAGAAGGGCGGAACCCTCAAAATTGTTCTCGCCTATGACCCCTAGAGCCTGGTTGCTAGGTAGTGTAACTTTCCCGGGGGAGAAGATCCCTCGAGGGGCAAGGGGGTTCGAAGTATGGGGGAATAAAAGGAGGCTTTCTAATTTTTATTAAGGCAATGGTCCTTGCCATTATTCTGGGTCGGGCGGGGGTCTGCCCACCACTAGAGTACCACTACAGCAATATACCGACACTGAGGCCCTACCTGATACAACCAAAAGGAAATGGGTATGGGTTTTACCTCCAATCGGTATTCAAGATGCCTTTATTTCTATTTAGGGGAACTACTGATTGACGTGTAATCCGAAACACTATTAGATGGCTCTATTTTTATTTGGGGGACCTACGGATTAACGCAGCATCTGAACCATAGAGTGGATGGGTTGTAATTGTAGGAGTTTGGGTACTAAGCTGCACTCACTTAGGATGCCTTTATTTCTACTATTCGGGGTACCTACTGATTAATGAGGGATCCGAACCATGCGTATGACCGTGTCCGTGAAGCTAACCCAAACAGGGACTGCATCAGACCAGTAACAAAACGAGGTTTCTCACTTGTACCTCCGTGGCCTTTTCAGGGGCGTCCACCATCCGCGCCTTCGGCAAAGAGGAAGACTTCATCCTTGAGTCGCAGAAGAAAGTGGATTTCAACCAGATCAGTTACTACCCCAGCATCATCGCCAACCGGTTCGTATCGATTTCCCCAACTTCCACCTCTGGGGTCCAGCTTTAACTTTAAGTTATCCAGTTGAGAGGGGGGGGGGGCTTGGACTCGCAAGCACCCCCCTTTTTGGGTAGAACACTAAATGGGGTGACGAATTCCCGATTTCCTCCGCAGGTGGTTGGCCATTCGGCTCGAATTGATCGGCAACATCCTCACATTCTTCGCCGCCCTCTTCGCTGTGATGAGTCGCTCGGACAACATCACTGGAGGCCTCGTCGGCCTTTCCATCAGCTACGCCCTCTCGGTAGGAATCACCCCCCCACCCATCCCTGGCGGGAATGTTTAAGATTACATGACCTTAGGACAGGCCCTAAATGGCACTACCATCACATGACCTTAAGACAAACCCTAAATGACACTACTATCACATGACCTTAGAACAGGTCCTAAATGATACTACCATCACATGACCTTAGGGCAGGCCCTAAATGACTACCATCACATGACCTTAAGACAAGCCCTATATGACACTACCCTCATACTAGTACTTGTAGATGCAAGGAATAAGCGAGAGTTTATAACTACTTTTCCACAAGGTGAAATCGGCGTGCATCAACGCCGATAAAAGAATCGAATCACTGGGTTAGGTGATACAGGATTGTATTTCTGATGTAAAGGCGCGGGTCAAGCTCGGTGAGCGCGGAGAAAGGAAACTTTGAACGGCGTCATGAAACTCGCTCATTGGCGGATACGCTGATACCACTGGTGGGGAGGGGGGGGGGGCACAATCAACACCGCTGTCATTTCCCTTCGTTTTCATTCAAAATATTCCTACTCTCTCCTGTTCCGCGACCCTGCTGATGCAGTACGTGGTGGTGATTCGTGTCCCCTTGTGTGGGGATTCGTTCCCGTTGGAGGTACTAGATCAACTAAGGGAAGGGTGGAGCACGCGTGTCCAATTCCCCTCACTCGAAAGTCCTCAACGATTCGTTTGGATCCTCCGCAGGTGACGCAGACCCTCAATTGGCTGGTCCGAATGACGTCCGACGTCGAGACGAACATCGTAGCGGTGGAACGCGTCAAGGAGTATTCGGAGACTCCCCAAGAGGCCCCCTGGAAGGTCCTGGGGCGGAAACCCCATAATGTGAGTTCTCAGCGACGAGGGGTTGGGTGACTCCACCCATTTGTATCATTTCTTGGTCTAGTTGAGTACTGGGATTGAAACCCGGGGGTACCCATTGAGTTGGAATCCATCCATTTATCGTTCCCATCCCCCTCCCATCCAGGATTGGCCTGACTGCGGTGCCGTTGAGTTCGACGACTACTCCACCAGGTACCGGCCAGAGCTCGACCTCGTCATCAAAGGGATTCGATTCCGAGTCAAACCCACCGAGAAGGTAGACCACTCGTTTTTTGCTACATTCTAAAGCCTTTTTGTGGCATTTTTTTGCCTTTTATGGCATTTTAATTATTTGTGCTACATTGTAAAACCCTTTTGTGAGATTTGATTGCCTTTTATGCCATTTTATTATCATTTTGGGAAACTTTTCAGAAATGATTTTGCCCCTTCATTATTATTATTTAGGGGTAGAAAGGGTACCGGTAGCGTCATCCAGTGTGTGTCGCAAAGGGTAACTAAGCCTGGAAACGGGCGGTTGGCTTGGGAAGCCACGGATCAGAATGTCTCGTTCCTGCGATGGTCATTGATGCGCGCCAACCCTCCCTTGTGGATTAGCGGTTGTTGATTTGTTAATTATTATTTTTCTGTCGGCCGGCAGGTGGGCATCGTGGGCCGGACGGGTGCCGGCAAGTCCTCTCTCACCCTCGCCCTCTTCCGGCTCCTGGAGGCCGCCGGAGGATGCATCCGCATCGACGGGATCGACATCTCAAAAATCGGCCTCCACGACCTCCGCCACAACCTTACCATCATCCCGCAGGTGAGCTGCGCCGCCCTCTTCAGCACCGGGGATGTAATCCCCCCGCCTTCCTACTTGGAGCTTCAATGAGGGGGAAAACCCTGTAGTTCTGGGCCTCAGGGTTAGATGGCGTTGATTGGGCTGTGGGAGGTGGACTATTAATAATGTAGGAAACATTTCAATGCATTTACCACTTCTGCACCTACACACAGCTTCATTCTCGTCTTCCCACTAAACAAAGAAGCAAGACATTTTGGATTCTCTCGGAAGCATCTTCCTTCTCAGTCGCGCGCGCGGGAGGGAGTCTATAAATTAGTATGTGGGTGCGTAGGTCGGTCGGTCGGTCGGTTGGTTTACTTTTCAATGAGACCGTAAGTATTCGGCGGGAATCTAACGAAGTTCTGAAACCCTTATGTTGTTTTCATTCTCTTTTGAATGATATATTGGCCAAGGTCCTTCCAAGGTTAGTCCGGGAATTATTTGACAATAACACCGCAACTATTCGGTCGATTCTAACGAAATTTGAAACCCTTATGTTGTTTTTCATTCTCTTTTGAGTGATATAATTGCCAAGATCCTCCCAAGGTTAGTTATGGAATTATTAAAAGAAAAGCAACTATGGGTCGGATTGGCCCACTTGTTGAAAGCTTTGAAGGTCATATGGTCATTACTCAGAATAATTGAGAGCACACGACTGTTGACCTTGTTTACAGCTGAAACCGACTCGAAATGGGTTTCCTTTGAGGACAAATTTGATGTAAAAGACTTGATTCTAGATCAGGTGACTAAGGATGGTAGTTGAGTGGAATGCGTTGCGGGGACTCGAAACTGATTCACAGTGCGCGGTCGTCTGCTATTCTGAAGCGCCATTTAGAAACTCGCTTTTTCTGCCTTTGGGTCTCCTCGAGGACTCCATTTTTTGAAGGGGTCTAAGATGAAGGACCCTTTTTGCATAATCGGGGAAAGATGGATGTTCAGATGTGAGGTTTAAAATTAAAAAATATGGGTTGCAGCGTGCAGAAGAATGGGGTCGGTGGGGCGTTTGTTTGTCCATTGGTCATTGTATAACACCAGGTTATGGTTCGGTGAGGGGGTGCACTCAGAAAGCGACCCAGCACTGTATAGTTGCAAGTGTAGTGTTTGTGTGTGTGGTAGAAGGACCTCATGGATTGTCAGTGTGTCTTCCTCCCCAAATATGTGAGAGGGGTTCGAACCTAGCACTTATCGGAAGGGGTTCGTGTTTTAATAATATTAGTTGCAATTATTGGTATAATAATAATTCAATTATTAAAAGCAGTATTTGGGAGAATACCCATACTGTAAAAGGTGACTAATCCCGGATATGGGCCACACCTGGGGAGCTGTACACTCTTTATTGTCCCTCTTCGAGTACAATACACAATAACGAGCATTGATAAGCATCCTCCTCCCCTATTTTTGAGATAGTTGTGGATGATTAAATTGAGTTATATATTGAAACGTGGGGGCTTGCCCCCTCCCCATCCCCGCAGGACCCAGTGTTGTTCAGCGGCACCCTCCGCCTCAACCTGGACCCCTTCTCGGAGTACAGCGACGCGGCGGTGTGGAGCGCCCTCGACCACGCCCACCTGAAGGCGTTTGTGGGCGGCCTCGAGGCGAAGCTGCAGCACGAGATCACCGAGGGCGGCGATAACCTGAGGTAAGTGGGGGAGGGCACCCTAAAGGGGGGTAATCTTGACGCCCCCCAGGGAGGATGGTCCCGTATACGATATTGTTGCCTGGGGGATTGGAAGACCTGTCCCCCATCCCCTCTTGTTCCTGGACCTTTGGGGGGGGGGTCTATTGGAGAGGATTCTAAGACCCCCTTCCCCCCCACCACCACCACCCGGGAATATTCTTAACAGGTTCCATCCCCAACACACACACAGAGTAGGAGAGGGGGGCTTCCCCTGCACCCTCCAGCGTGTCGAGAAAGGGGTTACATGTCCCCCACAAAGAAGGAAGGTGTTTTTCTATGCCCATGCCCCGCCCTGAAAGAGTAGGGAAGGTGTATTTCTATGCCAATGCCCTGCCCTAAGAGAGTAGGGAAGGTGTTTTTCTATGTCCATGCCCCGCCCTAAGAGAGTAGGGAAGGTGTTTTTCTATGCCCATGCCCTGCCCTAAGAGAGTAGGGAAGGTGTTTTTCTATGCCCATGCCCTGCCCTAAGAGAGTAGGGAAGGTGTTTTTCTATACCCATGCCCCGCCCTGAGAGAGTAGGGAAGGTGTTTTTCTATGCCCATGCCCCGCCCTGATAGAGTAGGGAAGGTGTTTTTCTATGCCCATGCCCCGCCCTAAGAAAGTAGGGAAGGTGTTTTTCTATACCCATGCCCCGCCCTGAGAGAGTAGGGAAGGTGTTTTTCTATGCCCATGCCCCGCCCTGAGAGAGTAGGGAAGGTGTATTTCTATGCCCATGCCCCGCCCTGGGAGAGTAGGGAAGCTGTTTTTCTATGCCCATGCCCCGCCCTGAGAGAGTAGGGAAGGTGTTTTTCTATGTCCATGCCCCGCCCTTAAAGAGTAGGGAAGGTGTTTTTCTATGCCCATGCCCCGCCCTGAGAGTGTAAGGAAGGTGTATTTCTATGCCCATGCCCCGCCCTGAAAGAGTAGGGAAGGTGTATTTCTATGCCCATGCCCTGCCCTAAGAGAGTAGGGAAGCTGTTTTTCTATGTCCATGCCCTGCCCTAAGAGAGTAGGGAAGGTGTTTTTCTATGCCCATGCCCTGCCCTAAGAGAGTAGGGAAGGTGTTTTTCTATGCCCATGCCCTGCCCTAAGAGAGTAGGGAAGGTGTTTTTCTATACCCATGCCCCGCCCTGAGAGAGTAGGGAAGCTGTTTTTCTATGCCCATGCCCCGCCCTGAGAGAGTAGGGAAGCTGTTTTTCTATGTCCATGCCCCTCCTAAGAAAGTAGGGAAGCTGTTTTTTATGCCCATGCCCCGCCCTGAGAGAGTAGGGAAGGTGTATTTCTATGCCCATGCCCCGCCCTGAGAGAGTAGCGAAGGTGTATTTCTATGCCCATGCCCCGCCCTGATAGAGTAGGGAAGGTGTTTTTCTATGCCCATGCCCCGCCCTGAGAAAGTAGGGAAGGTGTATTTCTATGCCCATGCCCTGCCCTAAGAGAGTAGGGAAGGTGTATTTCTATGCCCATGCCCCGCCCTGGGAGAGTAGGGAAGCTGTTTTTCTATGCCCATGCCCCGCCCTGAGAGAGTAGGGAAGGTGTTTTTCTATGTCCATGCCCCGCCCTGAAAGAGTAGGGAAGGTGTTTTTCTATGCCCATGCCCCGCCCTGAGAGTGTAAGGAAGGTGTATTTCTATGCCCATGCCCCGCCCTGAAAGAGTAGGGAAGGTGTATTTCTATGCCTATGCCCTGCCCTAAGAGAGTAGGGAAGCTGTTTTTCTATGTCCATGCCCTGCCCTAAGAGAGTAGGGAAGGTGTTTTTCTATGCCCATGCCCTGCCCTAAGAGAGTAGGGAAGGTGTTTTTCTATGCCCATGCCCTGCCCTAAGAGAGTAGGGAAGGTGTTTTTCTATACCCATGCCCCGCCCTGAGAGAGTAGGGAAGGTGTTTTTCTATACCCATGCCCCGCCCTGAGAGAGTAGGGAAGCTGTTTTTCTATGCCCATGCCCCGCCCTGAGAGAGTAGGGAAGGTGTATTTCTATGCCCATGCCCGCCCTGGGAGAGTAGGGAAGCTGTTTTTCTATGCCCATGCCCCGCCCTGAGAGTGTAAGGAAGGTGTATTTATATGCCCATGCCCCGCCCTGAAAGAGTAGGGAAGGTGTTTTTCTATGTCCATGCCCTGCCCTAAGAGAGTAGGGAAGGTGTTTTTCTATGCCCATGCCCTGCCCTAAGAGAGTAGGGAAAGTGTTTTTCTATGCCCATGCCCCGCCCTAAGAGAGTAGGGAAGGTGTTTTTCTATACCCATGCCCCGCCCTGAGAGAGTAGGGAAGCTGTTTTTCTATGCCCATGCCCCGCCCTGAGAGAGTAGGGAAGGTGTATTTCTATGCCCATGCCCGCCCTGGGAGAGTAGGGAAGCTGTTTTTCTATGCCCATGCCCCGCCCTAAGAGAGTAGGGAAGGTGTTTTTCTATGCCCATGCCCCGCCCTGAGAGAGTAGGGAAGGTGTATTTCTATGCCCATGCCCGCCCTGGGAGAGTAGGGAAGCTGTTTTTCTATGCCCATGCCCCGCCCTAAGAGAGTAGGGAAGGTGTTTTTCTATGCCCATGCCCCGCCCTGAGAGAGTAGGGAAGGTGTTTTTCTATGCCCATGCCCCGCCCTGAGAGAGTAGGGAAGGTGTATTTCTATGCCCATGCCCGCCCTGGGAGAGTAGGGAAGCTGTTTTTCTATGCCCATGCCCCGCCCTGAGAGTGTAAGGAAGGTGTATTCATATGCCCATGCCCCGCCCTGAAAGAGTAGGGAAGGTGTTTTTCTATGTCCATGCCCTGCCCTAAGAGAGTAGGGAAGGTGTTTTTCTATGCCCATGCCCTGCCCTAAGAGAGTAGGGAAAGTGTTTTTCTATGCCCATGCCCCGCCCTAAGAGAGTAGGGAAGGTGTTTTTCTATACCCATGCCCCGCCCTGAGAGAGTAGGGAAGCTGTTTTTCTATGCCCATGCCCCGCCCTGAGAGAGTAGGGAAGGTGTATTTCTATGCCCATGCCTGCCCTGGGAGAGTAGGGAAGCTGTTTTTCTATGCCCATGCCCCGCCCTGAGAGAGTAGGGAAGATGTTTTTCTATGTCCATGCCCCGCCCTGACAGAGTAGGGAAGGTGTATTTCTATGCCCATGCCCTGCCCTAAGAGAGTAGGGAAGGTGTTTTTCTATGTCCATGCCCCGCCCTGAGAGACTAGGGAAGGTGTTTTTCTATGCCCATGCCCCACCCTGAGAAAGTAGGGAAGGTGTTTTTCTATGCCCATGCCCCACCCTGAGAAAGTGTTTTTCTATGTCCATGCCCCATCCTGACAGAGTAGGGGAGGCGTTTGTTTGCGCTCTCAGAGAGAATAAGGTAGGGCTCTTCCTATGTCTGCCCCTCAGAGAGGAAGGTGTTCTTCTACGCCTCGCCCAGAGAGGGTAGGGAAAAAGGTATTCCTATGCCCCAGTGTAGTGCATGCGGTCTTCCTATGATCCTCTGCGAAGGGTAGGGTGTTCTTTCAACTTCTCATTTAGAGAGTATTTATGGGGTCTAGCACTGTCTCTCCCCGACTGTAGGAAAAAGGTTTTCTTATAGGGACGGGGCTCTTTCTCTACCCCATTCTCTAGAGAGTAGGGGAAAGAGCCTTTGATGCCCCCATGGAGTAAGTAGGCTCCTAATGCTCATTAATGGAGCGTATCGAAGAGGTAGTGAGTGTACAAGGACCCTTCTAACGCCCTCCCCCATCTCGTCCGGCAGCGTGGGCCAGCGACAGCTGGTGTGCCTGGCGCGTGCCCTCCTCCGGAACCCTCCTCCGGAAGACGAAGGTGTTGGTCCTGGACGAGGCGACGGCCGCCGTCGACCTCGAGACCGACGATCTGATCCAAACGACGATCCGGCACGAGTTCGTCGCCTGCACCGTCCTCACGATCGCGCACCGCCTCAACACGATCATGGACGCCGACCGGTGAGGCTCCTCCTCTTCTTTCGCCTTCTTCTCTCTCTTACTTCTCCCATTCTCCTTTACTCCTTATTTTTTCCTTCTCCTAATGGTCAGAGAAATGCCAAATGAGATTTTACTTAAGCAAGTGTAGTGTAGGTAGGTGTAATCTAATGAATAATTATAAACAGCATGGGAGAGTTTTATGAAGGTGAGAATGTGAAAGAGAATTAGGTGTCCTGGTAAGTTCTGACTTCCGGCGGCCTAGAAAGCAGTGTATTTGTGATCGCAATATAACTAATAGGGTATTGGGGTTTATTGAGAGGAGTGTAAGTAATACGAGTGCTGATGCCATTCTGGAACTTGTACCTAGCATTAGTTAGGTCTCATTTTCACAATGCGGTGAAGATGGATATTGGTTTGCTCTTGTGTCTGTGCAAAGAAGGATGATTAAGATGATTGATGGGTTGAGTTTACCTTACGGTGAAAGGCTTAAGAGCCTAAATCTCCATATATTAGGATAGGATTCGTTGCAATGGCTTTAAGCTGAACAAGTTTAGGTTTAGGAAAGAGCTTGGTAGAAATTGGTAGAATAGGCTCTCTAGTCATGTGGTAGAAGTGGCCTCCCTGCGGAGTTTTAAGAATAGACTGGATAATTAGGACTGAACTTGGTGAGTGAAATAGGAGATACCTCTTGTAGAAATTGGGCTCATTATATCTAGAACTGTAATCACTTAAAAACGCATTTAATTAAACTTACGTCATCACCATTTTTTGCGAGCCCATATATTGAATATATAGTGACGTCACATTGGAGACATTTTTAAGCCAAGATTTTTTGCTTCTTTTTTTTTTTATTTCTCTGTTTTGGATTTGACAGCTTTGCGTGATGACTTGTTTATTGTGAAATGTATTTCTCATGTCTCTTTTGAGGTCCACAGCGACCCTAAAGGTTCCTTACCATTTCTTTAGGTATTATTCTAGTTAATCCACACCGGGGGATTGGTTGAGTGTCACGATTAATCCGCACAAGATCCTCATTTTTCTCTTCTTTTCCCTCAGGGTGATAGTTATGGAGGAGGGGCAAATCAAGGAGTTCGATTCCCCGTCGAATCTGTTGAAGGACCCCACGTCACGCTTTTTGTCAATGGCCAAGGACGCCAATCTGGCGTGACGCTCCTGGGTAGTTCGATCCCTCGTGCCTTTGCCTCCACACTTCCAATTGGTGGCTTTATTACACTTTGTGTGTGTGTGTGTAAATACACTGTGTGTGCGTCTCTAATTCCACGCTATGTGCGTGCATTTGCACCCTTTTTATCACGCTCCCACGGGAGGGGGGGGGGGTGCTTTGGAAATTGGACACGGTCCCAGTGTGGCTCAATGGGCATAGGGGCTCTCGTGGACCCAGTTAATTGTGAGGGTCCCAATTGAAGAGTGTGAGTTTTGCTTTAATATTTTTGGGTTTTATTTATTTATCTATGAAGGGGTCCGATGGGGCAAGCTTTTTCTAGGGTGCTCTGTTGCCCCTCGAGTTTAACACCAATTACCTCCAGTGGCTGGGCCATTTGGCAACCAGTCTAAACCTCAGTTTGTTTTTAGTTGCTTTTTCAGTGGTTCTCAGATAAGTAAACAGGTTTAACGAATTATGTCGGCTATTCTCGAAAATTGAGTTATCGACTCTAAAGAATCTACCCGAGAATATTCGGGTACATGAACAGATTGAAGTCTATTGGAAATTATCCCGACATATTTCGTTCGTTTACTCATCCTCGGCACTATTGAACGAAGCCTATTTTTTTTAACTTGTTCAAAATAAAAGCTTTCTTGAGTGGTTAAATTGCGGTAGTTTAGTATCGTGTTTTTTTCCCCCTCCCATTTGGCTCTCTCGATCGCCCTTGTTGCCTTCCCTGGTTTGATTACAAAGGGGAGTCTGAGGGTCAAGGGGCCCTTCACCTCTACCGCACTACGTTTCTTCCCATGGCGCCCCGAGACCATTAAGGGGGGCTCTCATTGGCCTTGGACTTGCAACGTCGAGGCGCGGGTTCGAATCCAGCGATCACGGAGGGTTAGGAGCTGCCTACTCATTGTCGGATACGCTGAAAATTAAATCACTCCCCCCCCTCCCAGTGGTGGGGGTAATTAACTCGATACACATATAGCTAATCACAGCACCGTGATCTTTCCCTTCCTGTATTCACAGAGCAATATCTCCCCCGCCCCCACCTCTTCCCAACCCATGCCGATTGACTACTTGTATCATCCCTACCTGTGGGTATTCACATCGACCAACTACTGGGGCTTGCCAGACTTCGTCATACTGATCTTTATGGACATTTTCTATGCGGAGAACTTCGTCCACGATGAGAGTGAGGGGTGGCGTAGCGTAGCCTTTCACCCATGGGGCCTGACAGGGAGGGGAGACAAATAGGTTGCAGGTAAAAAGAAAAATGGTTGTTTATAATTTACCGGTTGGGGTGTGTAATCCGAGGAGGTAGAAGAAATTGGTAGGGGCTTTTACCCACCGACCTGCAATGATTTAAGAAGCCTTCCAATTGATCAGTGGAGGAGACCTGTTGCTCGCCGCGAGTCGTCCAAGAACAGCGCAGGTCCTCGAAAGGACAACGATACTAGTAACTTTGACCTTGCTATTTATTAAACGCGACTAGTTTCGATATGGAGTTTACTGAAGCCTCTTAGGTGAGACTAACCTTAAGTTACCCTTCCAAAAGGGGGAGATTACCGAAGCCTCATAGATAAGACTAACCTTAATTAAGTTACCCTTCCAAAAGGGGAAGTTTAGCGAAGCCTCTTAAGTTAGCCTGACCTTAAGAATTACCCTTCCGAAAGAGGGTGGCGCCTATTGACCTAACCAGCCTCTGCCATGGATGACCTATCAAAAGCAGCCTTCCTTTTGCCCTCGTCGAATGGCTCCTCCTTCCTAGCGACAGTGGCCGTCGCGGTCGGTCTTCGTTCTCGAGGAGCTTTCTGCTTAGGTGGGACCTCCATCAAATGCTCTTTACTCTCTCCACTTTTTCTCAACCCCTCCCACACATTTCCACCCTTACAAAACCCTCACAATACTCCTCTAATACTTCTTTCATACACCCTTACAAAACCCTCTCCCCCAACTTTACACCCTCACCAAACTACTACTATACGAGGGGCGGTCAATAGGTTTTGCAATTCGGATATAAGGAAACGAGATATGAGGAAAAGGGTTTTATTATTTTTCAATATAACTACCCTCGACTTCAATGCACTTGCGCCACTTGTCCCTGAGGATTTGAATTCCCTACAACCAAAAATCTCCCGACTCCTGTTCAATCCACTCCTGGACGGCGAGCTGGACATCTTCATCGTCCCCAAACCGGCGTCCACGCAGTGCAGCCTTGAGCTGGCGGAATAAAAAGTAGTCGCTAGGGACCAGATCTGGACTGTAGGGGATGTGGTTGAGCTCCTCGAATCCGCACTCGCGCAGGGCAGCTTGTGCATCTCTGGCCTTGTGGACTTTGACGACGTTGAAGACGATCATGGGGCGTGAGGTTTTTAGGGACCCAACGGGCAGAGAACTTGGTCGTGGCCAAATTGTCGTGGATGATGTTGATAACACTTCCATGTGATATCCCAAGTTCTCACTCGATTTCTTCGACCTTCACCCGTCGATTTTCGAGGATGATCATCTCCACACGGGCCACATTGTTCTCGTTGGTCACGTCTGACGGGCGTCCTGGATGAGAGTCATCTTCAAGGGACTCACGACCATGGCGGAACTCCCTATTCCACCGAGCAATGGTTGCATAGGAAGGGGCGGTGTCGTTGTACACTGCATCCATGCGTTCATGGATCTCTTTTGAATTCTTGCCTTCCTTGGTCAAAAATTTGATCACTGCGCGGTGCTCAACCTTCTCAATTGTTGAAATATTTGTGACTGACGATCTGCGATTAGCTACTGCTTCTTAAATAGACGATGCAGGAGCGTGCGGCTGCAGGTCCTGACTTGTCATAACTTGTTCTAACACCCCCACAAACAGCCATCCCCCTTCCTCTCTTTGGCCCTACCTATTCGCAAAACTTATTGACCGCCCCTTGTACTTCTCTCATCCTTTGTCATTCACTCGGTACTCTGTCAACTCTTCCTCCTTCAACCTCTCTTTATTTGGTCTTCCAACGCTTCGCTCTTCACCCACAGACCAATCACACTACGTATATTGTCATTTTCTAACCACACATACACTGGAAATGATTCTTCATCGCAACTTCACGGACGCCATCTACACCGCGATTCGTCAAGGAACGATAAAGTATAAATTGGTGTTTGGTAAAAAAAAGGTACCTTTTTTGCCCAACATTTCAATTTGTACTCTCATTCTCGCTATTTCCCTCATTTGGTACCACTCTTGCTCCCCTACACTAAAATTTGCACATTCAACACTCAATACCTTAGAATTCACTAATTCTCTTTGACTCTCATCTATAACCTTGTTACAATCTGCCCCAACCCTACCATTTTCTGACTACACCCCGTAGACCCTTAAAACATCACTTCTACAATGGACGGACCCAAATTAATATGAAACCTCACACAGTCTTTGATTCTCTCTTCCGTCCTACCCTTGATATTTTATCCCTTTCTTGGATTATCTGTCGCCTTAAGTCATGAAGGTGGGCTTCCCCGCCTCTTGACGCGTACACACCCTATCCAACGGCTCAACCTTTTCTAGTACCTCTCGCTCTCAACCGATAACCATGTCAGACTATAGCAACATAGACTAACCAAGGTGACTTACCTCTTATCGACCTCCATCTTTCACCCAATCACGCTCTTCATTTCCAATACAAGAACTTTTTTCTCATCCAATCAACAAAAAACTGGTTAACATACACAAATGTTTTTTTTTTTCTTTTTAAACAATACAGTGGTACATCGATTTTGAACTATCACTACTTTGGTGAAGATCAAAACTCAATGCGGTAAGAAGTGAATGAGGGAAAGCCAATCAATTCTACCTCGAGACCAGAGACAAATGTAAGCCAGAAAGCCATGTGGCTTACAATTGGCTACCTCAGCTGGCTTCTCTCCGAGTTAGGAGGAGATGGTATGACCTCACTACGAAAGAATCATTGGAAAATGTAGAGTAATAAAGAAAAGACGCCGGCCTACCTCATTCAACTCTTATAGTAGGGAGATCTGGCCAGCGTAATGGATATGGCGTTGGTTTTCTATTAACGAGATCCCGAGCGAGAGGAGACGCAAAAATCAGCGCACGTAGATGTCTGGGCACCGATTTCTTGATGCGCTATGCTTATTCCAGTGGGCCAATCACCACTGCCTTTTCTTTGTCGTCTTCATATATATATATATATATATATGAAATAACACCCACAAGGAAAATGGAAAAACGATTCCAAGCACTTTCGTCTTTATTCTAAAGACCTCTACATGGAATAACGTAGGTCAGGACAGACAATGTCTTAAATAGTAATGAGTGGGTAGTTAAAACGGCTACCTGCATCAAAACCCTAACTATGTGGTACAAATTCTTTAAACACTTTAATTTGTGATTTAATATAATTAGATATGATAGGATCTAGGCTAAACAATCCAGGGCTAATATTAAAATTTCGGAAAGTATTAATAGAGATACACTCCAAAATATTTCTTGAAATGTAGTTTGTACATTTAATAATAGGTTTAGCACTATTCCAATTAATAGTATGATCCTGACTAAAGATATGTAAAAATAATGCAGATTGTTGACAAAAATTACGAACATTAGTTTGGTGCTGTTTAACTCTAACATCCAATTCTTTACCTGTCTGTCCATAATATAATTTTTCACAATTATTGCAACCAATAAAATATACAATGCCTGGTTTAGGGGGGGGATTTTTTTACGAGAAGGCGAGTGTATCTCTATTAATACTTTCCGAAATTTTAATATTAGCCCTGGATTGTTTAGACTAGATCCTATCATATCTAATTATATTAAATCACAAATTAAAGTGTTTAAAGAATTTGTACCCCCTAGTTAGGGTTTTGATGCAGGTAGTCGTTTTAACTACCCACTCATTACTATTTAAGACATTGTCTGTCCTGACCTACGTTATTCCATGTAGAGGTCTTTAGAATAAAGACGAAAGCGCTCGGAATCGTTTTTCTTGTAGGTGTTATTTATCATAATTTTGACTCACGTGCAAGTTGTGGCTTAACAAACAAACACAAACGTGCCCAGCGTCGGGGAAAGGGGCAGCATCGGAGAATGCGCCCACTATAAAAAAAAGGAGCCAAAGTCCATTGGTCTGTTATTTATTTGGGATGTGTTCTTGAATTGGGAATTGTTATTTAATTATGGTAAATTGGGATTTGTTGTTAAATTAGGGGTTTTTTTTTTATTAAATTCGGGTTTGATATTAAATTCGGGTCTGTTGTTAAATTCGGGACTGTTTTTAAACTCGGGTGTTATTAAATTCGGGTTTGTGAATAATTGGGGTATATTAATAACTAGGGTCTGTTAATATTGGAGCCTATCAAAAACTTGGGGTTTGTTATAATCAGTTAAGATCTGTTAATAAGTTAGGGTCTGTTACTAAATTAGGTTCTTATTCAATTGGGGTCTTAATATTAAATTTGGGACTTATTAAATTCGGGTCTTATTAATTTAGGGATTTGTTAAATTAGGGTTTGATATTCAATTAAGGTTTGGTTTTAAATTAGGGTTTGGTTTTAAATTCGGGTTTTTTAATAAATGTCCTGATTTTTCTTAGGATCTGTTATATAATTATGGTTTGTTAATAAATTGGTGTTTGTTAATAATTTGGATCTGATTTTTGCATAGGGTTTCTTATTAAATTAAGGTTTTTTATTAGGGTTTGTTATTATATTATGGGGTGTTACTAAATTAGGGTTTGTTATTAAATTAAGGCTTGTCATTAAATTAGGGTTTGTAATTAAATTAGGGGTTCTTATTAAATTAGGGTTTCTTATTAATTAGGGTTTCTTATTAAATTAGGGATTGCTATTAAATTAAGGTTTGTTAATAAATAAGGGCCTCTTACTAAACTAAGTTCTTATTCAATTGGGTCTGTTAATATTAAATTTGTGTATATTAATAATAATAAATTGGGGTCTGTTATTAAATGTTAATAAATTGTCTTTGATTTTTCTTAGGGTCTGTTAATAAATTTGATCTGATTTTTGTTTAGGGTTTCTTATTAAATTAGGGTTTGTTGTTAAATTCGGGTCTGTTATTATACTCGAGTTTGCGAATAATTGTGGTCTATTAATAACAAGGGTCTGTTAATATTGCAGCCTGTCCCAAAACTGGGTCTGTTAATCATTTAAGCTCTGTTAATGAATTGGGGCGTCTGTTCCTAAACTCGCGTCTGTTATTAAACTCGGGTATGTTGTTACATTCGTGTTTGTGAATAATTGTGGTCTGTTGTTAAATTTGGGATTCTTATTTAATTCGAGTCTGTTAATAAGATAGGGTCTGTTTAAAGTTAGGGTCCGTCAAATTATTTAGGGACTGTTAATGGATTAGACTCTATTAATAAGTTAGGGTCATTCATTTTGCTCTGTTATTCAATTGGGCTCTGTGAATAAATTGAGATCTGTTCTGTTAATGAATCGGGGTCTGTTAATAGGTTACGGTCAGTTAATAAGTTAGGGTCTTATTTAATTGGAGTCTGAGTAAATTAGAGCCTAGAAAAATGAGGGGGGGGGGGGGAATCAGATTTTGTTAGGCATTCAAATCCGATGCGAAACCAGGCATCAACAAAGAGTTACATAGCTCACACGGGCCTTACGGCCCTGACTAAGGCGATCTGGCCTTAAGCCTACAGCACATAAACATTACATAGAATAGTAGAAGCAAAGGATAGAAAAGATGTAGGCACTGCCCCACCCTCCACTCCCTCCAGCAAAAGCCGTACATGAAATAATGTGCGGAAAGTACCTTACAGGTGTAAGTAGAAAATTTCTGAAGGAAATTTGCATAGGATAGTAATTAAATAAGACGAATATGAAAACAAAACAGATACATACATCTGAAAGAGAGTTATATTTTTGTAATATTATTTTATCTTATAGTTTTGTTTTGGTTTTTAAATTTATTTATATTTTTATAAATCTTAAGCTAAACAATTCTAATATTTGCTAAGTGTTTATCTAATCTCATTTTAAATGAGTCTATTGTTCTGCTGTTTGCTACATCGTTTGGCAAGGGGGAGGGAGCGCGCGCCTGATGCTACGAATCTCAGTCACGGGTTCTGTATCTCATCGTCACTCTCCCTCGCAAAACAGAGGAAAAGCAATGGCAAAGTGGACCTATCTAAGCAGTTAAGTGGACGATTTCCGGTATTAACCTACGCAAATAATTGTTTGTGGTTCCCTTTGATATGAAGGGCTCCAGGAGCCTCTCTTTGCCGCTTAGCCTTCCGAACGAGCGTATTAGCTCTTCTCCTCCGAGAAACATATGTATCTAGATCCTGAGAGCTACGACTTAATTTTCATTCTGCGCACGGTTGATTCCTGTATTTATTGCATTTGCAATCTCAGAACTGAACCATTTTGGTTGTGTGAATGAGTTTTTTACAGAATTTGTGGGTCCAAAGTCGATCTCTTGCTGTTTAAAGCTAATCCATCAAGATACCGCATCGTCGACATTCAGTTGACCCAAGTCACAGAGAGAAATGTTTTTGAACCCAATATAGTTTGTGTGACTAAAATCTAGTTTACGTGTCATTTTTCCTTGTTTTTGGACAAAGAGGGGTGGGGGGGATACATAATTCGAACCTAACAATATTGTGGTCGCTGCCTGCCAATCACTCGTCCACAGAATTTCTAGACACTAGATTGTCTTCGGTGGTGAAAACTAGATCTAACATATTGGCGCTCCAGAAAGTTCGTGCCGCTTTGAAAAGTTTAAATATATATTAATTTCGATAAATTGACCAATTATATAGTTACAATTTTGTTCTAAGACCTTTTTCGAGTTTATTGATGAGAAAAAAACGCGAGAAAAAATTCTTTGAAAAATAAGAATCGCTCTGCAAAAAAAAAGAGCTAAAAGTCCCACCAATGAACTGCGGCGTTTTGTGATTAACGTTGCACAGTAAACAGAATGTTCACCGCGCCCCAAAAAATCAACACCCACCCTTTTTACCCTTGACCTAAAACACTTATCACCCAATCGATCCACCACTCTCTCCCATACATGACTTTTGCTCTTGGCACAAAACGTCACTTTGAAGGCCATGTCCAAACTCAACACCACAACACTAACAAATCCTAACTTCGGACAACACAAAACAACCCTGATAATCCTACACAGTTCATCCGTGCGACACTAAACCTGTGCACCAGCCATAGTTAATGCACACACACACAAAATACGGTGCATGGTACTGCCTTCCGCATCGTAACTGGCTACACAAAAACCCTGGGGAAGCAGGGTACACTTTAATACCCACTGACTGGCTGCCTGGCAAACTCAACTTCCCACCAGACTTCTCTACCACTTCAATATTTGATGTCGGTCGTCCCATTGTGTTATCCTCCGTCCACTGTCCTCATTTTTGCTTGCATCTTGATAAATGCAAATGAGAGATGAGATTTAAAGGGAATAATTAACACAAGTATTAGTTTGCGAGCGTCACGGTCCGTCCTTCAACTGTCTCCATCAGAACATAGCTAAAGGATGGAGCGTGACAAACAGTCCTTCAGCTGTTTCCATCAGAAGATTAATGAAGGATGGAGCGTGACGCAACGAAACTAGTGTCTGGTATTTGTGATTAAAAAAGGTTCCATTAAAAATTATCTTTTAAACTGTACACTACTCTATTACCTCGTGATGATCAGATTCAGAAAATAGGATGTAATTGAGTCTCTATTAGCTCGTGATGATCAGCTTAGGTAGGTAGAGGGTACTTGAGTCTGTACTACTTCTTAATAATGAGCTTCAGTAATATAACAATGCCTTTGGGCATTCCTATAATAAAAACCTCCTGGGAAACTTATATATATATATATATATATATATATATATATATATATATATATATATATATATATATATATATATATATATATATATATCATTTATTATGTATAAAATTCAATTCTTTTGTCATTTAAATAATTCATGCAATCCTTTAACTTTATTAATTTAATCATCTAATTACTTTACTTAACTCTATCAATTTAATCTTTCAATTAATTTCACTTAACTTTTGTAAATTAAATCAATTTTATGTTAAACTTAATAATTAATTAATTCAATTATTTTCTTGTCAATTCAATTAACGTATACTGTTCCAAATAACATTTCTTAAATTTCACACACAAACAAACAAACACATGTTCCCAGCTCGATCAAAAGAGCACACTACCCTGCCCACTCCACTCGCTGCTTTCTTCGTATAAAGTCCCAATTCAGTCCATTATAGATACTCTAAAATACTACATTATTTATTCTACTCAAAGATACTCATATTATTCACTACATTACTACACGATATTATATATTATTCAACTTATTGTTTCACCATATTATTCACCATATTTACTTAACCTACTTATCTCTGTAAATTCGTTGATTTTATGAATTTATTTATATTTGTGTAATTGTCTTTCTTAAAGCACAAGTCAATATTCCAAAATTTATTTCGCTGTCGCCTTTAGGCCTAAAGCTAACGGCAGACATCT
Organism: Ceratothoa steindachneri; assembly: GCA_963969495.1. NCBI lineage: Eukaryota > Metazoa > Arthropoda > Malacostraca > Isopoda > Cymothoidae > Ceratothoa > Ceratothoa steindachneri. The sequence continues at coordinate 120,814,832 of OZ018333.1, read as the reverse complement.
TCGATCAAACACAATTTATGGTTTTCGAAACCGCTATCTCGGCTGATTTATTAACCGAAGATAAATCACATTGATAACCATACACTATAGTAATTAAGATGTACTTGAGACTTTATTACCGCGTGATGATCAGCTTCAGTAAGTAGGAGCTACATAAGTTTTTTACCCCATGATGATCATCTTCAGTAAGTAGCAAGCACTTTAGTCTCTATTACCTCGTTATGATTAGCTTTAGTAAGTAAGATATCTTTAAAGCTCTATTACCCCATGACAATCAGTTTCAGTAAGTAGGATGTACTTAAGTATCAATTGACTCATGCTGATCAGGTTCCGTAACAAGGATGTAATCGAGTCTCTTACCTCTGATGATCAGCTTCTGTAAGTAGTATGTACTTGAGTCTCTATTACCTCTTGATGATCAGCTTCAGTAAGTAGGATGTACTTGAATCTCTATTAGCTCAAGAGAAGTTGTGAGCAAGAACAATGCCACCAGAATAAGCGAGTTGGGGATTCACGGGTGTATGTTTGGTAGAGAGCACTCTTAACAGCCCCTTCCTATGTGGCGTATAGGAGTGGGGGGAGGGGGTGCTAAGGAGGTTGTTTTTGACTCCCGAAGCGATGACGCGACTCCTTTCTTTGCAGGATTTGGAAATCAAGGACGAAGTCGCCATTAAAGAGGAGCTTCTAGAATACTCAGAGAGACCTGAGGAGGGGGTCTCCCCCCCCCCTGCTTGGGTGTAGTCTGAACCTAATGGGGGAAACGGGGATACGTGAAGCTTTTTACAGCTGAATCAGTTTGAATACCCCCCCTCTCACACACACACACGTGAACGCTTTTATTTCTTGGAGGGTTGGGTGGCTCCCCTGTCCTAGGCACCGGCCTATATGAAGGGGCCGTTGTGATAAGCCGAGACCCTCCTCGCCCCCTTCTCAATGGGTTGCGAGGGTAAATGGCATTGTTTGGTGGGGCGGGTCATATCGCCCCCACCCCCCTCGTATACCACCACATTACGACCGACAGTCTTTTACCACCTAAACATAGGACCACAATTATCCAACAAATTCCAATGCCACCATACACACCCACTACACACTCTACTCCCTTCGGAACCAGAACATAATAAAACATGGGCATTGCTCACTTCACCCGCATAGCATTCATAACCTGCAATAAAAAGGCCCTACCCTGGTCTCCCACCTCATCATAGTTGCCCCCCATCCCCCACCGGCTGACACCTGCGACCCGAATGCCCTACCCTCGGACTCGGATATAAAAAGTAGTGAAAAGGAAATGCATACACACATATGAGAATGCAACTGCACTCACGTATACATCTATGCATATGATAGTGGAAGACAAATAGGTAGGGATAGATTTCCCTGATGAAAAGGATAGAGAGTGGAGGGGGGGGATAAAATCCCTGGTGATAGGTAATCGCAGGCGAATTTTGAGTTTGGTGTTATTTCTCTGTGCTTTATCTAAGTATACTTGATGTTTTAAGTATTCTTCTTGATCTTTTGTTCATTTACTTTGGTTATGGTTCTGTTTGCGTGTTGTTTCTGTATTATGTTTTTATTTTATTGTTTGTGATCATGGTTCGTTTCTTTTTCTTTTTGTTGTTGTGTAAGTTGTATTTTCGTGTAGCGTTCAAGCCTTTGTAGGCGTTTATTGTGTCTCTCGTGTTCTTCTCTTTGTCTGTTGTATGCGGTTTCCTTTTAAATGTTATGTCTTTGGTTAATTATTGTTGTTGCATTTATTTTTTTCGTCGTGGTAAAAGTCTTATGTGTACATGGGTACTTCCAGTCTTTCGGTCTGAGCTTTGCTGCTGGTGAAGTCTCGTCTCCTATGGTTTCTGTCATCAGGTGGAATGTCTATGTGTCTACGTCTGGTCTCGTCCTACATGAGTCGGGGTACCTTTTCCCAGATCTTGTGAGCTCTACTCTGCAGTTCCAAATTGATCGGAGTCATTTGGATCATGCGGTGAAGGTCCGCCTGCCTCCTTCCTTCTCTCCTCTCGGTGTTTGTGATTAAGAGTACGCCTTTGTTTTGTACTCTTTGGAGGACTGCCATTTTTTCCTAAAACTAGTGCAGATAGGTATCGGTGGATACAGCAGCTTAGATCTAATAAGCGCGTTGTAGATCTTTCTTTTGTTGGCCGTGTTCAGATTTTTAAATCTGAACAGCTTGGAAAGCTCGGCCTTCGCGCTCGTTGCCGTCTTGGTGACGTGGCTGCAGTATCCAGTTTTCCCTATCTTTAGTCCTAGAACTGTCCCGTCCGAGCTGTATGGGATACAAGCGTCATCCGTAACGATGTCGGCCCGTCTCATACGGAAGAGTGGGATCACCTTGAATTTTGGGGTGTTCGTGGCGATCTTCCATCTCCTCTCGAACCTGTTGACCTGGTCGATCTCACTGGCGGTTATTCTTGCCATAAGTTCGGGACTCTTGAGGGGGCAGTCATGATCTGGGTGATGTCGTCGGCGAACTGAACGTACAGGGAGTCTTTCCTGACCGGATTAGGTAGATCGAGGGTGTAGATGTTATACAGCAGGGGGCTTAGGCACCCACCTTGTGGTACGCCTGCAGTCAGTTTGAAGTCGGGTCCCGTGTAGTCGAAAATTTGGATGTAAGCTATTCTGTCAGTCACATAGTCACATAGAATTTTTTCTAATCTTAGGTTAAGCCCAAGTCTCATTATTTTGAACTGGAGTCCAGTCCTCCATACCTTGTCGAATGCCTTCTTAACGTCTCTGAGCACCAGGTCCGCGTACCTTTTCTGGCTAGCGATCTTCGCTAGTTTTTCGGTGATCACAGCCAGCGCCGTGTCAGTCCCCCTTTCCCTTCGGAATCCGTGTTGGTGTTCGTTATGGAGGTTATTCGCCTCCATAAAATCCTGGATTCTGTTGGCAAGGATCTTTTCGAAGACCTTGCCAGCTACTTCGAGGAGGGAAATGGGCCTGAAACTCGCCGGACAGTCTGGCGGTTTCCCTGAATTTGGAATGAAGATCATTTTGGCGATCTTCCATTCGTCAGGGAAATAGCCCACGTTCAGGCACGCGTTCATAACATTGACCAGTCCCTTTAGGATGTTACGGGGGGCGTTTAGCCAGTTAAGCTTGGTCAAGTTTGATTTGCCTGGCGCTCTCTGTTTAAAGGCACGTAGCGTCGATAGAATTTCTTCTTCGGTTATTCTTCGGTCGTCACCAGTCATGTCTCTGTCTGCTGCCGTATTGTTAAACGGGTATGTCCTGTCCATTGTTGGTCTTAATTGGTCATGGATTTGTTCTTCGAAGTCTTGGTCGAAGAGTTCATTTTCCTCTGGTGTGATGGAGAACACATCTTTCCAGAAGGTCCTGAACGCTTCTTCCGTCTCCATTGGGCTCATTCTTGTCCCATCGTTCTTCTTGAGGAGTGTGTCTCTGTCAGGTAGCTTACCCTTCAGTCTTGAAAGAGTGTTCCAAAACGTTCGGGGGTCCACTTCTTCGTCCATTTTGTCAACGAGGTCGTTCCAAAGAGCCTCCTGTTGTTCTGTTATGTGTCTCTTCATTTCAGTCCTTAGTATTCTTAAGCGTCTACTTTTAAGTCTGTCAGTGCCAGTTTGACTGATTTCTTCAAATAGTCTCTTATATTCGTCCGTTAAGTCATATAACTCCTCAGTCCATCTTGGTGCTGGGAGCGTTTTGTATGATGATCTGGGTACTGCCGCGTGGTCTGCTTCCACCATTGCCTCTGTTAGCCTAGTCAGTTCCTGGTCGATTTCTTCCAGGGTGGCTTCTTCGAGTGGTAAGGGTCTGAACTCGCTGAGAAGGGTGCGATACTCTTCCCAGTTCGTTCTGGAAAAGCACTTCCTCATCCTGGCGGGTATCTGAATGAGGCTTGAGGATATCTTGATTAGGGTAGATATATGATCACTTGGGATTAGAGGGCCTGGTTGCAGGAAGTAATTGTAGGGAAATTGCGGGCTGGTCAGGATGACATCTGGTTTTGTCGCGTAGGTTTCGGTGACATAGGTGGGGAAGTCGGGCCCAATGCGGGCAACAATACCCCCGCCAATAAGGTGTCTCAAATTTCTCCATTTCTTATTTAGGACTCCAGTGTATCCGGATTCCGAGCACCTGGCGTTGAGATCCCCCCCCGAACAGGACTGTTCTCCCATGTGCACAAAGTTGGAAGAAATTGTGCATCGGGATATAGTCCCGTCTTGGGGGTTGGTATCCCGTGGACACTACCAGAGGCCCCAGGGTAGTCTGGACCTCGATTGCCAGATATGACTCGTCTAAATCAGGAAGAGACCTAAATTGAATACCCTTCTTGACGGCGATGGCAGCGCCATCGAAACGCTCCTGGCTGTGGTTCTTTGACACGATGATATAATTAAAGATTTTCATCTTTGATTGTGTCGAGTTATGTCCGTGTTCTGATATCAGAACGATATCAGGGTCACACTGTCTGATAATGTTGCCGTAAGTCACTTGTTTACCGTTCCAGCCGTCAGAGTTGAATTGTAATACTGTCAAGTCCTTTTTTAGTCTGTCCATTGTCTGTCAATTATTCGAGCTTATTTACGAGTTTCTTGGGGGTGGAGGGGCTGGCTGGAGGAGATCGGGATCTACCGGATCTCTTCTTATTGAACTCAGAGGCCGTCAGTGTCACGAAGGCCTCCTTGTTCAGCCGGACCATTCCCAAAATGAGGGCCTCTTCGACCACCCTCTCGGGAACGTCCTCGCTATACTCCCACTTATAGCGACCCGTCGTCACGCCGTCACTCATGTCCTTGGGTGTATTTACTTCTGGGAATGGAGCACTTTCTGCGGTGTAGATCTTCAGATGAATTCTTTTACCGTGATAGGCATGGCTGTCTTCTCTAGATGATGAGGCTGACCTCGTCCCCTTACGGTTGGGCGATCTTTTGTTGCGGCTACCATGATGGGATCTCGCCTTCTTGACGGCTCCCGTAGAGGGATTTGGGGTTGCCGGTTCTTCAAATTCCATTGTGGAAGGGTTTGTTGTTGGAGGGGGGACACTAGTAGCTTGAGGATTAACCTTTTGGGCTGGGGTCAGCTGCTCTGGGGCGCTCGGTTTGGGGGTTTGGGGGGGGTTGCATTTTAATCCGCAGCACTTCCTCGGATGGGGGGTTCTCCGGGAACCACATTTCGTCCACGCCGTTTTTCTTTAGCATCTGGTTCAGTTCTCTTCTGAAGGAGCCGGGCCTTGTAAGATTTGCAATGTGTGCATAATATATGCAGCACATTATCTTCGTTGATTGCTCGTTCTCTACCTTGAGAAAGGTATGATGAGCAGAGACCTCCTTCACGGCCGCCTTTGCCACTTTGGCATAAGACAAGTTACTTCTCCTTTCTTCGTCTTCCCTCTTTTTCTGTTTCTCCCTTCTAATTATTCTTTTTTGGCTGGGCAAGACATTGCCATCGCCGAGTGCTCGCCTTTGCAGTTGATGCACTTCTTTATTTGGGACCTACATTCACGCCATACGTGGCCAGATTTACTGCACACTGAGCAGACGTCTGTCGTTTGGGGGCACGATTTCGTTGTGTGTTCATTGTGCTTATAGCACTTGAAACACGTCTGTACCTGGGTGAATTCTTCCCTCTCAATCTGTTCAGGGCAGACCCTGACATGGAAGATGAGAAGGCCAGATTCTTTGGCCTTCTGGGCCATTGAAGTATCTTGGAATACCACTCTAAACACATGTGTGTATTCCTTGAATTTGATGACTTCCGTCACCTTGGCCCACGAGTGGTTGGCCTCGATTTCGGACGATATCTCCTGTGCATTGTGGTGTCCCACCCATGGGTCCAGCCTACGGCAGACCACGCTACGGTGGGTTTGAATTTGGGGAGGGATTTGGGGGGTCAGGTTAATATTTTGGAAAACGGAGGCGGCTTTGGAAGAGGCCAGAACCTCCACATTCTTCTCGTTCTGGCATATCGCCGTATAGCCAAAGGGTGTATCAATTCGCCTGACGAGAGCTACGTCGAGCTCGCTGTATGCTACGGAGAAGACATCCCCCTCGATCGGGTTTTGTCTTATCGGGGAGAGTCCTCAGGCTAACCCTGAGTGCGTCGTTCGTCATTTTTCCGTCAAGGTCATTGTTAAGTAAGATATGGGTTGGTGGAAAGAGAGGAGAACAGAAAAGGAAAGATTGTCCGAAATACAGTTAGCACTTTACCTTTGATACGACGGGTCGGGGTCCGGAAAACTTGCTGTAATCCGGAATTGTGTGGCACTGGCACTGGGTGTGGTTTATAATTGCGTACCACATTCACTTGCTAATGTTACAGGAGGTAAGGGGGCGACACATGGGAATTTTCAATTTTGGTAAAAATCTATGGAGGCGTCAAGCGAAATATCGTTGACCGTTTCCTCCTTTGCTGGATGTCACTTTGCGAGAGAGCGTAGTTTACCTACAGAACTTGATGGTATAATCACTCTTTTTGAAAAGGATAGTAGAAGGTAAAAAAGGATGGTGAAAAATAGGGTAGGGTTTGCCCTGGTTTTAGGGGCATCGCAGGCGTTCTTGTTTTTGTTTGTTGTCTTTTATGTTTTCATTTGGTTTGTTTTATTTGTCGTGTGTCTCTGTGATCGTGCTTTTTAGTGTTCTTCTTATTGTTTGTCTTTATCGTGTTGTGTACTGATTGTAGTCGCGATTTCGAGCATTCGAGCCTTTGTTAGTGGTCGATGTTGTTAATGCACTTCGCGTTTGTGTATTGTTTACGCAATTTGGCTTGTATTTTTGTATGATAGTTTTGTTTTGTGTTTATGTGTACATGTGTTCTATGTTTTCCTCGGAGCAGTGTTTAGTGCTTGGGAAGCGTCGATTTCGGGCGACCTTCCCGCGCAATCTGGCAGGGATGTTGATCCTGCCGCCAGTTCTTCTTATTTCTGGGATGATATCATTGGCCATTGTAGACCAGACCTTTTTGGGCAGTTTTTGGGTAGCGATATTAATGGGCTCCAGCCTTGTTCTTTGGTGCAGTACCCTCTGCCGAATCTGCTCCCTTCTTCTGGTCTTGTTGATGCAGAGGGTTGCTGAGTTCTGCACTCGCTGGAGTCTTTTCATGGTGGTCTTGTTGGCCATTTGAGTCACTACTGCAGGGTAGATGAGCTTAGCTCGCATGAACATCAGGTATAACTTCCTGATGTTCGCCGAGCTAAGATCACGGAACCTATATAGCTTGGGGATCTCTCTCCTTGCCATAGTCTGCCTCTCCTTGTAGTGACTCGAGTATCCGCGGTCGGAGATCTTTAGGCCCAGGATGGTGACTTCGGCGGAGTAGCCGTATCTACTCCCATCTATTATGATGGGCCACGTAGACTCTCGGCTCAACGGGAGAATCTTAAACTTCTCCCGGTTTGTCCGGATCTTCCATTTCTGTTCGTATTGGTTGATGTTACAGATCTCTGCAATTGTGTTGATTGACTGATTCCTCGCTTTCCTGACCCTACTCGGGACGATCTGGGTGACGTCATCTGCATATTGCAGATACATCGTGTCCCGGTGTATAGGAGTAGGGAGGTCGATGGTAAAGACCAGGTAAAGCAGGGGACTCAGGCAGCTCCCCTGGGGAACGCCCGCTGTGAGTTGGAATTCAGGTCCTTTGTGCTCTTCAATCATGATACGCACCCTTCTGTCCATGCTGAAGTCACAAAGGATCCGTTCCAGGACCGGGTTTAGCTGGAGACCGAGTATTTTGTACTGTAGTCCGCTCAGCCAAACCTTATCGAAGGCCTTCTGCACGTCCCTCATCACGATGTCTACATATTGACCATTTGCTCGGCAGTGAGCGATCTTTTCGGTTAGGAGCACCAGGGCCGTTTCCGTGCCCCTTTTAGGTCTAAACCCATATCGTTGGGGGTTATGCGCTCCCAACTCGTCGAGTTGATTTTGTATCCTATTAGCTAAAATCTTCTCGAAGATCTTGCCGGAGAATTCTAGGAGAGAGATAGGGCGATAGTTGGCCACTTGGTCTGGGGGCTTGTTCCCCTTCGGAATAAAGATGATTTTTGCCACCTTATATCCGTCGGGGAAGTAGCCTGTATTCAGGAATGCATTCATGGTGTTCACCATGCCCTGAATAATTTGCCTTGGGGCATTCACTAGGTTGTTCTTAGTGAGCCCAGACCATCCTGGTGCCCTCTCTTTGAAGGACTTTATGGTGTTAATAGTCTCTTCAACAGTGATCGGGCGCCCGTGGTCAACCATCTCTCTCTCTCTAGAAACTTGAGGTTGTGGGTGGGTCCTATGTAACATCGGTCTGAGTTCATCGAGCAGTCGGTCTTCGAAGTCCTGGTCGAAGTCGTCATTTTCCTCATGTGAGATTGCAAAGACCTGTTTCCAATGATTTCTGAATTTTTCTTCCAGAATGTCCGGATCTTCTATGATAATATCGCTATCCTTGATCTTTATTCCTGGCCTGGGAGGCAATCCCCTAAGTCTTCGGACGCTGTTCCAAAAACTTACAGGATTAGTCTCCCGGTCTAGTTTGCCTATGATATTGTCCCAGATTTCTTTCTGCTTTTTGAGGATTGTGTTCTTCATTTCCTCGCTTAATTGTCTCATTCGGGCTGCCCTTTCCCTGTTCGGGCCTGTCCTGCCGACTTCCTCATAAATGTCCCTGTGTTCCCTGGCGATATCCCTCATTTCATCCGTCCACCTAGGTTGCGGGAGCATTTTGTACGAGATTCTGGGCACGCATCTTTCGTCGGCTTGAGTGAGGAGACCAGTGATCTTGTCGATCTCCTCATCAATTTCCTCGAGATTAGCGTCGCCCAGGTCAGCTTAAGACCAACTCCCAGTTAGCTTTCGCGTAACTTTTCCTAAGTGTGACGGGCTTGAGCATAGGCGCAAGCGAAATGGTGGTGATGATCGGGATATGATCGCTCGGGACCACAGGTCCTGGGGCATTGGCTATATTGAAGGGGAATTCTGGACTTGCTAACACGATGTCCGGTTTTGACACCGAATTATGTGTCAGGAAAGTTGGAAAGTCTGGTCCAACTCTCTGGAGCTTCTTCCTATCAAGAAGTAGCTCCAGGTTTCGTCCTCTTGGATCGACCCGCCTGTAGCCAGAAGCTCGGCAACAAGCGTTTAGATCTCCGCCCAACAATGCTAGCCTTTTGTGCCCGAAGAGGGTATAAAAGTTGTTAATCGGCAGGTATTGTCTCCTGGGCGGCTGATAGGCTGCCGCCACTGTTATACCCCCAACCAGGGTAGGGATTTCGATAGCTACGAATGATTCATCTAAGTCCGGAAGTGTTTTGAATCTTAGGTTCTTCTTGGTAGCGATGGCGCAGCCATCGAATCTTGTTTGTGTGTGGTTCTTTTGTATGATTGTGTAGTTATGAATTTTTATTGTGTCAGTGTTTGTGTTTATTCCGTGTTCTGAGATGAGAATGATGTCTGGGTCTTCTTTCCGGAAGATGTTCCCGTAGAGAAGAGATTTTCCCTTCCATCCATTCACATTCAGTGTGAGTATTTTTAGCGCATTGTTTCTGTTCTCCACGTTTTTCTTGTATTTGTGTGTTGGAGTTTGTTGTGTTTAATTGTAAAGTGTTTTGCCGTTTCTTACTTTTTTGAATTCTGCATCACTTAGGGTAATGCAGGATTCTTTGTGTAGTTTAACGGCGCCCTCTAGCATTGCTTCTTCGACGTCCTTTTCTTTGTCTGTTGCTGAGTAAGTCCATTTGTATAATTTTTGGTGAATACCCTGAAATATCTCCTTGGGGGAGAGTTTCTGTGGGTATTGGTTCACCTCGCTCGTTATAATCTTGAGGTCAATCTCCTCTCCGTTGTACTTGTAGGTACGCTTCAAGGTTTTTGACCTACTTCTTGAGCTTACAGGGCTTTTGGTTGCCCTGTCTTCGACTTCCTCAGCTTCAGACTCCGAAGACGATTGGCTCGTCAGGTTGCCTTCAGCTTCTTTCAATCTTCTGGCTGCCCTTCTCTCCCTCTTCTCTCGGCGCTTCTGTGCCTCCAGCCTAGGGTCAGTCCTGGTGGGATTGGCTTTTGCCGCTGGGGTTTTTGCCTCCTTTGCCGGACGGTCGACTTCTCTTTCCTGGGGAAATGGAGTCGCCGGTGCCTCGGTAGTCTCCTTGGCTGAAATTGGAGCTGCAGCACGTCACCCGATGGGGGGTCGTCCGGAAACCACATCTCAGCTATGCCGTTTTTCTTTAGCATGAGATTGAGGGTTTTCGCGAACGTCCCCGGGTTGGTGAGATTGTTCACGTGCGTGAATAGGATGCACGTGAGAATCTTCGTCGAATTCTCATTCTCAAGTTTGAGATAGGTTTTCGACGTCTGCTTGCCCGAGGTCATAAGTGGCGTGGCTCTTGCTGACGCAGCTTGAGCATAGGAGGTGGAGCTTCTAGTTTGTGTCTCTTGCTTCTTTGTCTTGATTATCTCCTTCTTCTTGGGGCAGGACATAGCCATTGCCCCGTGGCTAAGGCCACAGTTAAGGCATTTTTCCGTGGTGGCCTTACACTCACGCCAACCGTGGCCTTTCCCGCTACATTTGGAGCATGTGGCTACTTGTTCCTTGCAATCTTTCGTTGCATGATGCTCCATTTTATAGCACTTGAAGCATGTGAGGATTGGGGTAAACTCTTCCCTCTCAATTTGGTCTGCAGGGACCCTGGCATTGAAGAGGAGAAGCCCCCTTTCCTTTGCAGTTTTTGCCATCTTCGTGTCGCTAAAGATTAGCTTGAATACATGTTGGTAATCGGTGTTGTTCCGCCTATTGCGGAACTTTATCACCTCTACCACGTTTGCCCAGGTTTGATTTCTGTTAATCTCCTCCTTTATTTCTTCTTTGGTGTGCTGCCCGATCCATGGGTCGAGCTGCCTGCACACCACACTTCTGTGAGCCTGTATCTGAGGGGGGGGAAGGTGCTAGGCTGAAGGCCTATCTCGTTGAGCACCTTTTGCCCCTCCTCCGTTGTCAGGGTTTCTACATCTGCCTCCTTCTCGCAGACTGCAGAATAGCCAACTGGGGTATCGATTAGCCTCGGAATACCCACACTCAGCTTCCCAAAGACTGTGGCAAACACCGTAACACGGTCCGGTTTGGGGTGCCCACCAATAACCCTTAACGGGACTCTTGTGGCTGGGTGGGCCGCCATTTTCGTACTTCTGCAGCCCCTCTGACCGGGGGGGTGCAGATCTTCTTTGTTTAAGTGTTTGTTTTCTATGTTGTGTGAATTATGTGTTTAAGTTTGTATGTGTATTGGAGTGTATGGTTTATTAACGTTTTTTACCTTTGATGGAGAAGAGAGGCCCCCCCCCCACGTTCGCCGGCCGCCTGGATGAAAGTGAGAATTGCCTTTTTAAATGAAGGATGATGATGGATGGGATGAATCCGGGTGGGATCCTCTCAGGGGTGTGATTGTATGGCGGACTTATTGACAACGCCGCCCCCCCCCGAGGGTTTTGAATCGCGACCGCTCCCCAACATATCATAGAGACGGTTGTATGTTCCTTTATGGTCCTGGAAGGGGCCTTCGCCGTAATTAGCACCGAAGGTTGCCGTCCGTCCCTTGTCCGGAATGTTTCTGACATTGTCCTCTACTGTGGGCTAATCCTCAAACCAGCTTCTTCCAATGCCCCCAATTATGGTCAAGCAACTGCCTGACATAGTTGGGACGAAACGTGAATGGCAATCTCACTTCACATCTGACGGTGGTTCACGCAGGAGGGTTTTCGAGGACTTAAGCAGTCATCTGCTTAAGTTGGGCCGCTGTAGAAAAAGGTGATGGTGATTAATAGGGAGTGAATGATGATGGGGGGTGGGGTGACACCAGGGTACTACTCTCTTTTGTAATATTTGGTCCTAAAAATAGGAACCAAATTTTTGGAGGCGTAGGCAAAAATTGCCCAAAAACTTTCCTCCTTTGCCAAGCAAGGAGATGCGTGCCGCGAAGTGTTTCTGCCCAAGTTTTCCGTCCAGTCACTTACAGAAATCTTAGCAGTCATGCCCTATTTGAAAAAAAAAAGCATAAGACATTATTCTAGATTAATATATATAATGTAATCAGTAATAGTGTTGAAAAAAAGGAAAAAAATATATCGCTGAGAAGGGGAAGGATTTTAGTAGAAGGCCAAGGTACATATAGAGGGGTTCTCCTGGAGCATATTACGCAGGAGTTCAGCTTTTTATACATTAAAGATTTGTTTTAACATTTTAAATTTTACCCAGTAATAGGGTTTAGTTTATATAATCTAATTTTATTTTCTATTATAATGTTTGGTTTATACTCGCTTATTTATCCAATTATTTAAATACTCATATCTTACTTTACACTCATTTATATATCTGTTTCTATTACACTTGTTTATAATTATATTACCACTTTACTCACATCCACTATGTTATTATTCTATACTTATTTTTGCTTTTTGCTATTTTTTACACTTATTCTTATTTGATACTAGACACTACATTTGCAGTCTTCACTACTTAATACTTAGCGTACGCTCACTTATTATTATTAGTTAATTTGGCAACTTATTATTAATGTATTCACACTTATTCATTGGTTTATTCTTTACTACTCGCAACTTAGTTGTTTGTGTATTGAATTTGTGCACTTTTTTAATTCACATTTAATATAAATTAGTTATTTATGTAACTATATTTATGCGTTTATGCACTGTTTTGATTTTATTATTATTTACTTAATGACTTTATGTATTAATTTATGTATTAATTTTATTCTTTCGACTTTCACTTTTTATTGTTTAACACTTTTTATATTATATCCGACGTCTTCATCCCACACTTTATGCGTTTGAAGGTCGCCGCGTTTACTGTGTGAAGGCTCGTGTCTGGAATGTATATTGTTCCACTACACATTAGACCTTCGATTTCCTTAGGGGACCAAGGCCCCTCAAAGGTCCACTTGAAGTCCCCGTTACGAATTCCTTGAGCCAACTTCACTTGGTTATTCTTTTCAGGACGCCGACTGATGCTCCCGAAGATTTTCAGGTTGAGTTCCTCCCCGTCGAAGAAATGTCCTTTTTCAAGGACTTCGGTTCTTTCGATGAGAGGCACTCCTGGGTACCTTTCATCATCTTCTGAGCACTCGTCGGTTTCCGTACGTCCGTCCTCTTCTTCCTTTGCTACTTTTTTGACGTTCTTCTTCTTGCGTTTGGATTTCTTCGGGCTGCTTCTGGCGGTTGCTGGGCTTTCTTTTTTGTCTTCTTTTTCCATTTCCTGGCTATCGTTTTCTTTATCTTTTGTGGTCTCTGTTTGACTTTTCTCTTCATCTTGCTTGGGCTTTTCCTTTGGAGTTTCCGCCGGGTCTTCCACAAACTTAATGTTGAGGACATCCTGAGACGCTGGGTTCGGGGGAAACCACAGCTTCTTCTTTACTCCATTATGTTGGAGCATAGTATTTAGCTCCTCCGAGAAGCATCCTGGGCGTGCAAGGTTCGCCAGGTGGGTGACAATGACCATGGTCATGATCTCCTTGCACTCCATCGGCATGACGAGTTTCGGAGAAGCTCTTTCCGTTGTTACCGTTGTTGTATGGGCAGAAGCTGCTGCGGCGTAGGATACCCCTCCTATCCGACGCAGAGAACCTGAGGGCTGCAACTTCACCCCATCCTTTTAGGACCAATGGCACATGTCCGTCATCCTATGAAAATACCATAAACCTATTAAATTGTAGTGGTTACTACAACTGTGTTTTGGTTGACCTCCAATTCAGGAATGCTTGATGTCCCTGAACTCAAAGGACACTGGCTTTTATGTGGGATTTTGAGCAAAGTATTAATGGTTAACGTCCGGTTGGGATCGTTTTTAGAACTTGCTACCTCCTTTTTAATGTGGTTTTCGTAAACACCAGGGTACAAATTACCTCTTTGTACGCTCTCAAAGTGCAATACGGGAAGTTTTTACAAGGAGACATCAAATGTTAACAATGTTCTTCGACATGGAAAATCTTGCAATCCTACAATAACTATGTTGAGGGTATGGAGGGTATTTTACCAGAGCTTGGCAAGTGCGTTCTTGTGTACGTACGCACCGCCTTTTTAGGAACGCAAAAACGCAAAGTTTTTCAAAGGAACGCAAGTAAGAGAAACGCACCGCCCGAAATCTTAATGAGTTCCGAACGTTGAGAAACGATTTTTTTTTTTTTTTCAAAACATTTTCAAACGTTTTCAAAGGAAACAACAAATACGATATTCACTACGCGGCAACATTCTGTCGTTTACGTTCAGGCGGGAAGCTCTCCCAAATAAGTAAGAAACGACAGCAGGAACTGTTTGACCAACCATAGAAACGTATTGTGCCACTACTGGAACTGGCTTTATTCTAGCCAGTGGCTGGGTTTCTTGGAAGCTATGCTACCACCGCCAGTGTATAGGTGAGCATTGCAATCTTTGGTTGTCGTCCTCTTTGTGTTGCCAGTGATATTGAATTCGGAAACAACACAAAAAAGTTGCTACCCCTAAAATAACAAATTGCCAATAGTTACGTTAGAAAATCACTGTATTCTATTCAAAGTGACTCAATGATACATTAGGTATAACAATTATATATTTTTCAGACTGATAAATAGTAGCTATACGGCAGCGTGCTTAGTCATTTGCTGCACTGAAATGGATAGCGCCATGTTACATATTTGTCATGATGTCTTCCATATTAATCTTATGCCATTTTACTGTGTATTGTTGTTCTGTTAGTTGGTAGGTAGACTTTCGAACCAGACACCTGGAATGTACTTTTGGTAAAAAATATGAACTAATTTTGGTAGTATAAGTAGATACTACTATACTATAATAAAAACTCCCCCCCAAATATATTGATAGCTCAATAGCTCAAATGAATGGACATATATATATATATTTTTTTTTTCTTGTGCAATATTTTTTCTATTTAAAAAAATAACTTTGGAGTATGGTTAAATTGTTAAAATATTGTGTTGTATTGTATACTTATGTAAAATGGCATACTGATACATAATAGAGAAAATACTTATATCAAGCTAGACTGGTGGTTGTAGTAACTAGCATAGCAAGTGAACCTGTAATGATTGAAATGTAATAGCCCTTTAGAGATAATCTTGTTAGTGTCAACAATAGAACAGTTAAAAATCTTTTTTTTTATTTGTTTCTAATTATTTTTCAATAAATTGAAGTTAACTTATTTTTCATATTTTAGGCTCTTCTATAGTGTATTAATGTACATTAGTTAATAAAGTTGAAGTAAATTTAGTTAAGTAAATGAAAATGATGTGCAAGTTTTGACATGACATTAAAATTTGAAGTAAATGAAATAATTTCAAACTTTATTTTCAAATCTTTTGTAGGTCCTCGCAGAGTACATGAAGGTCATGAAGCCTGTGGCGGAGTGCCTGGACAACGTCCAGTCCGAGACCAATGCCCACATGGGCACCTTCATGCCGACCTTGCACATGATGCGCTTGCACCTGAAGAACCTGAAGACTGACAGGCAAGAAAATTTTAAAAGTTCTTTAACTTTTTTATTATAAGATTTGGTACAACACTTGTAACACTTTATAAAGCTACCTAGTACCTACTGGTTACTGTACCAACTCAATAGTATAATTGTTCCAAAATATTATTGTTTATTTTCTTTCAGGAACCTGTAGTATGCCCAGTTCCTGGTGGCCGCACTGCTGGGGACAGAGGGTAATGGGAAAGGGTTCTATAGCAGGTTTGCTGCGAGTTTGAAGAAGGAGGACGTCCTCATGGCCACTGCCCTGCACCCCCACTACACTATGTCCCTGGTGAACCACTTCAGCCCAGATGAGGCTGTGGACATCAAGCAGTGAATTGTGGAGGAGGTGACAGAGATGGTGGACGTTGAGCAGAGGCAGCTTGAGGAAGTGGACCAGTTCCACCTGCTCCTCTCCACTGCCGCAGTGCCGGAGGAGGTGGACGAGACAGTCATCAAGCCTCTGGACCAGTAGAAGAGAGCGATGGTGGGCATTCCCCCTCATCCACGACCTCTTCCCCACCCACTACAGGGACGCATTGCTGGACCTCTTTAAAAAATACAATACTCCTCTTCCCAGTTTAGCTGCTGTGGATAGGCTGTTTAGCTGAGCGGGAGACATTTTGTGGGCAAACAGGTCCAGCCTGAGCTTCATTAACTTTGAACAGCTGGCGCTTTGGGAGGGGCAGCATGCACCTCCTTGGTTACAAGGAAGTGCAGGAGCAGGACAAGGAAGAGGAGGAGGACGTGGAGGAGGAGGAGCAGTAATTTTAATTCTTTAGAAGCTTTAAAAAGTGTTGTAACTTGTCTAGATGTCTTTAATCTTTATGTACAATAACGAAAAATGAATCGTTGTGTCAGATTTAAAGTAAAATAAACTTAATAAATTAGTGTAATACAAAATAATGAATAATGCAAATGTTTAGAAACTATGTGTCTACTTGTCAAATACAGAGCAGTAAAATACAGTGGAATGCAGTAAAATACAGAATAAATACTAAATAAGTCTAATACTTAAGTGATATTTTTGATTTAGTGAATTTTTGTGTGATATAGTCTGAGAAACTGGTAAAAAGTCTGAAATATACATATATTTTAATATATGAAGCTCTGATGTATTATTACCTTGTATTTGTTTTGTTTTTGAGGTGCGGAATGGTTCTTTTGATGGACACAGTAGTGTTTTTTGAGGGACGCTTTAATAGTTTAGGAGCGCTAACGCAGGAACGCAGGAACGCACCGAGCGAAATAAAATGAGTAACGCTATTCCAGGAACGCCGTAACAGCGGCCGGGGGGACGCGGCCATGCTCTGTCTTTTACGTACCTTTATTCAGTCTTATCTTCCCGTAATTATAGTCCACAGTGACGCCACGAGCCGGGTAAAGTCAAGATTATGCTCTGCTGAGTTCCTGGACATGTGGGAATGAAGGCACCAAAAGAATCCGCGAGCACTGGGCGAACAGATCAGCGTTTTGCTCTTCCTCACACCCATTACATGGCACAAATCAGGTGGCCCTGACATGGCGCCAGCTTTCCGATGCTGAGGAGACACTGCTAGCTTTGCGTTGTGCGCTCACGCGTGATCCCAGCGTCTCTCTCAGTCGCCAATGGCTCTCATTTTATCCGCAGCCGATCCCTACGGTGCATATGCTGCTGTGAGATGTCACTCACATCCTAAGTCTTTTTTGTTTAGGACAAGACAATTACTTCGAGAGAGCGATGTAACTCGCGAGCCAGTGGCACATCTGGTTCAACCCATGACACCACGCTGGAGGATACCACATCTGAACATTTCTCCCAAAGCTTCTACAATGATAGGAATATTGCGTTCGAACTTCTTGGAGCACACGCCGTGCCATGTTGGCTTTGTACCATTATACACTGATTGTCCCAAATTTGAAGTGGGTGGGTGCACAATCTCCCTTGGTTTCAAGCCCACGGGGCTCTATCAGCCACTGTGTCCATCTTCACAGCCGAGCTGTTTGTAATAAATCGTTCTTTACAGGAAATTACTTGACATGCCCTGCTCGGAAACCGGATTTTTATATATATATAGGGTTTTGTAATGCGCCTTGAGTGGCCTCAAAGTACTGTAATCCACCGTCATCCCCCTAAACCTGGTTCGCAGTATGCTTAATGCGACAGCCGCTTAGAGGTTGAGGATGCAGAGATTGCCTTCTATTTGGTTCCTGGACATTTAATGTTTTCGGGAAATAAGAGCTCTATTGAGGGCGCAAATTAGTCTACAAAGACTGGATACCAACGCAGGCGTTTCGCTCTTTCTCACTCTGAGTACCTGGCAAGAACCAGGGTAGTCATTTGAGTTACCTGGCAAATAATATGAGATACGGCCGATGGGAACATAAAGCTGTGTGTCATTCTGCCACGACTTTTCTCCTGGATTTACACCCAATGCCTCGATGGCTTCTGCTCGTTTTCGTAGTCTCCAATTGGTTCTTAGTCGCGGGATACAGCACCTCTTGTTTCTCCAGACTGTCCGACACATTATGGTTGGATGTCCCAATTTGAGGGATTTTCGCACACGTTGCTCCATCGCTTGTCCTTTATACTCGGGACGGTTTCGTTCTCTCTTGAATGTGGAGTAGTCGAGTTTGGGGAGGGAACGGGGCCCCACCATTGTATATAAACCTGTGGGTTTGGAGCTTCGGATGGAGCGAGCCTCCCTCAAACGCTTAATCATTCCTCTTTTTTAGTATATTTATTTTTTTGTTGGTTATTACAACGCTTTTTTACATTTTATCATTTGTAGCAACTGACATCTTTGCAAGCTCCTACAAAGTTCGTAAAGAGGCAGGTGGTAATTTCCCGTCTGAGAAAATTATGCATCTGGCCCAAAATCCCTTTTTGTACGACCTTTGATACCAATACGGTTACCTCAAAATCAAAGTACGACTCCTCCCAACTCCCAACCAATCAAAACCTTTATACAACCCAATTCGAAATTAACCAATCAGAATAGACTTTCCCATTTCCCCTAGTCTACAGCGCAATGTAACGATCACTTTTATCTCAGCAGCGCTCTATTAAGGTAAGTAAGAATTAGCTCCCAAATTAATCTCTTCTCCTTAGGGTTATTTTTCGTGTTTACAACGTTTTCTTCCTTATTATGTTCCTGGTTCCCGTCATTAATCATCAGTGTATACAAAGGTCTAAAAATATCGAAAGTGTAATTAATTCCTTCCTTTGAATTCTAGTTCCCCTGATTTATACTCCGAAAACGTCGTCGCAGTATTATACTATATTTTATATAATTCCCTCATATTTAATATATATATATATATATATATATATATATATATATATATATATATATATATATATATATATATATATATATATATATATATATAAACATATATATATATATATATATATATATATATATATATATATATATATATATATACACACACATTATTTTCAAATTATCTAAAAATACACATTATATTCATTAACCGTATTATCAAGGTTAGTCATTGAACCCTTCTAAATACCTATACATTCCATGTATATTCTAGTTAACATAGTGTAGGAATATGATAAAACTTTCATTTGGACGGTTATGCCCTTGCCTAGAGTCGCCAAAAAATCAATCACTGACCGGCAGAGTGCAGTCTCAACGTGTTGTCTTCCTGTCCTTGCTACAAATAGAGAATCGCATTGCCTATTTTGGTAACCATCTCCTCCGGTCTCGGCACTTCACTTCTTTCTAGTATTGTTCTATTGGATCTCGATGTGGGCGCGATTTTACTTAGGCCTGCTTCGAAAAATGTTGGGTGTATCAGAAACCCATGATGAAGTTAAAATCTGGAGGATTGTGTGTTCTCCTTGATCCAAACCAGGTAGGAGAGGCGTCTTAAGTGTGGATGTTGGGTAGGTGATTGAAAGTTGTGGACTCCAAACAGTTATTTTTATCTTGGGTTAAATTATTTAACTTCCACATATTTATACTTCCCATGCATTCATAACTTTCTTTACAAGTGGCGGACCGCCCAACACCAAGGTCCACCAGTGCTTCAATCTATCTTGTAGTGCTCTCGATTATTTGTTTTACCCACGCCGTTCAGCACGCATTCTAATACGTATCTACTGTCACAATGATTGTCTTTTCTATATTCTCCGGTTTTATAGAAGCTCGTCGTTTTTTGACTTTTCTATTCTGCTCTCCGTTGAACTACGATGAGTCTTGCCTACATTTCTACCTCGGTTTCTGCGTGATCGATCTTTTATGGATTAGGGTGAGGCATCGCTTTACCGCCGATATGGTTTGTCTTATCTCTTCTACAAACTACAGTTTTAAGTGACTTCTTAACAACTTAATCTAAAGATTGTCACAAGTTGTTGATCTTTAAACTAAAGGATGAACAAGTTGGTAGGTCTCGTCTCAGTTGCAACCAGCTGAATTGGGGGTCCAAATTAAGCTGTTTTGAGACGCTAAACACAAAAGAAATTTGCTAACGAGGCACATGATCCTCCCGGGTCTTTGGAGAATAGCATTCATCGAGGCTACGACTTTAACCTCCTCTGCCTTTTCGTACCGAACATGATTATCTATTACTGGGGTCAATAAAAGTTTTATATCAAAGGATATATATTTTAATCAAACTGACCGAAAGACTTCAATTTCTTGACCCACTCCCGGCAACCAAGTAGAAATAACTTGAAGATCTGAGTTGCTCTGGATCTTCTAGATTGTCCAGCACAAGTTGCAAGGCGGTGTTTCCGAGTATACAAAAGGTCCTAGTCATGAACTCGTTGCCATTGGTAACAAGACGAAGCCGTTACTTCTCGCAAGAAAGTAAATGGAAGATAATATCAACGTCAATGCCAGATTTGCATGAATCCAGCTTGAGGACGAAAACCCTGCGAAAAATATTTTCATTCATTTAAATAAAGAGCCACATGAACAACGAGGACTCTTAAATTTCACATAAAGCCTCCTTGCTACATGCCCATGAAGAATCATAAACTAGTTAATGGATTAATAGAACTCAGAGAAAAAAGTGCACTAGGGATTGCATTCTTAATTCGTCAACTGCAGGCTATGGCGGGGACCATGGAATGGGGATAGTTATAAAATGATTCGTTTGCTGAGGGGGGAAACCACGAGGGAGAAATCAAAATGTTCTACTGTCCTTTTTACAATAAACTGCCATGAAGATATCAAAACCAGTCTTAAATGTGACCCTTTTGGTGCAGCACTTAGCAACCAAAGGAATTTCACTAGTCGTCTATGAACTTCTTGTATGGACATGGCCATTGTTCCCAGCAGTCCAGGAAAGGGTCGTATATGGATTGGCTGGGAGAAATTACATAATCATAAGCAAGGACTACTTAAAGTCCACTCAAGGCCAGTCCCATTCTATACTAATATGCTAGTCCTCCTCCTTTGGACATTGTTGCCACGATGCTCACTCATGCGAGATTCAATCCACAACAGGGCTCCGTATAATATATATATATATATATATATAACAAGTGAGAGGTAATTGTAATTACCTCTCACTTGTTATTTCCTAATTCAATTCTCTCATTGTGCATTCGCTGATTTTATAAATATATATTTTGTTTATCGTCCGATTTCTTATAACCGCGTTCGAAGTTTTCCAAATTCAGTTCACGTCACTCGTTAGGCCTAAATATTATCAGACGACTATTCCATCCAAATTCAACAAAATTTATGGTAATGGTTTTCAATTAGCTATCTAGGCTGATTTATTAACTAAAATCAATCTCACTAATAACCAATACCATATGTATGATACCATGGTTGTGCTTAAATATTTTCATAATTTACGTTTCAAATTTATTTAAAATTTCAATGCTTCAATCAGCTCACCTCGCAATCACCTAGTTTCGAGTGTTGGTAGTTTTAATCTGTTTAATCTTTCGATATACGACTTATTTCTAATCGAGGAACTTAGTTTAGTCGCCCGTCGTTAAATTCTTTCTATTTTATTGATGTTTATATTTGAAAAAGGTGATCACAATTGTATCCCGTATTCTAGGTGTGGCCTTACTAAACTTTTATATAGAGGTATGATTATATCTTGATGTTTGTAGTGAAAACTTATCGTAATAAATCCGAGCATTCGATTCGCCTTCTTACACGCTTCGTCACACTGTTTGTTAAACTTAAGATCGTTTGAAACCCACAACACTAAATCTTTCTCTTCGTCCACGAAGATAAGATTTTTACCATCCATTTCATAGTTAAAACTTGGGTTATTTTGACCTACGTGAAAACTCTACACTTGTCTAAATGGTACTTCATGTTCCATTTATCAGAGCATTTGCAGATTTGATCCAGATCACGCTGAATTAATTCGCTATCGTTCTCATTTAAAATTTTACACCTAATTATTGTGTCGGCCGCAAATTCAGTAAAATATTGTATGGGAATAGTTGGTCAAGGTAAAATATCCCCTTGATGTTTCATATAATCTAAATATATATTAAATAATAGCTTTAAAATATTAGAAATAGTTTTTATTTACTGAAGAGATGCAAAATCTTCTTCAAACACCTTTGTGCTCAATAAAACAAAGTATTCTAAAAGATTTCGCAATTAAGAATATCGAACATCTTCCGGAGAATTATCTCAGTGGGAGAATGGAGCCCGAAGGTACGAGTGGTCAAAGTGAGTCCATCTCACAGCTTTACTCAACCCGTGCACATTTATGTAACTGTATTAATTTGTTGTTTATCTGCGTATTGTGTTCTAATCTCAGTATCCTGTGTGTATTACCTTTGATCGTTGTCATTTCTGGTCCGTTTTCTTCTTCATCAATGCCAATTCCATGCCCGGGTATCGTGAATGCATTACTATTCTCTGGATTAGAATTTGTGGACTGGTTTTCTCCTGAAAGGTAATGTCCAGACTGGTTTGGAACAACCTTTTGGATATGAATCCGACCTAGAGGTGAGAAATAGAAAGTAGACAGTGACCTCGCTGCTGACAACCAATTCCGAGAAAGAAATTCCGATAATACGGTTATGTACGAAGCGAAAGTCGAATACTACAGCATGTGAGAGAAGCATTAACTTACCACACAGATTCGTGTATCTTGTTGAGCATTTTCTGGATCCTGGACAGGCGCTGCAAGGTTGACCTGGTTCATACACCTTAGCCCCAACCACATTACCCGAAGTGCCGTAATAACAGACGACGATTATTATCGTATCACGACCTCTTTGAAACAACACTTTCCCGCAGCCGATGAGAGTAGTTTCGGCCCAGATCGCTTGGGTTAAGTGACCGATCTTTCTCGACGCCTGTGGGCTGAAAATGGCAAAATAATACCCTAAGCACACTGAAAGGTTGGTCGTTCTGTGATATTGTTTAGTGCAAAAGTGAAATCAACTTATTTATCCCATTAACACCAACTGATACGACAGGACTAAAAAATATTGAATATACATATATGAATTTCCCCACGTCTATTGCCCTATTTTTTGGACATTTTATTTTTTTGATATATTATGCACGCGTTTAAATGAAATCTTCATATTAAACAATGTCACTACTTTTTTTTATTGCTAGTATTTTAAAAGCGATAAAAAATTATTCATTAATGGGTCAGTGTTCCCTGCTACAATGACAGAGCTAAGCCCTAATTTGTTAGGGCAAGAATCATGGAATTAGCCTAGTGGTAGCCTTCTAGACCATTAGGTGGTTTTGAATGGATTCAAATTTTGTAAATCAAATCATTTTATTGTCTTCCTTTTAAAAGTACTCATAACAAAGCATTAAAATGTTAGTTAACTTTGGAATTGGGTATTTTTTACATTAGCGACTCGGGCATTTTTTCATTTCATTCCATAATGCTTCGTCCTTTGTATTTCCTCAGGACGAGCTGGGGAGTGAGGTATAGGAGGCGGAGCCCCACCATAATGGCAACCCATAGACGGCTCGAAACCGGCTTCCAGTAAGCAAACATTTTTATTCATTCATATTTTTTCCGATGTTCACTGCAACAAAAATGACGCCTTCATGCGCGGATGAACGAAAGATGAAACACGATATCGTTCAATTTCGAACGAAACACAACAACAACAACGCCCAAGTCGCTAATGTTAAAAACAAACAAACCTAGAATTGATCTGTTTCATTTTTAAACTGATACATAGTCATAGTAGTATAGCGTACGAGAAGTGGAGGCGAGCGGCTTAAAAGCTTCGTTTGAATGAGTCTTTTTAGAGACTCGTGATGGCCGAGTGGATTCGCCGCTGGCTAACAGTGGTCCAGCAACGCAGGAAGCTGTTCGCAACTCGTAACGCTAATATTTTTCTTTGCCCCCTTTCCTACTCCCCTCTATCTACAGTAGTTAGTTATATACAAAATAATGTACAATTTCCAATTTTTCTAATTCAAATTTCATGAATGTTGCCAACAACTAAATTAATGAGCTTCAACGCAGGGAAACTTCCCCACCCCTAAAATAGCCCCTACTTTTCACCACAATTCACCAGAGCTGGGCGCGTTCCTCAATTTAGGGGAGTGCGTTGGCGTTCCTGCGTTCCTCCGGCCGCTGTTAGGGCGTTCCTGCGTTCCTGCGTTCCTGCCTTAGCGCTCCTAAACTATTAAAGCGTCCCTCAAAAAACACTACTGTGTCCATCAAAAGAACCATTCCGCACCTCAAAAACAAAACAAATACAAGGTAATAATACATCAGAGCTTCATATATTAAAATATATGTCTATTTCAGACTTTTTACCAGTTTCTCAGACTATATCACACAAAAATTCACTAAATCAAAAATATCACTTAAGTATTAGACTTATTTAGTATTTATTCTGTATTTTACTGCATTCCACTGTATTTTACTGCTCTGTATTTGACAAGTAGACACATAGTTTCTAAACATTTGCATTATTCATTATTTTGTATTACACTAATTTATTAAGTTTATTTTACTTTAAATCTGACACAACGATTCAATTTTCGTTATTGTACATAAAGATTAAAGACATCTAGACAAGTTACAACACCTTTTAATGTTTTTAAAGAATTAAAATTACTGCTCCTCCTCCTCTTGCACCTCCTTGTAACCAAGGAGGTGCATGCTGCCCCTCACAAACACCAGCTGTTCAAAGTTAATGTTTCTCAGGCTGGACCTGTTTGCCCGCAAAATGTCTCCCGCTCAGCTAAACAGCCTATCCACAGCAGCTGAGCTGGGAAGAGGAGAATTGTATTTTTTAAAGAGGTCCAACCATGTGTCCCTGGCGGTGGTAGCATGGCTTCCAAGAAACTCAGCCACTGGCTAGAATAAAGCCAGTTCCAGTAGTGGCACAATACGTTTCTATGGTTGGTCAAACAGTTCCTGTTGTCGTCTCTTACTTATTTGGGAGAGCTTACCGCCTGAACGTAAACGACAGAATGTTGCCACGTAGTGAATGTCGTCTTTGTTGTTTCCTTTGAAAACGTTTTGAAAAAAATAGTTTCGTGACGTTCGGAACGCAGGAACGCTTTAAAATTTCGGGTGGTGCATTCCTCTTACTTGCGTTCCTTTGAAAAACTTTGCATTTTTGCGCACTAAAGGAACGCACTTGCCCAGCTCTGCAATTCACCGTACTGACCGTAATTCACACTGTCCTAAAAAAGTAAACTATCACAGGAGAATCAAAATGTATATTTGCTTCTTCAAAGCATAACAATAAAAGTCAAAATTTGGTAACACTTGTTCTTTGTTTTTTCTCAATTAGAAAACATTGTTGTATTTCTTATTTTAAGGGGTAACTCAAATGTCCCGTTACCGTTTAACCCCTTAATATTTTGTTTAAATTAAATGAGAATGTTACTTACATATTGAATAACTATATTTTAAATCATTTCTTATTAAAAACGTGGTCAAATTTCGGAAAATTATAGCCGTTGATTTTTGGGATAATTCATATATATTTGTGCAAAAAAAAAAGTGTTTTAAAAAAATTTCGAGGCGGTTTTTTCTTGGGCAAATTCCAAAAAAGGGGGTAGGGGATAGGTCATTGCAATCGCATCATATTGTATTATATATCAATTTTAAGCTAATTCCGAAATGGGGGCTTCGCCCATACCCCTCTTTAATTGTGGGGGATTGAACTCCCACAGCTTACTTTTTAAAAAATAAACTCTTAGCATTCATAATTCGAAAGCCTAGCATTAAATTCGAATTCAAAGGCGATTGCCAGATGTGGTTAGGCTTCTAGTTTTTATACCGTGTTGCTTGACTTCAGGCATATAAGCCTCGCCCCTGAATGCTATTTAAATTAATAATATTCTCTTTAAAATTAATATAAATGTCTATATCATATTTTAATTAAGAAATTCCCTTCAAAATGAAATACAGGGTGTCCCAGAAGTCGCGCATCCTCCTGTTTTTTTTTAAATACCTTTATTGATTTCAAAACCGAATCTTACTCCCTTTGATTATTTCCCTTTGGAACATCTCAAATCTGCTGTGTACCAAAATCGTCCACGCACTTTTGACGATTTGAAGGATGCAATAACAACCTTGTGCCAAAAAATCACCCCTGAAACCCCTTAGGAGTGTGAAGGACAGTTTGGTGAAGAAAAGTGATGCGTGTTTTATTGCAGAGGGTGCTCAATTTGAGCATTTGTTACGATTATTATCAATAACAGTGATTTGAAATCAATAGAGGTGTTTTTTTTTTTAAACCAAGATTATGCGCGACTTTTGGGACACCCTGTATATTGCACTATAATGTATATCTCTCATGAGCCAGAGAGAATGATGAAATAAATCCAGTATACCGCAAGAAAGAGAAAATAGAATAATTTTTTTCTTCTTAAAAAGTTATTTCCTAATTCGAAAAAAATCCGTACTGTAGTGGGATTCGAATCAAGCACACTGATGCAGCGAGCAATCACTTTGATCTCAATTAAAGGGAGTCTTTAACCACTCTGCTGCGAATAGACAAGTTTTTAAGGCTGCCTCAGTGTGCTTGGTTCGAATCCCACCCCAGTACGGATTTTTCCGAATTAGGAAATAACTTTTTCCCAAAGAAAATAATATTCCGTTTTCTCTTTCTTGCAGTATGCTGAATTTATTTAATCATTCTCTCGCGCTCATGAGAGATATACATTGTATATTCGCCGCGCTTTAACTCAATTTCTCCTTTGTCCTTTGAATTCCCCATTAATTTCTCTCTCTTTCATGGTCCCGATCGACCAGGCGAAGCGTGCCTTAAAAGCTTGTTGATTCGGAAGAATTTTTGTTGTTCCGCGTAGTCGAGTGGTTAAAGGCTCACTTTAATTGTGATCAAAGCGGTTGTTCGCTGCTTCAGTGTGCTTGGTTCGAATCCCACCCCAGTACGGATTTTTTCGAATTAGGAAATAACTTTTTCGAAGAAAAACAAATTATTCCGTTTTCTCTTTCTTGCGGTATGTTGAAAGATCGTTAATGATTCCAACTAACGATCTTGCTCCCAAGATGGCGGCCAATCTATTTTTCGTCATAACATAATTATAAATTTGCCTGCCTTAATTAGTGAAAGAGCTATAAAGAGTATATCTTTGATATACATTATATAGTATTTGCATATACTTTTTTTAATAGAGATATTTATAACAAAGCACCCACAAAAATTGAGAGTCATCATTTCCCGAAATTTAAGCAAAAACGTTAATAACTAATTAATGTATATATTATATTATATTAGTATGAATTTTTCCGAAGGAAACCTAAGTTTTGGGTAACCCTTATCTTAAATTTGAGCATGATTGCCCATAATCGCCGCCAAAACTATGTTGAAGACCCTAACTTTTTTCTTTCTTATTCACGGTCATCCAATCGGCCCTACGCCAAATGGAATACAAAAACGATATTTAGACTCTTAAAAAGAGATTTATTTATGTATCTTACATAGGGAACCTCTGCACGTCACTCATTCGAAGGTATTTCTGCTCTCCAACTGTCCAATCCTCAATCGCCTCCTCAATGAACACCTTCTTTGCCTTGTCCATCGGACCTGACCACTGGAACAGGTTTTCGCCCACCAAAAACCTTTCTGACAACAAAGATATTCAGAAAGAAATGAGTCAGCATCGAGGTAGTAAATAACCAGAAGTAAGTCAGCAATGAAGTAGTGAATAACCAGAATTAAGTCAGCAATGAAGTAGTAAATAACCAGAAGTCTGTCAACATTGAGATAATAAATACCCTTCAAATTTTAATGTTTCCTTTGTGAATTTTAACCGGTGGGGATTAATACATTATCGGTTCATTCACCTTTTTAATGTCGCCGATCTCAGAAATATCATCAAAGAAATATTATGACGTCAGAGAATAATGAGGATAAAAAGAAGGGGACGATTCATATTAACTATTTAAAGGGGTAAACGCTTTTTTCCACTTCTTCAACTGCAATCTATTTATGATAAGATCGGATAGTTGCGAACCAACGCCAGTAAAAACTCCCTCCCCCTCCATTATTTCAAATCAAGGACAAATCTATCCATCATTCCTTCCACATTAAATTGGCTCTTCACTATATGGCTGTTAGGTGCTGTACCATTTCGTCCAGTCAGGTTTCATCACTCTTTAGAAGGCTCCTTGCACGCCTGGATCACCAAACTCCATACATTTCATCATACACAATATCGTCTAATTGTCCCTCGGTCAGTCCCTTCTCTCTCACCGGATGGCTCTACTTCCGAGGAGGTGGGGAGCGTCTTTATACCATCCCCCCTCCCCCAGTTGAGATTGATGGGGCTCTTCTTCCAGCCGTTGGCTCACTCTTCACGGCATAGCGTAATCTATAGCGACTCGTTGAGGCGTCAAGTGACAACGAGGGATTGGCGTTTCCGCATCCACTTGTCCGAAGTTATTCTCAATGTCACATCTGATGCGGCTTATGGTGTTTGTCCTCTCCTGAGTTCCCGATCGATTAGGAGTGCTAGGAAATGAGTCACCGGACTGGTTTTCTTATACCTTACACCGACTGTGTGATGGGTATGAGAGCAGCTCTCCCTCTTGTGTTGCGAAGATGATGGGGGACACTCCCCGAAACACGATAATGTGTGCCACAGTGTCTCATTTATTTCACTTGAATTAACCTTCAACGCTCCGACGACTTCAAATCGTGTTGTCATCTCTAAAGTTGACACAAGCGTACAACGCGGCATAATGGGAACGAATCAGTCATTAAGAAGTGTTTTAGTACCTCACACTCTGGCCAATTTTGCTACCTCACATCCTGCGCCATGTTTTGGTATCACACACTCAGCGCCATGTTTTACTACATCACACCCTAACTCCTTTGCTCTTCGAAGGAC
Organism: Ceratothoa steindachneri; assembly: GCA_963969495.1. NCBI lineage: Eukaryota > Metazoa > Arthropoda > Malacostraca > Isopoda > Cymothoidae > Ceratothoa > Ceratothoa steindachneri. The sequence continues at coordinate 120,786,057 of OZ018333.1, read as the reverse complement.
CTCGTGACCCTAACTCCTTTGCTTCTCAACGGACCTCGCTATCCTAACTCCTTTGCTTCTTGAGGAACCTCGCGATCCTAACTCCTTTGCTTCTAGAGGGACCTCGCGACCCTAACTCCTTTGATTCTCGAGGGACCTCGTGAGCCTAACTCCTTTGCTTCTCGAGAGACTTCGCTATCCTAACTCCTTTGCTTCTCGAGGGACGTCGTGACCCTAACTCCTTCGTTATGTTATCTACCCTATCAATCCCTTTTCCAAACCTAAAGTAGATCCTCCAATAGGATAGTGACATTCACATTAAAATGAGAATGACAAGACTGCCTTATACGCCTGTGTAATTCTACTCTCGCGTATCTCGAAGAATCGATAAAGGAGTTTATTAAACAGTTACACCCTGTGCTTTACCTTCCATAACACATAGAAGTGTTATTTGTTTTTAATTATTTATTGACTTCAACGAGAACTCGAAGAGAAAAACCGTAGTGACAAAAGTGCAGAAACAAAATAAATACGAATGTGCCTAATACGGTAATTAAATAATCAGCGCAAAAGTGAATTAATATTAGATAAGTGCCCAGATACTCGCCAAACTCTGGAAGTAGTATAAATAGTGAACACGTTAAATATACATTAACAAACATTGTTCGCCTGGTGCCTTAGAAACAAGTGATCAAATTAGTGAACTCCACGCTTATTCTCCTTAAGTGATTAAACTCATTGAACCGTTAGAATCAGTGTTCCCACCGAAACGCTTCAACAAGCAAAGTGAAAACGAGAGTTTTTTTTAATTACTTGACCTCTCCACCGGAGACTTGTGTGTTAATAATTAGCAATCTACTTACACCGACCCCTTACCAAAACCGTGCAAGTGAACAATCAGCAGAAATAACTAAAGAGTTATATCCTAATTAAAGAAGAAAGGTACGTGGACAAGGACATATAAATTTTCTTTATTCTATATCTTTCTCTACCCCCCTTTCCTTATCCAACTAGGTCTCTAAATATAATTACATACAAGTAGGCAAGTCATAATGTACCCTCCCCTTCCTTTGTTCTCTATTAAGTGTATCATGGTTCACTAAATCCCCTACAAACATGTGGGAAACTACAAGGATCCCTCTCAAAGCCCTAACCAGGACAAGCCCGACAGAGGGACAGTTTTTGCAACAATATATTCCAAACTCAATATTGCTTTGGTTAGATTAATTGATAATCCCCAAGGCTATGTAGCACTTAGTCAAAATTAGAAGGACGTCGAAGCCCTGATGGCACAAAAGTCAGTGGACGTTCTGAAAAATATCGGACTAGCTCCCAAAATCCCTCCCCAAATATTGACGCATAGAAACGTTATATGTCGACGTCTAGACCCATGGGTCGGGTCTCATGACACTGAAGAACTAAAAAGTAAAATTGAATCCAACCACAGCTGGGCGACAGTGATTGAAGTAATCAAATTTAGAGAACATACACATGTCTTTAAAGTCGTATTTAGTGATACAGGTATGGCTCAAAAAGCGACTGAGACAGGACTGTTGGTTTTCAATATGAGGATCACTCCCGATCAAATAGAGAGGGAGGAATTCACAGAGATTCAGGTCTGTTTCAGATGCTACCGCATGAATGACCGCCCCACAAGAACATGAAAACAAGAGACAGAAAAATGCTCTGAATGCAGTGCGGATAACCATAATTGGAGGAGCTGCAATAACGAGCGAAAAGGTGCCTGAATTGCGGCGGAGACCACCGCACCCTCGCAATAACATGTCCCTTCAAGAAAAACATAATAACAATAAAAAAGAGGAAAAAAGAAAGGAAGAAGAACAGAAGAGGAAAAACACGTACGCCCAGGTGGCGAAAGCATCCAAGGCGGAAACAACCAAGGACAATACTGTGCTACACGTAGAAAACGAAAATTCAACGCAGATAATGGCCTCTATTTATTACGCCCACATTGCGAACCTTTCTAGACCAGGGACCTTCAAGACAGAACTAATATGATGCTGAAAAACAACGGTATGCCTCAAATGTGGTTCCCCGACAATCCTCCATCAGAAGAAGTTCTGAAAGTTAAACTTGTTGAACCCAAACAGGGCCAACTACCAACTGAAGCAGGAGAAACGCCTCTAAATGCAGGGATCCCAGAATTGCTGCATATGAGGCGAGAAAGAACGCGGAAACAGGCAAGAAACAAGAAAAACAATATCTTAATGCAGAGGAGATGGAAATAGAAACAGAGCAGGAACAAATAATAGAAAAAACTCAGAACGTGCAGCCAGAGAACAAAAGAGGACCAACAGCCAACAGAGGAAAAGATCCCCGACGTCTGACACAATCCTATGGATGCATTTTGTGGGTGGGTTTTGACAAATGCGGATAACCTTTGATAGGCCCTTGTGACTTTTGTCATCCGTGAAATTATATTATGTCTACCCCGAGAAAAAACAACAGATAAATGCAAAAAGAATAAATCTCTCATTTTCGCTACAGGGAACACTCTCTATCTCAAGGAACACCATGCTGAGGCCATCACCGAGGGAATTATACACGAGAAAATCAAATGGCGATACGAAGACCAAATGCCAGAGAACTAGGTCGAAGAAGCCCTTTATCAAGGAAAAATTAAATATACTCCAGAAATTTTCAATAATATCTCTCAGAGTGAATTTAATAAAAAGCGAAATGGTAAATGCAGAACACCCCCTCACCAGGACTCAGGGTCAAAGCAAGACAAAAGAGAAGACTGAAAAAAGGTACAACCAAGGTAAAGCAACACAACAAGAAAAACACAAGACACATTTTACAAAATGGACACTGCAAATAGAAACCTAAAAATAATATACATAAACGTAAATGGTTGGACAGGAAAAAGTTCCGAGTATGGAAACATAATACAGAACCTTGACCCAGATATTATTTTAATATCCGAGCACGGTATCAACACAAAAAAAAACAAAGATATAAAAATCTTCAGGTACCAAGCTTATACAACAAGCCATACAGATGAGGCCTTCGACGGTGCGGCGATAGCAATCCGAAATGGCCTCATGCACAAACACCTACCTCGATTAGATGAGTCATACGAGGGGCGGTCAATAAGTTTTGCAATTCGGATATAAAGAAACGAGATATGAGGGAAAGTGTTTTATTATTTTTCAATATAACTACCCTCGACTTCAATGCACTTGCGCCACTTGTCCCTGAGGCTTCGAATTCCCGACAACCACAAATCTACCGACTGCTGTGCAATCCACTACTGGACGGCGAACTGGACATTTTCATCGTCCCCAACCCGGCGTCCACGCAGTGCAGCCTTGAGCTGGCGGATAAAAAGTAGTCGCTAGGGGCCATATCTGGACTGTAGGATGAAGGGGGGGGGGGTGAGCTCCTTGAATCCGCACTCGCGCAGGGCAGCTTGTGCAACTCTGGCCTTGTGGACTTTGACGACGTTGAAGTCGATCATGGGGCGTGAAGTTTCTAGGGACCCAACGGGCAGAGACCTTGGTCATGGCCAAATTGTCGTGGATGATGTTGATAACACTTCCATGTGATATTCCAAGTTCTCACTCGATTTCTTCGACCTTCACCCGTCCATTTTTTATGATCATCCTCTCCGCACGGGCCACATTGTCCTCGTTGGTCACATCTGACGGGCGTCCTGGACGGGGGTCATCTTCAAGGGACTCACGACCATCGCGGAACTCCCTATTCCACCGAGCAATGGTTGCATAGGAAGGGGCGGTCTCGGTGTACACTGCAACCATGCGTTCATGGATCTCTTTTGCATTCTTGCCTTCCTTGGTCAAAAATTTTATCACTGCGTGGTGCTCAACCTTCTCCAGGAGCGTGCGGCTGCATGTCCTGAATTGTCATAACTTGTCCTAACACCCCCACAAACAGCCATCCCCCTTCCTCTGTTTTGTCCTACCGATTCGCAAAACTTATTGACCGCCCCTCGTACGTAGCAATAGAGGTCCAAACTACCAAATGGCCCCTAACTATCGCTGCTGGGTACCAACTTCCAAGAAGAGGGTACATTCCTATCCACAACTTCGTGAAGCTGTTTGCCTATAAGAAAACGGTCATGTTCGCCGGTGACTTAAACGCAAGATGCAGGGCCGCTGAGTACACCAGCACCAACGCGGAGGGACGAAATCTGGAACTTCTACTAGAGCGAAACATAGCAGTGCGCATTGGACCGGAATTTACGAGAGGTGCAACTAAGCCCGACATAGTATTAACAAGCTCAAGGTTTCCTTACAACTATCACATCGCCCCCGGACCCGTGATACCCAGCGACCACGAAGCATTAGCCATCACACTCTCAACAAGCCCAATCCAAATACAAATAAGAGAAAGGAAGTCATATGCGCGAGCAGACTGGGAGGCTTATCAGGCCGTTTGCCAGAACTACGTCCCAGCAAGCCTAGAGGAAGCTACACCAGAAGAAATTGATGAAGAACTAAACCACCTCACAATGAAAATATTGGAGGCAGATAGAAATACTATCCCAAAGATAAAATATAAAACCCTACCAGCTCCAAAATGGACACCGGAAATGATTGATATTCAAGAAGAATAGAGAAGCTTAGTGGACGCAATCAACAGATGGGGAACAAATAGGGACCTTCACCAGATGAAGCGGGAAACAAAAGAACACCTCCACTAACTGATCATACAACAGCAAGCAGAAATTTCGGGCCGACTCATTGAAGAACTCAATGATGAAATGGACCTCAGAACGTTCTGGCATATAGTAAAGAGGTTGAGAGGAAAGCCAGGAAACAAAAGAACTAATATCAAGAATCTGGAAGGTGAAGTGATCACTGAACTAGAAGAGATAGAAGTAGAATTTAGAGAATACTGGTCAAATATATTTAAAATTTCCCCTGAAGAGGAAGAAAATTTTGACACATAATTCAGGAACAGATATTTGACCAGTAAAACGAAGTAATAGAACGAACATATCCGTTCAATAACGCTACAGCGGAAAAACCCATGGTTGGCCTAGGGAAAAAGATCTCACTACAGGAGTTAAACGAAACCCTAAAAACGTTTAAGAACCGTGCCACAGGTCACTCAGGCTTAACGAAGGCAAACTTTAATAACGCTTCTCCCAACATAAAACAAGGATTAATTAACATCATGAACGCGGCCCTCAATACGGAATACTTTCCTGATGTCTGGAAAATATAAAAAATAATATTTATTTCTAAGTCGGGGAAGTCCCCAATCTCCCCAGCAGACTACCGCCCGATCTCTCTCCTCGAATTTGGAGGAAAATTTTTCGAAAAAATCATCGCCAACAGAGTGCAATCCTACCTGGAAGCCAATAACCTGCACAATAGTCAACAACACGGATTTAGAAGGCAGAGAGGTACACTAACAGCACTGACGATGATAATAGAGAGAAACTAGCCCAAATAGAAAAGAGAAGAAGCACGCTGATCTAGTATTGAGGGACGTCAGGAAAGCATTCGACAAAGTGTGGCGCAGAGGACTACAGTTTAAGATCCTCCAACTGGGACTTAATCCCAGATTGGAGAAAATAACCTGTGATTACGTCATGGACAGAAGAGCATTCATCGAGATAGGGGAGTACCAAGGACAAGAATTTCAACTGGAAGAGGGCCTTACCCAAGGTGGGTGTTTGAGTCCACTGCTCTACTCGATATTCATTAGAGACCTCTCTAGTCCTAGGCTAGAGGAATCTTTGTATATCCAGTTCGCCGATGACGTGACACATATAGTATCCTCTCCATATAAAAATGAAAGGACAATGGCAAGGATGACGGCATATAAAATTGAAAACCTAAATATATACGATTGCTGCTGGAAAATCGCGACAAATTTGAACAAATTTACCATCATTCCAGTCAAAAGAAACAAAATAGCACCAATTTACGTAGAGGATGAGAGATGTCCATACAAGAGAGCAGGCATAGTGTTAGGCGTAAAAATTTTATTCCAGGGGTTATAAGGACCCAATAAACGGTATAATTGCACGTTCGAATCAAGATATAAGAGAATTATATCGATTCAAAATCCTGAGAATAAACAATAAAAAAAAAAATTACTCTGCCTACATCAGACCAAAGATAGTGTATCCCTCCATGCCACTAGCAGCCATTCCGAAGACTTGGATGATGGAATTGCAAAGAATGCAAAATAAAGCACTCTTAATAATAAACAACGCTAGGAAAAGGGACAGAAAATGCCAACAGATACTACACGAAGAAGCCAACATCACGGCGATAAACAAAGACCTAGGTACCAGAGCCCTCAATATTTGGCAGAAGGTGGAGAGGAACTCTACCTAGATTTCATCAGGAATCACTTCGGAATTCCCGACCTACTACAGAACCAGGCTCGGAAAAGATTTCCCAGCAGCAGAAGAGCTGCGCGGCACAACCAAGACCCGATCTACACATAAACTACCGAATAAGCAATATATCCCAAAGATAACAAAAACAATCGACAAAGTCACAGAACACACACACAAAAAGGCTTAAAAGCTACTATGTACAAATGTTTTTGTACAAACTAATAGTCATAGAATTTGATCAAATTAATATATATATATATATATATATATATATATATATATATATATATATATATATATATATATATATATATATATATATACATATATATATATATATATATATATATATATATATATATATATATATATATATATATATATATATATATATATGTATATATATATCAGGCTAACACAAATGTTAGAAAACTTTAAAGGCTTCGAAGCTAAATTAACAAAGATGAAAGTAAAACAACAAATACACTCAAATACACTAGCGAAAAGAAACACAGAGATACCTTTTCTCCAGGGACCTAACTATCTTATCAATCCCTGATTCCCAAATTTCACCACTAAACCCTTTTACTAACTATTTCTCTATTTATCTAATTTATCCACATTTTATGTCCAATGTCCAATGAGAATGACAATCTCCGGCAAGCCGAGGGCACCAAGGGATTACCCTCGTCGGGGGAGTCAAGGTGCGAGGTAGCATTGTGTTTTGACCTTAAACATAGTAGAGAACCCTATATAACAAGGAGGAAGGGGGGCACTCATGCCAAGTACACAGGTATGTACATCCGGAGACCCCTTCAGCATTTTATAGGACAGAAGAATGATGTGATGTGTGTGTGTGTGTGTAAAAAGGGAGAAGGAAGAGATTCGTTATGTGCGTGATTACGTGTGTGTCTAAGGAGCTACCCTCCCCCCTCGGGAGCTCCTTTCGTCTACGAATAGGCATCCAATTAACTCCTCCGCGCTTAACCCGCTTCCTTGGCGTTGGAAATCCAACGCTTTATCTACTAGGCCAAAGATTCCTCTCTGAAGTGTTAAATATTAAAAGCGACCAGGAGTCAATGGGAGGTTGGGGTTACCAATCAGGGATCAAGGAAGCCCTCCCCCCAAGCAGGTATGGTTGTGTTTTTAAACTTTAGCCACCCTGTAGGGAAAGAGAAAAGTTATAGAGCGGTCATTCATTGCCAAGTTGATATGTTCAGAACACCCTACCTGGTGTAGGACTACCCCCACTTAGATGCAATCCTGGTGGAGGTTTAAGCTGTAATTGAATTCCCTGTTGCATGGAGGGCTACCGCAGGGGGGTGGCTTAAAATTCCTCTCCACTCAAACCTGGTTCCCTCTGGACAGTCTCACAGAAAGCGCAGTCCCCACCTAGAGTAGCGTTGACGACAAATCTATAGTACAGGAGTCTGTGGAATCAAAGTTTCCTCCCTGTATCTCCCCAGGGGTTGGGGCGGAAAGAGATGTCCTCTGCTCCCAAGGAACAACAATGGAAGGAACTTACCAACTTGTCGACACTCGGGACAACTGTGTTCGAAATAACATCGCTTAGCGTAAGATGCGGCCATGGCTGCCAATTCATCGTCCCAAACCTGAAAATAATATGATTTCGAAACAATTCATAAAGCCCCCCCCCCCCCACAACTATAGTACCGTCTCTAAAATATTAGAACGGATGTATTTCTATCACATCTTCCATAACTTTTGCCAGGGAAAATCTAGTTTCCAAAATTGGTGTACGATAAACAACAGGTAGAAAATGCGTATGAGCAAAGGTTATGCAAAATTGGATGACTCAAACGAAATTTATCAGTAGATAAGCAATTGACGATAAAGATTAATGTGTTAACATGAGCCAAATGCTTGTGTTTCTTGTAGAGAGAACAGGCATCGTTTCCATAGCAACGAAATTCATTACACTCTTGGGTACGTTAGGTCAGTCTCTTGCCAGCTGTCGTCCAGGTAGCATCCCTAAAAAATCCGTTACGCCTCTGTGTGCGAGCTAAGCGTAGTCTACATCTGCGCCAACAAGATTGCCTTTCAATGGGAGTCGTTGCTGAGACTGTCAAGCGCTCCAAAAGTAATCCATAATTTTCTATCAAACTATGACAAAACAAGTTTATGTAAATAAAATAAATAGGTCAAAGAATACTTCAAAAGGCGAAGACCGAGCCATTATCCAAATTGTGGAGAAGGTCCGTTTCAAGACGGCGTCAGCAGTTTCTCGGGAGATTATTGAGATTCTGGCCATCAATGTCTCCAGATAGACTGCATCACGTCGACTAGGGGAAGAAGCTTCACGCTCGCACACGCCTGGCCAAGTCATTGGTCAGTCCGAAAAACAAGACGGATCGTCTGGCATTCGCCACTGAGCAGGTTACATGGTTGGATGACCAATGGAGCCAAGTCCACTTCACTGAATAATCTAAGTTCAATTTGTGTGGATCTGATGATGGGAGATTATTTCGTCGCAAAACAGGCTAAATATTGTCTGTTAATTACACCAAAAATAGTGTGAAGTTTGATGGAGGAAGTGCCATGGTTTGGGGCGTGATTTCGGTAGAAGCCACTGGGTCCCTTGTGCGCTTACAGGGCACAGTGAATGCACAACTGTATAATGAATTGAAGCGACAATATGTTTTGCCTGATCTGTGTGCCTCCGAATCCTAATCTACAAATTTCATGGAGGATACCCCCAGTTCCCCGCCACACAGCCAAGACCTTCCTGGATAATGAGTACATCACTATTATGAACTGGCCTGCACAGAATCCGGCCCTGTATCCCATTGAAAATGTTTGAAAGAAACTCGGAGAGAAGTCCAAAATGAGGATTCCGAAAACAGTTCAATAATTCTGGGATGGAGCAAGATTAGTGCGGAAGAGTATGAAGATGTGACAGATGTCCCAATTTGTTTCATTCATAATTTAATCGTTATATTTCAACATAAAATTTACATAACTTTTACTCATATGGAATCTAAACCTCTAGTTTATTAGTCACCAATTTTGGAAACATTGGATTCTTTTCTGGCAAAAGTTATGTCAGATGTTCTGATAGAAACGGAGGCGTTTTGGTATTTTTGGACGGTGCTGTTTGTGGGTATCCACAGCACAATCAGCTAAACGTCACGATTCTCACAATTTTAATACTTTATTATTTTTAAACACACTAAATGGTGTGTATCTTGACTTGTTCACAATGACTACATATTTATTAATGCAGAAAATAGTGACTTGTTTATTGCATAAATACTCGATTGTTTTAATGAAAAAATAAAGTAATTTGATTCGGGCTTGGTTGGATCTTTGCTACATAATGAGATCTGTAAAAGTCATAATTTATGATAAATACACGAAATACTTGCCAGTTCCTCCATATTGGCCGCTTGTGGAAAGGTCCCGTCCGATAGGGTGACTCCTCCTCCAGCCACCTTATTTCTGTAAATGTTAGAAAAAGCCAAAATGTTTTCCTGCTCAGTTTTCGATAACGTGGTACTCGGTTTGAATACCTTCCCGCAATTAGACGAGAACTCCTGTTTCCCGCACAATGTATGGTCCTCGCTGAATTTGCAATAGTCAGTGGATTGTGTGAACGAAACACTGCTGAGAATCGCAATCAAAAGCGCGTAGCAACGCATGGTGATATCAGTTCTGAGGCGAAGAGATTCCATTACCGCCCTAACCCATCTAATGTTTTGCTGAAGTCAATTTCACCTTGAAGTTTATAACATAAATTGATAATAAATGGAATATTTCAGCTTGTGTCAGCACTGAGATATTTTACAAGTCAAGCATAACATAACCATTGTCTCCAAACAACCCTTTGTTTGAGTATCAGTATGTTTTCGCTTTCCGATTAAACATCTAGAGAACAATGCAGGTCCCCCTCCCCTCCCCTCCCCGTTTGCTCGAGCTTAAGTGCCTATGAGCCTTTGCTTTTAGGACGATATGCCAAGGCAGACTATAAACACAGGGAATCTATTTTAGAATTTCGAATAAATAAGTTAAGGTAGTTGTGGCTCAACATAACCATTAGGTTAAGACCTCTTCCTCGCACTCAACGGACCTAGAATTAACACAAGGGACAGGGACCAAAAATATAATGAATGGAAAGCGATAGAAAAATACACCGTGGTTCGAATCCCACGTTAAGCTGTACGGCCAATGACTGCCTAGGTCACCTATATTGTTTCTAACTATATTTCTCGCTGTTCTATCCTTACTTTTTCCTCTTCTTCTTTCTATTTCACTCCTACCCCAGCGGTCCTTGGAAGGAGGTTCCTGGAAGGAGCTCGGGGGACCTCAAGGGAGCACCGAGCCGAGCCCCACTCCCCTAGCATGACCACTTATGGAGTATTTAATGGTATGTCAAAGACTTTCTAGCCCATTTGTGCATTATTAAACGAGATTAGTTATTATATAACGTCTTAACCCATCTTCAGTTGTATAATCAGATGACTCCATAACGGATATTCTAAAATACAACAAAAGAGAAATGATCATTGTTCGCTAATGAGGGCCGAGAATTTCTTAGGATTAAGAATACATCTAAGAATTCTGTTTGATCGACCCTACACTGGAATTTTCCTTCCAAAAGTTTGGAACTTAATGAATTAATACAGATTTTGTCATTTTTCTTTTGTGTGAAAATCATTGAAAAGCTAAATTAACTCCTCCGTGGTCGAAATTTACTAGCTTAAATTGGTAATACAGTTAAACTTACTCGATTGTTGCCTAGTTTGAAATTTCGGTCTTCGTAAAAGCTTCGTCCCAGGATCCTCCAGTCTCCTCTTATATGGAAGAAGAGGCAATTCGAGTTTGACCCTTCGTCAAGCTCGAGAGCAAGGGCCGGATGTACGGGTACTGAGGCCTATGGTAGTGAGTCCGCGGCATCTTGTGGTTGCTCTCCCGCTTAGTCTATAGGTTGACGCTTAGTTCCACTCCTATTTAATCAGATTATCCCTCTATTGATAATTATCAATATTGTGTCCGATAACTATAATTAAAGCTCTTCTCTCAGGCTCTGCAGGTCAGCCCCCCGCCCCCAATTTTTGAGGTTACACCTGCTTCCCTCTGTAAGGAGGGGTGTGTGTGTGCTTTCTTTGGTTCGTGCCTTTATCCCTGCCCCACTGAGCCTCCTCCCTCATCTACCTTTTAATTCGAATTTCCCTCTAATGACCGACGCACATCCTCCAATGGTCCCCGAGTTCCTAAATCCCCCTCCGGGCCCTTCCGGGATCTCCTACTATTTCATCCTCGCCTTCGAATACTACAGCGCGACGTCGTAAAAATCGGGTCAAACCCCTTACCTTCAACCTTACCTCCTTTACCCGCGACCTAACTGCCTCACCGAATTCGGTGTAAGCTTTTTTTTTGTTTATTCTTTACGTAATAAAGGATTAATTCAAAAGGTCCGATAGAGAAATTAACCAGCAAATAATAATTATAAATAAAATCTTATTCAATGATCGGTGAAATGCAATTGAAGGGAGAAGATTGTAACGTAGAGTCATAGGTAGGCAAATTGCGCCACTCAGCCCTCGTGAATATGTTCAGATTGGATAATGAAATGCACATAAAGATTAAAATGACATCATTGGTGAGCCCAAAGACACCCCGGATTGGAGGAGGGTACTTTAGGTGTAAAAGTAGTATGTGTGCTTTTGACTCTAACCAGCGATCGCGAAACCATTTGTGAGCCCCTTTGAAGGAACCATTCCGTGTTAGGGGTGTGTGGTTGTGAGTACCGCATCAGCAGGGATCTGGAACCGAGGAGGGTCTTAGCTTGTTAGGTTGGGAATACAGGAAGCGTAATAATAATAGTGTTGCGATTGGTAATTGTAAGGTATATTAGTCCCTCACACATATGCTGAAGTTTTATGCCCGTGCTCGCTGGGATTAAACCCGTTACCTCGACGTCAGAATTCCCAAGCCATATCCACTAAACTAAGCGAGAGCGCCTCTAACTTAGAGGATAACTCAGAGACCACTGAGGGGTTGGGTTCATTAACACCCCACAGAAACAAAGTGGTCGAATTTATTTACCCAAATTTGATTTATAAATCGCAAAATTTTCTTCATAAATTGAAAAAATTAATTCCGAAATCCCGAATTTTGTATCATAAACTGCGAAATTTTATTCCTACATCAAGAATTTTTTATTCATTAATCGCGAACTTTAATTCACAAATCGCGTTTTTTTTATTCATAAATCGCGAAAATTTATTTTAAATTGAGGTTTTTTATTCATAAGGTCGAAATTTTATTCCTAAATCGCGAAGTTTTTATTTATATACGAGGGGCGGTCAATAAGTTTTGCGAATCGGTAGGGCAAAACAGAAGAAGGGGGATGGCTGTTTGTGGAGGTTTTAGAACAAGTTATGATAAGTCAGGACCTGCAGCCGCTCGCTCCTGCCTCGTCTATTTAAGAAGCAGTAGCTGATCGCAGATCGTCAGTCACAAATATTTCAACAATTGAGAAGGTTGAGCACCGCGCAGTGATCAAATTTTTTGACCAAGGAAGGCAAGAATGCAAAAGAGATCCATGAACGCATGGTTGCAGTGTACATCGACACCGCCGACTCCTATGCAACCATTGCTCGGTGGAATAGGGAGTTCCGCCATGGTCGTGAGTCCCTTGAAGATGACCCCCGTCTAGGACGCCCGTCAGATGTGACCAACGAGGACAATGTGGCCCGTGTGGAGAGGATGATCTTCAAAAATCTACGGGGGAAGGTCGAAGAAATCGAGCGAGAACTTGAAATATCACATGAAAGTGTTATCAACATCATCCACGACAATTTGGCCATGAGTAAGGTATCTGCCCGTTGGGTCCCTAGAAACCTCACTCCCCATGATCGACTTCAACGTCGTCAAAGTTCGGAAGAGCTGATGCTCCTATACAACCAAGACCCGGCGGGATTCGAGTCACGCATAGTGACAGGTGATGAAACGTGGGTCCATTACTGGGATCCCGAGACCAAGCTCGAAAGCATGGCCTGGAAGCACAGGGGCTCTCCGACCCCTATCAAGTTCGAGACCCAACCCTCAGCTGGGAAGATCATGGACACCATCTTCTGGGATTCTGGGGGATTGTTGATGGTGGCCTATGCGCCTCGTGGAAGGACCATCACAGGTCAATATTACGCCGAGGAACTGGCTGGGTTGAAGAAGTGTATCCGTCAGAAGCGGCGCGGCAGATTGACACGTGGTGTCCTGCTCCTCCATGACAATGCCCCTGTCCACAAGGCCAGAGTTGCACAAGCTGCCCTGCGTGAGTGCGGATTCAAGGAGCTCAACCATCGCCCCTACAGTCAAAGTAATGATGAAGAGAAATTAAAGGATATCTTGATCACAAAGGAGATAGTGACAAAGGAAATTGATAAAATCAAAAGTAGTAAAGCACCCGGTCCTGATGAGCTCTTTCCTAGAATTTTGAAAGAATGTAAGGATGTGTTAAGTGAGCCCCTAGCATGCATCTTTAGAAAATCATTGGAGAGTGGCATTGGGCCAGTGGCATGGAAGAAAGCCAATGTGATACCTATATTTAAGAAAAGGGATAAAACAAATATGTATAATTACAGACCAGTAAGTTTGACATCAGTGGTAGGGAAAATGATGGAATCTATTATAGCAAGGAATATTAGAGATCACTTGGATAAGCATAAGTTGATAAAAGAATCACAGCATGGCTTTAGTAAGGGTAAATCCTGTCTGACTAATTTGCTGTCTTTTTATAGTAAGGTGTATGAAGCAGCAGATAATGATGAAAACTATGATATTTTATACTTGGACTTTAGTAAGGCTTTTGATCGAGTTCCACACTTACGGCTTCTGAGCAAAGTTAAAGCACACAGGATCGATGGCAGTATATTTAGGTGGATTCAGTCATGGCTTGGTGACAGACAGCAAAGAGTTAGTATAGATGGAGTTAAATCTGAGTGGGGGTGTGTTAGCAGTGGAGTTCCGCAAGGATCTGTTTTGGGTCCCTTGCTATTCTTAATTTATATTAATGATCTTGACATAGGTATAAGTAGTGACCTGAGTAAATTTGCTGATGATACTAAGCTAGGTAGGGCCATTAGGGCTGATTCTGATGCTGTTGTAATGCAGGAGGAATTGACCATTCTGTCCACTTTGGCCGAGAAATGGCAAATGAAGTTTAACATAGACAAATGTAGTGTACTTAGTATAGGTAGAAATAATCCACTGAATAGTTATAAATTAAATGGGAGAATTTTAGGGAGGACTGATTGTGAGAGGGACTTGGGTATTTTGGTAAGTTCAGACCTTCGTCCTAGAAAGCAATGCCTAAATGCTAAGAATAAAGCTAATAGGACATTGGGATTCATTTGGAGGAGTGTAAGCAATAAGAGTGCTGAAGTCATTCTAAAACTGTATCTGGCGCTAGTTAGGCCTCATCTAGACTATGCAGTACAATTTTGGTCACCATATTATAGGAAGGATATTGATTTGCTTGAGTCTGTGCAGAGAAGGATGACAAAGATGATTGGTGGGCTAAGGAACTTACCTTATGGTGAAAGGCTCAGAAAACTAAATCTACATACATTGGAAAGGAGAAGAGTCAGAGGGAAATTGATTGAAGTTTTCAAATGGGTAAAAGGATATAATAAAGGGGATCTGGATAAGGTTCTTATACTTAGGGAACATGACAGGACACGTAGCAATGGGTTTAAGCTCGATAAGTATAGGTTTAGGAAGGAGATTGGGAGGAATTGGTTTACAAATCGTGTGCTAGATGAATGGAATAGGCTTACTAGACATGTGATAGAAGCCTCCTCTCTGGGTAGTTTTAAGAATAGATTAGATAAATATATGGATGAAGCTGCTAGATGGGACTGACTTTTTTTTATGTACATATGTATATATTTTTCTAAGGAGTGGGGAGATTATATTTTGCGGTTGCATGAATGGACATAATCCTCTGGATGCATTTTATGTATATTGTAGATTAGATCTGACGAACTCCTGTAAAGGGTGACAATGTTGATGACTTTTCTCTGGTAAGAAATCTTTTGTGTGTTGACTGGAACAGGAGCTGCCAAGTGTAGGCCAGGAATGGTATTTTGCAATCTCCTTCTTTTCTTATGTTCTTATGTACATTCCAGATCTGGCCCCTAGCGACTACTTTATTCCGCCAGCTCAAGGCTGCACTGCGTGGACGCCGGTTTGGGGACGATGAAGATGTCCAGCTCGCCGTCCAGGAGTGGATTGAACAGGAGTCGGGAGATTTCTGATTATCGAGAATTCGAAGCCTCAGGGACAAGTGGCGGAAGTGCATGGAAGTCGAGGGTAGTTATATTGAAAAATAATAAAACACTTTTCCTCATATCTCGTTTCCTTATATCCGAATTGCAAAACTTATTGACCGCCCCTCGTATCTCACATTTTTTATTCATAAATAGCGAATATTTGATGCGTAAATCGTGAAAATGTTAGTCATAAATCGCTGTTTTTATCATTAAATTGCAAATTTTGTATTCAGAAATCGAAAAAATCATTTATTAATCGCGAAAGATTGAATCCTAAATCGCAAAATTTTGATTCGAAAATATCGACATTTTGAATCATAAATTGTGAAATTTTCATTCATAAATTGAAGGATATAATTTATAGAATGTGCTCTAGTTTTTGCCTCGATGTCTTCGGAGAGATATAGTAATGTGTGGAAGAATTGAGCGCGGGTGGAGACGCGAAAAATGTCAAGAAGGAGGGTGAGGTCCCCGGCTCAGACTCAAAAAAGGAAAACAACTCTAACTCTTCCAAGACTATTTGACGTTGGAAGAAACTCGGAAGTTTCTTGGTTGAGTAAATAAAAGATTTATTTATTTATTTTATTTTGAAAAAAGGTAAAAACAACGAAGGAATTTCTCTGAAACGTCTTATAAAATTGTTTAAAGTGGAAATGGTAAAATAGGAAATATATAAAAAGTTCGAGTACATAGTCTAGTTTTAGGAGGAAACTACTTGGTGCGCCAATGCCATTTTTTAATAAGATTATCGTATTGTAGGTAGGAGATGCGATGAGGCCTCCGCCAGGGAGGTGAATCTTAGCAAGCGACCAACCCGCTTCAGACAAGTAGCTGTCATCGTGTGCTGCCCAGGACGACGTTGATGGCGAAGAGAACAGCCGATGAGAGCACCCCTCCAGGGCCCCACCCAGAGGCTCTGAGCGGGGCAGAAGAGGATAGAGGAGCTGTGGGAAGAGAAGATTTACCCCTCTGGTGCTGACAATGGAAGGGTAAAGGTAGTTCCTGAAGGGGAAATTTACACCAGGGTAACTGGTATGAAGCAGCAGTACATCGTTTCCACCATAAGGGATTCAGAAACCAGAAACTACAACACAAACCTCTCCCTAGAAAATCGAACCCCACAAACGTCAGGGACAACCCACCACAACAACCACGGACCGCAAATAACACGGAAGAGAGTGTAAACAAGACATTTAAACAATGAGTAAACAACTGCCAAACCTTCCTTGACGCAACACGACAAAACAGACAAGTGTAATATATCTATTATCAATTATAGTTATAGCGTGAACAACATTTAACAACACCATAGATGATGTGATGTGGCAATGAGTGTCATGATAAGTGTGTTAGTAAATACGAGTATAATATATACACTTATGTTATGAGAGAAACAGTTCTTATGCCTATAGTTTTGTCTTAAGTAGGTCATTGTTTATCTTCATAGAGCGCGTGACGAGCATAGACTGACTTGGTATTTCTACTTACAGGACCCTGAGAGCTCACCTGGTATCGAAGCGTCGACAACAAGACTATAGTCAACCGCAACAATAGATCAAGAAGTTCTGAAGCCCCCACAGGAGATTTGTTAACTCTAATAGGGAGGACAAGACATGTACAGAGCCATCGGAGCGCATTCACCAAGCAGGCAAATACCATCATGCAATACTACGACAAAATTAGTGACACAACACCCTCACACAGAGCTACAAACACCTACACTCATTGCAATAAAATACGAAATGTTGACACAATTCCCTACAGAAAGTGCTTTGGATGCATGTACTGAGCCAACAATGTCCAAGAGGTATGGACGCGCTAAATAATCACTGCAGTTATTTTATCTTCCACAACTTTATACCAAACGTAAATAAAACGGCCTAAATAATTCCTATCCTAAAGTCAGCAGACCTAACTCGGACCGTGAATCATACCGCTCCATCTCTTTACTCTGCACCCCTCACCACAAACACAAAATCATATAACTGACGAAATACACCCAACCATCTAACCAGACGCCTCTTAACAGGGAAGGCGCTGAATGTGTTCAACAACTATGTACTATCTAACATCACTCAGGTCATGCAAGAAGGCTTCAATCAACCTATACCAACGAAATATGTAGTACAAAAATGACAATATACTTAAATCTTTCACTACTCAATCCAGGCAACTTTCATCAACAAGAACTAAACACCAACTACAGGAGATGGTTCGCTAAATTGTTCACATCCAACACGATTTAGTAATACACCAAGGCAACATCACATCTGACACCATCTGCACCCATTTCCTTCACGATATTTCTCTCTGACTCGAAATTACAATCTACAGATATGCCGACGACATCATCATACCCACCCAGCATCCAACATCTACATCAATATATCACCCAACTGAAACTATGGCTGAAAGAGAACCACGTTTCGATCTTTCCCTCAAAATCATCTATCCTCTTTAAGGCCATACTATTTCAAATACGAGCACCCCGCCCCCCCGCCCCCTACACGTCATCAAACATCCTGCTACTCTTAGACAAAACAGCAGCAACGCTCGGTGTCGCCCTCGACACTGGACAAGGATTCCGATAACGCAACAATAAAACAGAAATGCGCAAAGCCCCAGGACCTACCTACAGGCACTCCACTCCATTCGAGCAAGACAAGAAATCTCTCACCCACAATTACATTCAATACATCCTCTCTGCACTTCCTTACCGCAAGATGGCTCAGGCACATAATCTCGCATCCGCACAACAAAAGACAAAACAAAGCTTCCGCACAGGCAGGTGCAGATCCAGAGGAGGAGGCTGAGGGGCTGCCCCCCCCCCATAAATAAATCAAACTCGTTATATTTTTATTTTAAGCCATACTTGTATTTTGCTGTTCAGAAAGAGTTATGTAATAATATAGAATATATACAGTTTTTTAAACCGTTGCAATCGAATGTATCTTATATGATACATGTCTAAAATAGAGGTAAATCTCATAAAATAATAATTATTAAATTGAGTATTATACCTTAACTGACCTCCAAAAACTACAATTCATAACTTTCTGATGTGTGGAAAAAATTCGGATCTGAGAGAATCGGTGCTCACTCCTTTATGAGATGCTGTCATTTATTATCGATGCTGTCTATTATAACCCCTATTTCTCAGATTACTCAGAGGGAGAAATTAAGGTTATCCCCCCCCATCTTTATCCTGGATCCGCCACTGCTAGCGCAGGATGGCCCAAGCACTTCCTCTTGCAGCCACACAACAAAAAACAAAACAAAGGATACATTTGAAGCATCACTCCGAAACTAGACAGACTCGTTCCCATAAAATAATACCCTATCCTTTCCGTATGGCAATTTCTCCCTACTACAAGAAACACGATACAGTCATGCCATTACACCTAAGAGCTAGAGCATCATCTACGAAACATGGACAACACTCTAAGGTTCAAGACGCTGATACTACAAATAACCTCACCACCCCTGTAACCATGCTCCCAGTACCTATAAAACAATCTACACATATAACACAGCATGGAACCTAATCTCTGGATTAAAATTATCTTCAGACCTCTGAGAAAAACACTCCTTACACATCACACACGCGTCGCATCATCTGAAACGCTCCCCATTCAAAATTTAACAAATACCTAACCTGCACCTCTGATACACATATGTACGTACTGACGCCAGGAACTAGGCACAACATATATTCACCACACACTCGACACTCTCACAATTGCAAAATTTGCTGACATAATGAGTGATGGGTTTCTTAGGCCCCTCCCCGGTTGGCCTGAAAGCAGAACCACGAGCCAAGGGTAATATAATGAAGAGAGTAGTTGAGTTCTTTTTTTAAAGTTCTTTTTAAGGTTTTGCTCGATTTGGGAGTGGCGGATTAAAAGGATCAAAATGTCTCCTTCCAACCAGGTATCCACAAAGGTGGTTCATATACGCCCGTCACCTCATCTCCAGCATTCACGGTCAGAGATGTTCGCTTTCGCCATCCCGCCAAATTCACTCCATTTTTCTACTTCCTGCATTTTCTCCCCGACGGTTTTGGTCGGATTCCCTCAAGTCCCCAAAATAGAACTCCAGTATTCTCTTGAATCCCCGAACTAACCGCATAGATTCGGGTATCCAGTCGAGCACGCAGTGTGGCAGTGACAGCGGCTGCACGGAGCACCTCTCTGGTAAGTTCTATGGTACAGGATATTCCCAGTCGGACCGAAGGAGCATACCACCAACTTGGTCATGGGTGAGTTCCAGTCAGGGCGGAAAATGTTCCTTCCACAACCAACATATTGCGTCTCTGCCCAAATCGCCTGGGTCAGATGTCCCCATTGGAAGTTGTTGAAACCACCCTTGTTAATTCTCCTGCCAAAATCAAAGTTAATTAATCATTTTAGAGAATTCGTTAAGATAAAGTTGGCCTAGATTTTATCCCTCCTCAAAAACAGGTAATTTTGAGAGTTTGTGCTTGATTATTTTAAATAATCTTATCTTTGAAGTATATAATTTCTAGAAATACCAGAGAATATAAAGAAGCGATTTAGTCATTTACCGATATGATATTTACTAAGGTTTACGTATCTTAAGATTTAAAAAGGAGGTCCCAACGACACCCTATTTTCCCTCCCCTACTGACACAAAAGATATATTGTATTAGATCATAATTCGTTTTGATAATAGCTTATGGAGCATTTTGGGCAATATCGAAATCGGACAGTCAAGATTTAGGGGGGCCAAGTTTGGCTAAAACTCGCATTGTTAGTCAAGCGTCGAACGGACAAAGGCTGTTGATACAACCAGACAATAAGTGCTGTGGAAGCTTTGGGAGCAGCGGAGGGTCTCGAATTATGTACACTCGCTGGACTTAACTGAGAGTTAAAGAGTAAAAACGAATGAAGTGGAGTAGGGAAAATGATTGGCGTTGAAGAGTGCTGGAAATCATCCTATGGCGATGGACTGCTCTGTTGCTTAAGGGTGTGAATCGTCGTTATCGAATTCATGAAAGCGCAATGCGTTTGGAAAGTGTAGTTGCCTCGATTCGTAAACACTAATTAGACGAGTGCAGGTGACGAGTTGAAGTGTGTAAAGCCGTGGGCTTGAAAAGTACATAGATTGCTTGAGTTACTTGTGTGCTTGTCAAAATGTGTTTGATCTGAGAGACTTGTTTCAGGCGGAGAGTACGAGTCGATCACTTTCAGGGAAAACTTTTAGTGGAGTAACGTCTGGTCCATCTAATCTCTGTAACAAACGATCTAGCAAGGCTTAATTAAGTGGCGTCTTTCGAGTGGATAGCAGTTTTCCTATCCCTGTATGGTGATTTTCCGAGGGAATGATTTGGAGATGATATAGGTGCAATGTAGCTGACATCAGGCGCGGACCCAGTAGGGGGCTGAAGCCCCCCCCTCCCTCCCCCAAATTTTAGACCCGTTTATCTTGATATTTCTTTTGGTAAACCTGAAGATAGGCGGCGCGAACGATGGGACGCAAAATATTTCGTCCCTGTTCCAATATGTTTCACCTTTTTGGAGTAAATTCAAGGGGACTGCTCGTGGAGGGGGGGGGTATCATTGCGGGGATACCGCCCTACGATGATCCTGAGTTTCAATCAATCGGGGGTGGTCTGGGGCCACATCTCCCCAGTATATAATCATAATTATTTGAAGAATAATGTTCTAACGTGTTTATTTAACCAACGCGCATGAATATGGATGCGCGGGTGAACGAAACATACACGCAAAAAATTACACTTTTTCGGGCGCACCGCCGATTTTAAGGTTTACCTTTTGAATGATAGAAGTGACAAGGTCCTCCCAAGGTTAGTCCGGGAATTATCGAAATTTTTGAAGGTCGTAATGACATAAGTGAGAATAATTGAGAGCACGCGACTTTGGTCTGTTGACCTCAAGCTGATTATGGCGACATAGATTCGTCATTTTCCCCTCATTGAATAAATCACTTTAGCTCTCCAGTTGTATCGGCCTACTTCTAGCCCCCCCCCCCCAACCCAGACTCCTCCCCCCTCTCATAAAATAGGCCTCCATTGAAATCAACTACAGCACCTGTGGCCTAGGGATCACCGTTCCATGGGGCTACAGAAAGCCCGTCTTATTCCGTGGCCAGTGTCATAGGGGGGCTATTTGACCCGGGTGAAATTACCTCAGTTTCCGGGTGTCTTCGACGTAGAGAAATTCCTCCTCCGCCGAGGTCCATTCGGCCACGATCTGGGGCCACGAGACGGACCCGAGGACCCACGCGTCTGAACCCTTGGCCACGAACAGACTCTCGCCCACGCTGAAGCGATCTTAATATCACCACAATTATAAGTAATAATAACGAGAAACACAATGAAAATGCCTATAATAATAATAATAATAACAAAAATTAGAAGTAACAATGAAAGTAATAAGTAAAAAAAAAAAATGAAGAAGGCAATGTTAAAGATAATTTAATAACAAAAATAATAATATAACTGAGGAAGAAGAGAAATAATAATGATATTAACAATCACAATAATAATACATTTAATAATAATAATAGCCCTGAATCTTACATTAATTAGGGCAGCTCAGTTCACCAAGGATTTCAAGGATCCTTGGTGAACTGAGCTGCCCTAATTAATGTAAGATTCAGGGCTATTATTATTATTAAATGTATTATTATTCACCAAATGTCGGGGGATAGATGGTGTTTGACTAAAGTGCCGATAGAGGCTGAGAAATGGGATCTTGGCTAGACGGTATTCGAACCCGACTCGATGGTGTCAACCATGAATTTGGAGAGTTCTGCCCCGATACCATGCCCCCCTCCCCTCCCACCCCTAATAATGCTCATAAGAAGTCCCCCGTGGTTTTACATGTGAGGGTGTGTGGAATGAGGGGAGAGCCTGAATTCGTAGCCCACCGTTTTATAGGCTTCTCGTATAGGTTCAGCCTATCTTCAATTCCTCTAAATCCAACATTTTCCTTCCAAACCTCTTATTAATTACATTCTCTCCATAAATAAATAAATTTATCAATTAATAACCAAATAAGTAAATCAACAAAGAAATATTAACTAAATTTATAGGCCCTCATCTGAGTGGTAGGCCTCGGTCAAAAATTGCGCCCCGTCCGTCCATGACATGGCAATAATGCATTTACCGACTCCTCTGCATTCGGCGCAGCTGTGCTCGAAGAGGCACCTCTTTGCATAGGCCCCCGCGATTGCAGCCAGCTCCTCGTCCCACACCTGCAAAGGGAAGTTGAACGAATGCAGCTAAATCCCCAAAGAGGGACCGAATTAATCGAAATCTTGAGAGAATTGGGACCTTTCTTATTTTCCTGCAGTTTATTTCGCGCGCAAATGAACTATTTGTTGATGCGCTAAACTGCGCTAAACTCTAGTGTTTAACACGAACCGGGTGGGTTCTCTTTTATGTTGCCCATAGTGTCCACGGTAACCGCCTTCATCAAATCAACGGTATTGCGAGAACGTTGACAAATGATACCATGCCATCTGAAAAGTGAGGGGGACCTAAATATCTCATTTATTCTTATCCCACCAAAAGTACTGAACATCTATCTGCTTTAGTGTTGTGATACAAGGAAAGGTAAATTTATTCTCCCCTCAATGACCAACCCTGGTTCCTGGTTGGGAGCTAGAAAATCCTTTATTAAATTTCGATTAACCAGAGTTCTCTACACCGTCGTGTTCCTCGTATTCCTAGAATCCGAACACCCAGTGTACACAAATATCCCCTGGGGAATCCGTATGCAACAGGTGATATGTATGTATAAACCTTCAATTCGGCCTAACTAAAGCAATTTATATTGCTCTAACTAAACCGCAGTGTAGATAGATAGATAGATATAAGTAAGACTCATTTGTCTAAGTAATTCTTATCAACCGTTAAAAAATAAAGCTAAGAAGCTCTGAAGGAATAATACATAATCTAATATTCTAAAAGTATTCACAAACAGTAGTATCAGTCACTGGACTTAACTTAGAGTGCAAGTAGGTAGAATAACTTTGTTCCTACCTCAACGGCAGTGACCCGTGGTCAGAGACTTCAATACATTAATATTTACCACTCCTCCTAAATACATTATATATATATATATATATATATATATATATATATATATATATATATATATATATATATATATATATATATATATATATATATATATATATATATATATATCTATATATATATATATATATATATATATATATATATATATATATATATATATATATATATATATATATATATATATATATATCTATATATATCTATATATATATATATATATATATATATATATATATATATATATATCTATATATATATATATATATATATCTATATCTATATCTATATATATATATATATATATATATATATATATATATATATATATATATCTATATCTATATCTATATCTATATATATATATATATATATATATATATATATATATATATATATATATATATATATATATATATATATTTATATATATATATATATATATATATATATATATATATATATATATATATATATATATATATATATATTTATATATATATATATATACATATATATATATATATATTTATATATATATATATATATATATATATATATATATATATATATATATATATATATATTTATATATATATATATATACATATATATATATATATATATATATATATATATATATATATATATATATATATATATATATATATATATAAATATATATATATATATATATATATATATATATATATATATATATATATATATATATATATATATATATATATATATATATACTACAATTGTCAAGAAAAACTAAAGGTCGACTTGGCCAACTCTCCGTTAGTGGTGGTAAGTAAATTTGATCTCAAATAGGCTTCCTTTAAACGAAATCAATACTAGAGGGTGACCCCCAAAACGGGTTCCAATTTTTGATAGGCTTCATGTCCTAATGTTTCGTCGAATTAGGAAATAAGACCTATCTAAAGTTGGAGCCCGGGTTTTGGGTTGGGGGGATGCACCTTGTAGAATATTTAAATCAAGGAGTTTCTTCTAAGAAATGAAACCAGGAGAGAGATGCCTAAATAACTTCCCTTACGTCAAAGGTGGGCAACCTGCGGCCCGCGATTTACTTCAGAATTAAACAAAATATTGAAAATTAATTTTTGAAATGTTTTCCAAAATGTCCCTTTAAACGCGAATTCTGTCAAATTTTGGAACGCCTTAGAAATTGTAATGGTTTGTGTAGGGGAATGGTCACTCACCTCGTTCACTCTTGGTGCAGTCCCAAGGTGGTTACCGCAAAGACATCCGTCGAAGGCATCGGCGGGTTCAGTGCTTAACCGCAGTGTGGCACAACTCGGTGCCATGAAAGACCCTAAAGGTCAAAATGTAAGATCTCCCCCAGGAGAGTGAGATCCAGTTTCACGTAGAATAAGAAATTGGAGACGGGTTTCTCCCAATCTTGAATGCTAACGAGGAACCGATGTTTGACTTCGTGGGAAAGACCGTTTGGAAAAAGAACTCTCCTGGGGCCGTCCTCAAGCCCCTCCCCCCCTTACCACTCCCCCAGTGGGGGTACGAGGTATAAATGAGCAACTCTGAGGAAATTCGAGGTAGTATACGTCAGGCCAGGTGACGAAGTCCTCGGATCCAAAACCGAGCTACCTAGACTGGATTGGTAGTATACGTCAGTCTCTAGGTGACGAAGTCTTCGGATCAAACCGAACTACCGAGACTGGAGAGGTAGTGTACTTGGCTCGCCAGACCAAGAAGTACCCTGCAAGAGAAGCAGGGCTACCTACCTTAAGGGGCTAAGAAGAAGCTCATCCTCGAGCTAAGTTCCTGGTTATCAAACCAAACGATAAGTTAACTTTGGTAAGTTCAACATACTCTCGCCAGAGAGACTCCTCATATCCTGGTGCACCTTAAACACCAGGGGTATTCCTCTTCCTTGAGGAATTAAGAAAAGAAGAAGGAAAAGGCTCCCCCTCGAGCCCGTTATTCGGTGGCCACACCAAACTTTAAGTAACTTATTCTCGCCAGAGAAACCCCCCTCCGTTATCCTCGCCCTTGAAGAAGACCCTCCCCGAGTTCAGTCCTCGTCCATAAGGAAATTAGTAACGAAGGAGAAAAGCTCCTCCTCGAGCTCGTTACTCGGTGATCACACCGCACTCCAAGTTAACTTGATTTAAGAACCAAGTTCGACTCACTCTCGCCAGAGAGACTACGTCTGCCTAGGTGTTGCATAAAGCACCATCTTGGTTCTCGTCCTTGAAGAACCCCCCCCCTCCCCCCCGGAAGAACGTGTGGACCCCCCAGCTGCTACCCTCGCCAAAACGACCGTGAAATTTCGCCCATCTACATCTGGACACACGGCATGCGTCGTGAGTCTGATGGTATATGCACTCTCTGAAAAGGATAGTAGTAGATAAAAAGAAGGTGAAGTGGGGGGAGGGTTGCCCTTGTTTTAGGGGCATCGTTAGCTTGCTTTATATTTTTATTGAGATCTTTTCCCTTTGTGTGAGTATTGCGTTTCTCATGTTTTCGTTTTGTGCGTGTTCTTCTTATTGTTTTTCAATGTATTTTTACTTCTTTTGTCTGTGATATTTAGGCTGTGTGTTTGAGCTTTCAAGCCTTTGCAAGCTTGCGGTCATGTGTGTATACCTCGTGTGAGTTATCTTCTTCAGTTTTATATGTTATGAATCGTGTTTTGTGTCACCATGGTGTGTGTTGCTGGTGTTTGGTGTTTTTAGGTGTAGATTGGTCTTATGTTCTCCTCCGAACAGACTTTGGTGCTCGGGAATCGCCGATTACGTCCGAGTTTCCCGTGCAGCCTGGCAGGGATGTTTATCCTGCGTCTAGTTCTTTGTAATTCTGGTAGGATATCATTGGCCATTGTGGACCAGACTTTCTTGGCTAATTTCTGGGTTGCGACATTTATTGGCTCCAACTTCTGCCTGCGGTGCAGGTCCCTCTGCCGAAGTTGATCCCTTCTTCTGCATTTGTTCATGAAGAGGGATGCAGAGTTTTGTACTCGTTGGAGCCTTTTCATAGTTGTTTTGCTGGCCGTTTGAGTCACTACTGCGGGGTAGATAAGCTTAGCCTGGATGAACGACAGGTATAATTTCCTGATGTTCGCCGAGCTGAGTTCTCTGAACCTATATAGCTTAGAGATTTCTCTCCTCGCCATATTCCGCCTCACCGTGTAGTGACTCGAGTGGTCAACCATCTCTCTCTCTCTAGACACTTGCGGTTGTGGGTAGGTCCTATGTATCATCGTTCCGAGGTCCTCAAGCAGTCGGTCTTCGAAGTCCTGGTCGAAATCGCCGTTCTCCTCAGGTGAGATCGCAAAGACCTCTTTCCAGTGGTCCCTGAATCTTCTTTCCAGGGTATCCGGATCTTCTATGAATATGTCGCCATCTTTGATTTTAATCCCAGGCCTGGGAGGCAATCCCCTAAGTCTTCGGATGCTATTCCAAAAACGTACAGGATTAGTCTCCCGGTCTAGCATGCCAATGATATCATCCCAGATTTCCTTCTGTTTCTCGAGGATTGTGTTTTTCATAGCCTCGCTTAGTTGTCTCATTCGGGCTCTCTTTTCCCGGGTCGGGCCTGTCCTACCGACTTCTTCATAAATTTCCCTGTGTTCCCTAGCGATGTCCCTCATTTCATCCGTCCACCTAGGTTGTGGGAGCATTTTGTACGAGATCCTGGGGACGCATCTTTCGTCAGCTTGAATGAGGCGATTGGTGATGTTCTCAATCTCCTCATCAATTTCCTCCAGATTTGCGTCCTCCAGGTCAGCTGGGTGATAGGCGCTGAGCATTTCTCTGTACTGCTCCCAGTTAGCTTTCACATAACTCTTCCTATGTGGGACGGGCCTGAGCATTGGCGCCAGCGAAATGGTGGTGATAATTGGGACGTGATCGCTCGGACCTACTGGGCCAGGTTCGTTGGCGATGTTAAAGGGGAATTCCGGGCTCACCAACACAATGTCCGGTTTTGTCGCCGAACAATCTGTTAGATAAGTTGGGAAGTCAGGTCCTACTCTCTGGACTCTATTTCTGTCGAATAGTAGTTCCAGATTTCGTCCCCTTTTGTCAGGGCGCCTGTAGCCAGTTGCACGGCAGCGGGCGTTTAGGTTCCCGCCTAGCAGCGCTAGCCTTTTGTGCCCGAACAGGGTGAAGAAGTTGTTGATCGGTAGTTACTGTCGCCTGGGTGGCTGGTAGGCTGCCACCACAGTTAGGCCACCAACCAGGGTCGGGATCTCGACGGCCACGAATGATTCATCTAAGTCCGGCAATGTTTTGTACTTCATGTTTTTTCTGATAGCGATGGCGGCGCCATCGTATCGTTCTTGGGTGTGGTTTTTCTGGATAACGTTGTAGTTGTGTATCTTTATGTTGTCTGTGGTTGTGTTTATACCATGCTCTGATATGAGGATGATGTCTGGGTCCACTGTACGGAAGATGTTGCCATACACAGTGGACTTTCCCTTCCATCCATCCACATTCAGAGTGAGTATTTTTAAGGCGTTGTTTATGTTTTCCATGTTTGAGTTGTTTTTTGTGTTAGTGTTCTTCTTAGTGTTTTATTTTTTAAACTTCCCGTTGCATATTTCCTTAAACTCTTCATTGTTTAGGGCAATGCAAGAGTCTTTATAAATTTTAACTGCGCCTTCATGCAGTGCTTCTTCTATTTCTTTTTCCTTGACATTTGCGGCGTAAACCCATTTTATTGCTTATCCCGTTAAAGATTTCCGTGGGTGAGAGCTTTTCTGGGTGAGGGATTTGCTCGTTCGTAACTATTCTGAGGTCGATCTCCTCTCCATCGTACTTGTAAGTACGTTTCGAGGTCTTCGACCTGCTTCTGGAGCTCACAGGGCTCTTGGTTGCCCTGTTTATTGCTTCGTCAGCTTCAGAGTCTGAGGAAGCTTCGCTGGTCAAGTTATCCTCGGCTTCTTTAATCTTCCTTGCAGCCTTCTTTTCCTTCCTTTCACGTCTCTTCGCCGCTTCTAGTCAGGGGTCCAGGCGGGACGTGCTGGCCTTCGTGCTTGATGAGCATTCCGACATTTTGATTTCTGTCGTAATCTTTTCTTTGGGGAATGGGGTTGCTGGGGCCTCTGCTGCTCTGTCAGATCCGAACTGGAGTCTCAGGACGTCTCCCGATGGTGAGTCATCAGGAAACCACATCTCCTCCATGCCGTTCTTTTTGAGCATGAGGTTGAGGGTCTTCGCAAATGTTCCCGGATTTGTGAGATTGTTTACGTGCGCAAAGAGAATGTACGTAAGAATCTTTGTGGAGTTCTCGTTCTCGAGCTTGAGATAGGTTTTCTTCTGGGCTTGTGGGGTTTCCTCCGTGTTTGGGGCTCTCTTCGCGACTGTGGCGTAAGAGGTACTGGTTCTCCTTAGATCTTTAGTCTTCTTCTGCCTGACGATCTCTTTTCTCTGGGGGCAGGACATTGCCATCGCCCCATGGTTTAGGCCGCAGTTTGGGCACTTCTCCTTTGCCGCCTTGCAATCTCTCCATCCGTGGCCTGATCCACTGCACCTGGAGCAAGTTATGTTAGTCTCCTTGCAGTCCTTCGTGGTGTGCTGCTCAAGCTTGTAGCAGCGGAAGCAAATTTGGATGGGAGTGAATTCCTCCCTTTCCATTTGGTCCGCGCTAATCTTAGCGTTGAACAGTAGCAGGCCCCTTTCCTTCGCCTTTTGCGCCATCTGCGTGTCCGCAAAGATGACCTTAAAGACGTGCTGGTGTTCTGTGTTGTCCCGTTTGTTACGGAACTTCACTACTTCCACCTCGTTGGCCCATGCTTGATTTCTTTGTATTTCCTCCTTTATCTCTAGGCTGGTGTGTTGGCCTATCCAGGGATCCAACTGTCGGCACACTATGCTTCGGTGTGCCTGGATCTGGGGGGGGAGTGCTAGGCTGGAGGCCTATTTATTCTAGAACCTTCCGACCCTCCTCTTTGGTTAGGGTCTCCACGTCTGCCTCTCTTTCGCAGACTGCGGAGTAGCCGACTGGGGTGTCTATTAATCTCGGGATAGCTACGTTGAGCTTCCTGAAGATTGTCTGGAACGCCGTCCCTCGATCCGGCTTGGTTTGTCCAGCAATGGTCCTCAGTGGGACTCTGGTGGCTGGGTGGGAAGCCATTGTCTTCTTCTGCTCTTGCAGCCCCTCGACTAGGGGGTGCAAGTCTCCTTCGCAAGTGCCTCTTGTTAGGTGGCACTGTTAGTTTTCTTATGTGTGTATGTGCGTGTGTGTGTGTGTGTATATTTCGGTTTAAAAATTTTACGTTTTGCTTATAATGTTGTTTTCAATTTTTTCCTTAGGGACGAAAAGAGCCCTCCCCCCCCCACGTTCGCCGGTCGCCTGGATGGAAATGAAGATTGCCTTTTAGGTGAATGATGACCGTACATCAGGCTGGAGGACCTCTTCTTGATTTTAATCGGGCAAAAACTTGCGTTTGTAACTCTTTCTCTTGTAAGTCTTGTCTGGCTGATCTCTTTTAATCGTCCAGCAGTAGTCCGCCATCATGTGTCTATCCCAGGGACCTTGGTAGCGCTCTTCCATCGTCATCAAATCCAGGGGAAGCGTTCCCCTTGTTCGTCGCTCACGGTCCCAGATTCTCTGGGAATCGACGAGGTGACTACTTAGGAAATACATCATCGCACTCATGTTGCATCCCAGATCACGATATGCTAAAAGCATATTAGTAACCAGCTGTTCGTAGTTATGCGCTTTTTTGTTTCCTAAGAAGTTGCGAACAACGGCAGGAAATGAGAGCCAGACTGCCTTCTCTTTTTCATGTTCACGAATCCAGAATCACTCAGAAGTCTTCGGATTTGGGGACCATCAAATACTCCTGCTTTTATTTGTTCGTATGACAAAGCAGGAAACGCTGATACTATGTACTGAAAACAATCATTGTCAGGGCTCAACGCCTTAACATACTGCTTCATCAACCCCAATTTGAGATGAAGTGAAGGAAAAACGATCTTCTCTCGACTTACGATTGGCACCCTAACAATATTTGGCATTCCTGCTTCCAAAGTTTCCCGAACTAGCCAATCTTTTGGGGACCAGTGTTTGTCAAGCATATGTCTTTCACTCAACCTGGAGGCTAATAGTTCTGAAGCTTTCTTGGAGAGCGCCAAATCACGTATCGCGTCATTCAAATCCTCTTGATTGAAACAGTAAGGAGCTAATGACTGTTCAGCATCTAATGATGAATCTGCAGACTCTGAATCCATTCAGTGTACGTTCATATCAGGCACATCATTTTCATCCTCGGAGGAAGCATATCCACTAAAAATCTGAATTGGTAAATACTCAGAATGAGGTACTGGCCGGATCGCCGAGGGAATGTTGGGGTAGTCGATCTTGTGCCGATTTTTCATTACAGTCCGATACATGATCCTTTGGCTCTCGTCACACCCTGGGGATTCCAAAAGGAAGCCCATTTCTCTTTCCTTTCGTCCACTCACTAGGATGTTCCACACAACTATGGCAAACAGCATGTGGGGCCCACTTCTTATCTTGATCGCCAAGAGGAACATCAAAATATGCCTTATAAGTGTGGATCACAAAGTTTGATATATTGCGCTTTTGACGAACTAGCATGTAACAGCCACATATTTAGCAGAAGGTGTCTGTATCATTAACGCAATTTCCTCTTGAAGAAGCCATCACTCTAACATGAGACCTGACAAAAGAAACAATAATGTCAATATTTTGCACAATAACACTTATTACTATCTTACTACTCTGTACTGTGAAGTATTTGTTTTTTACAAGCACCCTCTCTGTCCGTCCGGAGGGCAGTTTTCGGGGAAACGAGAAAATAGAAATTACAGAATAACTATAGCATGTAGGTAAGAATGGATTATATATTTGAAATCAGCATGAAAAAAACGAATTAAAATTGGCAGATAAATCTAAGTCACCAGAAAATATGATTAAAATTGTTCCCCTGTGTAATTAATTGTAGTGTCCTTCGGATTCCACGTGAAGCTGTAAGTACACAGTCTGATATAAGTCTGCCAAACGGTGCAAAAAATTACCTTTAGTTATTAATGTATAGCTATATCTGTCTTTGTAATATATGCAAACAAATGCATAAAAAATAATTGCAATTAATTTATATGTATTCAAAATTTGCATCTGTTTAAGTGCGGCCTGCAAAGCTTTACATAAGCTTCAATGTGGTTTCCGGCTTAAAATTATTGCCCAGCCCTGCCTTACGCCTTTCTGCGTCAAGCATACAAACAAACACATGCACAAAACTCCAATAAACAAAAGTAAACGTGACTAACGAGTAACTTTATCTATCCTGCAAACAATTTACATTTCTATCAAACCTCCAGAAAGCTATGTACGACAAGCCTATACAAGGAGCTTTCAAGGTAGTAGACCGAGAGGTAGACCATCCAAGAGATCAGGGGACCAGATACCTGTGAATGTTGGGCTGCCTTTGAACAGGCAGTTCGGCACAGAGTGGACCTGAGGCAAGGGGGAGGAGGAGCAGGCAGACGCAGAGCAAGGGGTCGTTATGACCTGCGCCCTTAAGTCAAGTCAAACCTCCAATTAAACTTATTAAGGCAAAGTGGCTATAGTTTACTTGGTCTTACGGGCAGACCAGTTCAAACCCGAATTATCCTTTGAGGTAAAATACTTAACCACGAAATTATCGTTCGGAAACCTAACTTAAAAGAAACCTAGGCTACTTTAAGCAATCCGCGAAAGTTAAAAAGAGGCCATTTGAGAGCAGGGGAGGGGGGTTGCTGAGTGCTATATTGGATACAGCCACTTACTTGGTGTGGCTGAAAAGCCTCCCCAAGCGGATGTTTTTTTTTTAAATAGCACCCATCTAGCGACTACCATCAAAGGCATAAGTCGCCGCAATTAAAATTTCAGCCTAGTAATAAACTCGCCGCAGTGAGAAATGGACGATGGGGTGCGGCAAGCACCGTCCCAGGTGTACCCCCCCTCTTGCCATATCTCCACAGATCAGCTGCCCGCCTCCCCTCCCCCTCTCTCTCTAAGTTGTCTTTGAACGTCCTCTCGCTCGCATGTGCGCAGTGTTGCTTTCGCTATTTGATTCATAAAGTGTTTACAATTTTTCGATTTTTATATTGAAAAGTTTTTTTCTAATATTTATTTATTCTTTTCTTTTTAAATGCCTTTCTTGTGAATATGAGTCGTTTCTAAAGTGATTTCTTTCAATTATTTATAAATAATCGTTAACTGTGTAAATTTAGGCATATTACCGCCATAGCTCCCTTGATTACGTGGTAGCTTTTGTTCTATACAAGACAGCTGCTGTAAGTACGAGCAGCTCCTGTTTTTTTTTTCTACGAGACAACTCCTGTAAATACGAGGCAGTTCTTTGAAATGAGGCGCAGCTCCAGTAAATACGAGGAAGCTCCTGTTCTATACGAAGTAGCTTCTTTCTATACCTGGAAACTCTTGTAAATAGGAGGCAGCTCCTGTAAACTCGATGCAGCTCCCGTTCTATAAGAGGTAGCTCTTCTAACTATGAGGTCGCTCGTGTAATCACGAGGAAACTTCTCTTCTATACGAAGTAGCTCCTTTCTATACCTGGGAGCTCTTGTAAATACGAGGGAGCTCCTGCAAATACGATGCTGCTCCTGTTCTATACGAGGCAACTTTTGTAAATACGAGCAGCTCCTGGAAATACAAGGCAGCCCCTGTAAATATGAGGCAGCTCTTGTAAATATGAGGACGCTCCATTTCTATACGAGGTGCAGCTCTTGTAAATACGAGGCAGCTCCTGTAATTACGAGGAAGCTCCTCTTCTATACGAAGTAGCTCCCATCTATACGAGGAAGCTTCTGTCCTATACGAGGTAGCTCCTGTAAATAAGGGGCAGCTCTTGTAAATACGAGCAGTTCCTGTTGTATACGAGACATCTCCTGTAAATATGAGGCAGTTCTTGTACATAAAAGGCAGCTCCTGTAAATAAGAAGCATCTGTAAATAGGAAGAAACTCCTGTAAATCCGAAGCAGCTCGACCGAAAGGCACTGTCGGCTCAAGGTACCTGCCCGGGGCACGCTATTGCTTAGGGGCGCCATCAGCATAACATAACATAATTTCACGGATGACAATAGCCACAAGGGCCTATCAAAGGTCATCCGCATCTGTCGAAACCCACCTTAGAAAAATGTACTTGTGGTAGACTACCTTTGGCCTAACCCTTTCCTGAAAAGTGTCCTGGTCGAAATTTACAACTGATGACCAAGTGACTGATAACCTAACATAACCTAACGACATCAAAATTTGCTGGGTCTTTGAATCCTTAACAGGCAAATTTGTGTTTGAACCAGTGGCGGTTCTGGCGGCTATGATGATCTAAGTGAAAGCCCGGAAAAACAAATGATACTACACCAGAAAACACGATCCGTCGCTTTCGACCTTTTATCCCATATTGCTTCGTCATCTTTCACAATGTTTCGTTGGGCCTTTTCGGCAAATGCGGCCCTCGAATCTAATGCTAGGCTTTCGAATTATGAATATTACTAGTTTATTAAAAAAATAGCGGGTTGTGGGAGGTGCACCCCCACAATTAAAGGGGGTTATGGAAGCGAATCCTTCAAATTGATATATAAAATAAAATATGAGGCGATTCTAATAACCTAAAAAAAGCACTTTTTAGAATTTGCCCAAGAAAAATGAAAAAATAATTGCTTTTAAACACAAATATATATGAATTTATTATCCCAAAATCGAGGGGGGGGGGGAACAATAACGGAATATCTTTGCGCGCTGAATGAAAGGTTTGTATTCAAAACAAAGACACAGAAAGGTCGGAAGCGACCGAACGCGCTGTATTACCAAACAAATGCCCTACCAATTCTACCATATCAGCAGCTGTGGGTAAAGACCCATCAATAACAGTCACTCCTCCTCCAGCCGCTTTGTTCCTGTAGCTATTGAAAGCTTTCAAAATTTGTCCTTGTTCTTCTTTTGAAACAGTAGTGGTATTTACAATCATATCACCACAGTCAGCCGCAAAGCTCTGGTTGCCACACAACACATGTCTTGGGCTAAGCTCGCAGTATTCG
Organism: Ceratothoa steindachneri; assembly: GCA_963969495.1. NCBI lineage: Eukaryota > Metazoa > Arthropoda > Malacostraca > Isopoda > Cymothoidae > Ceratothoa > Ceratothoa steindachneri. Next base: position 120,751,307 of record OZ018333.1, on the reverse strand, counting down.
TTTGCAAGGGCGTAAGCCACGCTCGCAAAAATCGCACTCACAACTCGCCAGTTCATGCTTCAGAAAATGACGCCTTAACCAGATTTCTTCAAAAGAAGAAAATTAATTTCCTCTTTATTTTGAAGATTTGGCCTTGAATTCTGAGTGTTAGGGAATAACAACTTATTGTATTCGCAATGACTTCAAATATTTATTTATAAATACCTTATTTTACAATTCTCAAAAGGAATTAAACATTGTTTGGTACAGAATAAAGACTAAATAAAAAATGTTTAAGGTTTTCCTTTAAGAAGCGAATCAACGATCAAATATTACTGAATTCAGGACATATTTTCAACTCTGATTTTTTTTTTTTACGTTTCTACTAAAAGAAAGGAAAATATTGAAACAAAGAAAAAAATTCATAAAAAAATAAAGGGAAAATACAAACGACAAAAGATCTGATAGAAAACATAAAAGGGATGAATACCAAATATGAGAAATATGTAATAGATCTCTTGTAGACTGAATTATGAGGGTAAAATATCGGTTAACGATTCATCGACAAAGAAACCTATTTTACCGATATTGAAAATGCCCATTTCAAATCTCTCGGGAACAGTTCGTGCAAAATATATTCGTATTATGAAATTAAAAACTCATAATTGTGCTCCAATGAGTCTGTTTCGAGACATCGTTTAATTTTTAGTCGCAGCCAGACGACGCTTCTATGTTACTAAGTCGGTTCGTTAGATGTGACCATTTTCCCTTTGAATAATTTTTTTTTTTTTTGCAATACCATCGTAACTATTCGGTCGATTCTAACGAAATTGGAAACCCTGATGTTGTTTTAAATTTTCTCTCGAATGATATAATTGCTAAGGTCCTCCCAAGGTTAGTCCGGTAATTATTGAAAGAAGTTTTGAAGATCGTTAGGTCATATGGTCATAAGTCAGAATAATTGAGAGCACGCGACTTAGGCCTGTTAATCATGCGAAGAGAGAGAGAGAGAGAGAGAGAGAGAGAGAGAATTGATGCTAGTCCGTTTTACTCCAGCAAACTAGAGATCTTGGTAGCCGCGTGGATGCGGCTTTGATCTGCCAACGTCGCGGTACCGTGTTCGATCCCGGCGAGAACGGACACAAAACGTCAGCGCACGGAGAGATCTGGCTATCAATTGGTGGACGCGCTGCACTCAGCCCTGTACTGGGGTAGGGGAGATCTTACACTTCTTATTACATAGATAACCAATTACGGCACTGCTTTCTTTCCTTTCCCGTCTTCACAGCACAAAGATACACACACTTTCCTCGTGCCAAGGATTCCTGCCTATGGGTATCTATATCCACATACCTCTGAGGCATGTTCCACCTGAACGCTGTTTTGTGTTTACTGGCACCTCTCCCCAAAGAGCTATTGTCATACTGACCTTTATGTCTATTTCATTATCCGGTCGGGATCCGCCTGGATAAAGGTATGTTGGCGAAGCACCACCACTACTACTATTACTCCAGTAAACATTTGTAGTTTAGGTAGCCGAGGCTTGCGGTGGATAATCTATTCCAGCCGAGAATGGCCGGGGGGTGGGGGGCTTGGGAGTGCATGCGCAATATATAAGCTTAAGTCTTAATCTTAAGTAATAGAAGATAAGGTGACTTGGCCTCTGCCCCTCAACTGTTGGCGTACTACCTGCTGGTGGCCCCCCTGCCTTTAACTGAAGGTACGTCCAACGACTGAGTGCCGGGCGGTATAACCTGGCTAACTCCACTGCCTTGTGGGAGCCCTCGGAAGGGCCAAAACTTCAGGAGTAAGCCTGGAGATCAAATCTGCTCGTGCATTTGGTGATAGTCACAGGAGGGACTTGGGAGGGGGGGGCAGAGGACTGCAACTTAAACCTGCTCTAGTCGTCCGGGATCATTTCCTTGCCATTGGACTCAGGAAGAGAAAGTGAAGATGGTGGACTGAAGAATGCACACCTACTTTCCACCTTAAACATCATCGTGCAAGTTATCACTCCATGCATTGCTCATTCATATTTTGGAGTGACGTCGTCATCGGCAACGATGGACTACATTAATCAAGAATAGCCCAATTATGCGGAAATTAAACAGTTCTGTTTTAGGGTCTCAAAAATGGCCCAATTAAGTCTTGAAAGCGCAGGTTTGTCGTGGAATTAATGAATCGACATGGCTCCATAATCCAATCAATTCTTCATTTTCAAGCAATATATGGTATGCGATTAGACAAAAATGCAATCCAGAGAAATTACGCGGAATGGAATGCACACAGCACAATTTGTAATTTCGATAAAGGAAATTCCGGTCTTAAGGAAATTGTGAGGACAGAAACAAATATTGGCAAGGTAAGGACTTTAATTGATGCCGATGAAACAAACTCAATGAGAAAAGACATATTTGAAAGGCGAACTTTTCTCAAAGAAGATCTTAATTTAAAGGCATACAAAAGGCAATTTCATCAAAAATTTCAATGCAGGATAATCAACGAAAGTTATCATTTTGCCTCAAGGTTAAAGAAATGTGCGATGATAAACAAATGGTATTGAATAACATAATTCAGTGATGAATGTCACGTTTACCTGAAAGTCATGCACAATAAACAAAATTATCGGAAGTGGTAACAAATAAGCCAAATTATTAGTTTTATAAACCTTTGGACTCCCAAATGATACTAGTATGGTGTGGACAAAGTGGAAATAGGATTTATGGGCCATATTTCTTTAAGGACCATGAAACAGGAGAACCTCAGGACTGTTCTGGTTGCCTTAGTCAGTCGACTCTTCCGCTGTGACAACTCCTTACTCGGAATTTTTACAAGGTGAATTTTTGCGGAAGCAAAGTGAATTTTGGTGACTCGTTTCGAGTAGTGCGAATAAAAACTGGGAAAAGCGAAAAAGCTCGATTGTTCGAAAACTGGACCAATGACTGGCCTTCTTCGATTAAAGACGGTGAAGGACGAATCTTCACTCCTACGTGAAAAGAGGGCTGAGGCCTCAATTGGCCCACTCGCAAGCCGGAAGCAAAGTGAAATATTGAGGTAAAGTTTTTTTACTTGGACATTGGCCCTTAGTTCTCTCTCTCTCTCTCTCTCTCTCTCTCTCTCTCTCTCTCTCTCTTTCTCTCTCTCTCTCCCTTTTGCTTTATACATATCTACACTTATAAATATTCACAAACTAAATTACGGTAAGATGCATGGAAATGATGGAGACGCTTCGCATCACTCTTCGGGTCCTCTCGAAGGGCCCGAAACCGGGCAGAGGCAAGGTTTTTGAACAGGTATACGGGAACTTGAAAATTGCACTGGTCAGACTAATCGACATTCAGAATGAATACTCTGCTATTTATGCGAGGGAGGCCGACTGCGAAGCCTTGACCTCAAGCAAAGCAGTTGAATGCCTGAAGACAATCAACCTGAAACCTTCCACACCCCCACAAATCAAAACACAGAGTAGTGTTATCTGCAGGCGCCTCGGCTCCTGGGTCGGGAGCCACTCGGCAGAAGACATCAAGGATGAGATTGAAAGGAACCAGCCTTGGGCAAAAGTAGCGGAGGTATAAAATTCAAAACCTACATGCACGTCTTCAAGGTTGTTTTCGAGGACACGGCAATGGCTGAACAGGCAAAAGATCTTGGTTTACTTCTTTTTAACGCAAGAGTCTGACCAGAGCAGATTGAAAGGGAAGAATTTGTCGACTTGCAAATGTGCTTTCGGTGCTACAAGTACGGCAAACACACCACTTCAAGCTGCCTTGAGAAAGACATTACTTTGTGCTCGATCTGTGCCGGTCGCGACCATTTTTGGCGCGACTGTAAGAGTACCTCTCCAAAGGGTCTCAACTGTGAAGGCCCGCACCAGACTATGTCCATGGCATGCCAGATCAGGAAGCCAGAAATCCAGAAGCAAACCCAGTTGAAACGCGAAACGGAGGAAAAGAAGGCCAATTCCACTTATGCAAAAGTAGCCAAAGCCGCGATTGCCGAGACAAACAACCAAAAGACTTTCCTTCACATTGAAAATGAACACTCTACGAAAATAATTTGCTGCATTTATTATGCACACATAGCCAACATCACACGCCCAGGTACTTTTACCACCAAGGTCAACCGCATGCTCGTAAAGAACGGCCTGCAGGAGAAGTGGTTCCCGGACAACCCTCCTTCAGAGGGGGTTATGCGAATAAGCGTAGCCCATCAGTGCCAGCAAACGTGCCAAAAGGTACCCGCACCGAAAAACACAGCCAGCACACGCGACCTACGTCTGAACAAATCCAAACCAACATCACAAACAGCAAAACAAGGGCCACTTACACCCCCAAAAGATACTACCGTTAAACCAAAGACACAAACCCAGACACTAAACAAGGAAGCAGTGCGACCAAAAGAGACCAGGTCTCCACGGTCGAGAAAAACTTCAAAGACTCGTGGCCCAAGGTCAACCTCCTCCTCTCGAGGCAGGGAACACCAACTTAAATATCATGCGAGAGGTTTCAATCTCAAGCTATATGCCCCCAAATCGGCGCCCTTCCCAACCGAAATTGATTCCCGCGAAGTATCGGAGGGTCTTAGGACAGGAAGATACAAGTGGGAATGCTCAGATGAGGTTCCGGAACGGCAGGTTGAGGAGGCCCTCTCACGAAACATGGTAAAATTGACCACCGACTGCTTTCACACAATCACAGACACCGAATACAGGAAAAAACGAAACGGCAGGGAGCGCACCCCGCCCAGTACACCACATGGGGCTAAAGTGGATCGCGAATAAGCGTCCAATTTAATCCCCCACATAAAAAGACCCAAACATTACACAAAATGACCAATAGACTAACGATAATACAGATGAATGCCGATGGATGGGACGGAAAAGGTTCCATCTATGGCAATATTTTGCGACAGAATGACCCTTACATAATACTTATTAACGAACACGGAATGACCGCGCATAAAGAGATTAAAATATTTCAATACGACGTCATTAGCAAAAATCACAGCCAGGAACGGTATGACGGCTGCGCAATAGCCGTCAAAAAAGGACTTAAATACAAAAGACTACCCGACTTAGACGAATCTTACCTTGCCATTGAGGTAGGCACTACCCTGGGGGGTCTAGTCGTGGCCACGGGGTACCAACCCCCAAGATGCGGCTATGTACCCTTGCACAACCTTCTACAGATCTTCAGCCATAAGAAAAACGTAATCTTTGCTGGAGATCTGAATGCAAGGTGTGCAGCGACGGGGTATACCTCCTACAACAATGCAGGTAGAAACATCGAAGTCTTACTTGACAGAAAATACGTGACTAGAATCGGACCAGAATTCCCGACATACATTACAGGAAATGCAGCAACGAAACCTGATATTGTTTTATCCAGTAGCAGGTTTCCGTACAACTACTACATTGAACCGGGCCCCATAATTCCGAGTGACCACCAGGTTATTAAAATCACAATTGGCGTAAATCCCATTCAAATTGCAATGCCAGAACGCAAAAGCTACAAGCAGGCGAACTGGGAAAGCTACAGAAACTATCTTCTAAATTATATCCCTGACCCTTTACTCGATGCCAATTTAGAAGAGATAGATAAAGGGCTGGATAAAATCACTGATCTCCTAATTAAAGCCGATGAAAATAGTGTTCCCCATATTTGGTATAAAACCCTTCCAGCTCCCCATTGGATCCCTCCCATAAAAGCCCTGGCCCAGGAATATAAGGACCTGTCCAATGTAGTAGCGCTGACAGGCCCCAACCACAATGCCCACAGAAGACTAAGAGAGATTAAAGACGAACTCCAGACACTCATTACAGATACTCACATGGGACAGACTAATAGAAAGACTCGACATTGAAAGAGACTCACATACTTTCTGGAAAACGGTTAAAAGGAAGAGCCCCCCCCCCCCCCAAAGAATAGCACTTATATAAATGACGGTTTAGAAATCGACGAACCTGAAGAGATTGAGGAAATTTTTAGGATTTTCAGGTCCTCAATCTTCACAATCACCCCAGAAGAAAATGACAAGTACGACCTCGAATTCGAGACTGACATAATCCAACAACTAAACACACAAATACACAGAACCTCCCCTCATCATTGTGTGTCGCAGGAAAGAGTAATGGAGGGCTATGGTAGTAAAAACTCTCCGTTGCCCTAAAATCCTTTCGTTAAAGAGCACCGGGTACCACGGGGCTGACCAGGGAGAATTTCATTAAGGCCCCGCCTAATGTTCTGAGTGGGCTTCTTAACATCATGAATGCCGCTCTGAACACGGGCTACTTTCCCGATCAGTGGAAGGTGGCCAAGATGATCTTCCTTCCCAAATCGGGAAAGCCCCCGGACTGCCCTGCAAACTTCCGGCCGATATCTCTTAGAATTTGCTGGCAAAGTCTTCGAGAAGATATTGGCAAATAGGGTCAACTCTTTTCTTGACGAAGCCAACCTGCATAACGAGCAACAGCACGGCTTCAGAAAGAAAAGAGGGACTGACACGGCACTAGCCGTTATTACGGAAAAACTTGCAAACATCAAAGCAAGTAAAAGGCATGCCGACCTGGTGCTCCGCGATGTCAAAAAAGCTTTTGATAAAGTTTGGAAGAGAGGCTTGCAATTTAAGATCCTGCAAGTAGACCTCGACCCCATACTTGAAAGGATCCTATGCGATTATATAATGGAGAGGAGAGCGTATATACAGTTCAAAGAGCACAAAGGACCCGAGTTCGAGCTCGAATCTGGGGTCCCACAAGGGGGGGTGTCTCTCCCCCCTTTTATACAACATATATACACGCGACCTACCACAACCTCTTTCCGAAGGTACGATATACGTTCAGTTCGCTGACGATATATCGCAAATTTGTACAGCCGCCTACGGTCACAGGGAATTTATGGCGATAAATACGGCTAGGGAGATTTCCAACATGAACTCTTTCGAGAGGAAATGGAAGATTTCGACCAATGCCCCAAAATTCAAAATAATTCCCATGTTTCGCAAGACCTTCAACGATATACGGGTGGAAGGGGAGAGAATCCCCTACTGCTCGGAAGGGACGGTTCTGGGGCTCAGAATCACCACAGGGGGTTGGTTACAATAGTCATATCAGGCGGACAGTCGCGAATAGGAGAGAGATTTGAGGGAGTTTTATAGGTTCATTGACCTAACTCGCTCAAATAAACTCAAGATATTCAATGCGTGCATTCGCTCGAGACTCTTGTACCCCCAGGTGCCGCTGAACGCGAGCGCCAAGACCCACATTGCGAAACTACAAGTCATCCAGAACAAAGCGGTTCTACTCATTACAAACACCCGAAGAAGAGAACGTAAACGACAGAGGGAGCTCTACGCCTCGGTTGGATTATCTCCGATCAACGTGGCGCTCCACGAGAGAGCTAAGAGGGTATGGCAAGCCATTGGAGCACGCTTGACCCCTGAGTTCTCTCGTACACACCTAGAAATCGAGGTCGACCGACAAATAAGACCATTTAAAAGCAGAAAAATACAGTCTACCAGTGACGTGACTCCCAAATACACATTACAGAATCGACAATAGACAAGAAATGACTAGTGTAATGCGCAAGTTTTTTATTAGTAAAAATTAACTCTAAAATAAATACAAATTCATACTTTGATAAAAATTTCAAACTCAAATTAAAATTTATAATAAAATCTGTACAAAAATCCACAGCGGGATTAAAAACCCCGTCTCAAATAAAGGCTTGAATGACAAAGATCATCATTAAAATTAAAAACTAATAATTAAATTAACTATGTTAATTTAATTAAATAAACTATAAATTTATAGTTTATTAAATAAAAAAAACTAACAAAATCCATTAAAAAACACAAAACAACAGAGCTACCCTTTCACCAGGGACTTTTTTATTCTGTCTCCCACACATCATCTTTTCTTTAAATTCACCCTTTAACCACTTTACTCTCTTACTATTTTCTCTCTAACTCTACCTAAATTTCACTACCTATTATGTCCAAAGTCCAAAGGACAAGCTTAGTCAATTAACTCTGGTAGATATCTTGACATGCTCAAAAGCATTTTCGCCAATAGCACATATCATATTGCATGTGCAACCATGACATGGTTGAAGACTCGATTTCCTCAACGACTAACGTCGCAAAGGACAAATTTTCCCTGGCCGGCCAGGTCACCTGACCTGTCACCTTTAGACTACTTTCTATGGAGTTAAGTTAAAGAAAGACTATTTCGAGCTGCATCATCTAATATGGCAGAAGTGAAGAATGAGTTTCGAGAAATCATTTCATCCAGCAATGTCGATATTCTGCAGAATGCCACAAGAAATTTTGGTAATCGTATTGATAAGTGCATGGAGTCCTGTGGTGGTCCTTTGGAATGTTAAAATGCTAGCTAATCAAATTTCAAATATTGTTCTTTGTAACGATACTTATTTCTACCTTCAAGCTTTAATGGCTAACAAATTACACCATTATAAAAAAGTGGTCATTTTTTGGCTGTCATCCGGTATAAGGTGTGCCAAAAGTCGCGCTCCATGGCTACTAATTCCACCGAGACAAACAACCGTTTTCCGCGAGGTGGATTCGTTAATCTGGTTTCAAGGTATGTCCGTGATATTCGTAGATTACTGTGACCAGTTAATTTGCAAGTGAAGGGATTATTTAGAGGACATGGTGACCTCCATTGTTTCTTCTTTTGGGACATCCTGTATTAGAAAGAAAAGGATATCCATTTAGAAGCGGAAGATTTGGATTCAAATGGTTAAACTGGTTTAAAACGACAGATACAATGGTTCAGAGGGCGTGGACGGGGGTGGGGGGGCACTTGTCGGGTAAGTGCAATAAGGGGGATCAGTTTCAGCAGGAAGCGATGACTTGGGAGGGGGTGGGGCACAAGGTATCTATAGTCTAAAAGCACTATCGTCGAGAGGAAAGCTGATCACAAACCCTGTAGTGTTCTGAAACGATTTAACTTTAAGGTGGAACAGACGGATAAAGTTAAGTTACGATTCTTGATTCGAACAGTTCAATATTTACTTGCAAATAGAGTGCACTGGGAGGAATAATTCAGTTGAGAAGCCTGAAACAAATACAGTGTGGAGCTGCGAAGGTACCAACCTAGTGATCTGAGTACATCACTCTCGAAAACAGATGATGAAGCAGATATAGTGATGAAGACCCTTATTGCCGCAGACAAAAATAACATCCCAACGCAGTCGTAGCAAACTCTATCATACCACCTGAAAACTCAGGATATAATAAACATCGCAGGAAAGATTCAGGCGGTTATAAGCAGGCAGGGGACACATTGGAATCAGCAAACAGCGACGAGAGGAACACCAGATTGAACGAGTTCATTGGTGTAATAGATAGCCAGGTCAATCCTATAAAATTCTGACAGCGCATTGACATCATGTGAGGTAACACCAGAGGGAGAACAAACATGAAATGGAAAGATGGACAAGGAAAAATAGAGAATCCAAGTGAGAAGGAGCACCTGTTTAGAAACTAAATGAAAGCGAGTTTGCATCTCACATGGTGAAAACCAGGAATTAAGTGCAGACGACAAAGAAATGATAGTAAACTTCCTCAACAAACACCAACAAAATATTACACCCAACCACATGCCATTGGAGGAAAGGTTAAGGAAGCAGAGAGTAGAACCGATAACTTTAGCTGAATTGAAGTTGCTGTTAAAGAGCACAAGGAAATCAGGTTCCATCAGGAACAATCTGGTAAGGCCCTCCGGTAACTTCCTCCAGGTAATTGTGAATATTTTCAATGTTTCATTGATCGAGGCATACTTCCCAGGTGTTTAGATATCGAACTTTTTCCTCCTGATAAAAATTAAAATTGAAAATCAATTTTAGAAATATCATCGATGAAACCTTCGAATATACGAAAAAAACAACAAAAAAACAATAGCAACCATACCTCAATTTCAATAAATTTTCTGAACTTCACCATTTGTAATTCTTTTTGATTTTCATGAACTTCAACATTTGTCAATCTTTTATTTTTTTTAAATCCCATACATTCCATAATAATTTTTTTTTAATGTCCGCCATTTGTAATTCTTTTTGTTTTAAAAAATTCCCAAACATTCGATAATCATATTTACTTTTCTGAACTTCGCCGTTTGTAATTCCTTTTGTTATTTTATTAATTTCCCAAACATTCGGTAATCATATTTATTTTTCTGAACTTCAACTTTTGTTTTAAAACATTCCAAAGTTAAAATGTGTTCTTAAGATGTCAAATATTTTAGCCATATTCCGAAATTTGCTCTTGGTCATTTTGTACATACAAACTTTTTTTTAAACGAAAATATAATCCCCCCCACCAAATGAATAAAAATATTCACCTGTTAAAATATAGTGTAAGGACGCTATATAATTTTACCCTCGGAGACAAGTTTCGAAAGTGTCTGCTGAACAAACAGGTTAGGAGGACGAGACTAGGGTGGAAGTCTTCTTCGGAAATGTTAAAAGTAGGATTTCACGCGTGAGTGCTGCTGCAACTTATTATTTTATTGTTGAATCACATAATGAATATATGTCTTGACTTATCGGAGTCGGTATGGTTGTTTAAAATTTTAGAGTGGTTTGAAAAAGTCAATAGTTCTTTTTTTCTGGCGAAATTCACCACGATATACGGAGATAAGTTGGGACAAGGAGCAGCTAGTTTTGTTGAGTTACAAATCCGGACAGCCATAACATGGGATATATCTATACTCTTGGGTTAGTGATGAACGGAGGGCGGTGCTTATGACGAAGAAATTGTTCGAGAGTAAAATGGAAAGTTAATGAAATCTATGAGGGCTTTGAAAATTTATTGATGTTAAAAAAAGAGGTATCGAACTATATCTTTGGTATGGTTTGTGACGTTTCTTAATGAGAGAAAAATGTTGACTGGGCTTTAAGTGGAAGGTTACAATTAACCAGGAGCGCAAAAGAGAATGAAAAGAATAGAGTCAAAATCAGCAAATGCGACGACCTCAAAGAAAAAGGTTAATTCGCAGAGGTCATAATGTTGTAGTTGGAAATTTGGTGGGATATAAACAGAACAAAGTGTGAATTCTCTTGAAAGTAATATAACCTTTATCTCAACTACCCCCAAATGAGATACTAGGTTCATATTAATGAATGGGACTGATTCATCGATTAAGATAGCAACCCTACAACTTTTGAAACGGTAAGTAACGAAAGAATCATAACATAACATAACATAATTTCACGGATGACAAGAGCCACAAGGGCCTATCAAAGGTCATCCGTATCCATCAAATCCACCTAAATAAAGCATCCATAGGATTTTGTCAGATCATGCATCTACAATATACAATTTAACGATCCATAGGAATGTCCAACCATGCATCTACAATATATAATTTAAAGCCTCCATAGGAGTCTGTCAAAAACAAAATCAAAGTCCCCCCAAAATATACAATAAAAAGAAACTGCATCTACAGGAATGAGTCAAGAAACATATCCACATACCGAAAGGAAGAAATTAACCCTCCATCCCCATATAATCATCCAATCTGCGCTTGAAAACATTCAAGTTTGGGCTGTCTACAGTCTCAGGTGGCAAACTATTCCAATAATCCACCACTCTGTTAGTGAAAAAATATTTTCTAACATCCAGTCTGGACCTCTGTTTTTTTAATCTTTAAGTGGTGGCCTCTAGTTCTATTACTACCTTCTAACTCAAATAACTTGTTGAAATCCAATTTATCCATCCCAGAAAATATTTTAAAAAGCTCAATCATATCTCCCCTCACACACCTTCTTTCAAATGAAAACATATTTAATACCCTCAGTCTATCTTCATATTCAAGGTGCTTCAGGGATGGTATTATTTTTGTTGCCTTCCTTTGTACTGACTCTAATAAGTTTATATCATGTCTAAAATGTGGTGACCATGCCTGTATACAGTACTCTAAATGTGGCCTGACATAAGAGTTGTATAGTTTAAGGATGACCTCCTTACTCTGGTAGCTAACATTTCTTTTAATGTAACCTAGCACCCTATTTGCTCTATTTTTTGCCTCAATACACTGCTTTGAAAACTTCAGTGACCTATCTACTACTACTCCTAAGTCCTTCTCATCTTCAACTGAATTAAGCCAATACCCATCCATCTCATAGCTAAATTCCCTATTATCTCTCCCCATGTTAATAACTTTGAATTTATTAAGGTTAAAAGTCATCTGCCACTTCTGAGCCCAAGCTAACAACTTATTTAAGTCACCCTGCACTTTAAAGCTACCCTCAACCTCTTTGACTACAGCTGCCAATTTAGTGTCATCGGCAAAAATTGATACTTTGCTATTCACACCTTGCCCAAGATCATTTACATAGATTATAAATAATAAAGGGCATAAAACTGATCCCTGAGGTACGCCACTAATAACATTCCCCCACTCTGACCTCACTCCATTCAGTACAACTCTGTTTCCTATTTTTCAGTCATTCAGTTATCCAATTTAAAACCTTCCCACATATCCCATGCAGCTTTAATTTATGAACTAGTCTTCTATGTGGAACCTTATCAAAAGCTTTGCTGAAATATAAGTAGATCACATCAACTTTCTCACCCCTATCTAATTCTTTAGTTACATAATCCATAAAATCCAGTAAATTAGTTAAACACGATCTACCTTTTCTAAAACCATGCTGAGCATCATTAATTGACCTGCTACTCTCTAGAGGATCAGAAATTCTCTTCTTAACCATCTTCTCAAGAATTTTACAGACTATAGAAGTTAAGCTTACCAGTCTAAATTGGCACTACATTTGCCAATTTCCAATCATTTCGTATTTCTCCAGACTCTAGTGATCTAATAAATATCTTCTCAAGAGCTACTGCAATACTTTCTACACCTTCTTTGAGTATCCTAAAAAGAAGGTTTCGTGTAATGTGATTGCAGGAGCTTGACCTTTACGTATTAGCTGTTGCAATGACGAGTTTACAAGAAACTTCTTGATATTCCACTGTGTAAGATAAAATTGAGATATTTTGTTATAGAAAATTAAACTGCCACCTAAACCCGTAAACCCTCTGTCTCTGAAACGTCAGCTTTAACTAGGGAAAATTTATTAATAAAGGCACTTAATTTTGAGACCATAGATGAATTATTGTTTGATTCACCTTCAGGAACTTGCACATATGGTAAGTTTATTGAACATTTTGTAGGAAGAAGGTGTGCAGGGAGAAGTTTATTGACTATTCTTTCAAAAGTTGAAATTCGTGGGTTCTGGAGTTCCATGAGTTTTAGCATGTGACTTAACTTGGTATCTAAAGTTGATATTCCTAGGGAAGCGACTACTGTAGATTTCGTTAAAAGTGGGAGAGAGGAGGATTTGGCCGTGATCATTCATCACAAATTGGTGGAGATTGAGCCAATTGAGCACTAAAGCGAATTGAGGGTCGAGCACCTATAGAGTTTTGGTAGATTATCTTGGCCACTGGATAAGAGATCATGGGCAAAAATGAATATTACCATTATTTTATTTTATAGTTATAGGACTTTGGGGAGAGGTAGCAACATAGTTACGTCCACAATTAAAACACTGGCTTGTATCAAACTGGCAGTCGAACCTGATATGTTGTTGCCTACAGTTGGACATTTGGTTACATTTGTACAGCGGTTGATGTGTAACCAAACTGGTGACATTTGAAATATACCTTAGCGGCTGAAAGATAAATTCCTTTACATGATAATGGAAGCAGCCACCACATATAATATGGGAGAGGAATTTTCGTCCTCCATTGATCAATGGCTTGTCGGGGTTGTATATTTATCTTTCGTCATTATTTTGCATTTAATGGCATTTTGTTACTCAGAGATGTTTTCTTGTAATGTGCAGTTAAAAAGTTCTGGTTATAAAACTAGGTCTTGCACAAAGTCAAACGGGTTGTTAATTCTAATTTGACAAATACTTTCATATTAGTGACATTTACAATATGAGTGGACTATAGCGTACGAGAAGTGGAGGCGAGCGGCTTAAAAGCTTCGTTTGAATGAGCCTTTTTAGAGACTCAGGATGGCCGAGTGGATTCGCCGCTGGCTAACAGTGGTCCAGCGACGCGGGAAGCTGTTCGCAACTCGCCTACGTTATTATTTTTTTCTTTCCCCCTTTTCTTACTCCCCTCTATCTACAGGACTTTGATATTTTTGACACTTACTATATGACTGGCATTTAATAGACAAAACTTGTTTATGAAATTTGGTTATAATTAGGATTGAAATTTTTTGGGTCGAATCAAGCATAAGATGTAACCTACGTAAGAATAGTTATAGAGGGTTGAGGAGAAGCAACCTTTTGACCAAATTGATCAGATATATTATCTAGATTATGAGGAAAACCATAAAAATCGTCTGCATCATCATTCTCTAACACGTCTTTTGGCCATTGTAGAGACGGCAAGGTGTTAAAAACATCAGAAATTGTTAGGAGTTGACTGTTGTAAATAGCTAAAATGAGTCTTCTAGGGACGAAATAAATGACCGAGATTCGAAGGTAGAGGTACGTTTGTGTGGCTTAGCTATCCTTTTAGGTGAGGTGCGTTGCTAACCACCTGAATCGTCGTCAACTCCCTCACCCGGCATAGCCATCTTGAGACTCATGTCAACGGATTATGAACTAAATAAGGTTAGGCCCCAAGAGGGAGGCTAAAGTTATACACTGATTAAATATGTTAATTTACCCGAAGCCCCCAAAAGAATAAATCAACATCAATCAAGAAAAAGTGGAACCCACAGGACGAAAATAAAAAATATATATAAATCAAGGTAAATCAGAAATTGAGTGCTCCGAAACACGTCCGTCCGCAACTACCGCGGACGAAGAATCTTCAGAGCAGAATGAAACACGAGCTTCTTAAGGTGTGTGGGGATGCAAATTAATAGTCGTATTATAAGAGAGCGTTCAAATATGTGTAGAGAGATGAGTTGGAAAGTAGATGTATGTTTAGTTTCCAGGTGACCAGAGCGTCCTTTTATTTAATGATTCTTAACCGACTTCCGTCAACTTCACAACTTACTATGATCTTTTAGTATTTATCTATTTCCTCTATGTTACATTTACTTCCTCATCTTCACCTTACATCACATGTAGTCTTTCACTTACTTTCCAATTTTAGATTTAAACAAATTGCCGAAATTGAGATATCATTACAACTCTCTCGGTTAGTCTCAGTCTATCTTCCCAACCATTCCTTAGTTCCTCCTCGTTCTTCTTCCAGATCTTCTTTGCCCTCTCATGTAAGACTATATTGACCGGTTTCATTTTCACTTACCTATGTAATTCACCCTAACTTCTCAAAATTAACCTCCCCGTGTCTGGATACTATTCTTAATTGAGGAGTGTTAGAAGAGGGTGGTGAAAAAAAGAGAAGAACCAACAGAGCTGGCGGCAAGTTGTGAACACCTTCCCTGCGTCACTACGACCAATGTACGTTCGACCTCGTCTACTCTAGCCTCTTGAGTCCACTCAAAGAGTCAGTCAAAAAGAGTTTATAGCCACTCGCATGTAATCTCGCTAGACTTCTAATTGATATTTTCTATCAATATGTTGAGTCTCCCTATGCCACTCGGATATATTATCACCAGCCTTACACACATCCTCCCTTGGTTTCATAACATAACATAACATAATTTCACGGATGAAAAAAGCCACAAGTGTCTATTAAAGTTCATCTACATCTGTCAAAACCCACCCGCAAAATGCATCCATAGGACTGTGTCAGATCATGCATCTACAATATACAATTCGAACCATACACAGGAATGTGTCAAAAACAAAAAGTATCATCATCAAGACTCATGAAAATCAATCATAATATACAATAATAAAAAAACTGCATCCACAGGAATGAGTTCAGAATACCCCCGAAAGTTAACTCTCCCTCCCCATAAAATCATCTAATCTGAGTTTGAAAACATTCAAGTTTGGACTGTCTACCGTCTCAGATGGCAAACTATTCCAGTAATCTACCACTCCATTGGTGAAAAAATATTTTCTAACATCCAAACTACACTCTTTTTTTTCATTTTTACGTGGTGACCCCTAGTCCTATTACTACCTTCCAACTTAAATAAGTTGATAAAATCCAACTTATACACCCCAGAACATATTTGAAAAAGCTCAATCATATCTCCCCTCACATAGTTTCTTTCAAATAGGAACATATTTAGTATCCTCAGTCTATCTTCATACTCAAGGTGCTTCAGGGAAGATATTATTTTTGTTGCCCTCCTTTGCACTGACTCTAGTAGGTTGGTATCATGTCAAAAATGTGGTGACCATGTTTGTAGATCCATTTATTTTCCCATTTAAATTCTACAATTTCCATTAAATCTTATGTAAAATCTCAACTTAGTTATGTATAAATAATCAATCCAAAATCTCAAATATTTTGTAATATATAATTGCCATCCAAAAATCATTGGCTAAGATACATTCTTTTCGGCAACACTTACTTTAGTCAAACACACAAACTAACACGCTTCAGCTCAACCACACTGAACATGAATATTCTTCTCGTCTCGCGCCATTCTCAGCATAAAGGGGTTGGTAATCATTCCTTATACATTTAGTCATTTAACTCCAAACAAATCACACTTAGTTTAATTCCTCGTCCTCTCACAATTATTCTCTGCAAACTGCCATACGAGAGTAGGTCCTAAGTCTGGTTACTTCTCTCATTGCAGATCACAATTCATAGTCCATCATAGTTATTTTACCACATCATAATGACCATATCTTAGTCATCATAATTACCACATCATAGTTACCATATCTTAGTTACTTTACCATACCTTACCTCACTGCATCTAACATTCACTCTACTTTTCATTATTTTCATACATTGCCTTACGTTGTATTCCTTAGCAATTCTCAATTTAATTATATCATTAATCCATATAATTGTAATAACCGCTTACTAGTTATTTCCTAATTCAATTCTCTCATTGTGCATTCGTTGATTTTGTAAATATATTCATTTTGTTTATTGTCCGTTTTACTTACAAACCTAGCGCACAAAGTTTTCTAAATTCAATTCACGTCAGTAGTTAGGCCTAAATATTATCAGACGACTATTCCCTGCAATTAAACAAATTTATGGTAATGGTTTTCAAATATCTATCTAGGCTGATTTATTAACTAAAATCAATCCCACTAATAACCAAATACCATAAAATGGTGCCCAGAATTTAATAATCTCTCGTCAATCAATAAATAACTTCAAACGTTAAAATAATTTTCGAACTACGCGCGTCATTTCTCTGCTATCGTTAGAACATCAGTTTGATTCACGTGTTCATTTTTAATATCGCGTGTTATCTTTAGCATCCTTCTTCCAATTGTCATAATTCATATCATTTTAATTTGATACTATCCCCTATATACAACGAGTGGACAATTTCCTTTATTTCTCATAATTATTTATCAACCACAGCTACTTAACTCACATCAACACATTTATTCAACCAGCACAAGTACACATAAAACATAGTGACTATGATGGAACAAACACAACAAATAAGGACATCTGTTAGCGGCCAATCCGATCATCATAACCAACCGTCTGCCTCGAACCCGGGTCAACACACAGGCAGCCACATGCGTACCTCTCGCTTCCCGTATATTATCCTGCAAACCCAATTGCATGGTTGGAATATTCATCTATCAGCTCTTTAGAATACCAAATCTCCTTTCCTTTTAACAATCATTTATGCTGCACATTTCGTTCGCATCGTTTATCTTTCGTTATGATAGTATTTATCCACCCTTGCACTCTAACTGAATCAGTTTTCAATTCCAAAGATTGTAAACCCCATTTCAGTGCAAGATTAATACTTTTCAATACAGCTTCCAGTTCTGCAACATTTATATGGTTAAAGGATTTTTTTTTACGCAGCCATGCACCATCCTCAACGATCTGACCATCCATCTCAACAACAACACCAATAGCTATGCTGCTTGCATCACACCATATAACGCGGCCGTTTCCATTAGGAACATTCCAACATCCTTGCACCGGCTCAGTATGTTTTTGTTTTCCCCACTATCTCTTTCAACATTCTGATTACTTCATCACCTACCGGATCATCCCAGTGAGACCAATCTGTCCCTCTCTTTACATAGTTGCAAGCAATTCTCAGCCAGCCAGCCCTGGATAATGACCAACGAGTGGTCCACAAATTGAAAACAAGTCCCTTCTGGTTATCTTTTCTCCAACTTCCAGTACTTTGTAACCTCTCTTGAGCCACAACTACCACCATCAGGTAGCAACTTTAACCCTAATGCTGCACTACCGTTCAACGGTTCAGGAAGCTTAGCGATCAACCCAAACTTATTCAAGTGCTTAACAACTAAAGCAGGAGAGACTCTAGAGTTATCCACCAAAATGTCATCAATATATGAACTGATTGCCTCTCGAATATCTTCTCGCTTACCCAGCAGTTTTAAGAATCCTAGACATGATACAAGCAGAGGTGGGCGCGATAACAAAAAAATCTATCATGATAACCGATAAACAGATAACGATAACCTTATAAGCGATAACCAATAACCAATAAATCCAAAATTAGAATACAATATTGATTATTGACTATATATATATATATATATATATATATATATATATATATATATATATATATATATATATATATATATATATATAATTTTATAATACAATAGTAAGAATATTTGAATACTGTTTCTTAGTTTCTTACCTGGTGAGGCTCTCCTTCATCTCATCATAGGTTTTGAGGATTCTCATCCCAGCACGGACCTACCTATTTCTGCCTCCCAGGCACGCGCGGCTTGCCCGTGTGCTAAACTGGAACCAAAAACTGAAATTATCGATTATTGCTAGTTCGGAACCAAAAGTATCGGCGATGCGGGTAAAGCTGTAATGGTGTAGCTTACAATGTGGTTGATAATAATAATAATAATGAGTAGAACGTTTTTAATGGTAATTAGCCTAGTGAGTCTGAGGGCACCAGCCAAAATAAGAAATTATTTTGGCAATGAATAGCGGTTGAAAGTGAATCGATGAGTTAAATGCAGTTTTTCAGGAGGAATATTAATTATAAGTGTTAACAATATATTTATTTGAGAATATATATATATATATATATATATATATATATATATATATATATATATATCTCGTTTCCTTATATCCGAATTGCAAAACTTACTCACCGCTCCTCGTATATATATATTTATATATATATATATATATATATATATATATATATATATATATATATATATATATATATATATATATATATATATATATATATATACAAGGAGCGGTGAGTAAGTTTTGCAATTCGGATATAAGGAAACGAGATATGAGGAAAAGTGTTTTATTTTTTTTCAATATAATTACCCTCGACTTCAATGCACGTGCGCTACTTGACCCTGAGGCTTCGAATTGCCGACAACCACAAATCTCCCGACTGCTGTTCAATCCACTCCTGGACGGCGAGCTGGACATCTTCATCGTCCCCAAACCGGCGTCCACGCAGTGCAGCCTTGAGCTGGCAGAATAAAATGTAGTCGCTAGGGGCCAGATCTGGACTGTAAGGGGGAGGGGGGGGGGGTTGAGCTCCCCGAATCCGCACTCGTGCAGGGCAGCTTGTGCAACTCTGGCCTTGTGGAAAGGGGCATTGTCGTGGAGGAGCAGGACACCTCGTGTCAACTTTCCGCGCCGCTTCTGACGGATGCACTTCTTCAACCCAGCCAGTTCCTCGGCGTAATATTGGCCTGTGATGGTTCTTCCACGAGGCGCATAGTCCACCATCAACACTCCCTCAGAATCCCAGAAGATGGTGGTCATGATCTTCCCGGCTGAGGGTTGGTTCCGGAACTTGATGGGGGTCGGAGAGCCCCTTTGCTTCCAGGCCATGCTTTCGAGCTTGGTCTCGGGATCCCAGTGATGGACCCACGTTTCATCACCTGTTACTATGCGTGACTCGAATCCTGCTGGGTCTTTGCTGTACAGGAGCATCAGCTCCTCCGAACTTTGACAACGTTGAAGTCAATCATTTGGCGTGAGGTTTCCAGTGACCGAACCGGCAGAGACGAGGTCTCCTTACAAGGTGTCCAGAACGTGTCACTGTGCCTTGTGGCTGAAACAGATTGCAGGCCGAATGATTGGCAGTGCCACTCGAGAGAGGAGAGAGACTGTCGCGAGCGAGGGCAGGCGGGGCGTTAGACATTTGGTTTTTACCTCCCCGACTGGCATTAGTCTGTGGCTGAGTGTTCGTAGGCTCTACTGCTGGTGACGAAGGCTTCTGCAACAAAAGGAGAGTCGGCAACAAGCGAGAAGGAGAATTGGAGAGTGCAGGATTGGAAGTTGGAGAGTTAGGTATGTAAGTTGGGGAAACCGCTGGATCAATATTAATAGAAGATAAAGGTAGTGACTGTTCCAGGCGAACGGCCTCTATAAAACCTGGTTTTAAACGATCAATGGAAACAGTATCCTACTTGATGCCAAGCTGAGAACAAAGAATTTCGGCTTCCGGGAGATGGCGAGAAAGGGTCCGTCATAGACTGGTTGCAAAGAGGAGCGAGTGGAATCTCGACGGACAAAAATGTGAGAGCAAGTTGCTATCTCCTTTTGCACGAAAGTTTTCTGATTAGCAGACACTCTTGTGGTGGTAGGCTTTACCTCAGACATCGCCCGTACTAAATTGTGTACGTATGCAGCAGGATGTATGTCGGAAGGAAGAAGACAGTCCGCGGAAGAAAAGAATTGACCTGGAAGACGAGGTTGCATACCATAGACAATCCGCAACAAAGCAACTCAATTCCTCTTTCAATGAGGCACGAATTCCCAGGAGAATTAAGGGTAGCTTGTCCACCCAAGTGATGTTGGGGTCAGTGGAGCGTAAGCTAGCGAAGAGGTAAAACGATCGATCATGGTGAGAAGGTAAGTGCAACTACGTGTAAAGGGAAGAAGACCAACCAGATCGATGTGAACGGCGTCAAACCATGGCGATGGAAATGGAAAAGCAGCCAGAGGGTACTTTGTGTGGCTTTGAACCTTTGCACGTTGACAAAGGAGACATGTGCAGGTCCATTTGGCTACGTCGGTGTTCATACCTGGCCACACATAAGAAGCGTGATGAGCTTGCGAGTTGCTCAAATGCCATGATGAAAGAGACCGTGAGTCTGGTCAAAGATGTGCCGACGGTAAGCGAGAAGAATGAGAGGACGAGGACAGTTAGAAATTGAATAGTCAACCAGGATACACCTGGAGGGACTGTCCGGCAAGTCGATTTCGCGAACGACAAGCTAAGGAGAGTGACGCAGTGTTTGCGTGTCTACATCTTGTTCCTGGGCAAGCGCTATAGTCGCATAATCGATGGGCGTAGTTGGGGAGTGTTGCGTGCCCGAAATCGATAAAATGCGAGAGAGCGCATCTGGTACGGCGTTATAAGAACCAGGAACGTAGCGAATATCATTTGTCATCTGCAGGATGAAGTCAATGTGACGAGTATCAACTGCAAAGTGCACAGAGGAGGTGCTACTAGAGGCAAGCGCACCAACCAATGGCTTGTGGTCGGTAAAGACAGTGAATTCACTCCCTTCCAAGCATTGTTGGAAGTGACGGAGGGCGAGGTATATGCTCAGTAATTCGCGGGAAAACATACTGTTCCTCTGTCGGGAAGGAAGAAGTGCATTAGGGAAGAAGGCGAGGGGTTGCCAAGAGTCACTAACCTTCTGTTGTAGCGTCGCACCAACATGAGTAGTGGACGGGTCCAAAGCAACGCTTATGGGAGCTCCTGGGAAAGGATGCGCCAGGGCGACAGCGGAAGCCATAGCCTCTTTGATGCGAGAGAAAACCTAGCAAGCTTCGGGGGACCAAGAAAGAGGAAGGTTCTTCTTGGACTTGGAAAGCAATTTGTAAAGAGGTTGCATAATGTGGGAAATGTTGGAAATGAACCTGTGGTCAAATTTACCACCCCACAGAATCTATGAAGCTGCTTTATCGAAGAAGGTCGGGGGAAAGCCCGGATAACTTCAACTTTGTCCTCGAGAGGACGAATTCCCTCAGTGGAAATGTGGTTTCTTAAAAAGGAGAGCTGTGTGACACCAAAGATATACTTAGAAGTGTTGAGTGCGATACCATAGTCATCAAAACGTACAAAAATCTGGCGAAGGTGAGAAAAATGCTTCTCTAAAGGCGAAGATGCTATCAGGAGGTAATTGGGATGATTTGGTTGAAAGCGCGAACCAAATCGAGCCGAGAAAAAATGGAGCAACCGAAGAGAGTGGAGTTGAAAGCTGATAAGAAAGGCGGAGGATATCTATCCGGAACTGTACAGGCATTGAGTCACTTGTAGTCACCTACAGCTCTGAATTCCCCCGGAGTAGACTTAGGTACTACATGAAGCGGTGAAGCTCATGGGGAGGAGGTGGATAGGAAAGCAACCCCGGCCTCCATCATGTATTTAAATTCTTGCTTCATTAGGGCAAGTCTATCCTGAGCCAGTCGACGGGGGCGTGAGAATACTGGCCCTCCTGTCGTCTCTATCCTATGCACTACATTGGGCTTGATGGGCTTCTCCTTAGAAGGAGGCAGACTGAGACTTGGTAACTCCCGCAGAAGTTGCTGGAAGCCGAGAGCAGTTGCAGGGAGACGAACAGAGAGGAGAGAGCTGGTGAAAGGAAAGAATGAACCATCAACAGTTAGTGTCGTAGTTCTGTCGACGAGCTTGCGGTGACGAGAATCTACCAAGAGGTCATGAGCGGAAAGAAAGTCGAGGCCCAAAGTTGGCATGTCGACGTCGGCAACGATGAAGGTCCATTGGAAAACACGACGTAACCCAAGAGAGAAAGAGAGAGAGCTCGAGGATACGCCTCCCATAAGTCTTTATGTCCGATGAATTGGCAGCTTTAAGGACCAGATCAGAAGGGGTGCAAGCTTTCTCGACTGAAGAGGCTAGAATGACACTGCATTGAGCGCCAGTGTCAACCAGGAAGGAGAAATCAGAGAGTGGGTCATGAACGATAAAGGAAGGATCAACCTGATGAAGGGATGAGGTTGCAGAGGTGACAGACCCACGTATCCCTTGCGTTTCTAGTTTAAAATTCCCTGTGCTGAAGGTTAAGATTGGGTAAGTAACCCGTAGAGTTTTGTAGATTTGAAGGTGGTGAAATAAGGCTATGTCGATTTTGAGGTGAAAGATGAGCATTTTACTGGTAGTTGCAAGGGGTAGAACATTTTTCTGCTCTGAAGCCAAATTTGAAATGATACCAACAAAAGCCTGAAAGCTGAAAGATAGCAGTTTGAGCAGCACGACCAGAATGAGGGTTAAAGTTGGGTGCATGAATTGATGCACGGTAAAAGTTGCATGGGTGTACACAGCGTACAGCGTTGCTCCCATATTTAGAATGGTACCAGCAGCTACCCTGAGAGTTGTCAGGATAGGGAAAATTAGGCCTATGTTGAAAATTAACATGCTGGGACTCACCTATTGTGCTGGAGTTCCCTCGTTGGTTGTGCCTTGAACGGGAGGACGAACGACGTCTGGCTCCTCCGTCCTGCCCGCGATTGTGCTCTCGCCGAAAACCATTTTGTAATTTCAGGGCCCGAATATCATTCTTGATCTTACCCAAGATAGAAGCAAGATCCTGAGCTTGGGGAGGTGCGCCGCGTGGAGGTTCCGTCCGGTTGCCAGGTGACCCGCTTGATGCCGGAACCTGCGAAACATATGGATTTAATTTTTGGTCGGAATTAAGATTAGAACTATTTACATTTCCACAAGTGACGTAGAGATTGGTATAGATTTGGTCGGCGGTTTTTGCCATTTCATCCACGTTCGAGGGTGACGTCATTAAGATAAGTGGCATAACCTGTTCAGGGACCCCACGCCTGAAAATCTCTGTAATAATGGATCAAGCTATTCAAGATTTGCACCCTTAGCGTGAGCTAAGCTCTTGAGATGTTCGAGAAAGCATGAGGGCCGCTTAGCACCCATTTCCTGCGTGTTAAGGAGAGTCCGCAAATCCTCAATTGTAGACCTTCCAAATTCCTCCCTAAATGCTATTTGCAAATTCTTCCAATACCAAGAATTACCGACTTCGAGCATTATGTGTTTAAAAATGGAGAAAATACGAGTACTTAGGGGTAATTTCTGGGCGATACAAAGAGTTTTGTGTTGGTCGGCAATGGCGTGGTTGATCATTATGTAGTTGGCCATTTCCAACCATGCGATGGGATTTTCTGCATCGAAAGTTGGGAGAATGATGGAAGATGGAGGTGAGAGGGCAGGCTGCTGGCTAGTTGATTGAGGCGGGATGATGCTTGTATGTGGGCTCAACGTGGAAGTGATGATAGCAGTGTTGCTGCCTAGAGACGCCATTGAGGTAGTGACTGAGGTGGACGTCAGCGCAGTGGTTGGTATCACGTTAACCATTATGACAGATGCTTTAACACTAATATATATATATATATATATATATATATATATATATATATATATATATATATATATATATGAAAAAAACGAAAACAGGATGGGGGGTTTGACTCTAAGGGGCGCCTTGCTTACGCGTCGTACCGAAATTCACTCAATTTGGTAACTTTTCAAACGGGTCTGGGTATCCAATAAAGATGTATGTGTGTGGCTTATAATGTGGTTGATAATAATAATAAGTAAAAAGTTTTAAATGGTAATTAGCCTAGTGAGTCTGAGGGCACCAGCCAAAATATGAAATTATTTTGGCAATGAATTGCTGTTGAAAGTGAATGGATGAGTTAAATGCAGTTATTCAGGAGGGATATTGATTATAAGTGTTAACAATATATTTATTTGGGAAATAATTTGTTGAGGTAATATAATGGAGAGAGCGTAAGTTATAGGTCCTATATCACAAAATTAAGAATTTACAGTACGACAATATGGTTTACGTAAACAGGCAACGTCTGATCAATGAATGGAAAATGTACTCAATAGGGGGTGCTGAAAAATGGTAATGAATATTTTAGTCAATTATTAAATAGAACAATGGGCTATTGATTAATTGGAACTATGCGACATGTAAATAATTTAGGGATGAATTAATTCTAGCGTAAACGAAAGTTATATGATGATTAGTTTTGGGGTGTAGGAAATTCTATGATAATGATTTTGGAGTGAAGGGAAAATCTATACTATTGGTTAACAGGATTAATGGTTCTGGAAATTAAAGACGCCATAATTAATTTGAGTTTGATACAAAGGGGGAAAACAAACTAAGAATTGTACTTAAATTTTGACCAACCTGTTAATAGCGGGAGCACGATTGAAATAGAACACTTGCTGTACTTGCGTGCTCATGGTGAAAAGGAAATGTTGCCATTTTATACATTTCCCTATGTAACTATAACTATATATGTATATACATATTGTTTGGGGGAAATTTATATACATTTTGTAGGGGTTAAACCACTACAGGGGAAAAAAATATCGGATAACCGATAACCCGATAACGCCCACCTATGGATACAAGGGACATAATTCCGACCAAATCCATGTCTTGTCAAGCAGTAAGTTTTATGTAAATATTTTACTAACTAATATTGCCAGAGACTTCTATCTATTCTAATTTGTAAATAGGCAGATTTAAGATCAACAATACTGACATTAGGATTCATTCGTCTCCATTTACAAAGAGTTTCTTCGCATAACTCAATTACATAATTGCCTGTATGACATTCTACATACTTATTTAATCTAGCACAGGCCTAATTTTTTTTCCGTTGCTCTACTGCCCAAAGTAGGATTATTCCTTCATCAACTTCCTCCTCTTATTGCATCAAAATTCCCTTATCAATCCATCTTTCAACGTCCTTTTCGAACTCTTCCTTCAGTTTCCCAGTCAAGTTAGTATTATAACAACTGGTCTTATTTTTAAGTTGGGCTGACTGACTATTTTTACACACCCACAGAACAGTCCAATTCTTCCAATCAAAAGTAGCAGAAAAATTCTTATCTGTTATGTAACACACCCGTTCTTGTCACCGTCACACCTCCCAGTGCTCTTATTACGTCCATTTCCATTCGCACATCTATACCCTCAATCAGATCATCATATACAGTCGCCTTTACTGTAATAGCTCTCTCTCCCCCTTCCAATGAACAAGGCTGACCATTTTGTCCAATTGGGCAGAAAAATGGCAAATGAAGTTTAACATAGACAAATGTAGTGTACTTAGTATAGGTAGAAATAATCCATTTAATAGTTATAAATTAAATGGGAGAATTTTAGGGAGGACCGATTGTGAGAGGGACTTGGTTATTTTGGTAAGTTCAGACCTTCGTCCTAGAAAACAATGCCTAAATGCTAAGAATAAAGCTAATAGGATATTGGGATTCATTAGGAGGAGTGTAAGCAATAAGAGTGCTGAAGTCATTCTAAAACTGTATCTGGCGCTAGTTAGGCCTCATCTAGACTATGCAGTACAATTTTGGTCATCATATTATAGGAAGGATATTGATTTGCTTGAGTCTGTGCAGAGAAGGATGACACAGATGATTGGTGGGCTAAGGAACTTACCTTATGGTGAAAGGCTCAGAAAACTAAATCTACATACATTGGAAAGGAGAAGAGTCAGAGGGGAATTGATTGAAGTCTTCAAATAGGTAAAAGGATATAATAAAGGGGATCTGGGTAAGGTTCTTATACTTAGTGAACATGACAGAACACGTAGCAATGGGTTTAAGCTTGATAAGTATAGGTTTAGGAAGGAGATTGGGAGGAATTGGTTTACAAATCGTGTGGTAGATGAATGGAATAGGCTCACTAGGCATGTGATAGAAGCCTCCTCTCTGGGTAGTTTTAAGAATAGATTAGATAAATACATATATGGATGAAGTTGCTAGATGGGACTGACTTTTTTTTATGTACATATGTATATATTTTTCTAAGGATTGGGGAGATTATATTTTGCGGTTGCATGAATGGACATAATCCTCTGGATGCACTTTATGTATATTGTAGATTAGATCTGACGAACTCCTGTAAAGGGTGACAATGTTGATGACTTTTCTCTGGTAAGAAATCTTTTGTGTGTTGACTGGAACAGGAGCTGCCAAGTGTAGGCCATGAATGGTCTTTTGCAGTCTCCTTCTTTTCTTATGTTCTTATCCTTACACCTGACATGATGTATATTAAATACGTTCATAACACGTGCACCTGTACACTTTGACACCAACTTCGACTCTACCAATGTCGAGGTACAGACCGTGTCTACCAGACATTTTATCGTTCTAGAATTGATGATAATCTCGATCCCTGGCAAAGAACACAATGGCGCCCCAACTTCTCTCGGGTAACTGTTGGTGCACCAGTCACCATTCATTCGTTTCATTGACTAGGCTGCTCACAGTTAAAAACATATGAAAAGGAAGGTCCACTAAAAGCCACTGGGGCCTGTCAAACCCAACTATATACACAATTTATAGACCATAGAGTTCAAGTCAGTGCTGAGCAATATTTATAACTGACAATAAATTATGCAGACCAAACAGTCCATGTCAAATAATTTCTAAAGTATCCATGTATCTATCCAACCTATCCTTAAAAATCTCAAGTGAGTCACTGTTAACCACCTCTGCAAGCAAATCCTTCCAAAAATTTACTACTCTTTGGCTAAAAAAGTAATTACGAATATTCAAACTAGACCTCTTTTTATAATAACTTCTTCCCATGACCCTTTGTTAAATTTATACCTGACAATTCAAAAAACTCTTGAAAAGTATCTGGCTCACAGTCAGTAAACATCCTATAGGTATGAATCATATCACTCCTACGAAATCTACGCCTAACACAAAACATATTTAACTCCTTCAACCTTTCCTCATAACTCATCCTATTGAGTCCTGGAATTAACTTAGTGGCCCTTCACTGAACACTCTCAAGTTGGCAGCAATATGGCCATATTTATTACAGTTAAAACATTTCACTTAAGGCTTATTGCAATATTTAATTAAATGGGGTCGACCACATCTGTAACACTTTATCTTATTACCTCTTTTGTCAACTACTGCACCCCGCTGAACACCACTTACACCAGCTGCTACAACAGCCAAATCTGAATTCCTATAACACTTTATTCTAGCATGGGCAATGATATCTTACATACACATTTTTATTACACCTGTCATCTGCTGTAATGGTATAATTATATTATCCTAAACCCATTTAGAAATGTCAATTTTATAATCAGATCTTAACCAACACTGTCAAAACCTGCTAAACCAGCCAGCTGTCTTATTTCATTGGCATAAACATCCACCTGTTGTTCCAACCACTTAATATTAACCAATTTTGCATAAGCAGAAAAAGCACCATCGGCAAAAGATTCTTTCAACTTAGCCTTGATCATATCAGTATCAGCTTGTGATTTCTCGTCCAATTCCAAATAAAAGGCAAGCGCATCACTCTCTAAATACAACGGCAAAAACTTAACCGCCATGTTAATTTTCCTGTTGCCTAGATAACTTGTGATCAAGTAGTATGAATAATCTTACCTTATGCAAGGACCATCCGGTTATAGACAGTATTTATGTCAGAACACTTCTCAACTATACAAACTGAGCTGAGACGACCACAAAAAACGATTCAATACGCCACGCCAGCTGGCAATCGACACAGATGAACGAGAACAGCACAAAACCTCCCATCACCACGCTCGCGAACCAACTGCTTACTGCCGGTGCATCTCAAGTATACCTGCACCGAGGCGATCATTCCAGAATGTTCCACCAAATTCCCCCAAACAGACTAAATCTCCCAAATCCCAATAGCAAATTATTTATCTGTTTACATTAATGGAATTCAACACTACTTCTCTTGACCTAGAATTATTATCAATCAATCTATCTGGATTCTCTCCTGTAAATACTGAAGAAAAATAATCATTGAGAACCTTTCTATTTCCTTATCAAGTTCTTTCAAACCCCCTTCATATCTAATAGGCCCTATTTTATCACTGTTAGATGTTATTAATTCTATAATAACTAAAGAATTTTCTTGGATCTTTATTATTATTTTGGGCTAAATTTATTTCTGCTGCTATTTTGCCCTTCTTAATAATCTTATTTAGCTCATTTCTAGGCGACCTATAATGATTTAAATTCTCAAAAGTACTTTCTCTCTGTAATCTCTGGTATGCCCTTTTCTCCTCAGAAATTTTCCTAGCTATCTCCTGATTCCACCACAATAGTTTCCTACATTTCTTCCTAATAGCCTTTATTAGAATACACTGCTCCTGGACTATGTTTAATATAGGCTTGAAATTGTCCCACACTTTCTATATACCACCAAATCTGATTTATCAAGTTGCGTAATTTATCTAATCGCCCTTATAAAAATGCGGAGTTTTTTCGCTTTTGTCGAAGTTATACCTTTCACTATTCTCATTCATCCTCACTTTATAACTAGATTTTAGCTTTGAAACTTTTTCTTCATTCCTGCCCCAGCCATTACACCCCTTAATGCTCCAACCCCGACATATGAATCGTCTTAAAGTGCAAATCTTTCACCCTTTAATTTTTTTGGTTATCGTATATATTTTTACCTTTGTAACTCTACACACTTATAACCATCATTTCTTCTTCGCAGTTCTTCCTCCTTCTTCTGCTCAACTAAATTTATTTGCGTCTTTGTTACCCGTCTTCTTACCGAATATAGATATGTAGCTTTTAGTACAATAGGTGCGCTACCATTATATGATATACATTAATTCTATGACTATTGCTGAGCAAAAAACTCATTCCTTCCGACAATAAATATTGAGATTTATTGCTTTTAAGTTAGGGCCATATACCCTTAGTTTTAACTTTTAGTTATGCTAATGTTCTCCCCTCTGCATATTCTGTGATATATATTTTTACTAACACAAATCCAATTTAAAATAAGTAAAAACTATGCTGATACATATGGTATGACTTTTGCTGCCCGATTATCACATTAGTCCCAATATTATAATTCCGATTGTTTAGATGACCAAATTATTAAGTTAATCTAAGTTAAGGCTCTCAATTATTATCTCTAAATATGGGAGATTGTGACGGACCAGTAAGAATTATACGTGAGAGGTTTCCTGATGTTGATGAAGAGATATTTCAATATATGGAAGGTAATATTTTTATAAATTTCAAAGTTGACAAAATTAGTACTTTATTGCTAATTCTGTAGATTAATGACCTCCATTTTGGGGTAAATGTTGCGAGTATAGGCGGATGCGATTCTATGATGACCCCTTGTGGCTTTTGTCATCTGTTATATTATATTGTGGGGGACTTTGATTTTGTCTTCCCCTGGTTATGGGGCTTTTTGTGGGTGGGTTTTGACGGATGCAGATGAGCTTTGATGGGCCCTTGTGGCTTTTGTCATCCTTGAAATTATGTTATGTTAGTTTATTTTGAGGCTAGGCTCATTGTTAGAGACGGCTCGTTAGGGGGATGGGCCTACGATGATCCTGAGATTTCAATCATTTTGGGGGTTCTGGGGGGCAAAGCCCCCAGTATATAATCGGAAATCACCATAAACTTTGTCCACATAGATTTCAGCTGAGAAAAAGGGTAATTGTGAAGACGATAGGCGGATCGTAGGCCTAGTTTTTTTCAGGCTACTTTCCGGTGTTACTTTTTTAGAGATGAAATCAAAGAATTTTATGGTGATATTCATTTTTATACTGGGGCCCCCCAGCCCCCCCCCCAAAGGATTGAAACTCAGGGTCATCGCAGTGTTATCTCCGCGGTGAGCCATACCCAACAACGAGCCAGTGCTCAAAATAATCGTTAATACTTATGCCAGACGGGTGGGTAGAGTTTACCGGCAGCAAGCCAGAATTCAGTAAGATGTTTGTATCCTTCAGATGACAAATTTGAATAGGCTGCCCATCCGTCAGATACGACTGCCGTGCCCGGAAAAATCCACTTTTTTATCGCTGCGAGGAGGGTTTCTCGATTTCGATTTGCCACAGAAACAATGAAAATTCTCTTTGTTTCACATTCGAGCCTTGAAACAAATTCAGCTTTCTGATTGGTCATTTATGAAACTGAATCCAGATCTGTGATTGGCCAGTGCGATAGCAGAAAAATAATGAAAAGTAGCCCAAAAAATAAACTAGAGTCGCATCCGCCCATAGTCTTCACAATTACCAGAAAAAGTAGCTACACTCTACACATTTTTTTATTTTTGTAGAAAATTTTGAATTTATTTGCTAAACCTGAAAATCGGTGGTGCGCCTGAAAAAGTGTATTTTTTTTCAGCTGAAACACAACTAAGTTGTGTTTATGTTTCATTCCCCCGCGCAGGAATATTCTAACATTAAAAAAGGTAAATATGTAGATTAGCGACTCGAATGATGGGACATACTATTTCGTCTATGTTCTAAAATGTTTCACGTTTTTGGAGTATATTTAAGGGGATGGCTCGTGTGGGGCTAAACACAATGCGGGGACCACACTACAATGATCCTGAGTTTCATTAAATAGGGGGAGGGTCTAGGGGGCTGTCCCCCGAGTATATAATCCTAATTGTTTATAGATTAATGTCCTAACATTTACAGAGGTGAATGATTGGTAAACAAAACTCTCTCTCTGACCAAAGAGGAGGCTTACTCCTCTCCTAGGCCAAAGGGTGTAGGGGATTCCCCCCTTCCCTCATGCCTTTCTCTGGAGTCACCCTTGGACTACCCCCTTTCTGCAGCAGCAGTCACCCTTATACTTTCTAAGGGGACTACCTAGAAAGTAGGCATGCAACCCATAATTGTCCGAGACGGCTTGATAGGGCCAATCCCATTATGGGGGCGAAGGAAGACAGGTCCCGTGCCCTCCAAAGTCCTGTGTGTACAAATAGGGCCAACCACCTTAAGTGAGCAAGGGATGGCAGGGCCCTTTGGCCCGTACCCCTTAACATGCACTCATGCATCAAGAGCCAATAGCGGGTCACTATATGGGATCTGTGATGTCAGGGGGGGGGCCACATGGAGCCCCCCTTTACTACAATATGTGGGGGAGTTAGTAAAAAGCCAGCTTTGTACTTTTTCATTGCAATTTGTGCATATCCAGTATATATTAACCTTTGACTTGGAGGTAGTCAGACAACTAATTTCTTGTTTAGTCGGGTTAAGACAGAATGCATGGTACCAGTCATGACAAGAATCACAAGCTATATAGCAACTCGCCTCACTTCTTTTTTTGCAAATTTTATAATCAGAGTCAAAATTCATTGTTAAATTTAATATTTATTCAGTATTTAATTATTTAAGTGAATTGGTGCACTCAAGAGCAAAACTTGTAATCAAGATGGCCGACGATGTAAACAATAGTTTGTCTCTGAATTCAGAGAACCGGACCCACGATTAATGACAATTAATCTAAACATTTACCACCATTCAAACACAATTCAAGAATTACAATCTAATCCAAGATACACCCCAAGGACAACCCAAAAATTGAAGAAATATGACAAGTTTATCCAAAAATATTGTTCAATCGAGAGCTCACCGCTAACATGTCCGATTGGTACTAGTCCTAATTAATTATACCAAACTAGCTTCATTGAATACTGTAGGCTTACAGACAAATAAACTTGGCATTGGTACATTGAATTGCGCTGTGAGAATCTGTTTGGTTAGCAGAAAAAAGATGTCAGTAATAAATATTTTTTATGACCAATTTTATTGAAATAAAGCGACATTCATTCCAGTGAGCATGTTGCAAACAGCAGACATAAAAATACCAATTTGTTTAAGGAAATGTGTTGCAAATGCAGCAGCATATGTGGAATAAATAAAAATTGTTAGGAAATATATACAAGGAGCAGTCAATAAGTTTTGCAATTCAGATATAAGGAAACGTGTTTTATTATTTTTCAATATAACTACCCTCGACTTCAATGCACTTGCACCACTTGTCCCTGAGGCTTCAAATTCCCGACTGCTGTTCAATCCACTCCTGGACGGCGAGCTGAACATCTTCATCATCCCCAAATCGGTATCCACGCAGTGCAGCCTTGAGTTGGCAGAATAAAAAGTAGTCTGTAGGGGGAGATGGTTGAGCTCCTCGAATCCCTACTCGCACAGGGCAGCTTGTGCAACTCTGGCCTTGTGGACTTTGATGATGTTGAAGTTGATCATGGGGCGTGAGATTTCTAGGGCCCAA
Organism: Ceratothoa steindachneri; assembly: GCA_963969495.1. NCBI lineage: Eukaryota > Metazoa > Arthropoda > Malacostraca > Isopoda > Cymothoidae > Ceratothoa > Ceratothoa steindachneri. The sequence goes on along the minus strand of OZ018333.1, from coordinate 120,718,135 downwards.
CGGGCAGAGACTTTGGTCATGGCCAAATCGTCATGGATGATGTTGATAACACTTCCATGTGATATTCCAAGTTCTAACTCAATTTCTTCGACCTTCACCCGTTGATTTTCAAGGATCATCCTCTCCACACAGGCCACATTGTCCTCGTTGGTCACGTCTGACGCGGGTCATCTTCAAGGGACTCACGACCATGGCGGAACTCCCTATTCCAGCGAGCAATGGTTGCATAGGAAGGGGCGGTGTCGGTGTACACTGCAACCATGCGTTCATGGATCTCTTTTGCATTCTTGCCTTCCTTGGTCAAATATTTGATCACTGCGCGGTGCTCAACCTTCTCCATTGTTGAAAAATTTGTGACTGACAATCTGCGATCAGCTACTGCTTCTTAAATAGATGAGCAGGAGCATGCGGCTGCAGGTCCTGACTTATAACTTGTCCTAACACCCTTACAAACGGCCATCCCCCTTCTTCTGTTTTGCCCTACCAATTCACAAAACTTATTGACCGCCCCTTGTAATTTATTTGCTACCACTACCAAACTTTTTTTTCTGCTAATCTAAAGAGATTCTCTTGACACTCCGCGAGACAGCATGATGCCTTGTAACTTGGCCGGGCACTAACTTTACTAGTGTTGGCTTGACGTGACTCGAGCGACACGATGCATTTGGTGAAACACAGCCTAACCGTCACAATTTCTTAAATACTTCTACAAAGAAGTATTGCTGAATAGTAAGTAATTCAACATGAAAATACAGTTGATTATCTCACCTTGTATTTATAGGTTTCCTCGCAAAAAATTGATCTCTTTTTTGGCAATGGTACTGCAGTACTCAGCGGTCTTTTCGGAACCTGTGTCCACTGAGCATATGAAGAAAGCTTTAGTACCGGTGTAAAGACATGCTGCAATGATTGGTTGCTTATGTACATATGACCAACCATCTTGAATAAGTGTCACATTCTTCCCTTCTAATTCACTTGCTAATGCCTTTTCATACTACTCATTCACCTCATCAAGCAAATATCCATCAATATCACATCTGTTAGGGGGTTTGTATGAACCTCCCCTGAGCATTATCAGTTTCTTCATATGATCATTATCAGCCACATTGAAAGGAATATTATTTGCATAAAATGTTCTAACAAACTGTAGATCTACAAGTTTCTTCTCTGCTTCTGTTGTTTTGTGAACAAATTTGTCAATCCTTTGGACCATAGAGCAAGAAGACGCCTCCTACACTGTGACTGTCAATTGATTTTGTAGAAGTATTGACATTGAGCTTGCACTTCTTTTGAAAGCTGGTGAAGTTGGACCAACTGTAGATGTCTCTGCTAGATTAATTATTTCAGTTGGTAAATCATCCGGGTCTAACTTTGAATGCACATTTTTAGCATATTCAGTAGACCGTTTCAGGTGTTCTCCAAGTCTCAATTTATGAACTGATTTTCTGATCACAATATACACACTTTTGTTTTTTTATTTATCTGTTGTTTCCTCAAATTCCTTCCGTTCCTTTGTATCTTCCTTTGCTTGTCATGATGGACTCACTGTGCTATAGAATTAGCTTGATCCTACAGTGTATAGAAAGGACAGAGAGGGATCACTGTGTAACACAGGCAGTCGAAGAGGAAAGGTTGTGGAAATCAATTGAGAAAAGATAGCAAGAGTTGATAGGTCGGTGTGGATATGTTGGTCTTGAGGTTTGTGACTGGACGACGGTTGGAGGTTGGTCAGGAAGGCGAGCCTGTCTGCTCAGTCGGAAAACGCGTTATTTATGCCTTTAGTTTATGCGAAGAGCGGTTTGGGTGGTGGGTGTTCATGGGCTGTGGGGTATTGCAGTGCCATTGCATACCTTTATACATATAGTGCTGTGTATAAGGGGTCTCTGGCGAGTTTCCTGAGTTGTTTTGTGAGTCTGGTGTGAGCGTATGTGTTGAGGGGTGTTAACTTGTTGTCGTGTAGTGCGGTCATTCTCATGTACAAAGGAGAGTGGCAAGCGCGCTTCAGAGCAGAGTTCTAAATGCGCTGAGCCTTCCGCTTCCATGTGTCACTCGCGGCTATGAGTGACAGTGGGGCGTATGTGAGAATAGGTCGCACAAGTGCTTTGTAAAGGTGTAGCTTTAGTCTTTTGCTCGCAAAGTAGAACCTGCACAGCGATGTGTTTGTTCGTGAGGCTCTTGCTTGAGTTATGTTTTGGTGTATATTGAACCTGAGGGGCTTGTCGAAAGTTACCCCAAGGATTTTTGTACATTGTATGTATTCAAGCCTTGTTGGGTTTAGGTGGTTCATGTCTGGTGTGTGTGTGAGAAGATTTGTAGGTTGTGCATGAAGTGATCTCTAGCCCCGTAGAGTGTCTTCTGAGGATTCGTGGCAATCAGCCATTTATCCTTGTAATCTGTCTTATCATCTAGTATTGTTTGTGCGTGGAGTGCAATTTCTTCTGGACCATGGCCGCTGACGAGAATGGTCTTGTCATCGGCATAGGCCACTGTGTATGCGTGACAGCAGTTTTTAGGTGGGCATGGGAGTTGTTTCTGAACATAATATATAGTGTGGGTGCCAGTACGCTTCCTTGAGGAATGCCTGAGCGTGGTGTAAAGGGTCGTGAGAGGGTATTATTGTATTTTATGTGGCATCTCCATTCAGTGAGGTAGTGTAAGAGGAGCCTTCTGGTGCAGAGAGATAACTCCGTATTGTTGGCGAGTTTCCAACGGAGTCCCTCGTGCCACACTTTATCGAAGGCCTTCTCCACATCCTTGCTGATGGAGTGTGTCTTCTGATGTACCTGGCATTTTTTTGGTATTCTGTAGTGAACGATGGTCACGGCCGCCTGAGTGGACTGGCCTCTCTTAAACCCATATTGGTAGGGGAAGAACCAGTCCCTTTCTTCCAGGTACTCCTGTAGGCGGCAGTTGATCATTCATTCTAGTATTTTGCCTAGGTACTCTAATAGAGCAATAGGCCTGTAGTTGTTTGGGTGTTTTGGGTCTTTGTTTGGTTTGTGTAGAAGTATGTTGTGAGAGACTTTGAATATTTTAGGGAAGTGGCCTGAGGCTAGTGAGGCGTTGAATAGGTGTGTAAGTGTGGGGTATATGTTTGTGGGAAGGTTGTGTATAAGTGTGGTTGGTAGCCCAGAGGGACCTGGGGTGCATTTTGGTGTTGATTTAAGGTATTGTTTTGTTTCCTTGACGGTGATTGGAGTGGTTAATGTGGATGTGTAGTTGAGCAGCTCCATTCATATCAGGGGGGGGGGGCGCTTCTCTCAATGCAGTACTTATATACTGTCTATGTTACAAGTTTCAGTATGTATGCCAATCAACCTGTTTTCCTCATCCTATTTTTTATTTTATTTTCCAAAGATTAAAAGTAGCTAGCTGAAATCCAAAGGAAACTGAAGTACAGAAATATTATTAGGTTTAAATAGAAAAGGTAAAGAATCAATAAGGAAATATAAAAATATATGAAATTAGTAAATTCTAGAAAACTCGCATTTTCCCCAATAAAACCCAGGCAGGCTGTTTTTATACCCCCCCCCCCCCACCATTTTTTTGCCAACCCTGCTGAAAATGAATACCTGAACCTAATTACAGAAAGGATAGTTCCTGAACTGCGTCAAATTTATGGAAACATTTAATAGGCTGTGATGGATTCAAGATGGCGCTCCAGCACATAGAACTCGTGCGGTGCGGGAATTGCTGAGGGGCATTTTTAATACCTACAATATTGCATTGAGTGGCCACCCAGATCTGCGGACTTAACACCTTGCTTTTATTTTGTGGGGCTGCTAAAAAACAGATGATTTGAAGCAAAGAATTAGAAATGAACTTGATTTACTAAAACAAAATCAGGATTTAGTTAACAGAATTATGGCAGAAATGCGATGAAGGATGCAAGTATGTGTAGAAAGAAATGGAGGCAATACAGAAGGAAATGGATATTAGCTTTTTACATTATAAATAAGAATTAACTATGTTTCTGTAATAAATATTAGAAATTAAATTGTATTATTTTCTGCTCCCTTCTACTAAATGGTTTTGAAATATGTCTATCTGAAGTTTGATTCTGCATTTTAGCTGCTTGCGCTAGCACACTTTTGATGTCTTTCATCTACTTCATTGCAGAATTTACAATTATAGATGTAGGTTTATAAAATTTTCAATATAGATACAAGAAATAGACAAAGAAAATTAAGTTTTCAGAAACTATCTAGCTTTAATACTTTCAGAGATATATTGATTTAAAAATTGGTTTCCTTTTTTTTTTGCAACACCAGTATAGTATATATCTTGGATACACAGTATATAGCATTTATATATTTAAAAAAAAAAATAGATATAACAAAGAGGCCCACAAATAGAGGCCAGTCATTTACAGATAACTTACCTTTACTTTTAATCTAGATAAAATGACAGGTAATTTTGAATAAGAATGGCACACATGTTTTAGACTATTAAATCCTGTAATAGTGGTTCTTATTGTAATAGTATTCAGGGGGGCATTAATTCAACCCAATTATGCAACTCAAGAATTTTTCAATAATGCCATTTTAAATGTTATGAGCTACCTAATTTATGCTCGGCCAATTGTTTTTTGTTAATTTTTATTTTCAACACATTTTAGGGTACTAAAGCCTGTAATATTGATTTGTATCATTATCATAGTGTTATAAGAGTAATATTACAATGGCAGAGATGGTCTGTTAAATAGGCTCACAGTGTGTCTTGTAAAGGCTATTATTTATTATCCTTTCGCAGACTCCCTCTTTTCTTATGTAAAGTATTTTCAGGGATTTGAAGTGATAGGAAGAAACTGTGAGGTTGTTGGGATTGAAAGGGAAACTGTTCTGAACAGCCTGGAAATCAATGAATCATTTCCTTTTCCAGGTGTTTTGTCAAGTTCGGATGATTTTGAAACCAGTGATGATGTTTATGACGCCATCGGTGGAATCCTAGAAGATATCCTTGGCCCAAGTGGTGACAATGAAATTAGGTAATGGATATGATGTAGGCAGCATGGATCAATGCTACTAGAAACTACCTTTCCACCACGTACAGGTCCTGAGTATAAACTCAGGGTAAGCAGAAGCTGTGAAGCTGCTCCAATTAATGTTAACAATTGCTACTTTTTGCTGTTTTAATTTATTAATGTGGTTTTCTTAAAACTAATTGCAGTGCACTAGCTTCACACCTTCTGCTTACCACTTAAACTGGGTGCCTACTTGGAGGGTAGTTTCTCTAGTCTTATTGATGCCTATCAATTCTACTTTATGGGAAAATAGTTGAAGATAAAGGACATTTATTACTCTATTGACTTCAAAAGAGTGGATGTTTTCATTGGTGGAGAGTACTCCACTCCCATCTAGTTCCGAATGCCCCGAATTGAGCTTTCTATCTCAATCTAGGGGGCCCCTGTTTTTACTGTAGAATAAGATTACTTTACCTTAGCACGCAATCTGTCAAGGTTGCCAATGATGGACCCTTAGACTCCCAGTGTTGGCAAAGAACGCAAAATTTAGAAAAAGCCCAATAAATCCCAGGTTTTTTCAAAAAACAAATGCTACAAGCATTAGAATAACATAGAAAAAGAATAGCTATCTCTATTTTTATATAATAAATAATTACTTAGTTTAATAATTATATATTTAATAATTATATTATATTTAGGTGTTATGATAGCCATAACCTGTAGAAGGAGAGATGAATTATGAGTCATTATCAGAGAAATAACCTTAATTTGATATATATTTGTTGAAATTATAAACAAATATGAATTTTGAATAAAATAATGAGTATCATTCATTTCTTCCAAAAAAAGTGTAATTTTGAAAAGGCCCCCCCAAAAGCCAGGTTTTTTAGGGTTGGGTTTTTTGATTTGCCAACCCTGTAGACTCCTGGCCATTAGTATGTCCCCTTTCCTATGACACATACAGGCCTAAGTTATAAGTCTATTCAGATTATGTACAGGGTGTAAAAATGAACTAATGGCCTGTTTTATGTTTACATATCATTGATCACTTGCTTGGTCTTTCAGGATTTATTGAATTTTGTGAATCAAAGTATAAATTTGTAAACAACACCCATTTAAGAATATGACTGGAAAATGTGAAGCAATGGGGTACCTGCATAGAATCATGGAGATTGTGCATATGTTAAAAATTGCAACCCCCACTGTGAGCAGATCTGGGGGTTTTAAAAGGCTTAAAGAGAGAGGCAGTGGTCTTCCTAGAGTGATTGTTCAAATGATTTTTCAAATTCACTATTTATATACTTTTTAATATATATATAAATGTGAGTGAACATATATATGCTTTGGATGCATTGTATTTTATGATGGACGCTAGCTATACTTCTGTGACTGTCGCTTGGATGCCTGGTTCTTGTTTTTTTGTACTGGTGAGTTGATTTTGGTTATGCTTTGCTTGTAACCCATTTTTACCTTAAATACCTCACCTTTGTCAATGTCCCATAATGTTTATTGCACTTTTTTATTTTTTTGCTATTCTATGTTGTATAATTTTACTTGTGTGGGGGTACAGTTGGCTTTCTGGTCAACTGTATGTAGTGAAGACCGGCGCCCACTCAAGCTCCAGCCTAGGTTTTTTTCTGTTTTCATTTCTCCTGCCCTCTGTTATCCTGTCAGATCCCTCTTCATTATTCAGGTTTCTAAGCAGAGGAAGAGCTGAAGACTTGCTAGAAACTTTTAATAAAGGGGTATCGAATCTCAACCAATCCAAAAAATTATTCTGGTATCAATGGATGGCCTGAACGTTAAGCATAAGTTTCTGAGGCTGTTGAATGCTGAAAGAAGTGGAAATTTCCTCCTCTACTTGATTGTGGCACATGCTCATTGCATGTAGTTTCTGGCAGCTTCAAGTTTCCTGATGAGAATGTTTTTTGGAATGTTGTCAAATTTTTGTCTACATTATATTATGTTTTCAAAGATTCTCCAATGAGACGAAAATTGTTTTTGCAAGCAAATGAAGCTCATCAATCTGATTTCCCTATGGAATTTTGCTCAACAAGATGGGCCGAAAACACAAAAGTTGCACAAAGGACGATTAGTCTTCTCCCCAAAGTCTAGATGTTTGTTGAAACAATCAAAAATACTCACGAAGGACAAAAAAGTGGTAAGATTGTTTTTTTTTCTGAAGATTTCATCGGAATTGGAAGGATTTTTGGTCTGGTACCAAATTTGGCTATTTGTCGCCACGCATCTGCTCCCAAAGCTTGTACGGCGCCGGGAGTATTGCGTTCGACCTTTTTGGAGCACACCTCGTGTCACGCTGGAACCGTGCCAGTGTATACGGATGGCTCCAAGTCCCAAGAGGGGGTCGGCTTCCACGCCATATCCCCTCTGTTTGAAGTCAGCGGGGCTCAACCAGGCGCTGCGTCTGTCTTCATGGCTGAGCTGGTGGCAATACACCACTCGGTACGGGAGATTACGCGACGTGTCGGTTCAGAGACCGGATTGTGATCTATAGCGACTCACAAAGCGCCCTGAGTGCTCTCAGGGCATTGGAATCTCCGCATCCCCTGGTTCGCGATATCCGTGATGCCATGGTTTTGGCGAGCCGGGCAGATGTCGAGATTATCTTCTGCTGGGTTCCTGGACATGTAGGAATTGCGGGGAATGAGCGCCTCAAAGAGTCTGCGAGGACTCTGCGACCGGACCAGCGTTTTGCTCTTCCTCACACCGACTACATGGCAGGAATATGGGCAGCTCTTCGGACTGCTTGGCAAAGAAGATGGGAGACAGTCGAAGGGAACTTAAAGTTGCGTGCCATTGCGCCGCGACTGTTCCCATGGACCTATCCCCCAATGCTGCGATGGCTTCAGGTTGCTTTCTGTCATCTCCGAATCAGACACACTCGTGTGATGCATTGCTATTTGATGGAGCGCTCGCCTGCGTCCTATTGCGACGACTGCATCATCCCCCAGACTGTTCGGCACATTCTTGTTGAATGTCCCAGTCTGGGTGATCTTCGCGCACGTTACCTGTCCCGGTACCTGGATGGGCGGGGTTGCTACAGCCTGTCCCTTGTACTCGGGATGAGTGCGTGCACATTGACTGGTGGACTTGTTGACTTTTGGGGGGAGGCCGGCCTTCTCCCTATTATTTAAGCAGGGTTTGTTTTTTTGTTTTGTTTTGATTTTTGCATTTGTTTTTTTTCCCCTTTGGTTGCACGCTCCTGCGCAGGGGAGACCTCCCCCCCGACGCACCAGCTTGCTTCCTTTCCCCCTTTTTGGGGTGTTTTTTTGTCTCTAATTTTATTTTAAAGTAGCCTAGAACTAGGCCAGTTTTAATACGGCGACTAATGCCCAAGTAGGCAGTCGCCAGATGAGCTCTTAAGCCCCCCCCCAAAAAACCCCTTGAAAATCGACGGGTGAAGGTCGAAGAAATCGAGTTAGAACTTGGAATATCACATGGAAGTGTTATCAACATCATCCACAACAATTTGGCCATCACCAAGGTCTCTGCCTGTTGGATCCCTAGAAACCTCACACCCCATGATCGACTTCAATGTCGTCAAAGTCCACAAGGCAGAGTTGCACAAGCTGCCCTACACGAGTGCGGATTCGAGGAGCTCAACCATCCTCCCTACAGTCCAGATCTAGCCCCTAGTGACTACTTTTTATTCCACCAGCTCAAGGCTGCATTGCGTGGATGCCAGTTTGGGGACAATGAAGATGTCCAGCTCGCCGTCCAGGAGTGGATTGTCGAGAATTTGAAGCCTCAGGGACAAGTGGCGCAAGTGCATTGAAGTCGAGGGTAGTTATATTGAAAAATAATAAAACACTTTTCCTCATATCTCATTTCCTTATATCCAAATTGCAAAACTTATTGGCCGCCCGTCATACATTAAGGGAATTAGATCTTTTCTCGATGGAAACCCGTAGACTTCGTGGTCAGCTCATCGAAGTTTTCAGAATACTTTGAGGGTTCAACAATTTTGACTACAGGGATATTTTTACACTTGCTGAGAGCAGAACAAGAAATCATAGCTTTAAACTTGAACTGAAGCGTTACAACCACGATCTGTGTGGAAAATTTTTCACATACAGTATCTGCGGTAGTTGGAATGCACTTCCAGTGGAAGTTGTCAACAGTGAATGTGTTGACCAGTTCAATTCAAGACTAGACAGGGTCTTGAAAAATGGCCGTGAAAGGACGTAAAGCATTTGAGCAGACATGTGCCCGCTTGACTGCTAGTCCAAAGGTATCCTCATTGAATGGACCGCAAGGTCTTCTAGGGTATTTTCTTTCCTTGTTGCTCCTTGTTACCATTCCTAAAACCAGAAAAATCAGCCACACTAGGTTCATTCTGTCCAAACACACTATCATTCATACTGTTCCCAAAACCAGTAGAATCAGCCACAGGCAGCTCACTCACTCGTCTACTTACATCAGCCAAATCATTCACCTGCTTCTGCAGACACTCAATTTCTCTCTAAAGCTCCCCCATACCAGAAAGACTGCTCAGACTTACTTTCATTCATACTTGCATTCTTCCTTTCACTCTTCTTTGTACGCTTTCTACTCCTCGAGACCAAGACAAGCTCTTTCCCAGACAGATCCCAACTATCACATTCCTTCTCATCATCATGCACCTTATCTCTCACTCTGCACATTTCATACACCAGATGGCTCACCAGGTAGTCAGGAGGTTCTCTCTACCTCCTCGCTGACTGATGAGCATGCACTCTCTCAGTTGCACTGTAGCGGGCCAAAAACCTATGCTCTAATCCCAATCGTTCCAACCTGCTTCCTACACTAATTTGGACGTGAGAAAGCGAAGGAGAATCAAACAAATTGTATATACAGTCCTTTACTTAACAAAAAAAATGCAATAATATTTACAAGAGATCTCGTTACTTATGCACATAAAAATAGATATCTAATTTTCCTATATACACAATGAAAAAAATAAATCCTACTTATGAATACTAACAAAAGGATTTATACAAAAAATGCTCAATTAGACTATACAAAAGGAAAATAGGCAAAGTCAACAACCAGAAAATATCTGCCGGGGCAATCACAACAAATGATAAATAAACAACAAAATAAAGATAAGGCCTCACGTGGTACATAGAGGCGATATCCTGCCAGCCGCCACTCGAGCGAGCAAAGTGCCTATCACTTATAAACAAAATGGCGCCTCCGAGCTCGTTATAAGATAAGCAACCTTGTCATACTTGTGTGGCTATTATAAGCCTTCCTTCTTTAAATGCCAAACTATTTCAAAGTTAACAAAGTCAGACACACTTTACAAGAAAAACATGGCCTTGGAACTTTGTAAAATACTAGTGGCCTTTTACATTAACAATAATAAATAGTTTGCTTCTCATACAAATATGGCGCCTGAGGAAAGGAAATAATTATTACAACATGACATCAATTTATATTATATATAAAAAATATTAAAAAACACATTTCCACTCACACACACATTCTTACAGAGGGAGGGAGAATGCCCCTTCACACACACACATATTCACTCCACCACACCCCTCCTTCCTTAAGCCATTCAAACACAGTCACTCACAATACTCTCTCAATCCTTACTCACGGTACCTTTTATACTCAATCACACCCTTCTGCACCCATTCACACTCGTCTACTGGTCCCTGGCTATGCATAGCAATCAGTCGAGGGTTGTTCATCAGTCATCCTGTCAGTCTCATCGTCACTATTGATCATATCGTCCAACATACTCTTACCAGTTCTCCCATCTCACGACAGAACTCTTTCATACTCTTCCATTCAGAACCTTCACTCTTCATACCCCCATTCATCAGCTCCTCACTCACAGCTCTCATCCAACTCAAGGTACACTCTTGCGAAACAGACAAATCACTCACATCCCTTTTACTCTCAGCGGCTACACCGGAAACCCCTTCAAATGGTTCCTACCAGAAACCTGAAAAATCAGCCACTTCATCATTCACTACATCAAACTCATCCCTACTATTACCATTCGTAAAACCTGAAAAATCAGCCACACTAGGTTCATTCTGCCCAAACACACTATCATTCATACTGTTCCCAAGACCAGAAAAATCAGGCACAGGCAGCTCACTCACTCGTCTACTTATACCAGCCAAATCACTCACCTGTTTTTGCAAACACTCAATCTGTCTTTCAAGCTCCCCATACCAGAAAGACTGCTCAGACTTACTTTCATTCGTACTTGCATTCTTCCTTTCACTCTTCTTTGTACGCTTTCTACTCCTCGAGACCAAGACAAGCTCTTTCCCAGACAGATCCCAACTATCACATTCCTTCTCATCATCATGCACCCTATTTCTCTCTTTGCACAATTCATACACTGGATGGCTCACCAGGTAGTCAGGAGGTTCTCTCCATCTCCTTAACTGACTCTGATGAGCCCGCACTCTCTGTCATACCGTGATTCAAACTTTCCAAAACATACATCACCCCATTTTCCCAAACTCTCACAGCTCTATATGGTCCATCAAACTTTTCACTCATCTTTGACACATTCAACCTACCCTTCACTTCTTTCACCTTCAATACTTTCACACCTAATTCAAATGAACGGAACTTTTCATGTGCTTCACGCCATACACTCTGCTCACTTTCACTCAAACGAAACCTATCTTTCACTCACCTTTCAAAATTCATCACAAACTGACACAGGGACATTCCAGTTGCACTATGCACAGTTGAATTATACACCCACAACACTCTTCCCAGCCATTCACTGTCGTACTCATCATTCTCAACATCTCACACAAGGTTCTTATAGTCCGTTCAGCCAACCCATTTGAAGATGGTACATACAGAGTCGTTCTCACATGCTCCACACCATTCTCTCTCAACATTTGCTCAAACACTTCTACAAATTCAGGTCCATTATCACTCAGGCATCTTCTAGGCTTCCATACACACATAGGAAAAAACAACTGCTTAACCACACAGGCAACAGTCACACCCCTTTTATCTCTCACAGGCGCTGCATACACAAACTTACTTTTATGATCAAGCATACCAACATTCCCAGCACTCGTACATGGCAGAGACACACAATCAATCACTACCAATTCAAACGGTTCTTTCGCATCAACTTTCAACATCGGTGGTTTCACTTGCACACCTTGCACCTTTCACTTCTGACACCTTTCACATGTAGTCGCAACATCATTCACAACAGTTCTCAGAAACGGATGGAACACACGCTCCTTCATACACTCCCATAGCTTAAACTTACCCATATGCTCATAATTATCATGCACAACCTTCACGAGACCAATCATACCAACCAAGGGCATCACAGGTACATACATATCATCACCACCCTTCACATGCCTCACAAAATATACAACATCCATACAAACAACAAAATCCTTAGCATACCTTTTAAAATCACTTAAACACTCAGGCCATTCATTCAAATCAACATGTGTCATTACACACCTCTTCAACTCACTAACAAAAGGACACATCTCTTGCATCTCTAGAATATCATCATCACTTAAAATCTCATTCTCATCATCCATGACCAACTCAATCATACCGCAAAATTTGACAACATTATTCGCACACTCATTCAACCTCATCACCTCACATTCACCTCTCATAATACAATCCTTATCAGCATCCAAAGACAAATCATTCAATCTCATAAAGTCCACCCCAAGCAGAAAACGACAGAGCATTTGCTCATCTTTCAGAATCACAAAATCATGCTTCACATTCACACCATTCCCCAAACTCACTTTCAGACTAACCTGTTCCCATGCCACTATCATGCCATTCCCCAATCCACTTATCCGTAACTTCACAGGTTTATGCTAGCAACATCTAAACTCATCATACTTACTCAGAATCCTCTCATTCACTAAAGACACTTGCGCTCCAGTATCAATCAAACCACAGAAGAACCTTTCACCAACTTTCACTCTCGCTTCCATCATATCAGGTCCACCATGTTCGCAATACACAGAAGGAACAAACACACCAACATCAGCACTGACATCCACACCATCATCAACTCCCATATCATCACTCACCACACACTCATCTTCATCCAGACAATCATTCTTTTCTCTCATATATGAACACTTTTCAATCACCCAATTGTAGTGCACACCGCTCAAACACTCCAGATGTACCACATTAGCATTCAAACCCTTCATCTTCTCATCTTTGTACACAATCGGCCTCTCACCACCAAAGTGCACATAAACAATCATTCCATACAAACGACTCACTACAATCAACACTTCCTGAAATTGCGGGACCCCTTGCATACACATCGCTCTCAATTCTTTCATAAAGTTCCACACCCTCACCATACCAATACTTTCAGGCTTCCTACATACTTAACTCATTACCTCCTTCCTTAAGTCATCTACACTATCGGGCACTCTCACATCTACTCCATCACTCTTCAAATCTTGCAAACCATTCCATACACTCTCAAACAGGGAATCACCACCACCCTTACTCTCCTTTCCATTCATAATCCCTTTCGGCAAATATTCAGGATAACTCACTCCACCCACATTTTCATCATGCGTACCAGGATACCTTGACCTCAAATCTTCCAAAGTCCTTGCAATCCTACTATCAGCCCACTTCATACCCTGTAGATACACAAGAGGTTGGTGGTCAGTCTTAATCACAAACCTCACACCATACAAAAACGGATGCAACACTTTCAAACCATATCTTATCACAGTCAACTCTCGCTCCACAGTCGAATACTTTCATTCTGCCACATTCATAGCCTTGGATACATACCCAATTATTCGCCTGACATTCTCTCCATTCAAACGCAGCTCTTGCATCAGAAAACCTCCCATACAATACCCACTCGCATCTGTATACAATTCAAGCATTTTAGCATTCACAGTCTAATCCAGGTACGCCAATTCAACATCTTCAGCGGATGCCTCTTTCAGTTTCTCATATGCCTCATTCATCTTATCTTCTACCTGACAAGCGTACTACCCTTCTTGCCCATCCACTCAGTCAGAGGCTTACTCACACCAGAACAATCACATATAAACTTTCGCTGGAATTCAATCAGACCCTAAAATGACTCAGTTGCTTCACAGTCACCGGTTTCAGAAACTTTTGCACTTTCTCAACATACTTCAGCAACTTTCGTAACCCAATACCCAAGGAATTCCACTTCTTTTGCAACCATTCACACTTCACTACTTTCACCTTCACACCAACACTCCAACATTCTCAACACATCATTCACCATTCTCATATTCTGCTCAAAACTCTGTCATAATCAAAATATCATCTATAAACACAATCACATTCTTACTTGCAAACTTACTTAACACAACATTCATTGCCCGCTGGAAGGTTCCGGGAGCATTAGCCAACCCAAAGCTGAGGTTCTGGAACTGATAATGCCTTTTTGTGGAAGAGAAGGCAGTTACCAGCTGGCTTTCCTCAGCAATGGGCATCTGGTAATACCCCCGTACCAGGTCCAGCTTCGTAAACCACTCCATCCCATGCATACTATACACACACTCAGATACCACACACATCTGAAACCTTTCCTTCACAGTCCTTTTGTTCACCTTTCAATAATCCACACACAGACACAATCTTCCATCCGGCTTACGTACTGTCACAATCGGACTATTCCATGCACTGTCACTTTCTTGAATCACCCCCAATTGTTCTAATTCCACACACTGCTCCTCAATCTCATCAGCAACCGGATGCGGGAAATGTCTCTGCCGCTGATAGATTGGGGAGTCCTCCTTCAGGAGAATCTTGAATTCCGGAAGCTTCGTAACCCCAAAATCTAGATTGCCTTTCCTGAGGCCCCCTTTTAGATCAAACAGCATTCGATACACATCCTCCCTTTCATACTCAGTCAAACATTCATCCAATTCCACTATTCTTTCTACTTCATTATCTGTCCATTCACACATCTTTTCATTCGCAACATTTACCTTGACATCCGTGCTATCATCTATACCTACCTCACTGACAGTGGATAGGTGACCCAGTACATCTCCGACTTGGATCCCTCTCACTAGCCCTTTCACACTGGGGTCCGCCTGCACACATAGAAAAGGATCAATCAATTCTCATCATGCCATCAAACACACAAGCAACACACATCTTTTCCATCCAATATCACAGTTTTCTCACCCACATTCAAACTCACATCCTTACTCCAACTCACACTTACAGACACCCTTTCACCCTTCACAAGCCTTACACTTTCCATAGCAGTCACCTCAATACTGCCAAACACACTCCTCAAAACACTACCATCTTTCCCTACATACAACTTATACACCCCATTTTTACCAATCTTTCTCTCAATCTGATCACTCGCAGGATGCACAATCATACGATTCATTTTCATAAAATCATAGCCCAAAATCACACCATATTCACTACTCACCTTATCAATCACAGAGAATTCACATTCATTCATCAACATACCATGCATTTGAACAGGTGACCTTATCAATCCAATCACAGGCTCTCTCATACTACCAATCCCTACCAAACTACCCTTACACTCAGACAGGAGGGCTTTTTCACTCAATTTATCATGCACATCCTTATATATCAAGCTCATCTTGCATCCAGAATCTATCAAAGCCAAACACTCAATCCCATTTAATTCAACCTTCACACTCAAGACACTCATACCTCCTACCAGACAGCACTTTCACACTAGACAGACTTAGCAACACATTACTCGCACTCATGCACCCAGAGGATACTTCAGCAGGTACCCTCTTACAATTCCGTTTCCCACTTCAGACTTTCCATTCACACCTTGCGCTCTCAATCTAATCCAACACTTTTCACTTGAATGACCTTCCATTGCACAATAGCTACATACATTCCTCTGGTCCGGACACATCCTCGCATAATGACCGGCCTTTCCACAGTTACCACATGTAAATCTTCCACTCCCCCCATCATTTGCTCCACCATTCAACTTTGGACAATCTTTCTTCAAATGGCCTCTTTCTTTACATTCAAAGCACTCTTTCACACTTTCCTGGCAATCCTTTATCATATATATGCCCCTTCTTACCACACCCAAAAGATGCACCAGGCATACACCTACATTCTGCCAACATATAACCCTTCCTTCCACTACATTCCACTATCTTTCTCACACCTTCCGGTCTCTCATTTGCTGCGACATACCTCAGTTGGTCCCTCATATATCCATTCATACACCAGTCATTTGTCCATTCGCCCATCCAGCCTGCCGGCCCAGGAAGCTCAACATCACTCCAGCTGGCGCAGCCCTCAGGGCATCCCAATGGCTGACAAACTGCTAGGGTGGAGGAAAGCTCCTAGGCTTCTTACCCCAAACATTTACACTGTACCATCCATCCTCATCTAAATCACTTTCCTCATCAAATCGCCCATCTTCCAACAGTTCCAACACATCCTCCTGCACCAACCATTCACCTATCAGCCTCATTCTCTCCTTTCTTTTCCCATTCAGCCATTCACTTACCTTTCACAAGACCGTATCCAGGAATTTTCTCATCAATTGTTTACATTCATTCATATCATCATCACCATACATCTTTCTCACCATACTCTCAAGCCTATGTGCCTACATCTTCACACTTTCACTCTTCCCCATTCGAGCCTTCTCAAATTCATTCACCCTTTTATACTTCACACTCTTTCATTTGTTTCACCTGCCCGATCACTCTCTCCTTCACCACCTCATACCTCGGTTGCCCCACACTTGTAATCACACAGAAATACTCCAATACTTTTCCCTCCAAACATTCCTCAAAAATATTCCTCCAGTATCCCCTATTCTCTGGGTACTTGAGCTTGCAATACCTCTCAAATTTCCCGAAAAATTCTTCCACACTTTTACCATCATGCAACCTAAACCTATCTACCTTCGGCACTTCCCTTATCAAAATAACCTTCCCTACATTCACTTCACTCTCACTTGAGCTGCCCTCACTCTCACTCATACCAATCATACCATCACTCTCCTTAATCCAAGTACAATGAGTCTACACTCTTCCCTCTCACCTTCCGATCCTTTCCCTTTGACCGTCTTCCTTCTTCTCTTGTGTTCCACTCTCTTCCATTCTTTCTCCTTCCTATCACTCACAATCATCCTATCCTCTCTAAACTCGCACACACTCCCATTGATCCCATTAGTCTTATCTCCTTCGGTCAGGGTCGAGGGTCTTGGGGCCGGTCCTGACCCCTTCATCATGTCATATAGGTCCTTCATTCATTGGTCAACCTGCTTCTGTCTCTCGTCCATTTCTTTCCTCATCCTGTCTGTCTTCTCATCCATACGCATCATATCACTCTTCAATCCCTCAAGCACGGTCCTCAACATCATACATTCCTCCTCTTTCTGCCTCAACTCCAGCCTCAGTCTCACAACCTCATCATGGAGACCCTGTTCCACAGAAGCCATCCTCCCAGATTAGTAAGAAAGGACAGACTGAGGGAAAAACAACCAAACTACTTGTCACTCTAATTGGATGTGGACTGCAATTCAATCCTGTCACACTCCCAGTTTTGAGATCTCACATCTCTATTCGGGCATGAATCCACGCTCTAACCCCAATCGATCCAACCTGCTTCCTACACTAATTTGGACGTGAGAGATCAAAGGAGAAATGAAATGGATTGTATGTACAGTCCTTGTACTCACAAATAAATTACAATAATATTTACATGAGATAATTAAATTTGCATATAAGAATTCAATTAAAAAAAAATGTGTGCACACAACAAAACAAGGCCAAAATTCCCCAATCCCAAAAAAATCTACGGTGGGTGAAGAGAAAAAATTTGTACAATAACACCGATCAGTATTGGGTCAAGCGATTTGCCCGCAAAAAAATGAAAAGAAAAAACAATTGTACTGGGTATCACTCGCGAGTTAGGGCAAGGCTAGCCTAGGCCGTGTAGTTCTTGGTTCAAGATGAGGTGTGGGGAAACCAGGTGTGGTCATGTAAATCCTCCTATCAGGACAGGGGTAGAAGCACTCTCGGCCTCTTGGGGTTTGTGCAACCAAACCTGAGAGCCAATTGGAACACATTATTAATATGCATTAACAAGTAAAGGCCACATTATTTATTAACATGCCATAATATACTATTTAGTATTGGATTGTAAAAAGAAAATAAGTTTGGGTAAAGTTTGTTTTAATTGTTTCTATGATACCTAATGAGATGTGGGAAATTTTCAGAAAACTATGTGACGATATCATTGGCAAGTTTTCAGTATCCAATGGATTGCCATCCAAAAAAATTTTGGATGCTCCCGTCCAACTTTCTGCAAAAGCTGCAGAAATGGAAACCAAAGATGAAGTTATACATTCTGTTTGGATGGTGGAGAGAGATGATGTGTCTGTAAGTATGGTTTATTGTTCATTATTGTACACTTTTATCGTATTAAGCTTGTAGGTCCTCAGGATGTCTGCCTGAGTACCCCCTGAGAACTCTTGGTATATTTGTTGGTGTTGTAGTACATTGTGTACAGACAATTTTCAATGGCTCAGAAGGGCTGAGTGGTTACAACTTCGCAAGATGAACTCTGTCCTCATGAGGAAGAGTGGATTTAGCAGGCTGTGCATGCAACAATGTGGTGATTGTGGTAGATCGGTATATTTTTGGATTATATTGGTTAATTATTTCAATAAATTTGAGGGCTCCCCCAAATAGGAGAGGTTCTTAACTTTTGAACTGTTACATCAACTGAAAATTTGAAATTTTGGGTTTCTTGACAATTATAGCAAAATTGAAGGGTTGAGGTGTCAAATCTCATTTTGGGGGGATACTTTAGCATGGGCTGCACTTTTGAGAATGTAGCCCTTTGATATGATTGGATCTACCTTTTTTTGTAATGAAAGAAAGAGGGAGAGAGAGGGTAAGTATTAGATGGAGAGGGAAATATTGAAAGGGGGATGGAAGTAGAAGAGTTAGTGTGCTTGTTGAGCGGGTCATCTTTATTCTTGTTTTTGTTTCTCTTCTCTTTGTGATTAGCTTTGTCCTACTTCAGGATCTTTTTCCTTTCATTTAAGATCTTGTTATTGTTGTCTCATTTGAGATCTTTTGATCAGTTATTTTTGTCTCATTTGAGTTGTTTTGTTATTGTCTCATTTGAGATCTTTTGTTTTGTTATTATTGTCTCATTTGTAATTGTTGTCTCATTTAAGATCTTTTGTTTTGTGTTTCTGCATGTGTCAGCCAGGATTATTTGTACCGTGGCTATTTTTTATACCTATAGCTTCTTTTAATTTAGCTAGGTAATGCCCTCATTGGTTGATAAGATCACAATATTTTGAATTTAGCTCATAAATACAATAGCTTCGTAACTGTTGACCCCTCCCTCCCCCCCCCTCCAAAGTCAAAACCTCTATTTTTATTTATTATGATCTCAGCCCCCAGCACCTTTTTTTAACCCTTTCACTTGTGCATTATGATTTGGTGGGAAAAAATGGAGGGGGGGGGGCAAAATTTGATTAATTGGCATGCATTCAACCCAATTATTATACATTGTTTCAGTTTATTATTATCCTTGCCTTTTGAGGTTTCACCTGAATTACACAATTGTGTTCATCATGAGACAATTACTAGTATATTACTAGACAACACAAATCAATAAAACTTACCTTCAAATAGACATTAATTGAATGATATCTGAGAGACAAAAATATTCTTCCCTGTTTCCCCCAAATTTAATTTTATTATAAGAGTTAGGGACATAGAGTATGAAGACGCTTAGTTCTTGATGTGAAAATGCTTGAAACAATATCGTACCTTTTGAAGGCATAGCTGAACCTTAGATTTATTACATACAATTTGGGTTTGCCCATTACAATTTTGCATTTAGCGTTAGGCCGAGTGCCTTAGGCAATGTGTTAAACCATCATACCTTACTTCACCTACAGGCTGGATTACAGGAGTTTGAGCGTTTATGTTTTCTTTGCATTTCGTCAGTAAGACTTTCCCTTGGGTGTGTTTTTCTGTCATATTTTAGCCGATTAATGTCTCTGCGATGTAAGTTATGCATTTTAGCGGGCCCTTTTGATTTTGAGGTTGTATATGAGTTTGTCTTTTATACTCTAGCTAGGAATTGCCAAGTGCACACAGTGAAATGGAACTCGAACTGTCCATTTCTTTGAATGTATTTGATTTCAAGAGTGCAATGAGAAAATCCATTTTATCAGCATGTGAGAATTGTAGTTTACAACTTGTGAATTTTGAACTTGAATATGTTTCTTGACTTTCGAGTTCCTTTTCTGACTTTAGTGGAGCTTTACCATCCCAATTTTTTTTAATAGTTCCAGCATTATGTAGTGATGGATCCTGTAGTTTTGAATGAGTTGTGAAATAATTATCAAAATATATTTTTAAGTTATTGTCCCTAGGTACAAACTTTGTTAGTTGAAGAACCATGGCAGCTAGCTGCAAGCCCTACATTTTCTTTTGTGTCACTTGGAATAGTAGATTTTCCCTGATATACAATGAAGTTGTAAACTAAACCTGAACCCCACATAATATAAAACCTTTAATACCTCATAGTTTAGGTTTGCTTTTTATATATTATTTTATAGATATGTACTTGTCTTTGGAAAGGAATCATCATTTTGTGGATGCATAAATTTTCTTCAATTGATAACTCATTACAGACATTCTGTACACTATCAAGGATTGGAGTTAATTTACAAAATGCAGATTTGATCTAAGTTTATAAAAAATATTTCAGAAATTCCCTTCTTAAGAACATAAGAAAAGGAGACTGCAAAAGACCATTCATGGCCTACACTTAGCAGCTCCTGTTCCAGTCAACACACAAAAGATTTCTTACCAGAGAAAAGTCATCAACATTGTCACCCTTAACAGGAGTTCGTCAGATCTAATCTACAATATACATAAAATGCATCCAGAGGATTATGTCCATTCATGCAACCGCAAAATATAATCTCCCCACTCCTTAGAAAAATATATACATGTGTACATAAAAAAAAAAGTCAGTCCCATCTAGCAGCTTCATCCATATATTTATCTAATCTATTCTTAAAACTACCCAGAGAGGAGGCTTCTATCACATGTCTAGTGAGCCTATTCCATTCATCTACCACACGATTTGTAAACCAATTCCTCCCAATCTCCTTCCTAAACCTATACTTATCAAGCTTAAACCCATTGCTATGTGTCCTGTCATGTTCACTAAGTATAAGAACCTTACCCAGATCCCCTTTATTATATCCTTTTACCCATTTGAAGACTTCAATCAATTTCCCTCTGACTCTTCTCCTTTCCAATGTATGTAGATTTAGTCTTCTGAGCCTTTCACCATAAGGTTAGTTCCTTAGCCCACCAATCATCTTTGTCATCCTTCTCTGCACAGACTCAAGCAAATCAATATCCTTCCTATAATATGGTGACCAAAATTGTACTGCATAGTCTAGATGAGGCCTAACTAGCGCCAGATACAGTTTTAGAATGACTTCAGCACTCTTATTGCTTACACTCCTCCTAATGAATCCCAATATCCTATTAGCTTTATTCTTAGCATTTAGACATTGCTTTCTAGGACGAAGGTCTGAACTTCCCAAAATACCCAAGTCCCTCTCACAATCAGTCCTCCTTAAAATTCTCCCATTTAATTTATAACTATTAAATGGATTATTTCTACCTATACTAAGTACACTACATTTGTCTATGTTAAACTTCATTTGCCATTTCTCAGCCCAATTGGACAGAATGGTCAATTCCTCCTGCATTACAACAGCATCAGAATCAGCCCTAATGGCCCTACCTAGCTTAGTATCATCAGCAAATTTACTCAGGTCACTACTTATACCTATGTCAAGATCATTAATATAAATTAAGAATAGCAAGGGACCCAAAACAGATCCTTGAGGAACTCCACTGCTAACACACCCCCACTCAGATTTAATTCCATCTATACTAACTCTTTGCTGTCTGTCACCAAGCCATGACTGAATCCACCTAAATATACTGCCATCGATCCTGTGTGCTTTAACTTTGCTCAGAAGCCGTAAGTGTGGCACTCGATCAAAAGCCTTAAAGTCCAAGTGTAAAATATCATAGTTTTCATCATTATCTGCTGCTTCATACACCTTACTATAAAAAGACAGCAAATTAGTCAGACAGGATTTACCCCTACTAAAGCCATGCTGTGATTCTTTTATCAACTTATGCTTATCCAAGTGATCTCTAATATTCCTTGCTATAATAGATTCCATCATTTTCCCTACCACTGATGTCAAACTTACTGGTCTGTAATTAGACATATTTGTTTTATCCCTTTTCTTAAATATAGGTATCACATTGGCTTTCTTCCTTGCCACTGGCACAATGCCCCCTCCAATGATTTTCTAAAGATGCATGCTAGGGGCTCACTTAACACATCCTTACATTCTTTCAAAATTCTAGGAAAGAGCTCATCAGGACCGGGTGCTTTACTACTTTTGATGTAATCATTTTCCTTTGTCACTATCTCCTTTGTGATCAAGATATCTTTTAATTTCTCTTCATCATGACCCCGAAAGATCATTGACACCTCAGGTATATTTAGAGTATCCTCCTGTGTAAATACTGAGAGAAAAAAGTCATTTAGCATTCCAGCCATTGAGTCCCTATCACTCACTAATTCTCCATTGGAATCTATAAGTGGGCCTATTTTATCTCTAACCTTAGTTTTGTATAATTGATAAAAACTTTTAGGATCTTCCTTTGCCCTATTTGCCACTTTAATTTCATAATTTCTCCTTGCTACTCTAATTAACTTTTTAACATCTCTTGCTAGTTCATTATATCTCTGCCTTAAGTGATCCTCTCCATTTTTTATTTTCCTATAAATGCCCTTTTGAATGCCAATATAATGCTTAATTTTATCTGTCATCCATTTTGGGTCATTATTTTTAGTCGTAATCTCCTTATAAGGAATGTTAATGATCTGACCTGTAATTAATTGCTCAATTATTCTTTCATACTCCTCTTCAATTGTAATCTCTTCCTCCTGGTGATTATTGTCTCCACTAACTGATATCATTGAATCTATTCCTGAATTGATTTCATTGCCTGGTTTCTGTACAACTGCCTCCAGGTAAGTCCTTAGCCCATTATAATTTGCTCTTCTAAAGTCAGGAATTTTAACATTGTTCATGCTACTATCAATACCATTCCATTTCATCTTGAATCTAATTTCACAATGGTCACTATTACCCAAATTTCCTCCAATCTCAGTATCCTTAATAACTTCTTCCCTATTTGTCAGAACTAAATCCAGTATATTATTACCTCTAGTGGGTTCGTTAATAATCTGCCTCAGAAAATTATCTTGGACAACATTAAAAAATTCCTCAGCCTCCTGATCACCCACAAGAGCTTCCCAGTCTATATTTCTGTAATTAAAATCGCCCATTATACACACATGCTTACTTCTACATGCCCGTTCAATCTCCTGCCACAGAAGATTTGAAGCTTCCTTACTAAGATTTGGTGGTCTGTATAATAATCCTATGACAAGCTTGTTTTTACCTTCCTTTACATTTAGCCATAATGACTCTGTGTTATCAACTAATTTAATTGTTCTGTTTACACAACACTGGAGATTATCTTTAATATAAATAATAACCCCTCCTCCTCTCTTCCTATTCCTATCTGTATGGAACATGTTAAAGCCCTCAATCTCAACCTCAGATTTAAAGTGATTACCTGCCAAATCAAGCCATGACTCTGTTATTGCAATTATATCAAAATTCTCTTCACTCGATAATGCTCTTAAGAGATCTATCTTATTCCTTATACTCCGACCATTTGTGTTGTATATTTTTAAGGTCTTTTTTATTATTCCCATCTTCATTGCATTGTGCTTTTTTATTCCTAGTTATCTGCTCATTCACTTGTGCATTAGTCCCCCTATAACGCATCAGTATGCCCTTTCCCCTAGCTATTCCTCTATCTCTGCATCCCTTCCATTTCCTACACCTGCCCTCTATTCCTGTTATTCCCTTACCTCTAACAGCTTCTAGTTTCCCACCCGTAAGGACCTAATCACACTATCCAGCTCCCCCCATAGAACCTCAACACCTGCCCGACTAAGATGGAGCCCATCCATCGCATACAACCTCCTATTCCCGTAAAACCCACCCCAGACATCTACAAACACCAATCCTAACTCCTCACACAGTCCTTTCACAAATTCATTCAAACCAATTGCATGCGACAACCATTCTACCCCTACATCCAATCTCAGAAGCACACCAGAAAAAACACCTTTTACCCTGCTTTTCTTCAAACTTGAACTGAAGCGTTACAACCGCAATCTGTGTGGAAATTTTTTCACTTACAGTATCTGCGGTATGTGGAACGCACTTCCAGTGGAAGTTGTCAACAGTGAATCTGTTGACCAGTTCAAGTCAAGACTAGACAAAGTCTTGAAAAGTGGCCGTTTTAGGGACGCAAAACAATTGAGCAGCCTTGTGCCCGCTCAATTGCTAGTCCAAAGGTACCCTCTTTGAATGGACCGTAAGGTCTCCTAGGGTACCTTCTTTCCTTGTTGTTACTCCTTGTTGTTACTCATTCTTTCAACTAACCTTTTATACTGCTCACGTAACTCACATGTACCCACCTTCTTTACATCATTCACTCCCACATGCGTAATCACAACTGCATCCGTCTCACACCCAGAAACTAGCCTATCATACCTCTCACAAACATCACTTACTTATCAGCAATAAGAGGAATCCTAGAACTAGACTGCCAATACATTTCAATCTTGGAAAACCCAAACTGCCCATATGAATGTGAGTCCCTAATGGTGTTTTTATTCCCGTATTGTGACATTGACGCAGTTGCCTGTTGACTGCAACAAATACATTTTTGTTGGTTTTGTAATTTCTTGGGAATAAACTATTTGTGAAATAAGGTTGGAAATACTTGAAAGGGGTCCAGTCATCAGTATCTGCCAGTGAGGCTACATAAATCCATGTTGTAGTTGGTTGCTTGGAACATATTTTTGTCCACTGAGATGTGCATCTTTTTTTTAGCTATAGTCCCTCTTTCTAAGACCTTCTTCTGTTCTTTTTGTGTCTTCCTGGTTCTCTTGATCTGAAGCGCACACAGGCTCATACATTTCAGCGGCAGAAGATTCGTTTAAAGGTTGCTCTATTTCTGAATTATTGGGTTCTAAATGAGATCAAATATCTTTGCATTTCTTCTTTACCAACCTTTGAAGTGCAGATCTTGTAAAGGGAGAGAGAAGAAAGGAAATTAAATTGTATAATTCCTGAAAGCATGCAATCAAGGGCAAAAAATGCTAAACTTGAGAAAAAATCACTCTGAAAGGCTCTCATTACACACAAACATTTGTGTATACACACACACACATCATATTCATCAGCTTCAATATTTGTTATAGTTGAAATAATAACCTTACTATAAACTCATTTTTTGTCAATGGTTTCTATAGAGATACTGTAAAAAACATGCAGTCTGTGGCGGAATCCTTCGCGATTGCTTTCTCCGCATTCTCTAGGCAGGATGCTGCTCCGCCAGCATTCAATGCGCGTTGGGATGTCGCGGAAGGATGCTGGCTGGACTTAATCTCCAGAGGTGGAGAACCCTTCAACGACAGGTTTACTGTGAGTGAGTTGCGTTCCGCTCTTGCTTCATGAGTGGATACGGCCCATGGTCCGGGCGATGTCCCGTACGCCATGCTTCGACACCTGGGTGAGTGAGGCATGGCCTTTCTGTTAGATTTGTTCAACAGGATCTGGGTGGAGGGTCTCCTCCCAGATTCCTGGCGAATCGCTACTGTGCTCGCCTTTCGCAAACCGGGGAGAGATCACTCTACTCTGGCCGGTTTCCACCCAATCTCTCTGACCTCTTGCTTGTGCAAGTTGATGGAGAAATTGGTAAATGTTAGATTAGCCTATTTCCTGGACAGCGGAGACCATCTGTCTTCTGCACAGTGCGGCTTCCACAAGTTCCACTCCACGTCAGATGCTCTGCTCCAACTGGAAAATGCCGTCTGCGAGGCTTTCCTTCGTAGACAGCACTACGCCACGGTGTTTTTTGATCTGGAGAAGGCCTATGATACCGCATGGCGATATGGTATCATGGAGACTCTCCACACGATGGGGGCGAGGGGACGCCTCCCAATGTTTATATCTGAATTTTTACGAGATCGTCGATTCTGCCGAGTACAGGTGAGGGGAGCCCTCTCTGGCCCAAAGGAGCAGGAAGAGGGTGTCCCGCAGGGAAGTGTCCTCATTGTCACACTCTTTGCCCTGATCATCAACGGCATCACCTCGGTGCTGCCGGAAGATGTTCTCGCTACGCTCTACGTGGATGACCTTTCGATCTCTTTTGGCGCAGCCCAGATGCCAACTCTGGAGCGTCGACTCCAACAGGCATTGAACCGCGTCTCTCGCTATGCCGAAGCGCACAGGTTTCGGTTTTCTTTGGCCAAGACTAAGGTGGTGCACTTGTGCCGCCATCCACGGCTCCACCCCGACCCAGATTTGTTTCTTAATGGGGTGCGCTTGGATGTGCTTGTCGCACCGTTTCCTTGGTGTTGTATTCGACCGATGCTTCACCTGGGAGACTCATATTCGCAGCCTAGGGTCTCTTGTACCCGCGCCATGAATATTCGCCGTTCCGTGACGTTCAGCGCTGATAGGGCTACTGCCCCACTTTTTTATCGATCCTTTGTTCGTTCGAAGCTCGACTACGGATGGGAGTTTTATGCGTCCGCAGCCGAGCGTTTATTGGGAAGGTGGACTCGATCCACCACACCGGCCTTCGCCTTGAGACCGGTGTCTTCCACACTTCCGCAATTGAGAGCCTACTAGTCGATACTGGGGAGATGCCACTCACTCTACACCGTGTACAGTGCATTATTCACCTGTACACTAGAGCCCGGTGCCTCCCTCAGTCTCCAACAGCTCTCACTGCATCCGCTGGAACCGTGCCAGTGTATACAGATGGCTCCAAGTCCCAAGATGGGTCGGCTTCCACGCGTATCTCCTCTGTTTGAAGTCAGCGGGGCTCTACCAGGCGCTGCGTCTGTATTCACGGCTGAGCTGGTGGCAATACACCACTCAGTATGGGAGATTACGCGACGTGCTCGGTTTTGAGACCGGATTGTGATCTATAGCGACTCGCAAAGCGCCCTGAGTGCTCTCGGGGCATTGGAATTCCGCATTCCCTGGTTCGCGATATCCGTGACGCCACGGTTTTGGCGAGCAGGGCGGATGTCGAGATTATCTTCTGCTGGGTTCCTGGACATGTAGGAATTGCGGGGAATGAGGGCGCCAAAGAGTCCGCTAGGACTCTGCGACCGGACCAGCGTTTTGCTCTTCCTCACACCGACTACATGGCAGGAATACGGGCAGCTCTTCGGACTGCTTGGCAAAGAAGATGGGACACGGTCCAGAGCAACTTAAAGTTGCGTGCCATTGCGCCGCGGCTGTTCCCATGGACCTATCCCCGAATGCCACGATGGCTTCAGGTCGCTTTCTGTCGTCTCCGAATCGGGCACACTCGTGTGACGCATCGCTATCTGATGGAGTGCTCGCCTGCGCCCCATTGTGACGACTGCGTCGTCCCCCAGACTGTTCGGCACATTCTTGTTGAATGTCCCATTCTGGGTGATCTTTGCGCACGATACCTGTCCCGGTAGCGGGATGGGCGGGGTCGCTACCGCCTGTCCCTTGTACTCGGGATGGATTCGTGCACACCGACTTTTTGTAGGAGGCCGGCCTTCTCCCTATTATTTAAAATTCAACCATGGATTGCAGTCTTCTTCGGCGGGGGAGGGCGTGCCTTAACCCATCAACGGAGCTCGCTCTTATATTTTTTCACTTTGTTTGTTTTTCTTTTGCTTTTTTATTTGTATTTTTTGCTTTTTTTTTTTTAATGTAGCCAAGATTTAGGCTGGCTTGAGTGCAGTGACTTATGCCCTAGAAGGCAGTTGCCAGACGACATATAAAGAAAAAATGTAAAAAACATGCATACATACACATGCCACTGGCACGCACCCACTCACAGATGTATATATATCATAAATATACTGTATATCATTTTTCAAATAAAAGGATAATAACCAAAGAAACAACCATTGTCTTATGAAGGGCACAAATGTGTTCACAAAACTGTATGATGTCATAACATACGAAGCCTTTCTACTATTTTTACATTCATCTACAGATTTACTCGCATCAACAATTGCATAATAAAAATTCCTAATTATTATTTCCTCGTGGATGCAATGGGATAGAAAATGGGTACCTCGCCATCAATTTCTGAGATGTTGTGGGATGTCATTTTGATGAAACAACAACAGAACCTTAGAATGCATTAATTTTTTATCAAGGAGTATTTGGCATCTCTCAAAAGATCAGTAACCATGGGAACAAACTCAGTTTTTGTATAAACATCATTTGAAGCCAGCCAAACCTTTGCATTTCTTACTCACACAAATATCTACTCAAAGAGCGAAAGGGGTTACTCTTGGATAGCTTTGTATTTTCACTTCCCCCAACTCAACCACTTTGCTTTTATTGATTTTTTTTTTTACCTTTTATTATATAAGAACGATAATGGATGGATTTTGCAGAAAGTAAATGCCAAGAAGTTGGAGAAGGCTGAAGCGAAGCTTCGTGAGAAAGCGGAGAAGAGGGATGTGGAAAAGAAGGGTTCCGCTCCACCCCCCATCGTTATGACTATGGCAACAGCATCACAGGTTAGAATCTCTCTTGTAGGCTCCAACTTCGTGGCACTTTCCGTCCAAGTGGAGGTTCACATGTCACACGACTAGGATTGACTGGTCTGGATGGATGGGGCTAATACCACCATTGGGTATGTTTGTGAAACCCTTGGGGCCAAGGGGAGGATCCAGGTTTGTAAAATAGGTTACCTTCGGTTGAGGGCCACTGCCCAACACAGTTTCCGATTATAGTGAAGTTAAGTCACAAATGGTTTGGTTAGTCATTGTTTGGTGGCGGGGTCGCGACTTCCTCACTAATTCTTCCCGCCGCCCCAGCAAGGTCCGCTCTGTGGTTCAAAGAGAGGGTATTGAGGAGAGAGTCTATTTTCTAATTTTATTTAGAAACAGTAAATAATGGCAAAATAATAAAACCCCAAATATAATACGTACAGCCCTCAACCTAAACCCCAAATAACAATATATATATATATAGTTGGCCTTACAAATTTACTTTGGCCAACAATCGCACATATATATTTATACAAAAGGCCTTAATCTCAGTCATGCAAACAAATAGCTATTTACAACAATGTGCATCAAGAAACACGAGCTAAAGACAAAGATATCAGGAATGACGGGTGCACCCTTAACCTACTAACGGAGCGAGACGAGTCAGCAAAAACGAGAGGTGGCTCACTTTCTGAGGGGTCCAGGACTCGGCAAAGCCAACTGCTGTGAAGCGCTGCCCCAATTACTCCCTGGAGACTGGGAAAAGCCCTCCAAGGTCCACACTTTAGAAAATCGCCCCGAAAGGTAAGTGCACATGCGAGGGTCAGGATTGGCCTCAGCCGTCTCCGAAAGCCAGATGTCGACGACTATCGGTACCACAGAGCTGGAAAAGAGAAGGCGCATTCAGTCACTGATTCACTGCCACACTCAAACATCTTTACTCCTAACACATTCAACCACACCCACTCTCACACAACTTTCACTCACCTATCTTCCATCCAGGCGGCTCTTCCTTCCTCACATCACAATTATTGACTTCCAAACTATTACACAAAGTTAGCTGAAAGAATCCGCCTAGAGAGAAAATGGAGATGAATGGGGGGGGGGAGCATGATAGAGGTGTATCGAGTCCCCCCACACAAAGCAATGACGGTGATCACGCGATCCACACACACATTCTGAAAAAGAAGAAAGGGAGGCGGACAACCAAACTACTACAATTGGATGGAGACCCCTGCTCTATATACCTGTGGTTCGGATCATACGTTAATTAGTAGGTCCCCACCAAGAAGTGGCGGTTAGGGGTGGGTTTACCCCAGTATAGGGTCCATTTCTTTATAGCTCCCTTGAAGATAGGGGTGTGAGGTGTAGTTTGAGGCCATGGCCTCTGCTGCAGCTGATAATGGGTAATTCCTTGCCCTTCTGGCCCCAGCACATGCATCCGCGGCTATTTATCGTTGCTTTTACCTTGTTGGTTTTTGCCCTCTTCCCTGAGGTTGGCAACCTCAACAAACCTTGACTCCATACTGGGTTCACCCACAGAGCCCACACATCTCCCTGGTTTAACCTCCCAATTGGATAATGAAACGAACACAAAAATCAGCATGACACAAGGAGCGGCCAATGCTGGCTTTGTGCTCACCAGCGATTGTCTTGCTGTGGATGTACGTAGAACTGTCTGCTCCCCCTCAGTGTCTCTTAAAAAGGTTACTAAGCCCCAAAAGGGGTGTCTGCTAACCTCCCCCCCCCCCCTCGGAGATTGATCCTTGCTGGTGTATTACGCAATGGCAGTGACGTCCTCATTCAGTAATGCTGGTAGTAGTGGCATTGGTGTGCATCAACCACAACTTTTGATGAGGACCATTACAGTTCTAGGTTAGGACAGTTCGTGGCATTGATGTGCCCCAACCATATTATGGGATGATCAGGATAGTGAAATACCCCAGGGGGTGAATCAGCCTTGCAAACTGTGAGGTTCAAGAAGAGTGTTCTCAGGCGCCTTAGACGAGGCAACTAAGCCATGATAAGGGGCATTGGTCCAGGAAGCAATGCTATCTTGTCTTGCAAAAGCATCTCCGAAGGGTAGCATTGATGCCCACCATCCCCACTTTGTCACAGAGGGGTATGTGGATGCGGAAAAGATGGGCAAAGCTGTAAACAGTGGAATTGATTGGATTGATTGATAGCACATGCATATTGGAGGGGGGGGGGCATCCACTGACTCAACGGGACCTTTGTGTCCACCTACTGACTCAACAGGGCCTTTATATCCACCTACTGACTCAACAGGACCTTCGTGTCCATCCACTGACTCAATGGAACCTTTGTACCCATCCACTGACTCAACATTACCATTGTGCCTCCTTCCAGGTCGTGAGCAAGAAGGAACGGCTGCTGGATGCGAAAGGGGGCGCCAATACCAAAGACATTCGCATAGAGAATTTTGATGTGGCCTTCGGAGACAGGTTTGTGGTACCCACTTTGGAGGAGGAGGGGGGGGGGGGTAGACCAGAGTTGGCCAAAACCCCAAATTTTGAACAATTATATGCAATAGAAAAAGAATAGTTATCTCTATTTTTATAATAATAATTAAATAGTTTAATAATTATATTAAGGTAAGAACAGATCACTGATTGAGACTTCTGGGTGCCCATGATAGCCATAACCTGTAGAAGGAGGGAGGAATTATTATGGGTCAGGTTCAGAGAAAAAAAAAATGATAATAAAACTTGGGTTTTTGATTTGCCAACCCTGGGGTTAGACCCCATCCATTTATGCCCGCTGAATGCAGGGGGAGAGTGGGGTTGGGGGAGTCACTCGGGAGCAGGTGATACTCCACATGAATTCAGGTGTGGCATTTTTGATGCGAGTCTTGGCAAAGTGTGTCATTGTTATGAGGGCTCCCTTGGGAGTTAATTGTCCCCCCTGACCCGCTTGTAAGTCTGATATGGGAGTTTTCATCCCCTTGCACTCTTCTTTCCCACAGGGTCTTCCCATTTAGTCCTAAAGTGGGCATTACTCAGTCCCTCTTACGATATTTCCCCCTCCCGCATGCACCTTTCTCCCCCATAGGCCTGAGGTGGGAGTTACATCCCCCTTGCACCGTTCTTTTCCCCCACAGGGTCCTGATCCAGAACGCGACTATGACGTTGGCCTTCGGGCGGCGCTACGCTCTCGTCGGACGCAATGGACTCGGGAAGACGACGCTGCTTCGGATGATTTCCAGGTGGGTTTCACCTGAGGCTTAGTTAAGCTGCCCCCTGGGCTCGGCGTGATCATGGATCTCCCTCCCCACCCAAGTTAACCGTGCCCGGTTCCTATTGCTGATTGTCAATGAGGCCGCTACTGGGTTTTGTGTGTGTGACATCAGTGGTTGATATCTGGTGGTTTGGATCCAGAGGTAGCGTGTTGTTGTTGTGGGGGGGGGGGGTTATATCTCTGATCTGCACTCAAGATGCCTTTTTTTTCATATTTAAAGGACCTACTGATTCGCGTAGGCTCTGAATCACGGGTAACTACAAAGTTTCGTTGCCGGCTGGAAGGCAACCCGACCAGGTGACTAGCCACACCCGATATGGCTTAACCTGGTTAAATCGGAAGGGGTTGTTTCCCCTTGACTAAACTGTAGCCTGGGGGTGTGTGTTAATGGGCAGTCGGACTATCTCAGTGTAGCCCCATGAATCTGGTTCTATGTCTTTCACATCCTTTGCCACCCCCCAATTATAATAAGCCCTCGTTTTTTTTGTTTTATATAGATAAAATAAATTGTGTTCTAACCACTAGAGGTGTTGGGTTGGGGAAGGGGGGGGGGGCTCTGCTGGACACCTCAATGTTTAAAGGACGTTTCTCATCAGGCCATAGCGATGGGGGATAGTTTCCTCGTGGGGTTCCTCTCCCCTCCAAGAGTGGGGCTCTGGCAGGCCCCTTCCCTTGTAAATTAACATATCTTGCCCCACTCCCCTGGGGGCGGTGTCTTCCCTCTGCAGTAAGAACCTGCGAATCCCGGCGCACATATCGATCCTGCACGTCGAGCAGGAGGTGACGGGGGACGACGTGATCGCCCTCGACAGCGTCCTCGAGTGCGACGTCGTCCGCGCGGAGCTCCTCCGCCGAGAGAAGGAGATCCAGGCTAAGATCCAGCAAGGGTGAGTTGATAAGAATGAGCCTACTTAGTTACAACATGGCCTTTTTAACCACACACACACAAGATCCTGGCGCCGTACTGTGCGGACGTGATGTTGGCGCTCCTTGTGGCCGCCAGAGCTAGCCTGTTAACTCTTTTCCGTCAATGACCGTTGCGTTTTGATATTAAGCTAAATCGATATCCTTAGAACAAAGAACACGAATAAATTCAAGTGCAACCTGTAACGAATTTGGAAAATAATTCAAAATATAAATCTGTACCATGTGCTTTCCGACAACTGTTAACCGTCACCTAGATTCAAATTCATCACCCCCCCCCCCCCCGCATCGCCTACTCAACCAAACAACTGTGTATTTTGAATAAAAGGATGTGGTTACCCCGACAGTGCTACAATACTGACATTGAAAAACCTGCAACTATTCCACGCACGCGGATGCAAACGCGTTAAGCTAATCCAAAGGAAAATTCCCAGGCACAAAATTAGGTTATTCCAATTTAGGGGCAATTTAAACCATTCAAACCTCCACGCCACTTTGAAGTGCCGATAATACGCCATAACTTCCCAACATTACTCCTATCAAATGTGACATGTCTAAGTAATAAAATGGACGAGATGACAACAGTCATTAACACTCAGCACACAGGCATAGTAGCGATCACAGAGGCCTGGCAAGTTGACTCTGACGTAATTAACATTAATAACTACCAATTGTTCCACAATCTACGCACTACCAGACGGGGCGGTGGGGTAGTCATGTTTATACACGATTCGCTACACCCATCACCCATCCAAGTTGATGTGCCCCATGACCTAGAGATGCTGTGGGTGAGGGTGACGCCAACGCAACACCTTCGCCATGCTGCGTCCCTCTTGGTCTGTGTGGTGTATCCCCTTCCCCCAAAGTCCCCACCAAACCTGAACTACTGCATCATCTCACCCAAACTACTGACCTCCTCAAAAATTCAATACCCAAGCTCAAAAGTTATTTGTGGAGATTTCTATGAAATAAAGGTAGCAGAACTACAGAGAGAGACTAATCTCCAACAGGTAGTCAATTTCCCCACACTTGGTAACAACATTATCGACCTTATCTTCAGCATTTGGGGCGCTGATAGGGCTACTGCCTTACTTTTTTATCGATCCTTTGTTCGTTCGAAGCTCGACTACGGATGCGAGTTTTATGCATCCGCAGCCGAGTGTGCATTGCGGAAGGTCGACTCGATCCACCACACCGGCCTTCGCCTTGCGACCATTGCCTTCCGCACTTTTCCCAATTGAGAACCTACTAGTCGATGCTGGGTAGATACCACTCGCTCTAAGTCGTGTACAGTGCATCACTCGCCTGTACACGCGAGCCCGGCGCCTCCATCAGTCGCCAACAGCTCTCACTGCATCCGTAGCTGATTTCGACGGTGCCTATGCCGCCGAGAGACGCTAGTCATACCCTTGAGCCCTTTGGGTTTAGGGCCGGTGACGCCCCTGGTTCTGCCCAGGACGCTACCCTGGAGGGTACCACCTTTAGCTATTTGTCGCCACGCCTTGGCTCCCAAAACTTGTACAGCGCCGGGAGTATTGCGTTCGACCTTTTTGGAGCACACCTAGTGTCACGCTAGAACCGTGCCAGTGTATACGGACGGCTCCAAGTCCGAAGAGGGGGGGTCGGCTTCCACGCCGTATCCCCTCTGTTTGATGTCAGCGGGGCTCTGCCAGACGCTGCGTCTGTCTTCACGGCCGAGCTGGTGGCAATATACCACTTGGTACGGGAGATTACGCGACGTGCCCGGTTCGGAGACCGGATTGTGATCTATAGCGACTCACAAAGCACCCTGAGTGCTCTCGGGGCATTGGAATCTCCGCATCCCCTGTTTCGCGATATCCGTGACGCCACGGTTTTGGTGAGCCGGACGGATGTCGAGATTATCTTCTGCTGGGTTCCTGGACATGTAGGAATTACGAGGAATAAGGGCGCCATAGAGGCGCGAGGACTCTGCGACCGGACCAGCGTTTCGCTCTTCCTCACCCCCACTACATTGCAGCATTACGGGCAGCCCTTTGCGCTGCTTGGCAAAGAAGATGGGAGACGGTCGAAGTGAACTTAAAGTTGCGTGCCATTGCGCCGCGACTGTTCCCATGGACCTATCCCCCAATGCCGTGACGGCTTCAGGTCGCTTTCTGTCGTCTCCGAATCGGGCACGCTCGCGGGACGCATCGCTATTTGATGGAGCGCTCGCCAGCGCCCTACTGTGAAGACTGCGTTGTCCCCCAGACTGTTCGGCACATTCTTGTTGAATGTCCCAGTCTGGGCGATCTTCGCGCACGCTACCTGTCCCGGTACCGGGATGGGCGGGGTCGCTACCGCTTGTCCCTTGTACTCGGGACGAGTGCGTACACATTGACTGGTGGACTTTTAGACCTTTTGGGGGAGGTCGGCCTTCTCCCTTCTATTTAACCAGGTTTTTTTTTTGCCTTATAGGTTGCACGTTGCCTTTTCTTTTTTTTTAATTTTTGGTGTTGGGTTTGCTTTTTTTGTGTGTTTTTGAATTGGATTTTAAAGTAGCCTAGTACTAGGCAGGTTTTTAATACGGCGACTAATGCCCAAGTAGGCAGTCGCATCACCTACGTTTCCGTGATGTGGACGCCCAAGGTCACACTATCTCTTGTTCAAAGTGCCACAACATTGACCTACCGCACACTCCGACAGCCCTCCATTCTAGCCTTTGGTGGCTGGATTGTTCACCACCCCTGGACCGAAGTTCTTACCGTAACCGATGTTGACACTAAATGGAATAACTACCTGTCCACGATCACGACAGCTTATCACCACTTTTTCCCTGAGCAAACTCTTCGGCAACGCCCCAATGACCTTTCATGGATAAGCAACAGGATAAAAAGGTTAATGCAGCAAAGAAACCGAGCCCACCTCAACAACTCATCCCTCTACAAACCTCTCCGTAACAAAGTAATAAATGAGATTAAATATGTAAAACGCAACTACTACCCAAGCAAACATCAACACCTAAAAGAATCTGACAGTAGCAAATGGTTCAATCAAATAAAGAACTTATGCGGGCTTGAACAAAGCCTCCCATACCCCACCTTGCATTAATACCCCTTCCCCCCCCCCCTTGACGCCGCGAACGAGGTAAACAACCACTTCGCTACCATCTGCCAGCAACTCCCCCCTCTCGACCCGTCTTTACTGCCCATGCAAACCACAGCGCCTACTGTGCAAGAGTTCCAGGTTTGGCAGAAAATTAAGAAATTAAAAACCAAACACACTACAACTCCCACCGACCTCCCTATGCCTCTTTTAAAGGAATTTGCCCCCGAGCTCTTCGTACCTCTTACTTCCATCATTAATGCCTCTCTTCAACAGTGCAAATCACCCAGTGACTGGAAGACATCCTACGCAACTGCCGTACCTAAGAAGCCTTCCCCCACCACCCTGGATGAGACCCGCCCTGTGTCAATCACGCCCATTCCACGCTTGATCTGCGAGAGCTTTGTGAGAGGTTGGGCTTACACGGACCTTGCCCCCAAAATCGACCCACGGCAATACGGAAACATCCGTGCTACCTCAATCACACACTACCTGGTCAGCCTCCTAGATCACATATACGGAGGCCTGGAAGCACGCAAAACCTCTGTTTTGGCCACGCTCATAGACCTGAGGAAACCATTCGACCTGATGGACCATACGACCGTGATCACCAAGGCAACAACCATGGGACTGCGTGAGTGTCTGGTGGCTTGGCTGTCTGATTTTATCTCTAACCGCCGACAAGCTGTTCGGCTACGGGGAGCAACGTCCACCCTCTTGCCCCTTACATGTGGTATTCCACAGGGTACCGCAGTTGGCCCTCTGTTGTTCCTGGTAGTAATTAATGATGCTCTTATCAATATCCCAGACCGTTGGTAATATGTAGATGACTCTACCTTTGCTAACCATATTCAAAATTCTGACCCCAATTACCAGCCACTTCAAGATTCCCTGAATCACCCCCTCACCTGGGCAGCTGATAATCACGTGACAGTGAACCACAACAAGACTGTTACGCTCCACTTTGATCTCGCCACCACCCCGACTCAGTCCCCCACCCTCACGCTGGGGGACCACAGCCTGGAAATTGTTCGATCTTCCAGGGCTCTCGGTGTAACCATGGATGACAGGCTGTCATGGGACCCGCACGTCAACACCGTTGTGTCCTCGTCCTCCTTCAGGCTGTATATGCTGCGCCGCCTCGAGTCACTGGGAGTCCCATCATCCGAGCTCTCCAACATATACAGAACTGCCGAGGCTTACGTATGCATCCCCAGCCTGGTCCTCCGCCCCCAACGCGGCACAACGAGAGAGGTTGGAAAGAGTGCAAAGAAGAGCCTTGAAGATCGTGCTTGGCCTCCCTTACAAAGGCTGTGATAATGCCTTGATAACCTTGGGACTCTCTCCCCCCCGCTACAGTTTACCGAAAGCAATAATCCAATTCAGCAAACAAGTGCTCAACAACCCTTGCCACCGTCACCTCCTGCCGCCCCTGGCTCCCCCTCCTCGCCACGCCACTCGCTTCCACAACCTCCTCGTCCCCATCAGATCACGTACTAACAGGCACCAGAAAAGCCCAATCCAAACAATTGTGAAATAAATAAATGAGGAGATTAAACGTAATTGAATACTATCATTACACTACCCTTGTAAATACTCTTTCCATTCGCTGTATAATACCCTTTAAATATTGTATTTTGTCAGTCGAAATGATTGTTTGTATCCTAAATAAACCGTTTTATTATTATATCCTGTCTGTATGTGGAACTGGAAGAATCTGTTCTGTCCTCTGGTCCTACATCTCATAGAAGGCGACTAATCCTGGATATGGGACGTCCGGCCTTTGAAGTAGTACACGAGAGTTTTCTTCTTGAGTGGTCAATACCCAATGTCGGTAACCTTGCCATTAGTGGCGTTGAGGCACACCAACCACACATTCAGGGCAAAGTTTATGATGATTTTTATTGTAATTATTACCCCTTCCCCCCGGCGTCGGAGCTCTTATATGATCAAATCGATTTACATTTTACCTTTGGACCTAAGTTAGTTTGTTTGTTTGTTTTTTACCATTAGCGCTGATGCGCGCCAACCCCATCGCTTCATCGGGCGATGGGTTTGGGGTTGTCAGTCATTGAGGAGGCGCTACTAGTTCCGTCCCGCAGGGGCCCCGATGGCATCGCGGCGAGCGGGGAGCTGACGGAGGTGTACAACGAGCTGCAGGCGATCGACGCGGACAAGGCGCCGGCGCGCGCCAGCGTCATCCTCAACGGCCTGGGCTTTAGCCCCGAGATGCAGCGCCGGGCGACGCGGGAGTTCTCTGGCGGCTGGCGCATGCGCATTGCCCTCGCGCGCGCCCTCTTCTCCCTGTAAGTACAATCCCTCTAGTGGGGGATAGGGGCTTGTTCCTGCAGGTACAATCACCCCCCCCCCACCCAGGTGGAGTCTAGGAACTACTCGCCCTAGGCACAATCATACATGTTCCGCCGACCCCGTTATAGTAACCCTTTTCACCGGTGCTCGCTCGCTCGCTGCAGACCGGACCTGCTCCTTCTGGACGAGCCGACCAACATGCTGGACATGAAGGCGATCATCTGGCTGGAGAAATACTTGAGCGGGTGGCCTACCACCCTACTAGTGGTGTCCCATGACCGACACTTCCTCGACATCGTCCCTACCGACGTCTTCCACCTCCATTCGCAGACCATCGACCCTTACAGGTAGGTCTAGCTAGACACTTATGTTTTGGTTCCTTCCTACCTCTGAGGCGGTGGTCGTGGGGGAGGGGTATTCCTGACCCTCTCCTTCCCCGTCCTTCTAATGGTCCCCGTAGGGGGCGCGGCGATTCTCCTTCCTGGCCGCCGTGCTGACGGGCCTCAGCGCCCCGTCCGGCCCCAGCCTAGCCACTTCTCCCCTTTCTGCTAACAACCCTTTAGCCTTATCTGGCATGTTCTTTCCCAACTCTACTACTTCCTCCCTCTCTTCAAAGTCTTTGTTCCGATGGGATTCGACTTGTCTACTCGCGTTCGAGCCTGTGCTAGTTCCGGTCGGCGAGAGGTCTGATTCTCGGGAGTCTGTCCTGGCTTGATCACCCCCATCAATACCTGCGGAATATTGGCGGCTACCAAACCATCCCCTCCCCCCCCCTTTTTTTGGGCCACCAAGAAGGGGTAAAACTTCACAGTTGGCGTTCGGTTCGCGGGACCGGGCCGTGGCCGGGGTGGACTAGGAAAGGGTTAAGACCCACCAGGTATATCCTGCATGGTCCGCCAGGCTTACCCTGAGGTCACCTGGCGGTGAAGTCCATGGCCACCTCTGTAAGTGGCCCCGCGCCCGCGCCTACACACCGACTGCGTCGTGTAGAACCGGCCCGTTGTCTGCGCCAATGGGCATTCGCGGGGTTAATGGAAACCAAGCCATAGGCCTTTCTCTAGAGTCTCCGGTCCGCTCGTTTAGTGGATCTGGCAAGACGGTACTTTCGCGGGCGGTAGACTCCTGTTCATGTTCGAACAAATTCTTGTAACAAATCCCTCTTAAAAAAACCAATGAAACCAGCAAAGAAAGTCTTAAGCTGCGCATCCCCTCTTCTTTCCCCACCCCCCTTACTTCCCAGTCTGTCGAAGAAAGTGGATAAAACTGGTGGGAGAACTTTAACCACAAGATCGCCCCCCAAAACCCCGTAAGGGGCGCGACGATTTGCCATTCTGGCCGCCGTGCTGACGGGACTCAGCACCCCGTCCGGCCCCAGCCTAGCCTCTCTTCCTTCCTTCAAAACCCTTGTTTCCTCTCTTTTCACAGAACCTCTCCCACAACTTTCTCTGGTCAACCTCTAATTTCACAGGGTAGATGCTGACCTTCCTTTCAGCCAACCGTCCCGCATCGGGGCTGAGGGGGTGGGGGACAATGTTCCCTAACCCCTGAGCTCCGGTCTGGGGTGGCTGGTTTTTAACTACCTGCTTCATCCCCACCCATACCTTCCTCACATCCCTTTTCCTCTCGTCTTCAAAATCTATCATTTATACGCCGTGTCCAAGGTGGAGCCGCCATGCCGATGGACTGCCAGACCACCAGGCGGGAGGGGTGGTCCCAAATGGCGGCGCCTGGCTCTGCTGGGCCTGTAAGCACCTCTCGCAGTGCGGGCTACTGCGAGAGGTGTGCGCTATTGCATCCCGTATTAAAAGAAGGGTCACCATGCCCAATGATGAAAATCACACCAAAAAATCCCAACCCCCAACTTCCCCAAGAACAACGGAGCTGCCCTCGGGCAGCTCCAGCAAAAAAATGGAGGTCCCCCCCCCTGTGCTTGCACAGGGGACCCTCCATATTTCTCTAACCGGAGAGGAGGCTTACTCCTCTCCTTCGCCTACGGGTGCAGGGGACTCCCCCTCACCCCCTTCTCTGGAGGTGCTTTCGGGCACCTCCCTTTTCCCAGCGGCAGTCCCCTCTTTTCTTTCCAAGGGGACTGCCAAGAAAGCCAGCAGGCAGCCCTTAGCCAGCCGCTCCCCATCAAAGCGGCTCGGTAGGGCAAACCCCCTTAGGGGGGAGAGGCAAGCCAGGCCCCTTCGATCGCTTCCCTCAAAAGACCTGCTGGCAAAAATATTAAACCTTGCCGGGGTCAAGGCCTGTGCCTCCCCAAACAAGACTGGCGACACTGCCAAGGGGACCTGCAATGTCCTGGGAGGGGATGGCCAACTGGAGGCCCCTCCCGTGATAGACATGGTCCTTGAGGAGACCCAGCCTCAGACGGTAGGGCCTTCCATGGGGGGGAATTCGGGCTCGGCGCCAAGCACCGAACCCGAGTCCGCCCCTATGCAAGGTCCTCCTCAAATGGCTGAGGGCTCCGAGGCAGTAGAAGGAGGGGAGGGATCTCCTCCGACAGGTGCCCCTACGACAACCAGGACCTTCTCCATTTCGGAGAGGGACCTGGCTGAGGCCGGTCCATCTGGCCTAGGGGCTTCTGCCGGCGGAGGTGAAAAGCGGATTCATTCCCCGCCCTTCTCTCCAAAAAAGAAAAAGACTAAAAGGACGAAAAAGACTCGGGGCTCCTCTCCATCCGCGGGGGCTGCGGGGACGGATGGGTCTGCTGCCACTTTGGTAGGCGACCAAGCCAAGATCGGCACATCCGGCCCCTCTACCCCCTCGTGTGCGGAGCCCCTGACTAAGACCAAGAGTGCACAGGGCGGAGCCTCGATGACATCGGGGCCCCTCATTCAGAGGTTACCTGGCGTTTTCGAGCCCGCTGGCTTCAAACGCTTCCTCGTTATTCGCTCCACTGATGGCACCATGTTGTCCAAGGGCAACATGATCCATCAGAGGAGAGGATTAGCTAGTGCAATTGGTAGAGAGCCGAAGGTGACCCGTTTCTCGGACGGCAGCCTTCTGGCGAATCCCGCCGAGGCGGCCAAGATAAGTGCTCTTCGGACACTTCATGGCACCCCGGTGAGTGTGACGCCGCACTCTACCATGAACTTTGTGAAAGGAATAGTTTATGCGAGGGAACTCGTTGACTACTCCATTGAGGACATCACCCTAGAGCTGGCCGACCATGGGGCGGTCAAGGTCGAACGTGTGATGAGAAAACAGGGAGGGGCTTCGAGACCCACCCCTACACTCTTCGTCACGTTCGACTGTGACAAGCTCCCTGAGTCGGTGCGTGCCGGTTGGTACCGCTACCGCGTGAAGGCATTCGTGCCACTGCCGCGGCGGTGCTATTACTGTCACCGCTTCGGCCATACGAATCGCTCATGTAGACGTGCAAAGTCGGGGTCACCCGAAGTATGTGTAAATTGCTCCAAGGTCGCACACGATAAGTCCAAATCGTGTGTGGCCAAGTGTGTCAATTGCGGAGAGCCGCACCCTGCTTCTTCGAAGCAATGTGGTGCATATCTCCTTGAGAAAGAAATCCTGGCCGTTCAGGCCCAGGATCGACTCTAATTCCGCGAAGCTAAAGAGTTGGTCCTGGCGCGCCCGGCTCTGCCTCGGACGTCATATGCCTCAATAGTTAGCAAGGCACCCTCTGCTCCTGGCCCATCCAGGCCAACGAGCATGGTTGTTTCCGCGCCCATTCGGAGCCCTTCTGCGGGCTCTACCCAACCCGGGCGCTCCCCTGGTAAAGCTGGCGGCAAAAAGGGTTCATACCCAGCCCCGGCTAAAACCAGGGCTCCCCCCTCTTCCCCCAGCGTGACCGTTTCCCGCAAGGCGAAACGGCCACGCGCCTCCACCGAGTCGTTAGACTCACAGGAGGCAACACCCCTGAAGATGGTCGCTAGGCCATCTTCCGGGGTTCCTAAAGCTGTCCCCCGAAAGGAGGACAGCAACAAAGGAGCTTCGGCTCCTTCGCCCACGCCCCGAGGTGGAGCGGGTGGCTCGGAGACGGTGGTTCCTCGAAAAGAGGCCCCCCCGCCTCCGAAGCCGCAACGCCCGCCTAAGGTTTCGAGGCAGAGGCAGGAAAAGACTCGCATGGCGAGCCCAACCTCCCCCAATAAGTCCTCGAAGGCGACAGCGCCTTCAGCGCTTTGTCCGGCCAACAGCGCCCGGGGTTCTGCCCCCGGGAAGCGTACGGCCATTCCCGTGAGGGTCTTCTGTTCGAGGAGGGCCACCGCGTCTCCGAGCTAGGCCTGGAGGGCATATTCCTTCAATGGGAGGAGCTGCGGAGGCTCGTCTCGTCCCGTTCCCCGTTAGCAATCTTTCTGCAGGAGACCATGCTAGGCGCGTGCCCCCTGCCTGCCCTCCCGGGGTATAAGGGTCTTGCGACCCCACCACCGCGGGATGGCCGGGCTGGGGGATGCGCGGTTTACACCCGGCATGATGTCTCCGTTCTTCCTTTCTCTTTAGATACCTCCTTTCAGGCAGTGGCTGTTCAGGTGCACCTGGATAGGAGGTATACTATCATTTCTGCGTACATTCCACCATCAGCTGACTTCGACGCCGGGGACTTCCGCCGCGTCGTGGCACGGTTGCCGAGGCCCTATCTCTTGCTTGGAGATCTGAACGGCAGGCATCCTCTCTGGGGAGATTACTCCATAAATCCCAGGGGACAAGTCCTTGCCGATCTGATCGAAGAGCTTGAGATGGGTGTCCTAAACGTGGATGAGTTTACGCATCACTGTCCGAGAACCGCTTCATTTTCTTGCCTTGACCTATCTTTGTGCTCTTCGGATGCACAGCCTGATTTTGATTGGGGGGTGGTCGATGACCTCCATGGTAGTGATCACTTTCCCATTCAAATA
Source organism: Ceratothoa steindachneri (assembly GCA_963969495.1). NCBI lineage: Eukaryota > Metazoa > Arthropoda > Malacostraca > Isopoda > Cymothoidae > Ceratothoa > Ceratothoa steindachneri. The sequence goes on along the minus strand of OZ018333.1, from coordinate 120,675,004 downwards.
TCATTTTCAGGGCAACTGCCGCCTGAGAGACCACCTCGGTGGTGGTTGGCGCGGGCGCGGTGGCCTGCATTTCAGGAAATGACTGAATTCTCTATCTCAGTCGAGGAGTTTAGGTCGGTAGATGAGGCTGTTGAGTTTTTCTCCGGCAACCTCATCGCCGTGGGTCTGACTACTATTCCTAGGACGTCTGGCCGTTTTGCACGCCGACCACTCCCATGGTGGTCGGCCGAGTGTGAGACGGCCCTCAAACAGAAGCGTTATGCCTACATGCGCTATAAGCGCCGCCCGAACGATTTCACTGTCGCTGAATTTCGTCGGGCTAGGGCTAGGTTCCGGTATATTTCGAAGCACGCCCGCCGCTCTTCTTGGCGGGCATACGTGTCTTCACTTAACGGGAAGACCCCTTTAGCTGAGGTGTGGAAGCGAGTCAAAAGGATTCGGGGCAAGTTCTCGCAGGACCCCCCTCCCGTTCTCCAGGAGAATGGAACCGCAATCTCGGACCCCGCGTCCGTGGCGGAATCCTTAGCGACCGCTTTTTCCGCATTCTCTAGCCGTGATGCTGCTCCGCCAGCATTCAATGCACGTCGTGATGTCGCGGAAGGCCGCCGGCTGGACTTTACCTCCAGAGGCGGAGAACCCTTCAACGACAAGTTTACTGTGAGTGATTTGCGTTCCGCTCTCGCTTCGTGCGCGGACACCGCCCATGGTCCGGACGATGTCCCGTACGCCATGCTTCGACACCTGGGTGAGCGAGGCATGGCCTTTCTGTTAGATTTGTTCAACAGGATCTGGGTGGAAGGTCTTCTCCCAGACTCCTGGCGAATCGCTACTGTGCTCGCCTTTCGCAAGCCGGGGAGAGATCACTCTACTCCGACCGGTTTCCGCCCAATCTCTCTAACCTCTTGCGTGTGCAAGTTGATGGAGAAATTGGTAAATGTTAGATTAGCCTATTTCCTGGACAGCGGAGGCCATCTGTCTTCTGCGCAGTGCGGCTTCCGTAAGTTCCACTCCACGTCGGATGCTCTGCTCCGACTGGAAAACGCCGTCTGCGAGGCTTTCCTTGGTAGACAGCACTACGCCACGGTGTTTTTCGATCTGGAGAAGGCCTATGATACCGCATGGCGATACGGTATCATGGAGACTCTCCACACGATGGGGGCGAGGGGACGCCTCCCAATGTTTATATCTGAATTTTTGCGAGATCGTCGATTCCGCGTACGGGTGGGGGGAGCCCTCTCCGGCCCAAAGGAGCAGGAAGAGGGTGTCCCGCAGGGAAGTGTCCTCAGTGTCACACTCTTTGCCCTGAGCATCAACGGCATCACCTCGGTGCTGCCGGAAGATGTTCTCGCTACGCTCTACGTGGACGACCTTTCGATCTCTTTTGGCGCGGCCCAGATGCCAACTCTGGAGCGTCGACTCCAACAGGCATTGAACCGCGTCTCTCGCTATGCCGAAGCGCACAGGTTTCGGTTTTCTTTGGCCAAGACTAAGGTGGTGCACTTCTGCCGCCATCCACGGCTTCACCCCGACCCAGATTTGTTTCTTAATGGGGTGCGCCTGGATGTGGTTGAGTCGCACCGTTTCCTTGGTCTTGTATTCGACCGACGCCTCACCTGGGAGGCTCATATTCGCAGCCTTAGGGTCTCTTGTACCCGCGCCATGGACATTCTCCGTTCCGTGACGTTCAGCGCTTGGGGCGCTGATAGGGCTACCGCCTACTTTTTTATCGATCCTTTGTTCGCTCGAAGCTCGACTACGGATGCGAGTTTTATGCATCCGCAGCCGAGCGTTTATTGCGGAAGGTGGATTCGATCCACCACACCGGCCTTCGCCTTGCGACCGGTGCCTTCCGCACTTCCCCCATTGAGAGCCTGTTGGTCGATGCTGGGGAGATGCCACTCGCTCTCCGCCGCGTGCAGTGCATCACTCGCCTGTACGCGCGAGCCCGGCGCCTCCCTCAGTCGCCAACAGCTCTCACTGCATCCGCAGCTGATCTCGATGGTGCCTATGCCGCCGAGAGACGCCAGTCATACCCTAAGCCCTTTGGGTTTAGGGCCAGGAAACTCCTTCGAGAGGTAGATATAGCTCTCGGGCCGGTGGCGCACCTGGTTTGGCCCAGGACGCCACCCTGGAGGGTACCACATTTGGCTATTTGTCGCCACGCCTCTGCTCCCAAAGCTTGTACTGCGCCGGGAGTATTGCGTTCGACCTTTTTGGAGCACACATCGCGTCACGCTGGTACCGTGCCAGTGTATACGGATGGCTCCAAGTCCCAAGAGGGGGTCGGCTTCCACGCCGTTTCCCCTCTGTTTGAAGTCAGCGGGGCTCTACCAGGCGCTGCGTCTGTCTTCACGGCCGAGCTGGTGGCAATACACCACTCGGTACGGGAGATTACGCGACGTGCCCGGTTCGGAGACCGGATTGTGATCTATAGCGACTCACAAAGCGCCCTGAGTGCTCTCGGTGCATTGGAATCTCCGCATCCCCTGGTTCGCGAAATCCGTGACGCCACGGTTTTGGCGAGCCGGGCAGATGTCGAGATTATCTTCTGCTGGGTTCCTGGACATGTAGGAATTGCGGGGAATGAGCGCGCCGATGAGGGCGCCAAAGAGTCCGCGAGGACTCTGCGCCCGGACCAGCGTTTCGCTCTTCCTCACACCGACTACATGGCAGGAATACGGGCAGCTCTTCGGACTGCTTGGCAAAGAAGATGGGAGACGGTCGAAGGGAACTTAAAGTTGCGTGCCATTGCGCCGCGACTGTTCCCATGGACCTATCCCCCAATGCCGCGGCGGCTTCAGGTTGCTTTCTGTCGTCTCCGAATCGGACACACTCGTGTGACGCATCGCTATCTGGTGGAGCGCTCGCCTGCGCCCTATTGCAAAGACTGCGTCGTCCCCCAGACTGTTCGGCACATTCTTGTCGAATGTCCCAGTCTGGGTGATCTTCGCGCACGACACCTGTCCCGGTACCGGGATGGGCGGGGTCGCTACCGCCTGTCCCTTGTACTCGGGACGAGTGCGTGCACTTTGACTGGTGGACTTGCTGACTTTTGGGGGGAGGCCGGCCTTCTCCCTATTATTTAAGCAAGGTTTGTGTTTTGTTTTGTTTTTTGTTTGTTTTTTTTCCTTTAGTTGCACGCTCCTGCGCCGGGGGGACCTCTCCCCGACGCACCAGCTTGCTTCCTTTCCCCATTTTGGGGTGTTTTGTTTTGTTTTTTTCTTTAATTTTATTTTAAAGTAGCCTAGAACTAGGCCAGTTTTAATACGGCGACTAATGCCCAAGTAGGCAGTCGCCAGATGAGCTCTTAAAAAAAAAAAAATAAAAAAAAATCGCCCCCCAAAACAACTGGACAGATAGAAGAAAATTGCATAGAAACGAGCAAAGTCTCAGGAAATCGAAATTCACCACTGCAAAAACGAACAAAGTCGGTAAGAAATCCGCCGGAAGTTTCAAACTCCCAGCAAGCAGCAGGTCCAGGACGATCCACCCAAACGCTGCCTGATCTGCTCTCACTGCAGGTACTCCCAGGACAATTTGTTGATCGATCTTTCAGAAGAGTTTACCTAATAAAACCAGAAAGCCAACAAACAAACCTAATGAAGGCATGCATGGTCAAGCAGAGTAAAGATTTCCAAAAACTATTTCAACTTCCCAGATCACAATTTCCACCTCTCTCGTCTCAACCAGATGGTAGTATACTAGTCGAAGTTAAAACAAAAGAGCAAATGAAAAAAACCTTAACATTAAAAGAACTAGCAGGAGATAAGGTAATAGTAACAGCACATCCCTCCTTTAACATGCGTAAAGGCGTAATAATAGAACCAGACTTCGCCCAATACTCAGAAGCGGAATTAATTGAAGAATTAAGCGAGTACTCTGTCACTCAAGTACACAGAGTACATAAAACGATCAACAACAGCAAGATACCAACGAACACTTACTTCGTATCATTTGACCGAGACATCCTACCAAAATATATATATTTAGGATGGCGCCGCTTCGCAGTTAAAGAATTTAAACCTGGCCCAGAAGATGCTACTACTGCCAAACTTTTGGGCACTCTACAAACACCTGTCGTCGCAGGAATCAGGGCTTTGCGCCCACCTGCGTCAACTGCGCAAATGCACTACACCCTGAACAAATCGAAAATTGCCCAACGAAATGTGTAAACTGCGGAGAGCCCCACCCAGCATCAAGCAAAAAATGTAATGTCTACAAATTCGAAGAAGTAGCATCCATACGTGAAAAAGAACGACTAAACTTTAGAGATGCCAGAGAAAATGCACAGACCTCCATAGAAACCAGAGGAAACTCTTATGCCTCTGTAGTTGAAATGAGCAGTGACCAGACCCCCATACCACGGGGTTAAAACAAAAACTCAACCGCCTCCACTCGAGGAACCTGCACTACAGGCCTCGAATATCGAACTAACCTACCCCACGCCTCCCCAAAAGTAGTTGCCGCATCATGAGGCACCTGCATCCGATACCTCGATGCTAAACCCCATCCCTAGGAGAGAGGTAAACCTAAAATCACAATCACAGCAAATCCCTAAGTACATCGACCCCCACCCCGAACAGATGGACACTCAGGATATACCAGATATCGGCGTCCACAATCTCGGTCACGCCCTCACAGCGTTTTGCCACGACCAATCAAAACTCCTACCACTGACATCATCTACGAAGAGAAGGTAGAACAGGAAAGAGAGACCCAAGACTCACGTGGAACAGACCTCGTCCCCACCAAACACATTGAAGCTCGAATCATACCTCCAACGAGCCACCTCCCTCACCCACCAAGAGAAGCAGAAAAAAAGATAATCCGTCCTCCTATTATGGACGGAACACCAACACCGCCTTTAACAGTAGATACCTACCTAAGACACAAACAAGAAAAACGGTGACAAAGAAGAACCAAAACCTCAAAGACCAGTCCTCACCAGACTCCAGTTGCCACAGGGTCATAATAAATCAATGGGCGCCACGACCTCCGCAAAAACCAAATTGCTCACTTCTCGAACCAAACCAAAAGAATAATGAAGCTAATCCAGTGGAATATCCGCGGAATCAGAGCAAACTGGGAAGAATTAAGGCTTCTTGTAGCGGACGAGAGCCCCGCCTGCATCTGTCTCCAGGAAACCATTTTGGGAATACACCCACCACGAAAGCTACCGAATTACAGTACGTAACCACCTCAATACCAAATGATGGCAGCATATCCGGCGACTGTGCCATCTACACCCATCAAGATGTTTCCACATTACCCATCAGATTGAATTCACCTCTGGAAACAATCGCCGTGACCATGTACATCAAGAAACGATACACGATCGCAAATGTCTACCTCCCACCCACAGGGCCCCTTCCAGTCACCGCCTTACGAGACTTCTTCTCGCAACTACCAACTCCATTCATTCTAATGGGGGACTTTAACAGTCGTCATATTGAGTGGGGCGACAGAATATGCAACGCCAGAGGAAACGAGCTATCAAAGCTAATAGAAAACCAGCAACTTGGAATCATGAACCAGGGCGAAGGTACTAGATTTAACATACAAACGGGTACCCTATCAGCATTAGATCTGGCCCTCTGCTCACCCGACATCACAGCGGACTTTGAATGGAGAATCTTGGATGACCTAAAAGGAAGCGACCATTACCCGATCATCCTCTCCTCAGACGAGGGCTTACCCACCTCGGGTATACCACGATGAAGACTGGACCAAGCAACAAAATCACTGATATCCAAGTTGATGACATCCCGGAGACGGAGGAAGCGCTGGAAATCTTTACATCCATTATATCTCAAGCGGGTCAAACATCCATTGCAACCAGCTCAGGACAACCCAGTCAGAAATCTACCCCATGGTGGAGCCCAGAATGTTCTGCCGCACTGAAAGAACAAAGGAAAGTCTACCGAACATACAAACGATGGCCAAATCCGACGACTAAAATGGAATTTAATAAAAAGAGAGCTAAATATAGATACATACTTAAACAAACCCTTGGAAATCATGGAGAGCTTATGTCTCCACGATAAACTCTAAAATCCCCATCCACCGCTCATGGAGCAAGATCCGAGGGATGCTAGGTAAACCCAACGGAGACCCTACCCCCGTACTTCGGATAAATGGAAACACCATCTTAAACCCCATCCTTTTAGCAGACACGTTAGCGACTCACTTTGCAAAAATATCAAGTAGAGCGAACACAACCCCCGAGTTCGCCCAATACCGGTTGGAGTGGGAGTGCTCACCTCTAAACTTCGCATCAAAAGAGTACAAATCTTACAACGAAGAATTCAGCAAAAAAGAGTTAGATACAGCTCTTGCATGATGTAGAGAAACTGCTCCAGGCCCAGACAATATACCTTATGCAATGCTACGCCACCTAGGGGAAGGGGGTAAACGCTTCCTCTTAGATATATTCAATAAAATATGGATGGAAAATGCCTTCCCAGACACCTGGAGAAGGGCTACAGTTCTAGCTTTCCGGAAACCAGGAAAAGACCCAACCAGTCCCCCAAACTACCGCCCAATCGCCCTAACCTCCTGCATATGTAATCTTATGGAGAAAAATGGTGAATGTGCGCTTAACATGGTTCCTTGAAACGAAATCCAGCATATCCCCATCGCAGTGCGGATTCCGAAAATTACACTCGACCACGGATGCCCTTATCCGTCTGGAATCGGCGATATGTAACGCATTCGTCAGGAAACAGCACGTAGTAGCTGTTTTCTTCGACCTCAAAAAGGCCTACGATACGTCATGGCGTTATGCCATCTTAAAAGCCCTCCATAACCTCGGATTACGCGGACAACTACCAACCTTCATTCAAAATTTCCTAACCAACCGCACCTTCTCTGTAAGATTAGGTAGTGCGAATTCCAAATCATTTATACAAGAAGAAGGCATTCCACAAGACAGCGTCTTAAGCGTACCCCTGTTTGCTATAGGAATCAATGATGTCTCACAAAACCTCCATCAAGACATTACAGCCAACCTTTATGTAGATGACTTCTCTATCTCCTTACCAGGTTCCGAAATGGCAACAATAGAACGTCGCCTCCAGATCGCCATCAACAACATCACGAGATGGTCTACTACCCACGGCTACCAATTCTCAGCCGAGAAGACCAAAGTATTCCACTTCTGCCGTCGTAGAAGGTGTATTAGGGAACCTGACCTATACCTATACCAAAAGAGGATTGCAGTCGTTGAGAGCTATAAATTCCTAGGACTAACTTTTGATAGAAGGTTGACATGGAAACCACATATAAGAAACATTAAAAACTCGAGTAAGAAAGAAATCAACGTCATACGTACAGTGTCACGCCACGGCTGGGGAGCTGATCGCGAAACACTTCTCACTCTCTACCGCTCCTTAGTGCGACCCAAACTGGACTACGGATGTGAGATCTACTCCTCTACTTCCAAGAAACGCCTTGCACTCATCAACACAGTGGCGAATGAATGTCTCCGCATGGCTACCAGAGCCTTCCGATCATCACCCATACCGAGCCTACAATGCGATACCGGGGAGACACCACTAGACCTCCATAGGATGGAACTCTCTCTACGCCTCTTTACCCGCATCCAGCGACTCCCAACATCGCCGACTTCGACCGCCATCATGAATGACCAAATGGATAATATTTTTACAACACGCCTAACTCTCCCACGACCATTTGGAAGTAGAGTGCGACTATGGATGGAGGAAATCGGAGTAACGATGAACCCCATCCATCCACTTGCTTTCCCAGATATTCCATTTTGGAAAACAACTTTAAAGATATGCCATGGCAATATAACAAAACAATCAACAACTACTTCCCTGGGAGAGAAAATTCAATTCCTTACCCACGCAGCAACACATATGGGTATACATATATACACCGACGGATCTTAATTCATAGACGGAACAGGATTCTCGGTAGTTTTTCTCTACCCCAAACATCAATCTTCACTGCCGAGTGCTATGCCTTAAAACATGCAGTGCAGTGGGCATACAATAACCCAACATCAGATGAATTCACAATCTTCACCGACTCCTTCAGCAGCCTACAAACATTAGAACGAATGACAGACATCCATCCAATTCTGTTAGAAATAAGAAACTACGTATATAGAGCAGCATGCGAAAGAAAGAAAATTTCCTTTTGCTAGGCCCCAGCACACGTAGGGGTAGCTGGAAATGAGCAAGCTGATAGAGCGGCAAAAAATGCCGCCCTTCGTCCAATCAGGCCCAATGATATCCCAGTACCATATGAGGACTACATCATTTCAATAAAGGCCGCCATTCGGGAAAACTGGATGGCCAGATGGGCAGATTTATACGGACAAAATAAGATGCGACACATTTTCCAAAAGTTATCGCCATGGAAGCCTCGAGAACATACCCGCCGGCAAGAGGTATCCGTATGCAGACCCCGCATCGGACATTCACTACTCACACACGGATACCTAATGGAGAAAGGCTATCCCCTCCTACTGTGAAGATTGCATTCTACCCCGTCACAATTGCACATCTCATCGCGGAATGCCCAACCTATGGAGAACTGCGACGAAGATACATACCCATCGATGGTGGGGGTACCCTCGATACCTTAAGATCTGCACTAACAACTGAAAATATCCGCCGTGGCAGCGGAATCATCCGTTACCTCGAGGAGACAATTATTAAAGAAGCTGTAGATTGGTCTCCAGTAGCACGATCTAAATTTTAATGAATTTTAATTATTTTAACACATTATCGTACCATTTATCCATCTAGTACTTCAATCATCACTGCATAATCACCACCTCATGATACCAGACACAACTTTTATAACTCATCTTTAAAACTTCTTACTACAAAACAAATTACGGTGCAATCACCTCGCAGTGAGCACCAAGGGACTTGTTAATAATCCATCCATCCTCCTAATGATGTGTGGTCGTGGTTTCCAGGGGCAACTACGAGAGCTTCGTAACGACGCGGCGCGAGCGTCTCAAGAACCAGCAGCGGGAGTACGAGTCCCAGCTCCAGTTCCGCTCCCACGTCCAGGAGTTCATCGACAAGTTCCGGTACAACGCGAAACGCGCCTCCCTCGTCCAGTCCAAGATCAAGATGCTCGAGAAGCTGTGAGTTCACTCCACTTCACTCCCTCAAAACACACACACCACCCTTCCTCGCTCTATCACTTGTGGGCCCGAGAGACGAGGAGTTACCTTCACACACACACACACACACACCTCTTTCTCACCACTATCACTTGCGGACATGATGAGCGGCGAGTTCCCTCTCTCTCTCTCTCTCTCTCTCTCACACACACACACACACACACACACACACACACACACACACACCACCACCACCACCACTTGTTGGCCCGAGGACCGGGGAGTTCCCTTCACGCACACATCTTCCATTCACTCGCTCCTTTTTCTCTCTCTCTCTCACCACCACATCTTGGTGATGAGTGGCTTTGGCATTGGCAGGGCTTTAATGGAGGGGGCTCTTTTTTACGGAAACCCCATTTTTTGTGCATAATTATATATGTGTGGCAGAAATTGAAGAAGGTGAGGCAAGTATTCCTCATCTGAGTTCTGGAGGATTGTGGGCCCACCTTGCCCCCAATAGATGCAAGAGGATCTGCAGCAAATAGAGCCACACATTTTCACCTCCATCTTAACCACCGTATTTACAGATGTCTCATGTGTAAAACTTTATGTGGTAATTCCCCCGTTGGTTTTCGCTTCATAATAATCCACAGCATAAAGTGTGAGTTTATATTGGCTTGACTATGGATTCACACACACATTCAATATGTACCTGATTGGGATCGTCAGTGTTTATGTGGGAGTCACACTTTGAGACCTAGAGAATCCCCACTTTAAGCCCCCTCTCGCCTTGTAAGAGTTATGCCCAGCACAGGCCACGCAAGACTTAAGAGGAGAGCAGGGACCTCCTTCTTCCGGTGGGTCTCCCAGGAAGGACGGCTAAATACTTCTCATTATAAGGCTGAGGTCCCTTGTGAGAAGGAGAAGAGGGTTCACTCCCCTCTCCAGAAGAGAGTACTAAGGGGGGTTCCTCTTTCCCTGGATGGAGGGGTCCCCCTGTCCATTTGGGCTGAGGGTAAGGGTCACGTTGGCATCCGGATTTCTTCTCTGGTCAAAAGAGACCATTTCTAGGAGTAAAACGAGCGAGCTGCTGTAGCTGGATGACGTCGTCGGGGCCCTCTCAGCGAGATGCTACCTGGCCTTTTCGAGCCCGTTGGCTTCAAACGTTTTCTTGCCATTCGGTGCATTGCCAATGGCTGGCGAGATGAGCACTCTAAGGAGAGTTGCGTTCTCTTCCAAAGCGCCCCGAGTAGTATCCGCTTTTGGCTATTCTAGCTGTTATTTCCCTTCCCTTCCCCATGATCCTCCTCGACAACTCAGCCCCATCCTGAAGGCCGTAGAGAAGGAAACTGTGGTGACCTTGAGGCTCCCGGAGGTCGAGAAGCTGTCTCCCCCCATCCTGCAGCTGGACGAGGTCACCTTCGCCTACTCCCCCGCACGCCCCATCTTCACTAAGGTCGACATCAGCGCCACGATGGAATCCCGGATATGTATCGTGCGTATCGCCCGAGTCATTAATATAAAGATTAGAATGACGAGCGCCCGAGGAGTTAGTATAAATATTAGAATGATGAGCGCCCAAGGAGTTACTATCAAGATCAGAATGACAATTGCAACGCCAGGGGTCAGTGTTGTATTTACACCCCTTTCCCTACAGCCCCTATTATCCTAGATTTTAGTGACGGCATCTTTCCCTGTACAATCGTGGGGGAGGAGATCCCCCAATCTGATAATGAAATCTGCATAAAGATGAGCGTGACAATCGATGGCAAGCCTATGATGATAAGGGTTGGTTTTCATTTGGGGAGAAGCTGTCAGATATTTCTCCCCCCTTCTACCTAGCATGGAACCCCTTGAACCCCAAGGGGGGGAGCACCCATGTTGAGGTGCTTGGTGTGTGTGGTATGGAGGGCCCTTCTGGCGGGGTTGGCGGCGAGGAGAGTTAAATGTTGTGTGTGTTTGAAGGGGGGGGGGGAGACAGCGATATGTGGCGGGAAATGCCTGTGCCTGCTCAACGGGTCCACCCAATAGGCGGCTAGCTCCCTACATGCACTGAAGTTTTGTGTCCTGGCTGGGTTTGAACCCGCTACCTTGGCGTTGGAAGTCCAACGTCTTGTCCTATCGACCGTATAGACGGAGGGTCCCATCATAGTGGTCCCCCCGAATGGGGTCTCCTTATAATTGGGTACATTGCCCACCCTGTAGTTCGTAATGCCCGCAATTGCGTGCCCTCCCTGCCCCACCACCCGCAGGAGGATCGGCGGCGTTATATGTCGTGCTGGAGACGCCCTCGGTGACTTCCCTCCTGCCTCGGGGTGGAATTTATCCCGTTGGTTACGTCAGTGGTTTCTAGAATTAAAATAAGTAATTCCCCCTTCACTTTGCAGGTGGGTGAAAATGGCGCCGGCAAAACCACCCTGTTGAAGATCCTGCTTGGGGACCTGGAGCCCCAAAAAGGACAACGCTCCTGCCATAGGTAAAGTAGAACCCCTGAGAGGTGGTCTGTCCGCGGAGGATCTTACGCGAGTGCGGGGCCTCTGTTTGGGCCGTAGAGTTTGTTGGAAGAGGCCGGGTATCCGAGCTTGGAGGCTGACGGTGTCCTTAGGTCCTTGGGAGAGGGGGGCGGATATGGATCCCCCACTAGACGCCTTCCCCTCTTTAATGGGGCGGCGCTGCTCCTCCCCCCACCCCCGCCTGTCTAATCCGTGGCCTCGAACCCGTTGACAGGTCGTTGCGGGTCGCCTACTTCACCCAGCACCACGTCGACCAGCTGGACATGCGCCTCTCACCCGTCTCGCTCCTCCAGAGCAAATGCCCCGGTGGGTGGTTGTCTTCTTCTTCTTTTCTCTAAATTTAAAACCAACGAGTGCATCTTCACGTCGAAGGTAGAGATGGGTAGGGTAGGCTCCACTACTGCTTGGGGGGGGCTTGCCCCTCCTCTGCAGTGAAGGTCGACGGAGTGAGAAGAATAGATGTATAGCCGCAGGGGATTGTGAGGGTTCACTACTTCAGGCACTGGGGCTTGGAGGGCACGCTATTTCTCCAGGTTTTAGTTGTAGCGGGGGGGGGTATTATATTCCTGCTATGACACCCCCACCCCCCGCTACGGGATAATAGGAATAATGAAAATGCAAGTTTGGAGAGGTTTAAAGGAAGACCTGTTTCTCGTAGAGCTTCCGTAGGGGCGCGGCGATTTGCCATCCTGGCCGCCGTGCTGACGGGACTCGGCGCCCCCTCCGATCCCAGCTTAGCCCCTCTTCTCCTTCCTTCAGTTTTCGTTTCAATTATTTCTATTCTTCTTTCCAACTCCTCTTGCTATTGTTTCCTTTCTGCTTCTCCAAAATACCCATTGTTCGTTAGCTTTAGGTTTTTATTTTTAACAGGTTAGTTTAGTTATTTAGTACCTTAGATACCTTCTTTTACATTCTTGTCTTTTTTTCTTCTTTCTTTCTCACTTCTCCTTTTCTTTTTCTGTTTCGACAGAAGTTGCGACTATGGCTTTGTGGGCCCCATAGTCGCTTGGTACTCGACCAGGCTACGCTTTTGGACTGATCCTTTCTTACTTATGCCTCTGTACGGGTCGACGGATGCGTCCACTGGGGGGCATCGTCTGCAGGACATTTAACACCAGTAAAGCTGTTATCCGATCGGGATAGTTAATAGATTACAATGTTGACAGGCTGGTATCAAAACTTACTAATCAGAAGGTTGTAAGTGCCAACCGCATTTCCAGGTTTGTGAATGGCGCTAGGTTACCTACCGCCACCATAATCCTGACCTTCAAAACCCACGACGCTGTTTCCATTGCCAACGCTTTGGCCATGAGGGCAAGTTTTGTAAACAGGCAAAGGTTGTGTGTGAATTGTGGATCGGATGATCACGGGACGCCCTGTTCTCAACAGCCGTGGTGCCCTAACTGTGGTGAACACCACCTTGCAACATCACAGCAATGCACTTTCTTTCTCTATGAGAGAGAAGTCATTGCCATTAGAAACAAGAACAGGGTCAGTTTTAAAGAGGCCAGAAGAAGAGTAAAGGAGATGTATGTCTAACCTGGTGTGAGCTTTTCTGATGCTCTGCGTTCTACCAGGCCAAAGAAAGGGAGAAGCCAGAGACCTCCTAGTGGTTTTGTTGTGCCTGACGAGGTAAAAAGTCCTCCCGTCCTCGTGATGAACACTCCTGGTCAGCACCTAACAGTGCTTCTGAGTTTACCAACAAGAAGAGGAACCTTCCATCCTCTCTTGGTTCCCCAATTGTGTTTAAGCACCTTGCTCCCGCTCCAGAACATGTGGATGTTGATCATGTTGGTCCTCAGGTGGTATCCATTCCACCTCTAGACATTCACCCTGCCCCTAAAGGACAAGCTCTTCTTCAGCTCCAAAGCCATTTATTACCCCCCTCCCACACACACACCCACCCTTGTTGATACTGGTTTGGAATTCCTTCCATCCCTGAATGAGAAGGAACCAAACTTTGCTCCTTCCCAGGAGACAGCTGTTGTGGAGGTTACCCCCTCATCTGAGGAGGACTCTCAAAAACTGACTCCACATTCTTCTCTATCAGCATCGAATTCACAACATTTGCCGATGTCCTCGCCACCACCATCGCTTCTACCATCCCAACCAATACCACCAGCTGTGTCAACATCGTCTGTTCCCTCGACACCTGAACTGACCCCTGGAGTTGCTTCCATCTCTGCTTCTCCAGTGAAGACAGTTCTCTTGTTCTCTTACAGCCACTTATCAAAATCTGATGCTCCACATCTTAAAGAAAAACCAAAGGCAAAAACTCAAGCTCCCGATGCCTCCTTTGTCATACTTCAAGCCTAAGGCTACTATGACACGAACTACTTCCGCTGGTAGTTCAAATCTAAAATCTCCTACCCCTAAAGGTAGGAAGAAATCTACCGTTATGCTTAAACAGTAACAATGGTTCCAATTATTCATTGGCACCTCCAAGGTCTCTTCCCTAAATGGGAAGAGTTCAAGCTCCTGCTTAAGGATTACAATCCGATTGTATTGCTTTACAGGAGACTTGCTTGCCAACATTTCGGGTTTGTGGGATATTATAAGAACCCCAGAGAACCAATTCATGGTTCTGCTGTTTTTGTTAACAACAGGGTTCCCCACAACCAGCTCTCTCTTAACACAGACCTGCAGGCTGTTGTTGTCCACCTGTTTTCCTGTCGCCATTATTCGGTCTGTTCACTGTATCTTCCTCCTGGCGAGGAAAGAGATACAGCTGTTTTAGCTACAAAGTTAGCTAATTTAATTTCTCAACTCTCTCCTCCCTTTTTATTGATTGGCGACTTTGATGCTCGACACCCCCTTTGGGGGGACCATGATAACAACCCTAGAGGAAATATGATTGAGAGATTTCTGGTCACCAATGATGTCTGCTTTTTTAACGATGGCAGCCACACATCATTTCACATTCAGACGAACAGCTTTACATTTGTGGACTTGTCTCTCTGTTCACCAAGCTGTAGAGCTGATTTTGACTAGGCAGTGGATCCTGACTTGCGAGGCAGTGATCACTTTCCCATTGTAATAACACCATGTACAGGTAGTCCTCCTCCACCATCTAGCAAAAGATGGGTCCTTCCCTCATGAAGATATTGAAGTGGCTATTGATGACCTTCTAGCCCACTTCAATCATGCAGCTAATTCCTCCATCCCGCTCTTCGGCTCAACTGCTCGTGGACCACAATTCTTCTGCTGGTCTGCTGAATGCTCGAGAGTTGTCACTGAATGTAAACAGGCTTGCCGACGTTACCATCGGTGCCCCACGATGGTAAAGAAACTTGCTCGCGGTCAGCACGGCGACGCACCCTTCGACGAGTTCGAAGGACATTGTTGGATGGTTACATCGCATGATATGTTGGTAGACCCCTGTAGACAAAATCTGGAAGAGGGTAAAAAAGCTATTGGAGAAATCCAATGTCTTTACAGCTCCCAACATTGTGCAGGCCGGAGAACCGTTGGGAGACTTGTTCCATATTTCCGATGTCTTGGCCGGATAGTTTGCTAATATTTCAAGCCCAGACAACTATTCCATCCAATTCCTTTTCACAGCCTCAAGTCTAACCTCAAATATCTTTTTAGACTTGAACAATTACCATGGTCGCCAGTATATGAGTGCACGTTCAATTTGCGAACAGTGGCCTCATATGATACGAGGTTTCCATCCCTGGCTCGCCCCTTTGCTCTGCGCATGGCCGAGCACACAGGACGTCTAAGGGATTTTCTGTTATTCCGTTTTCATTACCACAGCTTTCCCCATGGCTCATACCACCTATAGTGGTATGCAAGGGGCTTACTGGTAGGCCCAAGGATCAATTCTTGCCCGTAGCCTTGAGAACCATGTCTGATCAACACTCCCACCATCGTCATAGCACCTTTGTGTTCACCGATGGACCCAAGTCCTCGGACGGAGTTGGAGCTGCTGCTGTCTTCCCATCTCAGACCGCATGGCTTCGCCTACTAAGTGCAGCTTCTGTTTTCACAGAGCAGAGCTTGTTGCCATTCTTACTGCACTCTGTTATTGCTCCTATGCCATCTTGTTGTCTTACGATTTTCTCTGACTCCCTTAGTTCTCTGGAGGCACTGAGTGCTTTTCGTTCTAGCCATCCGCTGGTTTCCAAGATCCAGCGGTGGCTTTTTTATCTTTCTTCAATTCACAAGATTTGTTTTTTCTGGGGGCCCAGTCACGTGGGCATCCCAGGTAATGAAAGGGAGGATGCTGCGGGGAAGGAGGCGGCATTATTGGGGAGACCCCCATCAGCCCCAGTCCCACTTCGTGATGTCTATCCTCTCATCACCGAATATGTAGTCGGCTTATAGCAGAAGATGTGGGATGAGCTTCCTCCCACCAAGCTCCATTCCATAAAACCTTCAGTCCTTCCATGGCCACGTACAATGAGACCACGTAGACTGGAAGTTATTTTGTGCCGACTGAGGATAGGCCATTGCCGCCTCACTCATGGGCACTTGATGAATGGGCAGCCCCCACCTTTGTGCAGCTGTCCATCCTTCACATCTTTGCCAAGTGTCCCCTTTTGAGAAATCTTGGGAGGAGGGTCTTCCCTTTCATGATTCTCTGTTTGTGCATCTATTGTTGAGCCATCTACAGTCTATGTCTTTATCCCTTGTTGAATTCTCAATAGTTTATTTTTGATATCCTTTTACACCCTTTAATGGTTTTAAATTCCTGTACTTCCACTTTATTCTCTCGATGTCTATATTTTTATTGAGAATTTTCATGCAAATTACCCGTCCTTGAATTTGGCTGCGGGCTAATCCGTTTGGGCTTTGCAGCATTTATTGATTCTCCTAGAGCGCTGCGGTCAGTAGAGTGTGACGCTCCTACTACGAGTCAGGTGGCTGCCTTCCCCCTTCCTCCCCTGGGGGTGTTCTTGAGACCCTAGGGGGTGGAGGGGCATTTAAAGGACCGTTTCTGCGGGATTCAAGGTTGGTTTTGGTTGCTACAGTCCTAGACCTTCGGGTGAGTATCTCATTGGGGGTCCGAATCCCAGGTGGTAGCCGCCATAGTCGAGCCCCCATCCAGTGGCTGGTCATACCCAATGTGGCCCCAGATCTCGCTTGTTTAAGCCCTGAGTTTTGGATTGTTTCGGGCCCCCCTTCTACAGCGCCCCATGTAGTCTCCTCTTTAGGTGAATCTCCCTTTCATTGATTTGATGATAACACTCCGCCCCCATCTTTAGGCAAACCGGTGGAGGAGTACCGGCGTCAGCTGGGTGCGTTCGGGGTAAGTGGGGACCTCGCCCTCCAGCAACTGGCGACGCTGTCCGGGGGCCAGAAGTCCCGGGTCGCCTTCGCGCTCATGTGCCAGGGCAACCCCAATTTCTTCATCCTCGACGAACCGACCAACCACCTGGACATTGAGACCATCGAGGCGCTCGGGGAGTCCATCAACAAGTTCAAGGTGGGTCTCTCTCTTCGAGGACGACCTTCTTGCTCAATCCCTTAGGAAGGTCGCCACATTCCCTAGGGGGGTCCACGGGGGGATAAGAGAGGAGGGATTGTGTGAATTTGGGGCTGTCTAAGAGTAGGTGTGTGATGTTATGTGGGCTGTGGTTGCATGTTAGGGTCGGCGCGAGGTTTATTCTGTGTTGGTATTGTTGGAGTATAGTGGAGTGGCCAGTAGATTATAGTGTGTGGTGGTTTCTTAGATCTAGAGCCATTATGGCGGATTGTTTTGGGGTGAGTGGTAAATATTTGGGTGGTGTGGAGAGTATTTATGATGGAAGCATGACCAGATGCTTGGTGGAATGCGAGGTTGTGTGAGGTCACTAATATCCTTATGGATGGAGTACTGAGTGAAGTATGTATGGGAAATGTTTGTACGATTTAGGAGGGATGGGTCTAGTGTTGTGGTTGAGAGTGAAATGGTTTTGGAAATGTCGATTGTAGCTTTTGACGGGGTGTGTGAAAGAATGGAGCTATAAAAAGAAAAGACTTAAGGTATTTTGGGGTGACATCCGAGTCCGTGGTGTCACCCTTGAACAAGTAGCGAAGTTCTATGAAGGATGAAGTGTATGTGATGGTGGTACAAATGAAGCGAATTGCGACCACAGTTTTTTAAATGAGAAGTCTATGGGTGTGAGTGTGGAATGTGCACGAAAGTATGTTGATGCATGTGTATGAGAGGGAAATTGTTATGGAGAGAGAGTAGTGTGAGTGTGTGGATAGAGGAAGGAAGGAGGGAAGGCTGATGGAGTATGAAGTGGATGGGGGGGATGAGGGGTAGTTTTGGTTGTGTTGATATGTGCCAACTCCACTGTTGTGGAAGAACTGGTAGATAACTATGGGTTTTTTCTTCTCGACGCGTGGGGTGTAGTGAGGTGAAATCCACCAGATGTTAGATCTAACGCCTCTTGTATTTGCTTGGCAGGGCGGTGTAGTGTTGGTGTCGCACGATGAGCGACTCATCCGGATGGTGTGCACGGAGTTGTGGGTGTGTGGCGACCGGACGGTGCGGTGCGTGGAGGGCGGCTTTGACGAATATCGGCGCGTCGTCGAGCAGCAAATCGAAGCCACCTTATAACCGAGACGCTCGTGGGGCCAGCAATAAACGCTTTATTGAAGGGGCCATACTTTTTATTATGCCAGGGTTTCGTTCGGGAGAGTTGCGCGAATTCCAGGGGCTTTGCGCCGTTCCTAGATTGGTTACCTCTTTGAAGGTGCACTTAGGTGACCAATTTCTCTACAATTTGGTCGTCTTTTGTGTGGTTTTGGTTCGGTTTATATATACCCTCTCCCATGCCACGCTGTTAAGGGGTTCCTGCCTTCTAGTTGGGTGGGGGGGGTCCACTTTCGCTTTCTTTCCTCCCATCTTCGCAGCACAACACACACTGTTCCAAGGATGAGGTTTGCACCACTCTCAAGGTCACCCCGATCGGAAGTTACCCACTCATCGTTGTCAGGGACGTCTCTGAACGGGTCTCGTCTTGACCTGTGAGCCAACAAAATAAAGCCCGCTATTCATAGGCAGAAGAGCCTTATGCCCTCAGATATGGTCGCAGAGGGGGGGGGGGTTGAGGCGTAAAACGCCTATCATATTAATTACTCCAAAACCCATAACTGCTCCGACCTAATATTTTCCAAGTAGCTTTCAGCTCCTTAAACTAAGGTAGGCGGAAAATGAGGACTCGATGAAGGGTGGCGCTAGTTTCTAATGGCAGTGGCCGAAGTCCTATAGTTACCATTACCACCAAGGCCTTTCTTCAGGTGTTGGGGAGGAAGGGCATTAAAATCAGCAGAGTCGCCCATGCTGTACCAGACACCCAAGGGAACATGGGTGAGAGGGGGTTTTATATGGATTGGGGCAAACAGGGTCAAAGGGTGTACGTGCCCTTCCTCAATATGCCAAGTGTTGTAGTCTAGGCGGGCACCCTCTTGCGGGTCAACCGGAGCCAAGAGGGAGAATTTTTTTTTTTTATAGAGCCCATCTGGCAACTACCCACTTGACATAAGTCGCCGAAAAACACGACAGCCTAGAACTAGGCTACTTAAAAAAAAAAAAAATAGGAAAACAACGATATAAATTGGAAAACTTAACAATCAGGAAGCAATCTCCGGCAGCGGGGGAAGGCCTCCCTCACCCTGGTGTAGAAGAGTGCAACCTACAAAAGAACAATATCAAACGAAAAACAAAAAGAACCTTAAATAAAGGGGAGAAGCCCGGCCTTCCCCCAAACCCCAAAAGTCAATGTGCACGCACTCGTCCCGAGCACAAGGGACAGGCGGTAACGACCCCGCCCATCCCGGTACCGGGACAGGTGTCGTGCGCGAAGATCACCCAAACTGGACACTCAACAAGAGTGTGCCGAACAGTCTGGGGGACGACGCAGTCGTCGCAATAGGGTGCAGGCGAGCGCTCCATTAAATAGCGATGCGTCACACGAGTGTGTCCGATTCGGAGACGACAGAAAGCAACCTGAAGCCGCCGCGGCATTGGGGGATAGGTCCATGGGAACAGTCGCGGCGCAATGGCACGCAACTTTAAGTTCCCTTCGACCGTCTCCCATCTTCTTTGCCAAGCAGTCCGAAGAGCTGCCCGTATTCCTGCCATGTAGTCGGTGTGAGGAAGAGCGAAACGCTGGTCCGGGCGCAGAGTCCTCGCGGACTCTTTGGCGCCCTCATTCCCCGCAATTCCTACATGTCCAGGAACCCAGCAGAAGATAATCTCGAACTCTGCCCGGCTCGCCAAAACCGTGGCGTCACGGATTTCGCGAACCAGGGGATGCGGAGATTCCAATGCCCCGAGAGCACTCAGGGCGCTTTGTGAGTCGCTATAGATCACAATCCGGTCTCCGAACCGGGCACGTCGCTAATCTCCCGTACCGAGTGGTCTATTGCCACCAGCTCGGCCGTGAAGACAGACGCAGCGCCTGGTAGAGCCCCGCTGACTTCAAACAGAGGGGATACGGCGTGGAAGCCGACCCCGTATACACTGGCACGGTTCCAGCGTGACACGATGTGTGCTCCAAAAAGGTCGAACGCAATACTCCCGGCGCAGGACAAGCTTTGGGAGCAGAGGCGTGGCGACAAATAGCCAAATGTGGTACCCTCCAGGGTGGCGTCCTGGGCAGAACCAGGGGCGCCACCGGCCCAAGAGCTATATCTACCTCTCGAAAGGAGTTTCCTGGCCCTAAACCCAAAGGGCTTAGGGTATGACTGGCGTCTCTCTGCGGCATAGGCACCATCGAGATCAGCTGCGGATGCAGAGCTGTTGGCGATTGAGAGAGGCGCCGGGCTCGCGCGTACAGGCGAGTGATGCACTGCACGCGGCGCAGAGCGAGTGGCATCTCCCCAGCATCGACCAACAGGCTCTCAATGGGGGAAGTGCGGAAGGCACCGGTCGCAAGGCGAAGGCCGGTGTGGTGGATCGAATCCACCTTCCGCAATAAACGCTCGGCTGCGGATGCATAAAACTCGCATCCGTAGTCGAGCTTCGAGCGAACACAGGATCGATAAAAAAGTAGGGCAGTAGCCCTATCAGCGCCCCAAGCGCTGAACGTCACGGAACGGAGAATGTCCATGGCGCGGGTACAAGAGACCCTAAGGCTGCGAATATGAGCCTCCCAGGTGAGGCGTCAGTCAAATACAAGACCAAGGAAACGGTGCGACTCAACCACATCCAGGCGCACCCCATTAAGAAACAAATCTGGGTCGGCGTGAAGCCGTGGATGGCGGCAGAAGTGCACCAGCTTAGTCTTCACCAAAGAAAACAGAAACCTGTGCGCTTCGGCATAGCGAGAGACTCGGTTCAATGCCTGTTGGAGTCGACGCTCCAGAGTTGGCATCTGGTCGTCCACGTAGAGCGTAGCGAGAACATCTTCCGGCAGCACCGAGGTGATGCCTTTGATGCTCAGGGCAAAGAGTGTGACACTGAGGACACTTTCCTGCGGGACACCCTTTTCCTGCTCCTTTGGGCCGGAGAGGGCTCCCCCCACCCGTACGCGGAATCGACGATCTCGCAAAAATTCAGATATAAACATTGGAAGGCGTCCCCTCGCCCCCATCGTGTGGAGAGTCTCCATGATACCGTATCGCCATGCGGTATCACAGGCCTTCTCCAGATCGAAAAACACCGTGGCGTAGTGCTGTCTACGAAGGAAAGCCTCGCAGACGGCATTTTCCAGTCGGAGCAGAGCATCCGACGTGGAGTGGAACTTGCGGAAGACAGATGGTCTCTGCTGTCCAGGAAAAAGGCTAATCTAACATTTACCAATTTCTCCATCAACTTGCACACGCAAGAGGTTAGAGAGATTGGGCGGAAACCGGTCGGAGTAGAGTGATCTCTCCCCGGTTTGCGAAAGGCAAGCACAGTAGCGATTCGCCAGGAGTCTGGGAGAAGACCTTCCACCCAGATCCTGTTGAACAAATCTAAGAGAAAGGCCATGCCTCGCTCTCCTAGGTGTCGAAGCATGGCGTACGGGACATCGTCCGGACCATGGGCGGTGTCCGCGCACGAAGCGAGAGCGGAACGCAACTCACTCACAGTAAACTTGTCGTTGAAGGGTTCTCCGCCTCTGGAGGTAAAGTCCAGCCGGCGGCCTGCAGCGACATGACGACGTGCATTGAATGCTGGCGGAGCAGAATCCCGGCTAGAGAATGCGGAAAAAGCGGTCGCTAAGGATTCCGCCACGGACTCGGGGTCCGAGATTGCGGTCCCATTCTCCTGAAGAACGGGAGGGGGGTCCTGCGAGAACTTGCCCCGAATCCTTTTGACTCTCTTCCACACCTCAGCTAAAGGAGGCATCCCGTTAAGTGAAGACACGTATGCCCGCCAAGAAGAGCACAACGAAATTCAGCGACAGTGAAATCGTTCGGGCGGCGCTTATAGCGCATGTAGGCATAACGCTTCTGTTTGAGGGCCGTCTCACACTCGGCCGACCACCATAGGAGTGGTCAGCGTGCAAAACGGCCAGACGTTCTAGGAATAGTAGTCAGACCCACGGCGAAGAGGTGGCTGGGGAAGAACTCAACGGCCTCATCTACCGACCTAAACTCCTCGACTGATATAGAGAATTCAGTCTTTTCCTGTAATGCAGGCCACCGCGCCGGCGCCAAGCATCCCCCAGCCCGGCCATTTCGCAGGGGTGGGGTCGCAAGACCCTTATACCCCGGGAGGGCAGGAAGGGGGCACACGCCTAGCATGGTTTCCTGCAAAAAGATAGCTAACGGGGAACGGGACGAGACGAGCCTCCGCAGCTCCTCCCAGTTGGCCCGGAGTCCACGGCAATTCCATTGAAGGAATATGCCCTCCAGGCATAGCTCGGAGGAGACACGGGGGCCCTCTTCGAACTGAAAACCCTCACGGGAATAGCTGTACGCTTTATGGGGGCAGAACCCACGGCGCTGTCGCCTTCGAGGACTTATTGGGGGAGGTTGGGCTTGCCATGCGAGTCTTTTCCTCCCTCCGCCTCGAAACCTTAGGCGGGCGTTGCGGCTTCGGAGGCAGGGGTCCCTCTTTTCGAGGAACCACCGTCTCCGAGCCACTCGCTCTACCTCGGGGCGTATGCGAAGGAGCCGAAGCTCCTTTGTTGCTGTCCTCCTTTCGATGGACAACTTTAGGAACCCTGGAAGATGGTCTAGCGACCATCTTCAGGGGTGTTGCCTCGTGTGAGTCTAACGACTCGGTGGAGGCGCGTCACCGTTTCGCCTCACGGATAACGGTCACGCTGGGGGAAGAGGGGGGAGCCCTGGTTTTAGCCGGGGCTGGGTATGAACCCTTTTTGCCGCCAGCTTTACCAGGGAAGCGCCCGGGTTGGGTAGAGCCCGCAGAAGGGCTCCGAATGGGCGCGGAAACAACTGTGCTCGTTGGCCTGGATGGGCCAGAAGCAGAGGGTGCCTTTCTAACTATTGAGGCATATGACGTCCCAGGCAGAGCCGGGCGCGCCAGGACCAAGTCCTTAGCCTCGCAGAATGAGAGTCGAACCTGGGCCTGAACGGACAGGATTTCTTTCTCAAGGAGATATGCGCCACATTGCTTCGAAGAAGCAGGGTGCGGTTCTCCGCAATTGACACACTTGGCCACACACGTTTTGACTTATCGTGTGCGACCTTGGAGCAATTTACACAGACTTCGGCTGACCCCGACTTTGCACGTCTACATGAGCGATTTGTATGGCCGAAGCGGTGAAAGTAATAGCACCGCCACGGCAGTGGCACTAATGCCGGCACGCACCGACTCAAGGAGCTTGTCACAGTCGAACGTGACGAAGAGTGTAGGGGTGGGTCTCGAGACCCATCCCTGTTTCTCATCACACGTTCGACCTTGACCGCCCCATGGTCGGCCAGCTCTAGGGTGATGTCCTCAATGGAGTAGTCAACGAGTTACCTCGCATAAACTACTCCTTTCACAAAGTTCATGGTAGAGTGCGGCGTCACACTCACCGGGGTGCCATGAAGTGTCCGAAGAGCACTTATCTTGGCCGCCTCGGCGGGATTCGCCGCATTCGCCAGAAGGCTCCCGTCCGAGAAACGGGTTACCTTCGGCTCTCTATCAATTGCACTAGCTAATCCTCTCCTCTGATGGATCATGTTGCCCTTGGACAACATGGTGCCATGGAGCGAATAACGAGGAAGCGCTTGAAGCCAGCGGGCTCGAAAACGCCAGGCAACCTCTGAATCAGGGGCCCCGATGTCATCGAGGCTCCACCCTGTGCACTCTTGGTCTTAGTCAGGGGCTCCGCACACGGGGGAGTGGAGGAACCGGAGGTGCCGATCTTGGCTTGGTCGCCTACCAAAGTGGCAGCAGACCCATCCGTTCCCGCAGCCCCCGCGGATGGAGAGGAGCCCCGAGTCTTCTTCGTCTTTTTAGTATTTTTCTTTTTAGGAGAGGAGGGCGGGGAATAAACCCGCTTCTCACCTCCGCCGGCAGAAGCCCCCATGCCAGATGGGCCGGCCTCAGCCAGGTCCCTCTCCGAAATGGAGAAGGTCCTGGTCGTCGTAGGGGCACCTGTCGGAGGAGATCCCTCCCCTCCTTTTACTGCTTCGGAGCCCTCGGCCGTTTGAGGGGGACCTTGCATAGGGGCGGATTCGGGTTCGGTGCTTGGCGCCGAGCCCGGATTCCCCCCCATGGAAGGCTCTACCATCTGAGGCTGGGTCTCCTCAAAGACCATGTCTATCACAGGAGGGGCCTCCAGTTGACCATCCCCTCCCAGGACATCGCAGGTCCCCTTGGCAGTATTGTCACTAGTCAGGTGGTGTGGCGAGGCACAGGCCTTGACCCCAGCAAGGTTTAAAATTCTTGCCAGCAGGTCTTTTGAGGGAAGCGACCGAAGGGGCCTGGCTTCCCTCTCCCCCCTAAGGGGGTTTGCCCTACCGAGCCGCTTGCACGAGGGGCGGTCGGCAATGGGCTGCCTGCTGGCTTTCTTGGCAGTCCCCTTAGAAAGCAAAGAGGGACTGCCGCTGGAGATAGGGAGGTGCCCGAAAGCACCTCCAGAGAAGGGGGTGAGGGGGAGTCCCCTACACCCGTAGGCGTTAAAGAATTATGGAGGGTCCCTTGCGCAAGCACAAGGGGGGGGACCTCCATTTTCTCGGTGGAGCTGCCCGAGGGCGGCTTCGTTGATTTTCTTGGGGAAGTTGGGGGTTGGGTTTTTTTGTTTTTTTTTTTGTCATTCATGGGCATGGTGACCCTCTTTTTATTACGGGACGCAATAGCTCATCACCTCTCGCAGTTGCCCGCACTGCGAGAGGTGCTTACAAGCCCGGCAGAGCCAGGCGCCGCCATTCGGGACCACCCCTCCCGCCTGGTGGCCTGGCAGTCCTTCGGCATGGCGGCTCCACCTTGAACACGGCGTAAAAAATATAGGTTGTGAAGAGGAGAGGAAACGGGATGTGAGGAAGGTATGGGTGGGGATGAAGCAGGTTGTTAAAAAAAACCCATCCCGAACCGGAGCTGAGGGGTTAGGGAACAATGTCCACTCCCCCCTCAGCCCCGATCCGGGGTGGTTGGCTTGAGAAGAAGGTCAGCATTCTACCCTGTGAAATTAGAGGCTGACCAGAGAAAGTTGTGGGAGAGGTTGTATGAAAAGCGACGAGGTAGAGGAGAAATCGGGCTATCTGAAGGAAGGAAGAGAGGCTAAGCTGGGGCCGGACGGAGTGCTGGATCCCGTCAGCACGGCGGCCAGGATGGCAAATCGCCGCGCCCCTTACGGGGGTTTATATGGGAGTCAAACTCTGACTACCTAGAGAATCCCCACTTTAAGCCCCCCCCCCATTTGTAAGAGCTATGCCCAGCACAGGCCACCCAAGACTTAAGAGGAGAGCAGAGACCTCCTTCCGGTGGGGCTCCCAGGAAGGACGGCTAAATACTTCTCATTATAAGGCTGAGGTCCCTTGTGAGAGGAAGAAGAGGGTTCACTTCCCTCTCCAGAAGAGAGTACTAAGGGGGGTTCCTCTTTCCCTGGATGGAGGGGTCCCCCTGTCCATTTGGGCTGAGGGTAAGGGTCACGTTGGCATCCGGATTTCTTCTCTGGTCAAAAGAGACCATTTCTAGGAGTAAAACGAGCGAGCTGCTGTAGCTGGATGACGTCGTCGGAGCCCTCTCAGCGAGATGCTACCTGGCCTTTTCGAGCCCGCCGGCTTCAAACGTTTTCTTGCCATTCGTTGCATTACCAATGGCTGGCGGGATGAGCACTCTATAAGGAGAGTTGCATTCTCTTCCCAAGCTCCCCGAGTAGTATCCGCTTTTGGCTATTCTAGCTGTTATTTCCCTTCCCTTCCCCATGATCCTCCTCGACAACTAAGCCCCATCCTGAAGGCCGTAGAGAAGGAAACTGTGGTGACCTTGAGGCTCCCGGAGGTCGAGAAGCTGTCTCCCCCCATCCTGCAGCTGGACGAGGTCACCTTCGCCTACTCCCCCGCACGCCCCATCTTCACTAAGGTCGACCTCAACGCCACGATGGAGTCCCGGATATGTATCGTGCGTATCGCCCGAGTCATTAGTATAAAGATTAGAATGACGAGCGCCCGAGGAGCTAGTATAAAGATCAGAATGACGATTGCAACACCAGGGGTCGGTGTTGTATTTACCCCCCTGTCCCTACAGCCCCTATCATCCTAGATTTTAGTGACGGCATCTCTCCCTATACAGTCGTGGGGGAGGAGATCTCCCAATTTGATAATGAAATCCCCATAAAGATCAGCGGGACAATCGATGACAAGCCTATGATGATAAGGGTTGGTTTTCATTTAGGGGGGAAGCATGGAACCCCTTGTCCCCCAGGGGAGGAGCACCTATTTGAGGTCCCCGGTGTGTGTGGATATGGAGGGTCCTTTGTTTGATTGGAGGGGGGGGAGGTAAATGTTGTGTGAAGGGGGGCTAGCTCCCTACATGCGCTGAAGTTTTGTGTCCTGGCTGGGTTTGAACCCGCTACCTTGGCGTTGGAAGTCCAACGTCTTGTCCTATCGACCGTAGAGACAGAGGGTCCCATCATAGTGGTCCCCCCGAATGGGGTCTCCTTATAATTGAGTACATTGCCCACCCTGTAGTTCGTAATGCCCGCAATTGCGTGCCCTCCCTGCCCCACCACCCGCAGGAGGATCGGCGGCGTTATATGTCGTGCCGGAGACGCCCTCGGTGACTTCCCTCCTGCCTCGGGGTGGAATTTATCCCGTTGGTTACGTCAGTGGTTTCTAGAATTAAAATAATTCCCCCTTCACTTTGCAGGTGGGTGAAAATGGCGCCGGCAAAACCACCCTGTTGAAGATCCTGCTTGGGGACCTGGAGCCCCAAAAAGGACAACGCTCCTGCCATAGGTAAAGTAGAACCCCCGAGAGGTGGTCTGTCCGCGGAGGATCTTACGCGAGTGCGGGGCCTCTGTTTGGGCCGTAGAGTTTGTTGGAAGAGGCCGGGTATCCGAGCTTGGAGGCTGACGGTGTCCTTAGGTCCTTGGGAGAGGGGGGCGGATATGGATCCCCCACTAGACGCCTTCCCCTCTTTAATGGGGCGGCGCTGCTCCTCCCCCCACCCCCGCCTGTCTAATCCGTGGCCTCGAACCCGTTGACAGGTCGTTGCGGGTCGCCTACTTCACCCAGCACCACGTCGACCAGCTGGACATGCGCCTCTCACCCGTCTCGCTCCTCCAGAGCAAATGCCCCGGTGGGTGGTTGTCTTCTTCTTCTTTTCTCTAAATTTAAAACCAACGAGTGCATCTTCACGTCGAAGGTAGAGATGGGTAGGGTAGGCTCCACTACTGCTTGGGGGGGGGGGCTTGCCCCTCCTCTGCAGTGAAGGTCGACGGAGTGAGAAGAATAGATGTATAGCCGCAGGGGATTGTGAGGGTTCACTACTTCAGGCACTGGGGCTTGGAGGGCACGCTATTTCCCCAGGTTTTAGTTGTAGCGGGGGGGGGTATTATATTCCTGCTATGACACCCCCACCCCCCGCTACGGGATAATAGGAATAATGAAAATGCAAGTTTGGAGAGGTTTAAAGGAAGACCTGTTTCTCGTAGAGCTTCCGTAGGGGCGCGGCGATTTGCCATCCTGGCCGCCGTGCTGACGGGACTCGGCGCCCCCTCCGATCCCAGCTTAGCCCCTCTTCTCCTTCCTTCAGTTTTCGTTTCAATTATTTCTATTCTTCTTTCCAACTCCTCTTGCTATTGTTTCCTTTCTGCTTCTCCAAAATACCCATTGTTCGTTAGCTTTAGGTTTTTATTTTTAACAGGTTAGTTTAGTTATTTAGTACCTTAGATACCTTCTTTTACATTCTTGTCTTTTTTTCTTCTTTCTTTCTCACTTCTCCTTTTCTTTTTCTGTTTCGACAGAAGTTGCGACTATGGCTTTGTGGGCCCCATAGTCGCTTGGTACTCGACCAGGCTACGCTTTTGGACTGATCCTTTCTTACTTATGCCTCTGTACGGGTCGACGGATGCGTCCACTGGGGGGCATCGTCTGCAGGACATTTAACACCAGTAAAGCTGTTATCCGATCGGGATAGTTAATAGATTACAATGTTGACAGGCTGGTATCAAAACTTACTAATCAGAAGGTTGTAAGTGCCAACCGCATTTCCAGGTTTGTGAATGGCGCTAGGTTACCTACCGCCACCATAATCCTGACCATCAAAACCCACGACGCTGTTTCCATTGCCAACGCTTTGGCCATGAGGGCAAGTTTTGTAAACAGGCAAAGGTTGTGTGTGAATTGTGGATCGGATGATCACGGGACGCCCTGTTCTCAACAGCCGTGGTGCCCTAACTGTGGTGAACACCACCTTGCAACATCACAGCAATGCACTTTCTTTCTCTATGAGAGAGAAGTCATTGCCATTAGAAACAAGAACAGGGTCAGTTTTAAAGAGGCCAGAAGAAGAGTAAAGGAGATGTATGTCTAACCTGGTGTGAGCTTTTCTGATGCTCTGCGTTCTACCAGGCCAAAGAAAGGGAGAAGCCAGAGACCTCCTAGTGGTTTTGTTGTGCCTGACGAGGTAAAAAGTCCTCCCGTCCTCGTGATGAACACTCCTGGTCAGCACCTAACAGTGCTTCTGAGTTTACCAACAAGAAGAGGAACCTTCCATCCTCTCTTGGTTCCCCAATTGTGTTTAAGCACCTTGCTCCCGCTCCAGAACATGTGGATGTTGATCATGTTGGTCCTCAGGTGGTATCCATTCCACCTCTAGACATTCACCCTGCCCCTAAAGGACAAGCTCTTCTTCAGCTCCATTTTTTTTTTTTTTTTTTTTTATAGAGCCCATCTGGCAACTACCCACTTGGGCATAAGTCGCCGAAAAACACGACAGCCTAGAATTAGGCTACTTTAAAGTTAAAATATGAAAACTTAACAATCAATATAAATTGGAAAAACTTAACAATCGAAGCAATCTCCGGCAGCGGGGGGAGGTCCCCCTCACCCCGGTGCAGGAGAGTGCAACCTAAAACAAAACAATAACAAAAAAAGGAACCTTAAATAAAGGGGAGAAAGCCGGCCTCCCCCAAAAAGTCAATAAGTCCACCAGTCATGGTGCACGCACTCGTCCCGAGTACAAGGGACAGGCGGTAGCGACCCCGCCCATCCCGGTACCGAGACAGGTATCGTGCGCGAAGATCACCCAGACTGGGACATTCGACAAGAATATGCCGAACAGTCTGGGGGACGACGCAGTCGTTGCAATAGGGCACATGCGAGCGCTCCACCAAGTAACGATGCGTCACACGAGTGTGTCCGATTCGAAGACGACAGAAAGCAACCTGAAGCCGCCGCGGCATTGGGGGATAGGTCCATGGGAACAGTCGCGGCGCAATGGCACGCAACTTTAAGTTCCCCTCGACCGTCTCCCATCTTCTTTGCCAAGCAGTCCGAAGAGCTGCCCGTATTCCTGCCATGTAGTCGGTGTGAGGAAGAGCGAAACGCTGGTCCGGTCGCAGAGTCCTCGCGGACTCTTTGGCGCCCTCATCGGCGCGCTCATTCCCCGCAATTCCTACATGTCCAGGAACCCAGCAGAAGATAATCTCGACATCTGCCCGGCTCGCCAAAACCGTGGCGTCACGGATTTCGCGAACCAGGGGATGCGGAGATTCCAATGCCCCGAGAGCACTCAGGGCGCTTTGTGAGTCGCTATAGATCACAATCCGGTCTCCGAACCGGGCACGTCGCGTAATCTCCCGTACCGAGTGGTGTATTGCCACCAGCTCGGCCGTGAAGACAGACGCAGCGCCTGGTAGAGCCCCGCTGACTTCAAACAGAGGGGATACGGCGTGGAAGCCGACCCCCTCTTGGGACTTGGAGCCATCCGTATACACTGGCACGGTACCAGCGTGACACGATGTGTGCTCCAAAAAGATCGAACGCAATACTACCGGCGCAGTACAAGCTTTGGGAGCAGAGGCGTGGCGACAAATAGCCAAATGTGGTACCCTCCAGGGTGGCGTCCTGGGCAGAACCAGGGGCGCCACCGGCCCGAGAGCTATATCTACCTCTCGAAGGAGTTTCCTGGCCCTAAACCCAAAGGGCTTAGGGTATGACTGGCGTCTCTCGGCGGCATAGGCACCATCGAGATCAGCTGCGGATGCAGTGAGAGCTGTTGGCGACTGGGGGGGGCGCCGGGCTCGCGCGTACAGGCGAGTGATGCACTGCACGCGGCGCAGAGCGAGTGGCATCTCCCCAGCATCGACCAACAGGCTCTCAATGGGGGAAGTGCGGAAGGCACCGGTCGCAAGGCGAAGGCCGGTGTGGTGGATCGAATCCACCTTCCGCAATAAACGCTCGGCTGCGGATGCATAAAACTCGCATCCGTAGTCGAGCTTCGAGCGAACAAAGGATCGATAAAAAAGTAAGGCGGTAGCCCTATCAGCGCCCCAAGCGCTGAACGTCACGGAACGGAGAATGTCCATGGCGCGGGTACAAGAGACCCTAAGGCTGCGAATGTGAGCCTCCCAGGTGAGGCGTCGGTCGAATACAAGACCAAGGAAACGGTGCGACTCAACCACATCCAGGCGCACCCCATTAAGAAACAAATCTGGGTCGGGGTGAAGCCGTGGATGGCGGCAGAAGTGCACCACCTTAGTCTTGGCCAAAGAAAACCGAAACCTGTGCGCTTCGGCATAGCGTGAGACGCGGTTCAATGCCTGTTGGAGTCGGCGCTCCAGAGTTGGCATCTGGGCCGCGCCAAAAGAGATCGAAAGGTCGTCCACGTAGAGCGTAGCGAGAACATCTTCCGGCAGCACCGAGGTGATGCCGTTGATGCTCAGGGCAAAGAGTGTGACACTGAGGACACTTCCCTGCGGGACACCCTCTTCCTGCTCCTTTGGGCCGGAGAGGGCTCCCCCCACCCGTACGCGGAATCGACGATCTCGCAAAAATTCAGATATAAACATTGGGAGGCGTCCCCTCGCCCCCATCGTGTGGAGAGTCTCCATGATACCGTATCGCCATGCGGTATCATAGGCTTTCTCCAGATCAAAAAACACCGTGGCGTAGTGCTGTCTACGAAGGAAAGCCTCGCAGACGGCATTTTCCAGTCGGAGCAGAGCATCCGACGTGGAGTGGAACTTACGGAAGCCGCACTGTGCAGAAGACAGATGGCCTCCGCTGTCCAGGAAATAGGCTAATCTAACATTTACCAATTTCTCCATCAACTTGCACACGCAAGAGGTTAGAGAGATTGGGCGGAAACCGGTCGGAGTAGAGTGATCTCTCCCCGGCTTGCGAAAGGCGAGCACAGTAGCGATTCGCCAGGAGTCTGGGAGGAGACCTTCCACCCAGATCCTGTTGAACAAATCTAATAGAAAGGCCATGCCTCGCTCACCCAGGTGTCGAAGCATGGCGTACGGGACATCGTCCGGACCATGGGCGGTGTCCGCGCACGAAGCGAGAGCGGAACGCAACTCACTCACAGTAAACTTGTCGTTGAAGGGTTCTCCGCCTCTGGAGGTAAAGTCCAGCCGGCGGCCTTCCGCGACATCACGACGTGCATTGAATGCTGGCGGAGCAGCATCACGGCTAGAGAATGCGGAAAAAGCGGTCGCTAAGGATTCCGCCACGGACGCGGGGTCCGAGATTGCGGTCCCATTCTCCTGGAGAACGGGAGGGGGGTCCTGCGAGAACTTGCCCCGAATCCTTTTGACTCGCTTCCACACCTCAGCTAAAGGGGTCTTCCCGTTAAGTGAAGACACGTATGCCCGCCAAGAAGAGCGGCGGGCGTGCTTCGAAATATACCGGAACCTAGCCCTAGCCCGACGAAATTCAGCGACGGTGAAATCGTTCGGGCGGCGCTTATAGCGCATGTAGGCATAACGCTTCTGTTTGAGGGCCGTCTCACACTCGGCTGACCACCATGGGAGTGGTCGGCGTGCAAAACGGCCAGACGTCCTAGGAATAGTAGTCAGGCCCACGGCGATGAGGTTGCCGGAGAAGAACTCAACGGCCTCATCTACCGACCTAAACTCCTTGACTGAGATAGAGAATTCAGTCATTTCCTGAAATGCAGGCCACCGCGCCCGCGCCAAGCACCACCGAGGTGGTCTCTCAGGCGGCAGTTGCCCTGAAAATGATATTTGAATGGGAAAGTGATCACTACCATGGAGGTCATCGACCACCCCCCAATCAAAATCAGGCTGTGCATCCGAAGAGCACAAAGATAGGTCAAGGCAAGAAAATGAAGCGGTTCTCGGACAGTGATGCGTAAACTCATCCACGTTTAGGACACCCATCTCAAGCTCTTCGATCAGATCGGCAAGGACTTGTCCCCTGGGATTTATGGTGTAATCTCCCCAGAGAGGATGCCTGCCGTTCAGATCTCCAAGCAAGAGATAGGGCCTCGGCAACCGTGCCACGACGCGGCGAAAGTCCCCCGCGTCGAAGTCAGCTGACGGTGGAATGTACGCAGAAATGATAGTATACCTCCTATCCAGGTGCAGCTGCACAGCCACTGCCTGAAAGGAGGTATCTAAAGAGAAAGGAAGAACGGAGACATCATGCCGGGTGTAAACCGCGCATCCCCCAGCCCGGCCGTCCCGCGGTGGTTGGGTCGCAAGACCCTTATACCCCGGGAGGGCAGGCAGGGGGCACGCGCCTAGCATGGTCTCCTGCAAAAAAATAGCTAACGGGGAACGGGATGAGGCGAGCCTCCGCAGCTCCTCCCAGTTGGCCCGGAGTCCACGGCAATTCCATTGAAGGAATATGCCCTCCAGGCCTAGCTCGGAGGAGACGCGGGGGCCCTCCTCGAATTGAAGACCCTCACGGGAATGGCCGTACGCTTCCCGGGGGCAGAACCCCGGGCGCTGTTGGCCGGACAAAGCGCTGAAGGCGCTGTCGCCTTCGAGGACTTATTGGGGGAGGTTGGGCTCGCCATGCGAGTCTTTTCCTCCCTTCGCCTCGAAACTTTAGGCGGGCGTTGCGGCTTCGGAGGCGGGGGGCCCTCTTTTCGAGGAACCACCGTCTCCGAGCCACTCGCTCCACCTCGGGGCGTGGGCAAAGGGGCCGAAGCTCCTTTGTTGCTGTCCTCCTTTCGGGGAACAGCTTTAGGAACCCCGGAAGATGGCCTAGCGACCATCTTCAGGGGTGTTGCCTCCTGTGAGTCTAACGACTCGGTGGAGGCGCGTGGCCGTTTCGCTTTACGCGAAACGGTCACGCTGGGGGAAGAGGGGGGAGCCCTGGTTTTAGCCGGGGCAGGGTATGAACCCTTTTTGCCGCCAGCTTTACCAGGGGAGCGCCCAGGTTGGGTAGAGCCCACAGAAGGGCTCCGAATGGGCGCGGAAACAACCGTGCTCGTTGGCCTGGATGGGCCAGGAGCAGAGGGTGCCTTTCTAACTATTGAGGCATATGACGTCCCAGGCAGAGCCGGGCGCGCCAGGACCAAGTCCTTTGCCTCGCGGAATGAGAGTCGATCCTGGGCCTGAACGGCCAGGATTTCTTTCTCAAGGAGATATGCACCACATTGCTTCGAAGAAGCAGGGTGCGGCTCTCCGCAATTGACACACTTGGCCACACACGATTTGGACTTATCGTGTGCGACCTTGGAGCAATTTACACAGACTTCGGGTGACCCCGATTTTGCACGTCTACATGATCGATTCGTATGGCCGAAGCGGTGGCAGTAATAGCACCGCCGCGGCAGTGGCACGAATGCCTTCACGCGGTAGCGGTACCAACCGGCACGCACCGACTCAGGGAGCTTGTCACAGTCGAACGTGACGAAGAGTGTAGGGGTGGGTCTCGAGGCCCCTCCCTGTTTTCTCATCACACGTTCGACCTTGACCGCCCCATGGTCGGCCAGCTCTAGGGTGATGTCCTCAATGGAGTAGTCAACGAGTTCCCTCGCATAAACTACTCCTTTCACAAAGTTCATGGTAGAGTGCGGCGTCACACTCACCGGGGTGCCATGAAGTGTCCGAAGAGCACTTATCTTGGCCGCCTCGGCGGGATTCGCCGCATTCGCCAGAAGGCTCCCGTCCGAGAAACGGGTTACCTTCGGCTCTCTACCAATTGCACTAGCTAATCCTCTCCTCTGATGGATCATGTTGCCCTTGGACAACATGGTGCCATCAGTGGAGCGAATAACGAGGAAGCGTTTGAAGCCAGCGGGCTCGAAAACGCCAGGTAACCTCTGAATCAGGGGCCCCGATGTCATCGAGGCTCCGCCCTGTGCATTCTTGGTCTTAGTCGTAGTCAGGGGCTCCGCACACGAGGGGGTAGAGGGGCCGGATGTGCCGATCTTGGCTTGGTCGCCTACCAAAGTGGTAGCAGACCTATCCGTCCCCGCAGCCCCCGCGGATGGAGAGGAGCCCCGAGTCTTCTTCGTCTTTTGAGTCTTTTTAGTCTTTTTCTTTTTAGGAGAGGAGGGCGGGGAATGAACCCGCTTTTCACCTCCGCCGGCAGAAGTCCCCAGGCCAGATGGACCAGCCTCAGCCAGGTCCCTCTCCGAAATGGAGAAGGTCCTGGTTGTCGTAGGGGCACCTGTCGGAGGAGATCCCTCCCCTCCTTCTACTGCCTCGGAGCCCTCAGCCATTTGAGGAGGACCTTGCATAGGGGCGGATTCGGGTTCGGTGCTTGGCGCCGAGCCCGAATTCCCCCCCATGGAAGGCCCTACCGTCTGGGGCTGGGTCTTCTCAAGGACCATGTCTATCACAGGAGGGGCCTCCAGTTGGCCATCCCCTCCCAGAACATCGCAGGTCCCCTTGGCAGTATTGTCACTAGTCAGGTGGTGTGGGGAGGCACAGGCCTTGACCCCAGCAAGGTTCAAAATTCTTGCCAGCAGGTCTTTTGAGGGAAGCGACCGAAGGGGCCTGGCTTCCCTCTCCCCCCTAAGGGGGTTTGCCCTACCGAGCCGCTTGCACGAGGGGCGGTCGGCAATGGGCTGCCTGCTGGCTTTCTTGGCAGTCCCCTTAGAAAGCAAAGGAGGGACTGCCGCTGGAGATAGGGAGGTGCCCGAAAGCACCTCCAGAGAAGGGGGTGAGGGGGAGTCCCCTACACCCGTAGGCGTAGGAGAGGAGTAAGCCTCCTCTCCGGTTAAAGAATTGTGGAGGGTCCCTTGCGCAAGCACAAGGGGGGGGACCTCCATTTTCTCGGTGGAGCTGCCCGAGGGCGGCTCCGTAGATGTTTTTGGGGAAGTTGGGGGTTGGGGGTTGGGGTTTTTGTTTTTTTTCATACATGGGCATGGTGACCCTCTTTTGATTACGGGACGCAATAGCTCATCACCTCTCGCAGTTGCCCGCACTGCGAGAGGTGCTTACAAGCCCGGCAGAGCCAGGCGCCGCCATTCGGGACCACCCCTCCCGCCTGGTGGCCTGGCAGTCCTTCGGCATGGCGGCTCCACCTTGGACACGGCGTAAAAAATATAGGTTGTGAAGAGGAGAGGAAAAGGGATGTGAGGAAGATGTGGGTGGGGATGAAGCAGGTTGTTAAAAAAACCCCATCCCGAACCGGAGCTGAGGGGTTAGGGAACAATGTCCCCCCCCCCCCTCAGCCCCGATCCGGGGTGGTTGGCTTGAGAAGAAGGTCAGCATTCTACCCTGTGAAATTAGAGGCTGACCAGAGAAAGTTGTGGGAGAGGTTGTATGAAAAGCGACGAGGTAGGGGAGAAATCGGGCTATCTGAAGGAAGGAAGAGAGGCTAAGCTGGGGCCGGACGGAGCGCTGGATCCCGTCAGCACGGCGGCCAGGATGGCAAATCGCCGCGCCCCTTACGGGGTCTTCAGCTCCAAAGCCAGTTATCACTCCCCCCCCCCCTTGTTGATACTGCTTTGGAATTCCTTCAATCCCTGAATGAGAAGGAACCAACCTTTGCTCCTCCCCAGGGGCCAGCTGTTGTGGAGGTTACCCCCTCATCTGAGGACGACTCTCAAAAACTGACTATACATCTGTCTCTATCAGCATCAAATTCACAACATTTGCCAATGTCCTCGCCACCACCATCCCAACCAATACCACCAGCTGTGTCAACATCATCCGTTCCCTCGACACCTGAACTGACCCCGGGAGTTGCTTCAATCTCGGATGGATAAGTTGGATTTTAGCCAGTTATTTGAGTTGGAAGGTTGTAATAGGACTAGGGGGTCACCACTTAAAAAACAAAGGTGCAGGTTGGATGTTAAAAAAAAGTTTTTTTCACCAATAATGTGGTAGATTACTGGAATAGTTTGCAATCTGAGACGGTAGACAGTCCAAACTTGAATGTTTTCAAACGCACATTCGATGATTATATGGGGAAGGGGTATATTCTGGACTCATTCCTGTGGATGCAGTTTTTATTATTGTATATTATGATCGATTTGGATTTTGACGAGTCTTGATGATAATGTTTTTTGTTTTTGACACATTCCTGTGTATGGTTCTAATTGTATGTTGTAGATGCATGATTTGACATAATCCTATGGTGTATATTCAATGGCTTCCTGATTACAAACAGAAGTATTTGCTTCTAGTCATTATCTTAAAGTTTATCAAGAAATGTCTTCTGGAATTTGGTCCCATTCCATCAAATCCTCATTCGATAAAGGAATATTTTCATTTAATCCATACTTTTCTTTGAGAAATAATAAAGTATCGTCGTTTTTATATTCATCTGTGGTGAGATTTCCTTATTTAATGTGTGATTTATAACATCCTCCGAGCGAGCTTTATCTATTTTTAAAGACGCTTTCCTTTTAAGAATAAACTCTGTCGAGTCTTTTGCAAATGATTTTGCATTGTCTTATGAGAACACTTTTGTTTGTTTGTTTATTCCAAAATGATATGTAACATGCTTTGATTGAGTAAAAGATCTTTTTAGTTTTGTGAAGATGAGAGTTTTCTTTTATCATCATCATAATCAATGAACTCTTACATCACAAATACTAAAAAAAAAGGGTGAAGGCATGACTTTTTTCACCACTCTCAAAGCAAATCTTTTTTTTATATTATCTTTCCAAATGGATCTCGTTATTTTTCCTTCATTCCCAAGGAAAGTATTTTTGCTTTATTACCCTTATTTTCTTTTGTTAAATAAAATGTTAAACAAAGAAGGTAAGAAATATATACAGAATAATCAAGAAGCAAGATATATTTTTAAAATAAATTATAAAGAAATCATACATTAATAATAAAAATCATCTTTAATGAATATCTGGAAACTTATCCACAGCCTCAATCCAGACCTAATTGAAAGATTTAACAAAACTTGCTACAATAAAAATATATTGCCCAACTTTATCTAATCATATATATGTATATAAGGAAAATGTATAAATTTTTACTATTAAAATCCAAAAAGAATATAAAAACACTTAAACATTAATATATCTTTTAATTATTTATTTTTTTAACCTTATATTCAACGAAGAAAAAACCCAAACATTTTTCCATTACTAATGTAAATCAATAAATTTCTCTATGTTTTTTGGAGTTATTGATGCATAATTTAAATTAGATTCTCTAATTTTACTTACACACAAACATTGTAAAGGACGTACTTTATTGAAATATTCACTAACAGAATCATATATATATTTATCTAACTTAAGTATATCTTTAAAGGTGGTTTGATATTTAGTTTTCCAATCAATATGAGATCCGGCGTCTAATAAAAATTTTAGACATTTAATATAGTCATCCCTTTCCAAATTATAATTATGAATATGATGAAGAACAGGTGGATTATCAACATGCTTAGCAAGTGTATGTAAGGGAGTATCACCTATAGCATTTTTTACATCCATTTGAATAGAAATTTCTTTAATAAAAAATTGTATTATTTTTAATATTTTCCCATAATGGAATTCACCTTCTGTAAGACGTTTTGGATCTACTACATAATGAAGAAAAGTATTCTTTTCCTCAACATTATCTGTTAGCCCTAAAATAAAATAATTTCTCAAAACACCTTTTAAGACTAAATCTTCAAATAATGATGGCATATCTTCCATATACATATAAAAAATCGCATACATAATATGAAAACTTGCACCTACACATTTTATCAATTTGGTTATTGATTTTAAAATCTTTTGTATATTGTCAGTAGTTAAAAGCTTTTTTTCTGGGTATATTTTACAATATAATAAAAAGTATAAAAAAGGATCCACAAGAAGAACCAAATCAAAATCATCATTCAAATTATCAACAAAAAATAGCCAAAGATTTTTCCAATGTTGCGTTTCTCTTAAACGTTCATCCATTTTGGAAATTAACAAAGAAAGGTCCTTAAAATTAATAATCAAGCGTTTTGTGTTAATGTCCTGTCGGTTGGATTCAAATACAAACAATGTTAAAAATATTAATGTGTTTTCCGATAAACTTTCTAAATTCTTTAAATCCTTAATCGATATGCCATGATTATTTCCAAAGAGGTATTCTGAGGATTTAATCGACATTGCCCTTTGCCAATATGTAATACAATTTTCCTTTTTGTTGAAATTAAATATACTAATACATCCAAAAAATGCATATATTTGGAAAACTGTTTCAGAATTATATTGACGGGAAAAAGACTTTTTCTCTATAATTCTTAAATTAATGAAAGCACATTCGGGAGACCATTGTAAATGTACATCTTCCGGTATATCCATTCTACCCCAATTTCGAAGTTTAATTCCACAATTAAAACATTGGACATAATCAGAAAAATTATGATAATAAAATCCAGCTTGAGAGAGCTCGTTTGGAGTTTGAACAGGTCGTTCTGGCCAATTTTTAAAAGTCGCTAAACGCGTCTGAAAATCAGAATATTTTCTCTCATAGTTATCATATTTTATCATATTGGAATATTCTCTCTCATTGTTATCATATATAATCATATCAGAATATTCTCTTTCATTGTTATCATATTTTATAGAATATTTCATAAGAAAAACTAAATCTTCAAAATCATCAAAGTTTCTAGCTTTAAGTTCTCCTCTTGCAGGCATTAATTCTTTTATATTAAAAAATCTTTCCAACTTACAATATTGATGCTGTTTATCACTGAAATTTGCCAGACAAAAGCTACACATACAGGAATAGTTGTCTGCGACGTTTTCAAAACGAAGGAATTCTTTGTTATCAATTTTATCTGGCATTTTACTCAAAGGATTTAGCCTATTAATAAAACTCTCAAATTTACAATGTGTAAAACTTTGCTTGTGTCTCTCCCTAGGCGTATCACCCTGTTTCCAATTTTTGATAATTCCTTTACAAAATACACACATACAGTCACCTTCTGTTTTCAAATAAATGAATCCCACTTTAGCAAGTTCTTCACAACTTATAAATTCTAATGGCCATTCAATAAAAGTATCTAGCCTTTCTCTTTCATCGAAGAATTCCTCACAATATTCATCAGGGTATGAACCATCAAGAAATTTGGTTAACCTTGATTCGGTATTGTTCTTCATTTTTGTTGTTTAAATATTTATTAAGGTTTTTTGATTATATATTTTTGAAAGTTTTTTTTTTATTATATTCACACATTAAAAAACAAAGTGGCACTTTGAAATTTTACAATTAATTAATTTCATTCACCTGAAAAAAAAAGAAAGACATCTTTGATTAATGATTTCACTTTTTTAAATAACAATTGCACTTTGAATGAAGATAACATTTAATTAAAGGTTTTAATGACACCAAAAAATATTTATAAATACTATAAAAATTACCACTGATTAAGAAATTTTATTTGAAAAAG
The DNA here is from genome assembly GCA_963969495.1 of Ceratothoa steindachneri. NCBI lineage: Eukaryota > Metazoa > Arthropoda > Malacostraca > Isopoda > Cymothoidae > Ceratothoa > Ceratothoa steindachneri. The sequence goes on along the minus strand of OZ018333.1, from coordinate 120,635,287 downwards.
CCACTTTTGAATAATGATTATCTGTTGATTAATATTTTTACTTTTCTTGATTAACAAACCCAGCTTTTGTTCTCAAACTTGCCCTTGGCAAAATTACAAATGATATGTTATAAAAAATAATTTAAATGAAATATTTAAATCATTTTTTATAAATCAAATCTATTTTAATTGGAAAGAATTATTCTATAGATATAATTAACAAATTATTAATAACCTTCTACCTATTTATAATTATGATTGATAATTCTCAGTTCTTCCACAGACTTTCATTGACACCCATGTTGCCATTTTCCCTTTTTATTGTTGTTTTTTCATATTCTTATTTTAAATTAGCCTAGTGGAGGTTGTTGTGATTGCGGTGACTTATGCCCAAGTGGGTAGTCGCCAGATAGGCTCCTAAAATTAAAAAAGACAATTAATGGCTTCAATAAAACTCTGGATGGCTACTGTACCGAGTTGGTTTCCTGCGAAAAAAACTTTCAGTAATTTTCATTTCACCTAGCCCAATTATTTCTGGCATGGCTCGAAGCCTCCGGGGTCAGTAACACTTTTGAGAGAATCAAGAAATTTATGATCTTGGACCATTATGACGTGAGCGCCTTTATCAAGGAACGACAAACCCTCTACTCTATCGGAAGCAATCCAGCTGGCGGATAATTGGACTTCTGCTCACCCGTCTTTCTAGAACTTCGAGCTATCATGCCAAGGAGTTTGTTCGTCCATTCAACTGGTCTTCAAAGGGGAAGACAACTTCTCATCCACCACTAAGAGCACCTCACAGAATTCCTCCTCCACGCTGATGTGTCATGGCGGCAGTGAGGTTGGCCACATTCCTCCGCAGTGCCCAAGGAACCATGTGCCTTCAAGAATGGGTAGTCTTCGTTGAAACCCTTTAAGGCGTGATTCTGTCTTTCCGACCGGAGTCGTTCACCTCCAGGCTTCTAGTACTATTAACGGGGCTTGTGTTTTGACCATTATCAGGGACACTGGTTGCTCTTGCGTAGTCGTCTCTGGAGATGTCTTGCCAGAAAGTCTTTGTGGCCTACTACTTGGGATGAGTTGACTCATTCCCCTTCGTCTCCTGCTGCCATCGTTACCCTTACTTCGAAGGATGCACGGTTCATTAGATCACAAATTAAATTTGCTAGAGTGCTGGTTGGAAACATTCTGAAAGTTAGGGACCTTGATGCTTCTAAATCTTTACCTTCCCCAGCTCCACCTCAGTCATCTGCAACCCTTACTTCACCGAGAACTTCTTCCATTATCACCGGAACTCCCTCAGCACCTAAACTCAACCATATTTATGCTGTCCAGGCTGGGGCAGCCTCCTTTATCGGAAATAATGTCTGACCATCCCCATAAGGTAGGGGGGTTAACCTTGGTTGCTCCCTGTGAGTGTCGACCGATCATCCTTTCAGTTGCTCATGAGAGCCTGTTGACTGGCCATTTTTCCCACAGGAAGACCAAATTGAAGGGTACAGATCAATTCTATTGGCCTGGAATGGGGTCTGATATTCATGCTTTCTGTCGTTCCTGTGATAAGTGCCAACACTTCTCAACCAAAGGACATGTGCAACCATTGCCTCTTCAGCCAATTCCCATCATAACTGAGTCTATAAGCTCTTGGAGCAGAGGTGTAGCGACAAATAGCCAAATGTGGTACCCTCCAGGGTGGTGTTCTGGCTAGAACCAGGGGTGCCACCGGCCCGAGAGCTATATCTAGCTCTCGAAGGAGTTTCCTAGCCCTAAACCCAAAGAGCTGGTGCATGTTTTGGGTGTGGTAAGAAGAGGCATATGATAAAGGATTGCCAGGAAAGTGTGAAAGAGTGCTTTGAGTGTAAAGAAAGAAGAGGCCATTTGAAGAAAGATTGTCCGAGGTTGAATGGTGGAGCAACTGTTGGGGCAAGTATGAAGTATGCTTGTGGTAATTGTGGAAAGGCTGGTCATTATGCAAGGATGTGTCATGACCAGAGGAATGTAGCTATTGTGCGATGGAAGGACATTTGAGTGAAAAGTGTTGGATTAGACTGAGAGCTCAAGGTGTGAATGGAAAGTCTGAAGCGGGAAACTGAATTGTAAGATGGTACCTGTTGAAGTATCCTCTGGGTGCATGAGTGTGAGTAATGTGTTGGTAAGTCTGTCTAGTGTGAAAGTGCTGGCAGGTAGGAAGTATGAGTGTCTGAGTGTGAAGGTGGAATTGAATGTTTGGCTTTAATAGATTCTGGATTTAAGGTGAGCTTGGTGTATAAAGATGTGTATGACAAGGTGAGCGATAAAGCCCTCCTGTCTGAGTGTAAGGGTAGTTTGGTAGGTATTGGTAATAGGAGAGTGCCTGTGATTGGAATGATAAGGTCACCTGTTGGAATGCATGGCATGTTGATGAATGAATGTGAATTCTCTGTGATTGATAAGGTGAGTATAGTGTGATTTTGGGGTATGATTTTATGAAAATGAATCGTATGGTTGTGCATCCTGCGAGTGATCAGATTGAGAGAAAGATTGGTAAAAAGGGGGTGTATAAGTTGTATGTAGGGAAAGATGGTAGCGTTTTGAGGAGTGTGTTTACTGGTATTGAGGTGACTGCTATGGAGAATGTAAGGCTTGTGAAGAGTAACAGGGTGTCTGTTAGAGTGAGTTGGAGTAAGGATGTTAGTTTGAATGTAGGTGAGAACACTGATATTGGATGGAAAGGATGCATGTTATAAGGTAAGGCGTGTTGCTTGTGTGTTTGATGGCTTGATGAGAATGAATGATCCTTTTGTATGTGTGCAGGCGGACCCCAGGGTGAAAGGACAGGTGAGGGGTATCCAAGTCGGAGATGTACTGGGTCACCTCTCCACTGTCAATGAGGTAGGTATGGATGATAGTACGGATGTCAGGGTGAATGTTGCAGGTGAAAAGACGTGTGAATGGACATATAATGAAGTAAAGAGCATGGTGGAATTGGATGGATATTTAACTGAGTATGAAAGGGAGGATGTGTATCAAATGATATTTTAATGAAAGGGAGCCCTCAGTAAGGGTGATCTGGATTTCAGGGTTGCAAAACTTCCGGAATTCAAGATTGTCCTGAAGGAGGACTCCCCAATCTATCAGCGGCCAAGGCATTTCCCACGTCCGGTTGCTGATGAGATTGAGGAGCAGTGTGTAGAATTAGAGCAATTGGGGGTGATTGAAGAGAGCGAGAGTGCATGGAATGGTCCAATTGTACCTGTACGTAAGCCGGATGGAAGATTGCGTCTGTGTGTGGATTATCGAAAAGTGAATGAAAGGACTGTGAAGAAAGGTTTCTGATGTGTGTGTATAGTATGCATGGGATGGAGTGGTTTACGAAGCTGGATCTGGTACAGGGGTATTACCAGCACCTATTACCAGATGCCTATGCAGTGAAAGCTGTTGGCGACTGAGGGAGGCGCCGGGCTCATGCATATAGACGAGTAATGCACTGTACACGGCGTAGAGCGAGTGGCATCTCCCCAGCATCAACCAACAGGCTCTCAATGGGGAAAGTGCGGAAGGCACCGGTCGCAAGGTGAAGGCCAGGGCGGTGGATTGAATCCACCTTCTGCAATAAACTTGCATCCGTAGTCAAGCTTCAGCACTCCAAGCACTGAATGTCAAAGAATGGAAAATATCCATGACGCGGGTACAAGAGACCCTAAGGCTGCGAATATGGGCCTCCCAGGTAAGGCATCGGTCAAATAAAAGACCAAGGAAATGGTGCGATTCGACCACTTCCAGGCGACCGGATGGTGCGGTGCGTGGAGGGCGGCTTTGACGAATATCGGCGCATCATCGAGCAGCAAATCGAAGCCACCTTATAACCAAGACGCTTGTGGGGCCAGCAATAAACGCTTTATTGAAGGGGCCATACTTTTTATTATCCCAGGGTTTCGTTCAGGAGAGTTGTGTGAATTCCAGGGGCTTTGTGCCGTTCCTAGATTGGTTACCTCTTTGAAGGTGCACTTAGGTGACCAATTTCTCTACAATTTGGTCGTCTTTTGTGTGGTTTTGGTTCAGTTTATATATACCCTCTCCCATGCCACGCTGTTAAGGGGTTCCTGGCTTCTAGTTGGGTGGGGGGTCCACTTTCGCTTTCTTTCCTCCCATCTTCGCAGCACAACACACACTGTTCCAAGGATGAGGTTTGCACCACTCTCAAGGTCACCCCGATCGGAAGTTACCCACTTATCATTGTCAGGGACATCTCTGAACGGGTCTCGTCTTGACCTGTGAGCCAACAAAATAAAGCCCGCTATTCATAGGCAGAAGAGCCTTATGCCCTCAGATATGGTCGCAGGGGAGGAGGGGGGGGAGGGTGAGGCGCAAAACGCCTATCATATTAATTACTCCAAAACCCATAACTGCCCAAACCTAATATTTTCCAAGCTTAAAGGGCTTTGCTTAGAGAAGTAGCTTTCAGCTCCTTAAACTAAGGTAGGCGGAAAATGAGGACTCGATGAAGGGTGGCGCTAGTTTCTAATGGCAGTGGCCGAAGTCCTATAGTTACCATTACCACCAAGGCCTTTCTTCAGGTATTGGGGAAGAAGGGCATTAAAATCAGCAGAGTCGCCCATGCTGTACCAGACACCCAAGTGAAAAGGGTGAGAGGGGGTTTTATATGGATTAGGGCAAACAGGGTCAAAGGGTGTACGTGCCCTTCCTCAATATGTCAAGTGTTGTAGTCTACACAGGCGCCCTCTTGCGGGTCAACCGGAGCCAAGAGAGGGGATTTTTTTTTTTTTATAGAGCCCATCTGGCAACTACCCACTTGGGCATAAGTCGCCGAAAAACACGACAGCCTAGAACTAGGCTACTTTAAAAATAAATATATGAAAACAACGATATAAATTGGAAAACTTAACAATCAGGAAGCAATCTCCGGCAGCGGGGGAAGGCCCCCCTCACCCTGGTGTAGAAGAGTGCAACCTACAAAACAACAATATCAAACGAAAAACAAAAAGAACCTTAAATAAAGGGGAGAAGCCCGGCCTCCCCCCAAACCCCAAAAGTCAACAAGTCAATGTGCACGCACTCGTCCCGAGCACAAGGGACAGGCGGTAACGACCCCGCCCATCCCGGTACCGGGACAGGTGTCGTGCGCGAAGATCACCCAAACTGGGACACTCAACAAGAGTGTGCCGAACAGTCTGGGGGACGACGCAGTCGTCGCAATAGGGCGCAGGCGAGCGATCCATCAAATAGCGATGCGTCACACGAGTGTGTCCGATTCGGAGACGACAGAAAGCAACCTGAAGCCATCGTGGCATTCGGGGATAGGTCCATGGGAACAGCCGCGGCGCAATGGCACGCAACTTTAAGTTCCCCTCGACCGTCTCCCATCTTCTTTGCCAAGCAGTCTGAAGAGCTGCCGTATTCCTGCCATGTAGTCGGTGTGAGGAAGAGCGGTCCTCGCGGACTTTATGGCGTCCTTATTCCCCGTAATTCCTACATGTCCAGGAACCCAGCAGAAGATAATCTCGACATCTGCCCGGCTCGCCAAAACCGTAGCGTCACGGATATCGCGAACCAGGGGATACGGAGATTCCAATGCCCCGAGAGCACTCAGGGCGCTTTCTGAGTAGTTATAGATCACAATCCGGTCTCCGAACCGGGCACGTCGCGTAATCTCCCGTACCGAGTGGTGTATTGCCACCAGCTCGGCCGTGAAGACAGACACAGCGCCTGGTAGAGCCCCGCTGACTTAAAACAGAGGGGATACGGCGTGGAAGCCGACCCCCTCTTGGGACTTGGAGCCATCCGTATACCATGGCACGGTACCAGCGTGACACGATGTGTGCTCCAAAAAGGTCGAACGCAATACTCCCGGAGCAGTACAAGCTTTGGGAGCAGAGGCGTGGCGACAAATAGCTAAATGTGGTACCCTCTAGGGTGGCGTCCTGGTCAGAACCAGGGGCGCCACCGGCCCGAGAGCTATATCTCCCTCTCGAAGGAGTTTCCTGGTCCTAAACCCAAAGGGCTTAGGGTATGACTGGCGTCTCTCGGCGGCATAGGCACCATCGAGATCAGCTGCGGATGCAGTGAAAGCTGTTTGCGACTGAGCGAGGCGCCGGGCTCGCGCGTACAGGCGAGTGATGCACTGCACGCGGCGCAGAGCGAGTGGCATCTCCTCAGCCTCGACCAACAGGCTCTCAATGGGGAAAGTGTGGAAGGCACCGGTCGCAAGGCGAAGGCCGGTGTGGTGGATCGAATCCACCTTCTGCAATAAACGCTCAGCTGCGGATGCATAAAACCCGCATCCGTAGTCGAGCTTCGAACAAACACAGGATCGATAAAAAAAGTAGGGCAGTAGCCCTATCAGCGCCCCAAGCGCTGAAAGTCACGGAACGGAGAATGTCCATGGCGCGGGTACAAGAGACCCTAAGGCTGCTAATATGAGCCTCCCAGGTGAGGCGTCGGTCGAATACAAGACCAAGGAAACGGTGCGACTCAACCACATCCAGGCGCACCCCATTAGGAAACAAATTTGGGTCAGGGTGAAACCGTGGATGGCAGCAGAAGTGCACCACCTTAGTCTTGGCCAAAGAAAACCGAAACCCGTGCGCTTCGGCATAGCGAGAGACGCGGTTCAATGCCTGTTGGAGTCGACATCTGGGCCGCGCCAAAAGATCGAAAGGTCGTCCACGTAGAGCGTAGCGAGAACATCTTCCGGCAGCACCGAGGTGATGCCGTTGATGCTCAGGGCAAAGAGTGTAACACTGAGGACACTTACCTGCGGGACACCCTCTTCCTGCTCCTTTGGGCCGGAGAGAGCTCCCCCCACCCGTACGCGGAATCGACGATCTCGCAAAAATTCAGATATAAACATTGGTAGGCGTCCCCTCGCCCTCATCGTGTGGGGAGTCTCCATGATACCATATCGCCATGCGGTATCATAGGCCTTCTCCAGATCGAAAAAGACCGTGGCGTAGTGCTGTCTACGAAGGAAAGCCTCGCAGAAGGCATTTTCCAGTTGGAGCAGAGCATCCGACGTGGAGTGGAACTTGCGGAAGCCACACTGTGCGGAAGACAGATGGCCTCCGCTGTCCAGGAAAAAGGCTAATCTAACATTTACCAATTTCTCCATCAACTTGCACACGCAAGAGGTTAGAGAGATTGGGCGGAAAACCGGTCGGAGTAGAGTGATCTCCGCCCCGGTTTGCGACGGCGAGCACAGTAGCGATTCGCCAGGAGTCTGGGAGCAGACCTTCCACTCAGATCCTGTTGAACAAATCTAACAGAAAGGCCATGCCTCGCTCACCCAGGTGTCGAAGCATGGCGTACGGGACATCGTTCGGCCATGGGCGGTGTCCGCTCACAAAGCAAGAGCGGAGAGCAACTCATTCGCAGTAAACCTGTCGTTGAAGGGCTCTCCGCCTCTGGAGGTAAAGTCCAGTCGGCGGCCTTCCGCGACAGGACGACGTGCATTGAATGCTGGCGGAGCAGCATCACGGCTAGAGAATGCGGAAAAAGCGGTCGCTAAGGATTCCGCCACGGACGCGGGGTCCGAGATTGCGGTCCCATTCTCCTGGAGAACGGGAGGGAAGTCCTGTGAGAACTTGCCCCGCATCCTTTTACTCGCCTCCACACCTCAGCTAAAGGGGTATTCCCGTTAAGTGAAGACACGTATGCCCGCCAAGAAGTGCGGCGGGCGTGCTTCGAAATATACCGGAACCTAGCCGACGAAATTCAGCGACAGTGAAATCGTTCGGGCGGCGCTTATAGCGCATGTTAGCATAACGCTTCTGTTTCAGGGCCGTCTCACACTCAGCCGAACACCATGGAAGTGGTCGGCGTGCAAAACGGCCAGACGTCCTAGGAATAATAGTCAGGCCCACGGCGATGAGGTTGCCGGAGAACAACTCAAAGGCCTCATCTACCGACCTAAACTCCTCTACTGAGATAGAGAATTCAGTCATTTCCTGAAATGCAGGCCACCGCGCCCGCGACAAGCACCACCGAGGTGGTCTCTCAGGCGGCAGTTGCCCTGAAAATGATATTTGAATGGGAAAATGATCACTACCATGGAGGTCATCGACTACCCCCCAATCAAAATCAGGCTGTGCATCCGAAGAGCACAAAGATAGGTCAAGGCAAGAAAATGAAGCGGTTCTCGGACAGTGATGCGTAAACTCATCCACGTTTAGGACACCCATCTCAAGCTCTTCGTTTAGATAGGCAAGGACTTGTCCCCTGGGATTTATGGAGTAATCTCCCCAGAGAGGATGCCTGCCATTCAGATCTCCAAGCAAGAGATAGGGCCTCGGCAACCGTGCCACGACGCGGCGGAAGTCCCCTGCGTCAAAGTCAGCTGACGGTGGAACGTACACAGAAATCAGAGTATACCTCCTATCCAGGTGCAGCAGCACAGCCACTGCCTGAAAGAAGGTATCTAAAGAGAAAGGAAGAATGGAGACATCATGCCGGGTGTAAACCGCGAATCCCCCAGCCCGGCTATCCCGCAGTGGTGGGGTCGCAAGACCCTTATACCCCAGGAGGGCAGGCAGGGGCACGCGCCTAGCATGGTCTCCTGCAAAAAGATAGCTAACGGGGAACGGGACGGGACGAACGAGCCGAGCCTCCGCAGCTCCTCCCAGTTGGCCCGGAGTCCACGGCAATTCCATTGAAGGAACATGCCCTCCAGGCCTAGCTCGGAGACGCGGGGGCCCTCCTCGAACAGAAGACCCTCACGGGAATGGCCGTACGCTTCCCAGGGGCAGAACCAAGGGCGCTGTCGCCTTCGAGGACTAATTGGGGGAGGTTGGGCTCGCCATGCGAGTCTTTCCCTCCCTCCGCCTCGAAACCTTAGGCGGGCGTTGCGGCTTCGGAGGCGAAGGGCCCTCTTTTCAAAGAACCACCGTCTCCGAGCCACTCGCTCCACCTTTGGGCATGGGTGAAGGAGCCGAAGCTCCTTTGTTGCTGTCCTCCTTTCGGGGGACAGCTTTAGGAACCCCCCAAGATGCCCTAGCGACCATATTCAAGGGTGTTGCCTCCTGTGAGTCTAACGACTCGGTTGAGGCGCGTGGCCGTTTCGCCTTACGGGAAACGGTCACGATGGGGGAAGAGGGAGGAGCCTTGGTTTTAGCCCGGGGCTGGGTAGGAACCCTTTTTGCCGCCAGCTTTACCAGAGGAGGGCGCAGGTTGGGTAGAGCCCGCAGAAGGGCTTCAAATGGGCGCGGAAACCACCGTGCTCGTTGGCCTGGATGGGCCAGGAGCAGAGGGTGCCTTTCTAACTACTGAGGCATATGACGTCCCAGGCAGAGCCGGGCGCGCCAAGACCAAGTCCTTAGCCTCGTGGAATGAGAGTCGATCCTGCACGAGATATGCACCACATTGCTTCGAAGGAGCGGGGTGCGGCTCTCCGCAATTGACACACTTGGCCACACACGATTTGGACTTATCGTGTGCGACCTTGGAGCAATTTACAAAGACTTTGGGTGACCCTGACTTTGCACGTCTACATGAGCGATTCATATGGCCGAAGCGGTGCAAGTAATAGCACCGCCCCGGCAGTGGCACGAATGTCTTCACGCAGTAGCGGTACCAACCGGCACGCACCAACTCAGGGAGCTTGTCACAGTCGAACATGATGAAGAGTGTAGGGGTGGGTCTCGAGGCCCCTCCCTGTTTTCTCATCACACGTTCGACCTTGACCGCCCCATGGTCGAACAGCTCTAGGGTGATGTCCTCAATGGAGTAGTCAATGAGTTTCCTCGCATAAACTACTCCTTTCACAAAGTTCATGGTAGAGTGCGCCGTCACACTCACCGGGGTGACATGATTTATTTTTTTTTAAGAGCTCATCTGGCGACTGCCTACTTGGGCATTAGTCGCTGTATTAAAACTGGCCTAGTTCTAGGCTACTTTAAAATAAAATTAAAGAGAAAAAAAAAAACAACACCCCCAAAAGGCGGAAAGGAAGCAAGTTGGTGCGTCGGGAGAGGTCCCCCCCGGCGCAGGAGCGAGCAACTAAAGGAAAAAAAATTCAAAAAACAAATGCAAAAAAAAAAAAACGCTTAAATAATAGGAAGAAGGCCGGCCTCCCCCAGGAAGTCAACAAGTCCACAAGTCAATGTGCACGAATCTGTCCCGAGTACAAGGGACAGGCGGTAGCGACTCCGCCCATCCCAGGACCGGGACAGGTATCATGCGCAAAGATCACCCAGACTGATACACTCCACAAGAATGTGCTGAACAGTCTGGGGGACGATGCAGTCATTGCAATAGTGCGCAGGCGAGCGCTCCATCAAATAGCGATGCATCACACGAGTGTGTCCGATTCGAAGACGACAGAAAGCAACCTGAAGCCGCCGCGGCATTGGGGGATAGGTCCATGGGAACAGTCGCGGCGCAATGGCACGCAACTTTAAGTTCCCCTCGACCGTCTCGCATCTTCTTTGCCAAGCAGTCCGAAGAGCTGCCCGTATTCCTGCCATGTAGTTGATGTGAGGAAGAGCGAAACGCTGGTCCGGTCACAGACTCATTCCCTGCAATTCCTACATGTCCAGGAACCCAGCAGAAGATAATCTCGACATCTGCCCGGCTCGTCAAAACCGTGGCGTCACGGATATCGCGAACCAGGGGATGCGGCTCCGTCGCTGTTTCAGGGGAAGTTGGGGGTTGGGGTTTTTTTGTTTATTTTTCATACATGGGCATGGTGACCCAATTTTTTATACGGGACGCAATAGCTCATCACCTCTTGCAGTTGCCCGCACTGCAAGAGGTGCTTACAGGCCTGGCAGAGCCAGGTGCCGCCATTTCGGACCACCCCTCCCGTCTGGTGGCCTGGCAGTCTATCTGCATGGCGACTCCACCTTAGACACGGCGTAAAAAAGATAGATTTTGAAGACGAGAGGAAAAGGGATGTGAGGGAGGTATGGGTGGGGATGAAGCAGGTTGTTAAAAACCAACCACCCCAGACCGGAGCTCAGGGGTTAGGGAACTTTGTCCCCTCCCCCCTCAGCCCCAATCCAGGACGGTTGGCCGAGAAGAAGGTCAGCATCTACCCTGTGAAATTAGAGGCTGACCAGAGAAAGTTGTGGGAGAGGTTGTATGAAAAGAGGAAACAAGTGTTTTGAAGGAAGGGAGACAGGCTAAGCTGGGGCCAGACGGGGTGCTGAGTCCCGTCAGCACGGCGGCCAGGATGGCAAATTGCCGCACCCCTGACGGCGGGTTGCTCTTTGCAGTTTGCGAATTAGGCACACGCCTCACCCATGGCTATTTAGTTTTGGGTGGAGACCAAGTTGCACCTGGTTGTCCCTTTTTTGGTGCCGAGCTGTCTGTGGCTCACATTTTAGTAGTTTGTCTTTGCCTTGCTTCTCTTTGAAAATTCTTGCTTCCCTACCCTTCCTAGCGTCGCCTATCCTGCTCGACTTCGCTTTATTTTATCACAGGACTCCCTTCGGTTGTCCTCACTCTTTACACTTCAATCACGAAGAGGCATTTTATCCCTTTTATTAATTCTATCCATTTTTGTGCTTAGGTTTATTGCTTTATCTTTTATACTGTGGCCTCCCCTGCAGCGGGCGCATGTCATATGTTTATTGCCCCAGCCCCCCTTGTTTTTAGAATGCATGCTGTATGCCCATAATTAGTGTCCATCTCTGTGCATTGTAGTTTTTTCTAATCCTTTGCTTTTCCCCATTTTTATTTAATGTCTCCCACACCTCTTCTGACTTTTTTCGGGGGACCCCATTTTTTTTAACAATTCCGGCATTAAGAATTCATTAGGATTGGGCAGCTGACACCTTGTTTTTCCTTAAACTTCTTCTTCTTCTTCTTCTTTTTTTTTTTTTTTTTTTTTTTTTTTTTTGGCGAGGAGGGTGGGAACGGATGAACTCGCTTCTTCCCTGTGCCGGCAGGAGCCCTCAAGCCGAATTGACTGGCCTCAACAAGGTCTTTCTCTGAGATTGATAAGGTCCTGGCGGTTGCCGGGGCACACCAGCCCGAGGAAGAGAGCCCTCCCCTCCTTGTACTGCCTTGGAGACACGAGCCATTTGAGGAGGACCTTGGAAGTCCCTACTGTCTGAGGCTGGGTTGCTTCAAGTACCATGTCTGTCTCGGTAGGGATGGGGGCTCAATTTGCCCCCCACCCCTCTAATACATCACAGGTCCCATTGGCATTAGTTTCACTAGTCGAATATGGGGAGGCAAAGGCCTTTACCCCTGCTAGCTCTTTTGAGGGAAGCGACCGATGGGGCCTGTCTTCCATCTCCCCCCTAAGGGGGTTTGCCCTACCAAGCCGCTTCAAAGGCAAACAGTTGGCTATGGGTTGCTTTTTTTTGACAGTCCGCTTGGAAAGTAAAGGGGGTACTGCCCCTGGAAAGACGAAGGCGCCCGAAGGCACCTCCAGACAAGGGGGTGAGGAGGAAACCTCCTCTCTGGCTAAAGAGATTTTGAGGGTCCCCTGCGAGAGCACAAGGGGGAAGGACCTCCTTTTTTTCTGCAGAGCTGCCCGAAGGCAGCTCTGTCGTTGGTGAGGGAGAAAAGGAGGGTTTAATTTTGGGGTTTATATCATCTGGCATGGGGACCTTATTTTTTTACAGGATGCAAACGCTAATCACCCCTCGCAGTGGCTCGATCTGCAAGGGGTGCGTATAGGGTTGGCAGAACCAGGTGCCGCCATTTTAAGCCACCCTTCCTGCCTGGTCACCTGGCAGCATGGCGGCTCCACCTTAGGCACAGTGTAAAAAAAAAATAGATGATGAAGTGAGAAGGAAAGGGATGTGAGGAAGGTATGGGTGGGAGAGTTGGTCGAGAAGGTCAGCATCTACCCTGTGAAAATAAAGGCTGATGAGAGAAAGTTGAGGGAAGATGTAGGGAGGAAATATAGGCTAACTGAAAGAAGGAGAAGAGGCTACACTGGGGCCAGAGGGGGCATTGAGTCCTGTCAGCACGATGGCCAGGAATGCAAATCGCACATAGGGCATTTTGTGTCGCTATATACCATGAATATGAAGATAGTCTGAGGATACTAAATATGTTCTCATTTGAGAGAAGATGTTTGAGGGGAGATATGATTGAGCTTTTTAAAATATGTTATGGGATGGATAAGTTGGATTTTAGCAAGTTATTTGAGTTAGAAGGTAGTAATAGGACTAGGGGTCACCACTTAAAAAATAAAAAACAGAGGTGCAGGTTCGGTTAGAAAATATTTTTTCACCAATAGAGTGGTAGATTACTGCAATAGTTTGCCATCTGAGACGGTAGACAGTCCAAACTTGAATGTATTCAAACGCAGATTCGATGATCATATGGGGAGGGGGTATATTCCTCTTACTCATAGTCAGGGGCTCCACACCCAAGAGGCAGAGGGGCCGGATGTGCTGATCTTGGCTTGGTCACCCACCGGAGCAGGGACTGAACCCGCTTCTCCCCGCCTCAGCCAGGTCCTTCTTCGAGATGGAGAAGGTTCTGGTAGTCGCAGAGGCATCGGTCAGAGGAGATTCCACCCCTCCTAGTACTGCCTTGGAAACCCTCGCCCTTTGAGGAGGACCTTGCATAGGGGTGGATTCGGGTTCAGTGCTTGGTGCCGAGCACAGATTCCCCCCATGGAAGGCCCTACTGTCTGAGGCTGTGTTGCTGCTAGGCCCATGTGTATTTCAGGGGGGACCTCCAGTTGGCAATCATCCCCCAGGACTTTGCAGGTGCTGTTGGCAGCATTGTCACTTGTCAGGTGTGGGGAGGCACAGGCCTTGACCCTAGCAAGGTTCAATATTCTTGCCAGCAGGTCTTTTGAGGGAAGCGACCGAAGGGGCCTGGCTTGCCTCTCCCCCTTAAGGGGGTTTACCCTACCGATCCGCTTCACTGGAGAGGTGCCTGAAAGCACCTCCAGAGAAGGGGGGGGAGGGGGAGTCCCCTACAGCCGTAGGTGAAGGAGAGGAGTAAGCTTCCTTTCCAGTTAGAGAAATATGGAGGGTCCCCTGCGCAGGCACAGAGGGGAAAGGGACCTCCATTTTTACTGCAAAGCTGCCCGAGGGTGGCTCCGATGTTGGATGCGTGGAAATTAAGGGGATTTGTTTTTTTTTTTAATAGACTCATCATTGGGCATGGAGACCCTCTTTTAATTACGGGTTGTATGAAAAATGATGAAGTAAGGAAGAAATACAGGCAGTCTGAAAGGAGAAGAGGCTAAGCTAGGGTCAGACGGGGTGCTGAATCCCATCAGCACCGCTGCCAGGATGACAAATCGCCGTACCCTTTACGGGCCCAATCTGGGACAGTTGGCTGAGAAGAAAGTCGGCATCTACCCTGAGAAAATAGAGGACCACCAGAGAAAGTTGTGGGGGAGGTTGTAGGGAAAATGAGGAAGTAGTGGGAAATACAGGGTCTGCACCCTTCTCCAGTGCAAACCACCTTAAGAAAAGTGCTATTTTGGTGAATGTGAGCAATGCCCCCCAAAGGAAGATTTTTTGGATTTATTAGATAAAGTGTTGACAGAAAGGGACTTGATGAGATTCAGTTTATGCAGTGAGTTACAACATACAGAAGATAATGAAGTGAAGAGCATGGTGAAATTGAATGGATGTTTGACCGAGTATGAAAGGGAGGATGTGTATCGAATGTTGTTTGAACAAAAGGGGGTCCAAGGGCAATCTGGATTTCAGGGTTGCAAAGCTTCCAGAATTCAAGATTGTCCTGAAGGAGGACTCCCCAATCTATAAGCGGCCGAGGCATTTCCCACGTCCAGTTGCTGATGAGATTGAGGAGCAGTGTGTAGAATTAGAGCAATTGGGGGTGATTGAAGAGAGCGAGAGTGCATGGAATAGTCCAATTGTGCCTGTACGTAAGCCAGATGGAAGATTGCGTCTGTGTGTGGATTATCGAAAGGTGAATGAAAGGACTGTGAAGAAAGGTTTCCGATGTGTGTGGTATCTGAGTATGTGTATAGTATGCATGGGATGGAGTGGTTTATGAAGCTGGATCTGGTACAGGGTATTACCAGATGCCCATTGCTAAGGAGAGCTGGCCAGTGACTGCCTTTTACTCTACGAAAAGGCATTATCAATTCTGGATTTTGTGTTGAGTAAGTTTGCGAGTAAGAATGTGATTGTGTTTATGATATTTTGATTATGACTGAGACTTTTGAGGAGCATATGAGATTGGTGAATAATGTGTTGAGAATGTTGGAGAGTGTTCATGTGAAGGTAGCAAAGTGTGAATGGTTTGCGAAAGAAGTGGAATTCTTTGGGCCTATGGTGAGTGAGAAGGGGTTGCAAAAGTCGCCGAAGTATGTTGAGAAGAGCAGATTTAAAAAAAGCTCAATCATACGAGGTGAATCAATAAGTTTTGCGAATCAGTCGGGCAAAACAGAGGAAGTTATGACAAGTTAGGACCTGCAGCTGCACCCACCTGCCTTGTCTATTTAAGAAGCAGTAGCTGATTGCAAATCGTCAGTCACAAATTTTTCAACAATGGAGAAGGATGAACACGCACAGTGATCTTTGACCAAGGAAGGCAAGAATGCAAAAGAGATCCATGAATGCATGGTTTCAGTGTACACCGACACTGCCCCTTCCTATGCAACCATTGCTCCTGTAATAGGGAGTTCCACCCCATCAGACATGACCAACTAGGACAATGCGGCCTGTGTGGAGAGGATGATCCTCGAAAATCGATGGGTGAAGGTCGAAGAAATCAAGTGAGAACTTGGAATATCACATGAAAGTGTTATCAACATCATCCATGACAATTTGGCCATGACCAAGGTTTCTGCCCGTTGGGTCTCTAGAAACCTCACCTCCATGATCAAATTCAATGTCATCAAAGATCAGAGGAGCTGCTTCTCCTGTACAACCAAGACCCAGTGGGATTCAAGTCATGCAAGGTGACAGGTGATAAAATGTGAGTCCATCACTGAGATCCCGAGACCAAGCTTGAAAGCATGACCTGGAAGCACAGGGGCTCTCAGACCCCCATCAAATTCAGGACCCAACCATCAACCGGGAAGATCATGGCCACCATCTTCCAGGATTCTGAGGGAGTGTTGATGGTGGACTATGCGCCTCATGGAAGGACCATCACAGGCCAATATTATGCAGAGGAACTGGCTGGGTTGAAGTAGTGCATCCGTCACAAGCGGCGCGGCAAGTTGACACGCGGTGTCCTGCTCCTCCACGACAATGCCCTTGTCCACAAGGACAGAGTTGTACAAGTTGCCCTGCATAAGCACAGATTAAAGGAGCTCAACCATCCCCGCTACATTCCAGATCTGGCCCCTAGTGACTACTTTTTATTCCACCAGCTTAAGCCTCAGGGACAAGTGGTGCAAGTGGATTGAAGTTGAGATTAGTTATATTTAAAAATAATATAACACTTATTCCTCATATCTTGTTTCCTTATATCCAAATTGCAAAACTTATTGACCGCTCCTCGTATCTCCCCTCACACATCTCTCAAATGAGAACATATTTAGTACCCTCAGTTTATCTTCATATTCAAGGTGCTTCAGGGAAGGTATTATTTTTGTTGCCATCCTTTGTACTGACTCTAGCAGGTTGATGTCATGTCTAAAATGTGGTGACCATGCTTGTATGCAGTACTCTAAATGTGGCCTAACATACGAGTTATAGAGTTTAAGGATAACCTCTTTACTCTTGTAGCTAACATTCCTGTTAATGTATCCTAGCAACCTATTTTTTGCCTATACACTGCTTTGAAAACTTTGCTGACATAACATAACTTCATGGATGACAAAAGCCACAAGGGCCTATCAAAGGTCATCCGTGTCCATCAAATCCCAACCATATAATGCATCCATAGGATAATGTCCAACCATGCATCTACAATATATAATTTAAAGCCTCCATAGGAGTCTGTCAAAAACAAAATCAAAGTCCCCCAAAATATACAATAAAAAGAAACTGCATCCACAGGAATGAGTCAAGAAACATATCCCCATACCAAAAAGTAAGAAATTAACCCTCCATCCGCAAATAATCATCCAATCTGCGCTTAAAAACATTCAAGTTTGGGCTGTCTACAGTCTCAGGTGGCAAACTATTCCAATAATACACCACTCTGTTAGTGAAAAATATTTTCTAACATCCAGTCTGCACCTGTTTTTTAATCTTTAAGTGGTGGCCTCTAGTTCTATTACTACCTTCTAACTCAAATAACTTGCTGAAATCCAATTTATCCATCTCAGAAAAGATTTTAAAAAGCTCAATCATATCTCCCCTCACACACCTTCTTTCAAATGAAAACATTTTTGTTACCCTCAGTCTATCTTCATATTCAAGGTGCTTCAGGGATGGTATTATTTTTGTTGCCCTCCTTTGTACTGACTCTAATATGTTTATATCAATACACTGCTTTAAAAATTTCAGTGACCTATCTACTACCACTCCTAAGTCCTTCTCATCTTCAACTGAATTAAGCCAATATCCATCATCTCATAGCTAAATTCCCTATTATCTCTCACCATGTTAATAACTTTGCATTTATTAAGGTTAAAAGTCATTTCTTCCTAATAGACTTCATTGGAATACACTGTTCCTGAACCATGGCTCGATTTGGCAGGTAATATGGCTTGATTTGGCAGGTAATTTATGGCTTGATTTGGCAGGTAATCACTTTAAACCTGAGGTTGAGATTGAGGGCTTTAACATGTTCCATACAGATAGGAATAGGAAGAGAGGAGGAGGGGTTATTATTTATATTAAAGATAATCTCCAGTGTTGTGTAAACAGTACAATTAAATTAGATGATAACACAGAGTCATTATGGCTAAATGTAAAGGAAGGTAAAAGCAAGCTTGTCATAGGATTATTATACAGACCACCAAATCTTCTGTGGCAGGAGATAGGACAGGCATGTAGAAGTAAGCATGTGTGTATAATGGGCGATTTTAATTACAGAAATATAGACTGGGAAGCTCTTGTGGGTGATCAGGAGGCTGAGGAATTTTTGAATGTTGTCCAAGATAATTTTCTGAGGCAGATTATTAACGAACCCACTAGAGGTAATAATATACTGGATTTAGTTCTGACAAATAGGGAAGAAGTTATTAAGGATACTGAGATTGGAGGAAATTTGGGTAATAGTGACCATTGTGAAATTAGATTCAAGATGAAATGGAATGGTATTGATAGTAGCATGAACAATGTTAAAATTCCTGACTTTAGAAGAGCAAATTATAATGGGCTAAGGACTTACCTGGAGGCAGTTGTACAGAAACCAGGCAATGAAATGAAATCAGGAATAGATTCAATGATAATCAGTTAGTGGAGACAATAATCACCAGGAGGAAGAGATTACAATTGAAGAGGAGTATGAAAGAATAATTGAGCAATTAATTACAGGTCAGATCATTAACATTCCATATAAGGAGATTAGGACTAAAAATAATGACCCAAAATGGATGACAGATAAAATTAAGCATTATATTGGCATTAAAAAGGGCATTTATAGGAAAATAAAAAATGGAGAGGATCACTTAAGGCAGAGATATAATGAACTAGCAAGAGATGTTAAAAAGTTAATTAGAGTAGCAAGGAGAAATTATGAAATTAAAGTGGCAAATAGGGCAAAGGAAGATCCTAAAAGTTTTTATCAATTATACAAAACTAAGGTTAGAGATAAAATAGGCCCACTTATAGATTCCAATGGAGAATTAGTGAGTGATAGGGACTCAATGGCTGGAATGCTAAATGACTTTTTTTCTCTCAGTATTTACACAGGAGGATACTCTAAATATACCTGAGGTGTCAATGATCTTTTGGGGTAATGATGAAGAGAAATTAAAAGATATCTTGATCACAAAGGAGATAGTGACAAAGGAAATTGATAAAATCAAAAGTAGTAAAGCACCCGGTCCTGATGAGCTCTTTCCTAGAATTTTGAAAGAATGTAAGGATGTGTTAAGTGAGCCCCTAGCATGCATCTTTAGAAAATCATTGGAGAGTGGCATTGTGCCAGTGGCATGGAAGAAAGCCAATGTGATACCTATATTTAAGAAAGGGGATAAAACAAATATGTCTAATTACAGACCAGTAAGTTTGACATCAGTGGTAGGGAAAATGATGGAATCTATTATAGCAAGGAATATTAGGGATCACTTGGATAAGCATAAGTTGATAAAAGAATCACAGCATGGCTTTAGTAAGGGTAAATCCTGCCTGACTAATTTGCTGTCTTTTTATAGTAAGGTGTATGAAGCAGCAGATAATGATGAAAACTATGATATTTTATACTTGGACTTTAGTAAGGCTTTTGATCAAGTGCCACACTTACGACTTCTGAGCAAAGTTAAAGCACACGGGATCAATGGCAGTATATTTAGGTGGATTCAGTCATGGCTTGGTGACAGACAGCAAAGAGTTAGTATAGATGGAGTTAAATCTGAGTGGGGGTGTGTTAGCAGTGGAGTTCCTCAAGGATCTGTTTTGGGTCCCTTGCTATTCTTAATTTATATTAATGATCTTGACATAGGTATAAGTAGTGACCTGAGTAAATTTGCTGATGATACTAAGCTAGGTAGGGCCATTAGGGCTGATTCTGATGCTGTTGTAATGCAGGAGGAATTGACCATTCTGTCCAATTGGGCCGAGAAATGGCAAATGAAGTTTAACATAGACAAATGTAGTGTACTTAGTATAGGTAGAAATAATCCATTGAATAGTTATAAATTAAATGGCAGAATTTTAGGGAGGACTGATTGTGAGAGAGACTTGGGTATTTTGGTAAGTTCAGACCTTCGTCCTAGAAAGCAATGTCTAAATGCTAAGAATAAAGCTAATAGGATATTGGGATTCATTAGGAGGAGTGTAAGCAATAAGAGTGCTGAAGTCATTCTAAAACTGTATCTGGCGCTAGTTAGGCCTCATCTAGACTATGCAGTACAATTTTGGTCACCATATTATAGGAAGGATATTGATTTGCTTGAGTCTGTGCAGAGAAGGATGACAAAGATGATTGGTGGGCTAAGGAACTTACCCTATGGTGAAAGGCTCAGAAAACTAAATCTACATACATTGGAAAGGAGAAGAGTCAGAGGGGAATTGATTGAAGTCTTCAAATGGGTAAAAGGATATAATAAAGGGGATCTGGGTAAGGTTCTTATACTTAGTGAACATGACAGGACACATAGCAATGGGTTTAAGCTTAATAAGTATAGGTTTAGGAAGGAGATTGGGAGGAATTGGTTTACAAATCGTGTGGTAGATGAATGGAATAGGCTCACTAGACATGTGATAGAAGCCTCCTCTCTGGGTAGTTTTAAGAATAGATTAGATAAATATATGGATGAAGCTGCTAGATGGGACTGACTTTTTTTTATGTACATATGTATATATTTTTCTAAGGAGTGGGAAGATTATATTTTGCGGTTCATGAATGGACATAATCCTCTGGATGCATTTTATGTATATTGTAGATTAGATCTGACGAACTCCTGTTAAGGGTGACAATGTTGATGACTTTTCTCTGGTAAGAAATCTTTTGTGTGTTGAATGGAACAGGAGCTGCCAAGTGTAGGCCATGAATGGTCTTTTGCAGTCTCCTTCTTTTCTTATGTTCTTATGTTCTTATATTCGCGTTCCTAACGCCTAAATGCACCAGAAAACAATATTTGATGTCGGAAAATTCCCGGTGGAGGATCTTGAAATCCCCACCCCCCCTAAAAAATAACAATCCAAAACAAAACAAACTCAGTTGCCAAGCAACATAATCTAAACATTTAACAAGGAGAGTAAAAACTACACACAAAAAAACTCGATTGACTTGTGAATATATGGTGTCGACGTCTTTGATTAGTTCCGGCCGGATAACTAATATTTCATTAACTAAATCTTTCTATATATATCTGTAGTAATTAAGGTTTGCTGGACTTATTTCTAATTGGCAGCTTATACAGGCCTACTGTTTTCTGGTAGGTCTTTTGAAATGGAGGATGACCCCGATGGGTCTCCTAATAATATAACCCTTCCATTTAAATACTTAATAGCACTTGTAAAAGAAGATGATAAATTTAGACAAAGGGAAGTAATGAAAGAAAAGGCAATTAGGATGGCAAATAATGCATACTCAGTAATAAAAAAGAGCTGTAATAAATTGATGGTAGGGAAGACCTTCTGGAAGGCAGTGGCATTGCCAGGAATATTATATGGAGGAAAGGTGGTTGGATTTAGTAAACAAGAAATAGAAGAGCTCCAGAAACTTGAGAACAGAGCATACAGAGTGATTTTAGGGGCAGGGCAGGGGGATGTGGTTGAGGTTTTAAGAGGAGAGATAGGGGCAAGATCAATGGTAGCAAGGGTGATGAAGGAAAAGCTTACATATTACAGAAGCATAGTAACAGAAAAAGAACAAGTTAGAAATGAACTGATGAGAAGAATACTTGAGGACATGAGAGAAAAAGGATATTTTGGTTTTATGAATGAAGTAGAAAAATATAAAAAGGAATTAAAACTGAGGGATTCACAGATAGTAAAAATGAGCGAAGATGAGATGAAGAGGGAAGTGAATAAATGGGATACAGACGAGTGGAGAAGAGCATTGCAAAAGAAAAACAGTGTAAGGATATATCGTATGAATAAGGATATTGTGGAAGAGAGATGGTACGATAATACATACGGGGCAATTCTTATGTATAAGGCAAGGACTAACACATTGAAATTAAATGATAGAAGAAGATTTAGTGGTGGGGAAGTAGGGTGTGAAGTGTGTGGATGGGACATGGAAAATCTGCAGCACTTCATTGTGAATTGTGAAGGTTATGAACTGAAGAGGCAGGGGGTAAGAGTATTGCAGAGACCACATGAGGAGGATGAAGAGCGAATGTTGGGGAATTTTTTATTTGAAAGAGATGAAGTGAAAATGGAGAGAAACAAAGAAATTTTGGAAAAAATGATAATGAAAAGGAAAATACTTACAGCTAGAAGATAAGAAAAGCCAAAAGGGGAGCTGTTACAAAAGCAATCCCCGAACAGCATTCAAGTCAAGTCAAGGCATGGTCCCCACATTTTAGACACGATATTAACCTTCTTGAGTCAGTGCAACGGAGGGCAACAAAGATTATTCCTTCCCTGAGGCACCTTGAATATATAGATAGACTGAGGGTATTAAATATGTTCTCGTTCGAAAGGAGGTGTGTGAGAGGGGATATGATTGAGCTCTTTAAATTTTTTTCTGGGATAGATAAATTGGATGTTAGCAAGTTTTTTGAGTTAGATGATGGAAATCGGACTGGAGGTCACCATTTGAAAATTATAAAGCAAGGGTGTAGGTTGGATTTAAGAAAATATTTTTTCACCACTAGAGTGGTAGACTTCTGGAACAAATTGCCGCCGAGGGTAGTAGGTAGTCCAAATTTAAATGTATTTAAGAGTAGGTTGGATGAGTTTATGGGGAGGGAAGGTTGTGATGGTTCCTAATTTTTCTATATATTAATATTGTTTGTATATATCTATAGCTGCATGATTTAGTTCTTGACAAGCCTTGATTGGTGATACCCTTGTTTGTGGACACAATCCTCTGGATGTAGTTTTCTTGGGAGTTTAGGTGCCTTAAAAAAGAGGCCGTTTGACTTGGATGACCTATGATGGGCCCTTGTGGCTTTTGTCATCTGTTATATTATAAGAACATAAGAAAAGAAGGAGACTGCAAAAGACCATTCATGGCCTACACTTGGGCATATTATATTGTGGGGGACTTTGATTTTGTCTTCACCTGATGATGGTGCTTTTTGTGGGTGGGTTTTGACGGAGGCGGATGACCTTTGATAGGCCCTTGTGGCTTTTGTCATCCGTGTAATTATGTTATGTTATGTTATAGTCTTAAAAGTGTCCCAAATCTCATAAGTAACCTTCCCCCTGAATTCTATATCCCACTTAATCTGATTTAGCAAGTTTCAGAATTTATCGTAATCTCCCCTATAAAAATTTGGAGTTTTTTGAGTTAGTTGATGTTCTATCTTTCACTATTCCTAAATTAAAATGAACCATCAAATGATCACTATTTCCAAATGCTTCCCCGACAGTCACTTCATGAACCAAGTGATCATCATTTGAAAGAACCGGATCTAAGATATTGGCACCCCTTGTTGGCTTATTAACAAATTGCTTAAAAAAAATAGCCTCAAAGCATTCTATAAACTTAGAACTTGCTCTATCCCTTTCTATCATATTTTCCCAGTCTACAGAATTTAAATTAAACTCACCAAGAATAACTGTATCTACTTCACATCCTTTCCTTATTTCCCTGATCATTTAGCTCATCAATACAGTCAGTCTGTCCGGGTGGTCTGTAAAAGACTCCCAAGTGTAATATCCTATTTTTTTGGTAAATATGTAGACGAGTGGCCCGGCCGATGAGATGTACTATTTCGTCTGTGTTCCAAAATGTTTCACATTTTTTGAGTACATTTATAGGGGACGACTCGTGGGGAGGGGGGGTAAACACGATGCATGAACCACACTACAATGATCCTGAGTTTCATTAAATTACATAAGAACATAAGAAAAGAAGGAGACTGCAAAAGACCATTCATGGCCTACACTTGGCAGCTCCTGTTCCATTCAACACACAAAAGATTTCTTACCAGAAATCTTTTGGGGGGTGGGGCACAGCCCCCCAGTATATAATCCTAATTTTTATAATGTTCTGATGTTTACAGAGGTGAATGCTTTAACTACATCATATCAGCGCCTTTAATCGTTTTGCGAATTATAATAGGGGTTGGGTGTGGGGTATGATGTCAGAAATGACACAGGTGAATGATAATATTTAGACAAAATATTTTTTCCGCCGGGGCCGCTCGTCTACATGTTTACCCCTATTTTTAAGGACCGGAACAATAATATAACTAGGGGTCACCACTTAAAAATTAACAAACAGAGGCACAGGTTGGATGTTAGAAAATACTTTTTCACCAATAAAGTGGTAGATTATTGGAATAGTTTGCCATCTGAGACGATAAACAGTCCAAACTTTAATGTATTCAAACACATTAGATGATTATATGGAGAAGGATGGTTAACTTTGGGAGGTATTCTTGACTCATTCCCTTGGATGCAGTTTTTTATTATCATATATTATGATTGATTTTGATGATGCTTTTTTTTTTTTTACACATTCCTGTGTATGGTTCGAATTGTATATTGTAGATGCATTTTGTAGGTGAGTTTTGACAGATTGGGATGACCTTTGATAGGCCCCTGTGGCTTGTGTTATCTGTGAAATTTTGTTATGTGAGTAGAACACACATTATAGAAAAAGAAAACTATGAAGGTCAAGGCTTCCCGAGCTTCGTAAGTGATAAAGAATTAGAAATCATGTTACCTGAAAAGTGATCCCCCGCAAAAAAAAACAAATCACGATTAACCAAAAGAAGAAAGAATTAGAAAAATATCTGCCAGTATCCTGGCAACCCTACGCAAAATCACTTTTCACACACTAAAATATTAAATTCAACGACGCCACATACAGTTGTACAGATAATGGCGTGGGGTATGCATATGCCTTGATTAGGGGAACCCGCATATTAAACGGGTGTGATAATTATCAGTGCCAATAGGAGTGTATACGTGAAAGGCCACAAAAGGCCCTCGGGCAATTACGTAACACTGAATCGTGGACTAATGTTCACGGCGTCGTGTCTCGGACCAGAATGAACAATTTCGCGTTCCAGGAAACGAGAGCGAGTAAAAGAGCGAGGTTTACTGTGTGGTGTCTCGGACCCGAATGAAGAATTTTTATGCATAACCCTTGATTAGGGGGATCCGGATATTAGGCGGGTGAGGGATAATTATCGTTGCGAATACAAGTCTGTACCTGAAAGGCCACAAAAGGCCCCCGGGCAATTACGTAGCACTGAATCGCGGAATGTTCACGGCGTCGTCGTGTCTCGGACCCGAATGAAAAATTTTGCGACGACAGGAAATATGAACGAGTAGAAGAGAGATGTTCACTATGTAATGGCTCGGATTCGAATGAAGAATTTTTCGAGTGGGAAAGGACATGAAATATGAGCGAGTAGAAGAGAGATTGCTTAAGAAAAGTTAACTGGGTGGTGTGGTGGTGTCTCAGACCCGAATGAAGAATTTTGCGAGAGGACAGGAAATATGAGCGAGTAGTAGCCAAAGTAGTTGGAAGTTGGAAATGTATCATAGAAAACAAATCATAGAACTAATGATTTTGTATCTAATGATATAAATCATTTTATCCTGTAGCGTTTTGCGCTGCGGCAGTGGCTCCGTAACCGGAAAATCTTTCGTTTATTCGGTATTTTTTTATTCGAACCTCGCTGGGAAGGTTTCCATGGGGTAAATCGTGTTTCTACGGGAGAGTAAATAATAGCGGAACTTTATCTGTCATATAGTCGTATATAAGTATGTTTAAAGAGATAAAAATTAATGTAGATTATTCAAGGATGGGCGACGTCACTTTTTGAGCGACATCACTGATTAAACCTTAATTGTCTATTTTACTAACGTACGGACTAATAGATAAAAGGTTGTTAACCCCCAACTGCCCACTCCACGATCTTTAACCACAATCTTTCTCGGCCTTTTTCACTGCCGAATTTGAAAATTTATTATTAAAAACTGAGAGTTTTAAGGGGTGAATAATTTAATTATAAGAAAATTTCATAAATGGATATGGTACGAGTCGTGTGTTGGGGCAATCCGACACATAGTTAGTTTCCCTTTAATAACTCCCGCACTAACCTCAGCTAGGCTTTGATAATTATATTATTCGAAAGATAATACAAAAAAAACATTAGTGCTTCAATCTTTGTTAGAATCGGCCGAATAGTTACGATAACAAAACATAACATAACATAATTACACGGATGACAAAAGCCACAAGGGCCTATCAAAGGTCATCCGCCTCCGTCAAAACCCACCCACAAAAAGCACCATCACCAGGGGAAGACAAAATCAAAGTCCCCCACAATATAATATAACGGATGACAAAAGCCACAAGGGCTCATCATAGGTCATCCGAGTCAAGCGGCCTCTTTTTCAAGGCACCCAAACTCCCAGGAAAACTACATCCAGAGGATTGCATCCAGAAACAAGGGTATCACCAATCAAGGCTTGTCAAGAACTAAATCATGCAGCTATAGATATATACAAACAATATTAATATATACAAAACTTAGGAACCATCACAACCTTCCCTTCCCATAAACTCATCCAACCTACTCTTAAATACATTTAGATTTGGACTACCTACTACCCTCTGCGGCAATTTGTTCCAGAAGTCTACCACTCTATTGGTGAAAAAATATTTTCTTAAATCCAACCTACACCCTTGCTTTTTAATTTTCAAGTGGTGACCTCTAGTCCGATTTCCATCATCTAACTCAAAAAACTTGCTAACATCCAATTTATCTATCCCGGAAAAAATTTTAAAAAGCTCAATCATATCCCCTCTCACACACCTCCTTTCGAACGAGAACATATTTAATACCCTCAGTCTATCTTCATATTCAAGGTGCCTCAGGGAAGGAATAATCTTTGTTGCCCTCCGTTGCACTGACTCAAGAAGGTTAATATCGTGTCTAAAATGTGGGGACCATGCCTGTATACAGTACTCTAGATGTGGCCTAACATAAGAGTTATAGAGTTTAAGAATAACCTCCTTACTTTTGTAACTGACATTTCTCTTAATAAAACCCAGCACTCTATTTGCCCTATTTCTTGCTTCAATACACTGCTTAGAAAACCTTAATGACTTATCTATTACTACTCCTAGATCTTTCTCATCCTCTACTGAGCTCAGCCAATGCCCATCCATTTCATAGTTAAATTCTCTATTATCTTTTCCCATGTTAATAACTTTGCACTTATCAAGGTTGAAAGTCATTTGCCACTTATGTGCCCAGGATAACAATTTATTTAAGTCCCCCTGCACTTTAAAATTATCATCAATATCTTTAACTACAGCTGCTAATTTGGTATCATCCGCAAAAATTGACACTTTATTATTAACTGCCTCCCCAAGATCGTTTATATAGATGACAAATAATAATGGACCGAGAACTGATCCCTGAGGAACCCCACTGATAACATCCCTCCACTCTGACTTTACACCATTTAGCACTACCCTTTGCTTCCTGTCTTTCAGCCACTCAGCTATCCAATTTGAAACACCCCCACATATCCCAATCATTTTTAATTTATGAACTAGTCTCCTGTGTGGTACCTTATCAAATGCTTTACTAAAATCTAAGTAAATTATATCTACATTCTCTCCCTTATCTACTTGATCTGTTACAAACTCCAGAAAGTCTAGTAAGTTAGTCAAACATGATCTACCTGATCTAAACCCATGCTGAGCATCGCTGATTAACCCCTCCCTCTCTAGATGTTGGCAAATCCCTTTTTTAACTATTTTCTCAAGAATTTTACAGACTACAGGAGTTAGGCTAACCGGTCTAAAGTTATTTGGATCCTCTTTACTACCCTTCTTGAAAATGGGGACTACATTCGCTCTCTTCCAATCATCGGGTATTTCTCCATATTCCAATGACCTAGTATATAACTTGTCCAGAGCTATTGAGATACTTTCTACCCCTTCTTTAAGTATCCTAGAATGAATATTATCAGGGCCGGAGGCCTTGGTAGTATCTAAATCACCTATTAGTCCTTTTATCATCCTCCGATCCACACAAATGTTAGTAAACACCTCTTTTCCTGACCTATGGGTACTATACATAGGACTATTTAGTTTCTCTTTTGTAAATACTGATGCAAAATGACCATTTAGTACCTCAACTATTTCCTCATCAGTTTCTCTCACAAACCCTTCATATTTGATAGGTCCTATTTTAACTCTGCCACACTTGTTATTAATTTTATAGTAACTAAAGAACTTTCTAGGATCTTTGTTGCTATCCTGAGCTAATTTAATTTCTGACACCCTTTTGTTCTTCTTTATAATCTTATTTAACTCATTCCTAGCCATTCTATAATCACTTAAATTTTGAATATTATTTTCTACCTGTAATTTTTTATATGCCCTTTTCTTCTCTGAAATTTTTCTAGCTATCTCCTGATTCCACCATAATGGTTTCCTACTTTTGTTCCTAATGGCCTTCATTGGGATACATTGTTCTTGGACTACATTTATTATATGCTTGAAAGTATCCCACATCCCATAAGCATTTTTACCTCTGAATTCTATATCCCAGTCTACCAAATTTAGCAAGCTTCGAAGTTTTACATAATCTCCCTTATGAAAATTTGGAACTTTTTCAGCATTCTCAGTTATTTTACCCTTCTCAATTCCCAAGTTAAAACGAACTATCTGATGGTCACTATTTCCCAATGCTTCCCCAACAGTCAATTCTTGAACTAAATGATCACTGTTAGAAAGTACTAAATCTAATATATTGTCCCCCCTCGTTGAATCGTTAACAAATTGATTCAAAAAATTATCCTCAAAGCATTCTATGAACCTGCCACTTGTTCTATCCCTACCTATCATATTTTCCCAGTCCCATCGTTCGAGTCGCTAATATAAATATTTACCCTATTTCAATTGAATTGTCCTAAAAAAATACCCTAAAAATATTTTTAAAGGATATTTTTTTTATTCCTTCTCATTCCTTCTGTACTTTACCTAACCTAAATCATCCCTATAATGCGATTTGAAAAGGACCGGGTAACCATCGAAGGACCAGAATACATCGGAAGGAAAGGTGCTGGGCCTACAGATGGGTGAAAGAGGCTAACACGCACACGTAAAAGAAATAGCCAAAATACGGCTGTTATTATACACCCTAAAAAACCTTAACCAGAAAACAAAAACGACACTATACAAAAAGAGATACTAATAGTCTATGCCTCAATTCCTATTAACACACCAACAAAGAATACAAAACAAAGCGGCCTATTTATTCACGAATCCAGATGAAGAGAAAGAAATAGACAAGAAAATAATCAACACGGCCGGACTAGACCCGATCAATAAAATGATAGAAAAATGAGCTAAAGATAGAAGTGAACAGTACAGATGCGAGTAGAGGACTCATTATAGAAAACAAAAACTATGAAGGCAAGCCATCTCGAGCAGTAGGCTTTGCCCAGGATAACAATTTAGTTAAATCCCCCTGCACTTTAAAATTATAAGAAAAGAACATAAGAAAAGAAGGAGACTGCAAAAGACCATTCATGGCCTACACTTGGCTAATTTGGTATCATCCACAAAAATTGACACTTTATTATTAACTGCCTCCCCAAGATCGTTTATATAGATGACAAATAATAATGGACCAGGAACTGATCCCTGAGGATCAGCTATCCAATTTGAAACACACCCACATATCCCAATCATTTTTAATTTATGAACTAGTCTCCTATGTGGTACCTTATCAAATGCTTTACTAAAATCTAAGTAAATTATATCTACATTCTCTCCCTTATCTACTTGATCTGTTACAAACTCCAGAAAGTCTAGTAAGTTAGTCAAACATGATCTACCTGATCTAAACCCATGCTGATCATCGCTGATTAACCCCTCCCTCTCTAGATGTTGGAAAATGCCTTTTTTAACTATTTTCCATATTCCAGTAAACTAGTATACAACTTCTCCAGAGCTATTGAGATACTTTCTACCCCTTCTTTAAGTATCCTAGAATGAATATTATCAGGGCCTGAGGCCTTGGTAGCATCTAACTCACCTATTAGTTCTTTTATCGTCCTCCGATCCGCACTAATGTTAGTAAACACCTCTTTCCCTGACCCATGAGTACTATACATAAGACTATTTAGTTTCTCTTTGTAAATACTGATGCAAAATGACCATTTAGTACCTCAACTATTTCCTCATCAGTTTCTCTCACAACCCCTTCATATTTGATAGGTCCTATTTTAACGAGGCCAGACTTGTTATTAATTTTATAGTAACTAAATTTTATAGTAGCTAATTTAATTTCTGACCCCCTTTTGTTCTTCTTTATAATCTTATTTAACTCATTCCTAGCCATTCTATAATCACTTAAATTTTGAATATTATTTTGTACCTGTAATTTTTTGTATGCCCTTTTCTTCTCTGAAATTTTTCTAGCTATAAACTACCTATTACTACCTTAAACTCAAATAACTTGCTGAAATCCAATTTATCCATCCCAGAAACATATTTAATACCCTCAGTCTATCTTCATATTCAAAGTGCTTTGGGATAGTATTATTTTTGTTGCCCTCCTTTGTACTGACTGTAATAAGTTTATATCATTTTCTAAAATGTGGTGACCATGCCTGTATACAGTACTCTAAATGTGGCCTGACATAAGAGTTGTATAGTTTAAGGATAACCTCCTTGCTCTTGTAGCTAAAATTTCTTTTAATGTAACCTAGCACCCTATTTTTTGCCTCAATATACTGCTTTGAAAACTTCAGTGACTTATCTACTACTACTCCTAAGTGCTTCTCATCTTCAACTGAATTAAGCCAATACCCATCCATCTCATAGCTAAATTCCCTATTATCTCTCCCCATGTTAATAACTTTGCATTTATTAAGGTTAAAAGTCATCTGCCACTTGTGAGCCCAAGCTAACAACATATTTAAGTCACCCTGCACTTTAAAGCTACCCTTAACCTCTTTGACTACAGCTGCCAATTTAGTGTCATCAGCAAAAATTGACACTGCTATTTACACCTTTCCCAAGATCATTTACATAGATAATAAATAATAAAGGACCTAAAACTGATCCCTGAGGTATGCCACTAATAACATTCCTCCACTCTGACCTCACTCCATTCAGTACAACTCTCTGTTTCCTATCTTTCAGCCATCTGATCGAAGAGCTTGGGATAGGTGTCCTAAATGTGGATGAGTTTACACATCACTGCCCAAGAACCGCTTCATTTTCTTGCCTTGATCTATCACTATGCTCTTTGGATGCACAGCCTGATTTTGATTGGGGGCGGGGGGTCTATGACCTCCATGGTAGTGATCACTTTCTCATTCAAATATCATTTTCAGGTGGTCCTTGGCACGGCGCGGTGGCCTGCATTTCAGGAAATGACTGAATTCTCTATCTCAGTTGAGGAGTTTAGTTCTTCTCCAGCAACCTCATCGCCGTGGGCAAACTTCTGGCTGGTTTGCACACCGACCACTCCTGTGGTGGTCGGCCAAGTGTGAGACAGCCCTCAAACAGAAGCGTTATGCCTACATGCGCTATAAGCGCCGCCCGAATGATTTCACTGTTGGTGAATTTTGTAGGCCTAGGGCTAGGTTCTAGTATATTTCAAAGCATGCCCGTTGCTCTTCTTGGCGGGCATATGTGTCTTCACTTAACGGGAAGACCCCTCTAGCAGAGGTTTAGAAGCGAGTCCAAGGATTTGGGGCAAGTTCTCGCAGGACCCTCCTCCCATTATCCATGAGAATAGAACCTCAATCTCCGACCTCGCATCCGTGGTGGAATCCTTTAGGACCGCTTTCTCGGCATTCTCTAGTCGGGATGCTGCTCTGCCAGCATTCACTGCACGTTGTGATGTCGCAGAAGGCCGCTGACTGGACTTTACCTCCAGAGGCGGAGAACCCTTCAACGACAGGTTTACTGTGAGTGAGTTGTGCTCCGCTCTTGCTTCGTGGGCGGACACTGTCCATGGTCCAGACAATGTCCCGTACGCCATGCTTCGACACCTGGGTGAGTGAGGCATGGCCTTTCTGTTAGATTTGTTCAACAGGATCTGGGTGGAGGGTCTCCTCCTAGATTCCTGGCAAATCGCTACTGTGCTCGCCTTTTGCAAACTGGGGAGAGAATCACTCTACTCCGGCCGGTTTCCACCCAATCTCCCTAGCCTCTTGAATGTGCAAGTTGATGGAGAAATTGGTAAATGTTAGATTAGCCTTTTTCCTGAACAGTGGAGGCCATCTGTCTTCTGCACAGTGTGGCTTCCGCAAGTTCACTCTACGTCAGATACTCTGCTCCGACTGGAAAATGCCATCTATGAGGCCTTCCTTCGTAGACAGCACTACGCCACAGTTTTTCAATCTAGAGAAGGCCTATGATACCGCATGCGATACAGTATCAGGGAGACTCTCCACATGATGGGGGAGAGGGGATGCCTCCCATCGATTCTGCATACGAGTGGGAGGAGCCCTCTCCTGCCCAATGGACCAGAAAGAGGGTGTCCTCAGTGTCACACTCTTTGCCCTGAGCATCAACGGCATCACCTCGGTGCTGCTCTCGGGCCGGTGGCACCCCTGGTTCTGACGAGGATGCCACCCTGGAAGGTACCACATTTGGCTATTTGTCGCCAAGCCTCTGCTCCCAAAGCATGTGAGAATGACTCTGTATATACCGTCTTCAAATGGATTGGCTGACTGTACGATAAGAACCTTGTGTTAGATGTTGAGAATGATGAGTACGACAGTGAATGACTGGGATGTATGTCTGGGAAGTGTTGTGGGTGTATAATTTGACTGTGCATAGTGCAACTAGAATGTCCCCATGTCAGTTTGTGATGAATTTTGAAAGGAGAGTGAAAGATAGGTTTCGTTTGAGTGAAAGTGAGTGGAGTGTATGGCGTGAAGTACATGAAAAGTTCTGTTTATTTGAATTAGGTGCGAAAGTATTGAAAGTGAAAGAAGTGAAGGGTAGGTTGAATGTGTCAAAGATGAGTGAGAAGTTTGATGGAACTTATAGAGTTGGGAGAGTTTAGGAAAATGGGGTGACGTATGTACCCACATTTTAGACACGATATTAACCTTCTCGAGTCAGTGCAACGGAGGGCAACAAAGATTATTCCTTAACATAACATAACAATTTCACGGATGACAAAAGCCACCAGGGGCTATCAAAGGTCATCCGCCTCCATCAAAACCCGCCCACAAAAAGCACCATCACCAGGGGAAGACAAAATAAAAGTCCCCCACAATATAATATAACAGATGACAAAAGCCACAAGGGCTCATCATAGGTCATCCGAGTCAAACAGCCTCTTTTTTAAGGCACCCAAACTCACAGGAAAACTACATCAAGAGGATTGCGTGCAGAAACAAGGGTATCGCCAATCAAGGCTTGTCAAGAACTAAATCATGCAGCTATAGATATATACAAACAATATTAATATATAGAAAAATTAGGAACCATCACAACCTTCCCTCCCCATAAACTCATCCAACCTACTCTTAAATATATTTAAATTTGGACTACCTACTACCCTCCGTGGCAATTTGTTCCAGAAGTCTACCACTCTATTGGTGAAAAAATATTTTCTTAAATCCAACCTGTGACCTCTAGTCCAATTTCCATCATCTAACTCAAAAAACTTGCTAACATCCAATTTATCTATCCCGGAAAAATTTTTAAAGAGCTCAATCATATCCCCTCTCACACACCTCCTTTCGAACGAGAACATATTTAATACCCTCAGTCTATCTATATATTCAAGGTGCCTCAGGGAAGGAATAATCTTTGTTGCCCTCCGTTGCACTGACTCGAGAAGGTAATATCGTGTCTAAAATGTGGGGACCATGCCTGTATACAGTATTCTAGATGTGGACTAACATAAGAGTTATAGAGTTTAAGAATAACCTCCTTACTTTTGTAACTGACATTTCTCTTAATAAAACCCAGCACTCTATTTGCCCTATTTCTTGCTTCAATACACTGCTTAGAAAACCTTAATGACTTATCTATTACTACTCCTAGATCTTTCTCATCCTCTACTGAGCTCAGCCAATGCCCATCCATTTCATAGTTAAATTCTCTATTATCTTTTCCCATGTTAATAACTTTGCCCTTATCAAGGTTGAAAGTCATTTGCCACTTATGTGCCCAGGATAACAATTTATTTAAATCCCCCTGCACTTTAAAATTATCATCAATATCTTCAACTACAGCTGCTAATTTGGTATCATCCGCAAAAATTGACACTTTATTATTAACTGCCTCCCCAAGATCGTTTATATAGATGACAATTAATAATGGACCGAGAACTGATCCCTGAGGAACCCCACTGATAACATCCCTCCACTCTGACTTTACACTATTTAGCACTACCCTTTGCTTCCTGTCTTTCAGCCACTCAGCTATCCAATTTGAAACACCCCCACATATCCCAATCATTTTTAATTTATGAACTAGTCTCCTATGGGGTACCTTATCAAATGCTTTACTAAAATCTAAGTAAATTATATCTACATTCTCTCCCTTATCTACTTGATCTGTTACAAACTCCAGAAAGTCTAGTAAGTTTGTTAGCTGTCTGGCTTTGTTCTCGTTGGCTGTCTGGCTTTGTTCTCGTTGGCTGTCTGGCTTTGCTCTCGTTGGCTGTCTGGCTTTGTTCTGGAAGGTTGTCTTACAGGAGCTCCTGATTCTCATTGTAAGATTGGGATATAATACTGATTTGGGTGTGTAATTTTTCTTGTATTTATTTAATACATCAATCTCTGTATAATAGTACATTGGTGATTAATACTTTTGGGGAAGATAACTGGCAGCAATCCTGAGCAAGAATTTTTGGGGGTGAGTGTTAACTTTTTCCTTAGTAAATTTCTGAGAGTATGGCTTTTTGTATAGATGGTGAGAGCATGCCGTTTGAAAGTAGTGTGTATGTGGTGTGTGATGCATGTGGAGTTGAAAGGAGAGTGAATGTAACTGAATGCTGTGTGTGTTTTCTGGAAGGGGAGGTTAGGAGGTTGAGTGGGGAATGTAAGAGGTTGAATGATTTGGTGTTTGAGGTGAGAAGAGATGCAAGTGTGCGATTGAAGGGTGAGATTAGTGCTAAGAGGGTGAAAGATAGGGCTAGGACTGGGAACAGTGTGGAAGTTGTGAGTGATGATGAATGGTGAGTGAAAATGGATAGGATAGATAATTTAGGACAGATTAGGTGTTTGAAAAGGAAGGACATAGAACCTGTTAGGTTGACTAACAGATTCAATGTCCTGAGAGAGGAAGAGTGTGAAAGTGATTTGCCTGGTGTGATTGTGGATGAAAGCAGGATGGGTGGTAGTGTGACTGAGAGCAGGAGGAAAGGTAATGTTAGGCCAAGACAGAATAGAAGAATGACTGAGGTGCTAGTGATGGATGACTCTCAGATTAGGTTTTTAGATAGGAAGTTGAGTGATAGCAAGTGGAAGGGAATGAGAGTTTGTCTGCCGGGTGCTGGTGTAAGTGATGTTTGTGAGAGGTATGATAGGCTGGTTTCTGGGTGTGAGAGGGATGCAGTTGTGATTACGCATGTGGGAGTGAATGATGTAAAGAAGGTGGGTACATGTGAGTTACGTGAGCAATATACAAGGTTAGTTGAAAGGATGAGTAAAAGCAGGGTAAAAGGTGTTGTTTCTGGTGTGCTTCCAAGATTGGATATGGGGGTAGAATGGTTGTCGCGTGCAATTGGTTTGAATGAATTTGTGAAAGGACTGTGTGAGGAGTTAGGATTGGTGTTTGTGGATGTCTAGGGTGGGTTTTACGGGAATAGGAGGTTGTATGCGATGGATGGGCTCCATCTTAGTCAGGCAGGTGTTGAGGTTGTATGGGGGGAGCTGGATAGTGTGATTAAGTCCTTACGGGTGGGAAACTAGAAGCTGTTAGAGGTAAGGGAATAACAGGAATATGGAAATGGAAGGGATGCAGAGATAGAGGAATAGCTAAGGGAGAGGGCATACTGATTCGTTATAGGGGGACTAATGCACAAGTGAATGAGCAGATAACTAGGAATAAAAAAGCAAAATGCAATGAAGATGGGAATAATAAAAAAAACTTAAAAATATACTACACAAATGGTCGGAGTATAAGGAATAAGATAGATCTCTTAAGAGCGTTAGCGAGTGAAGAGAATTTTGATATAATTGCGATAACAGAGTCATGGCTTGATTTGGCAGGTAATCACTTTAAACCTGAAGTTGAGATTGAGGGCTTTAACATGTTCCATACAGATAGGAGGAGGGGTTATTATTTATATTAAAGATAATCTCCAGTGTTGTGTAAACAGTACAATTAAATTAGATGATAACACAGTCATTATGGCTAAATGTAAAGGAAGGTAAAAACAAGCTTGTCATAGGATTATTATACAGACCACCAAATCTTAGTAAGGAAGCTTCAAATCTTCTGTGGCAGGAGATTGAACGGGCATGTAGAAGTAAGCATGTGTGTATAATGGGCGATTTTAATTACAGAAATATAGACTGGGAAGCTCTTGTGGGTGATCAGGAGGCTGAGGAATTTTTTAATGTTGTCCAAGATAATTTTCTGAGGCAGATTATTAACGAACCCACTAGAGGTAATAATATACTGGATTTAGTTCTGACAAATAGGGAAGAAGTTATTAAGGATACTGAGATTGGAGGAAATTTGGGTAATAGTGACCATTGTGAAATTAGATTCAAGATGAAATGGAATGGTATTGATAGTAGCATGAACAATGTTAAAATTCCTGACTTTAGAAGAGCAAATTATAATGGGCTAAGGACTTACCTGGAGGCAGTTGTACAGAAACCAGGCAATGAAATGAAATCAGGAATAGATTCAATGATATCAGTTAGTGGAGACAATAATCACCAGGAGGAAGAGATTACAATTGAAGAGGAGTATGAAAGAATAATTGAGCAATTAATTACAGGTCAGATGATTAACATTCCATATAAGGAGATTAGGACTAAAAATAATGACCCAAAATGGATGACAGATAAAATTAAGCATTATATTGGCATTAAAAAGGGCATTTATAGGAAAATAAAAAATGGAGAGGATCACTTAAGGCAGAGATATAATGAACTAGCAAGAGATGTTAAAAAGTTAATTAGAGTAGCAAGGAGAAATTATGAAATTAAAGTGGCAAATAGGGCAAAGGAAGATCCTAAAAGTTTTTATCAATTATACAAAACTAAGGTTAGAGATAAAATACGCCCACTTATAGATTCCAATGGAGAATTAGTGAGTGATAGGGACTCAATGGCTGGAATGCTAAATGACTTTTTTCTCTCAGTATTTACACAGGAGGATACTCTAAATATACCTGAGGTGTCAATGATCTTTTGGGGTAATGATGAAGAGAAATTAAAAGATATCTTGATCACAAAGGAGATAGTGACAAAGGAAATTGATAAAATCAAAAGTAGTAAAGCACCCGGTCCTGATGAGCTCTTTCCTAGAATTTTGAAAGAATGTAAGGATGTGTTAAGTGAGCCCCTAGCATGCATCTTTAGAAAATCATTGGAGAGTGGCATTGTGCCAGTGGCATGGAAGAAAGCCAATGTGATACCTATATTTAAGAAAGGGGATAAAACAAATATGTCTAATTACAGACCAGTAAGTTTGACATCAGTGGTAGGGAAAATGATGGAATCTATTATAGCAAGGAATATTAGAGATCACTTGGATAAGCATAAGTTGATAAAAGAATCACAGCATGGCTTTAGTAAGGGTAAATCCTGTCTGACTAATTTGCTGTCTTTTTATAGTAAGGTGTATGAAGCAGCAGATAATGATGAAAACTATGATATTTTATACTTAGACTTTAGTAAGGCTTTTGATCAAGTGCCACACTTACGACTTCTGAGCAAAGTTAAAGCACACGGGATCAATGGCAGTATATTTAGGTGGATTCAGTCATGGCTTGGTGACAGACAGCAAAGAGTTAGTATAGATGGAGTTAAATCTGAGTGGGGGTGTGTTAGCAGTGGAGTTCCACAAGGATCTGTTTTGGGTCCCTTGCTATTCTTAATTTATATTAATGATCTTGACATAGGTATAAGTAGTGACCTGAGTAAATTTGCTGACGATACTAAGCTAGGTAGGGCCATTAGGGCTGATTCTGATGCTGTTGTAATGCAGGAGGAATTGACCATTCTGTCCAATTGGGCCGAGAAATGGAAAATAAAGTTTAACATAGACAAATGTAGTGTACTTAGTATAGGTAGAAATAATCCATTGAATAGTTATAAATTAAATGGGAAAATTTTAGGGAGGACCGATTGTGAGAGGGACTTGGGTATTTTGGGAAGTTCAGACCTTCGTCCTAGAAAGCAATGCCTAAATGCTAAGAATAAAGCTAATAGGATATTGGGATTCATTAGGAGGAGTGTAAGCAATAAGAGTGCTGAAGTCATTCTAAAACTGTATCTGGCGCTAGTTAGGCCTCATCTAGACTATGCAGTACAATTTTGGTCACCATATTATAGGAAGGATATTGATTTGCTTGAGTCTGTGCAGAGAAGGATGACAAAGATGATTGGTGGGCTAAGGAACTTACCTTATGCTGAAAGGCTCAGAAAACTAAATCTACATACATTGGAAAGGAGAAGAGTCAGAAGGGAATTGATTGAAGTCTTCAAATGGGTAAAAGGATATAATAAATGGGATCTGGGTAAGGTTCTTATACTTAGTGAACAAGACAGAACACGTAGCAATGGGTTTAAGCTTGATAAGTATAGGTTTAGGAAGGAGATTGGGAGGAATTGGTTTACAAATCGTGTGGTAGATGAATGGAATAGGCTCACTAGACATGTGATAGAAGCCTCCTCTCTGGGTAGTTTTAAGAATAGATTAGATATATATATGGATGAAGCTGCTAGATGGAACTGACTTTTTTATGTACATATGTATATATTTTTCTAAGGAGTGGGGAGATTATATTTTGCGGTTGCATGAATGGACATAATCCTCTGGATGCATTTTATGTATATTGTAGATTAGATCTGACAAACTCTTGTAAAGGGTGACAATGTTAATGACTTTTCTCTGGTAAGAAATCTTTTGTGTGTTGAATGGAACAGGAGCTGCCAAGTGTAGGCCATGAATAATCTTTTGCAGTCTCCTTCTTTTCTTATGTTCTTATGTTAACATGATTTAAACCCATGCTGAGCATCGCTGATTAACCCCTCCCTCTCTAGATGTTGGCAAATGCCTTTTTTAACTATTTTCTCAAGAATTTTACAGACTACAGGAGTTAGGCTAACCGGTCTAAAGTTATTTGGACCCTCTTTACTACCCTTCTTGAAAATGGGGACTACATTCGCTCTCTTCCAATCATCGGGTATTTCTTCATATTCCAGTGACCTAGTATATAACTTCTCCAGAGCTATTGAGATACTTTCTACCCCTTCTTTAAGTATCCTAGAATGAATATTATCAGGGCCGGAGGCCTTGCTGGTATCTAACTCACCTATTAGTCCTTTTATCATCCTCCAATCCACACTAATGTTAGTAAACACCTCTTTCCCTAACCCATGAGTACTATACATAGGACTATTTAGTTTCTCTTTATAAATACTGATGCAAAATGACCATTTAGTACCTCAACTATTTCCTCATCAGTTTCTCTCACAACCCCTTCATATTTGATAGGCCCTATTTTAACTCTGCCAGACTTTGTTATTAATTCTATAGTAACTAAAGAACTTTCTAGGATCTTTGTTGCTATCCTGAGCTAATTTAATTTCTGACACCCTTTTGTTCTTCTTTATAATCTTATTTAACTCATTCCTAGCCATTCTATAATCACTTAAATTTTGAATATTATTTTGTACCTGTAACGGAAGAGTATGAGAGAATTGTCGTGAGATGGGAGAACTGGTAATGAGGGCTAAGAGTATGATGGACAAGATGATCAATAATGATGAGACTGACAAGACGACTGATAAACAACCCTGACTGATTGCTACGCATAGCCAGGGACCAGTAGATGAGTGTGAATGGGTGCAGAAGGGTGCGATTGAGTATAAAAGGTACTGTGAGTAAGGATTGAGAGTGTATTGTGAGTGACTGTGGTCGAATGGCTTAAGGAAGGAGTGGTGTGGTGGAGCGAATGTGAGTGTGTGTATAAGGGGCCATTCTCCCACCCTTTTTCCCAATACACTCTCCCTCCTTCTGTAAGAATGTGTGTATGTGTAAATGGGTTTGTTTTGTTTTTTGTTTATTTTATGTATAAAATGAATTACCATGTTTTTTTTTCTTTCCAGGCGCCATATTCTGGAAAGGACTTAGTGTCATATATCTTTATATAGCAAACAAAATATTACTTTGTCTTAAGTAAATTTAATGAAGGGCCCTATTTATTATTGTTAATGAAGGAGGGCTTATAATAGCCACACAGGAGTGATAAGTTCACTTATCTTCCATCAAGCGAGAGGCACCAATTGTTTGGAAGTCATATGCATTTTGCTCGCTCGAGTGGCAAGTGGCTGGACATCTCCCCCCCCCCTCTTTGTACCACGTGAGGCCTTTGTTTGTTAACTATATATTGACTATTGTAGTCCGGATTTTTTTGGTTGTTTGATTTTTTTTAGAATGTTTCTTAGGATCGATTAATAGTATTTGTAAGTAGGATTTGTTTATTTTTTGGATTGCGTATATATAGGAAATTTAGCTGTATATTTTTTGTAAATAGTAACAAGATCTCTAATATAATCACCCCTGTCCATTGTGAATATCATTGTATGTTTTTTTTGTTAGTAAAGGACTGTACATACAATCCGTTTCATTCTCTTTCGATTTCTTACGTCCAGATTAGTGTAGGAAGTGGATTGGATCGATTAGGGTTAGGCTAGATTTTCGGCCCGCTACAGGACCTTCTGCTTCTCTCCTCTTTGTGTCTACGAGTAGGGTCATTCTCATGCCCATTTGAAACCCCTTTAGAGGGTTCAACCCACTCCCATGGAAGAGCTGGCTGTACAAAAGGTTCACAGCCAGCCTCTGCTAAAACCAGGGCCTCTCCAGGGTCACTGTTTCCCCTAAGGTAAAAACATAACATAATTTCATGGATGACAAGAGCCACAAGGGCCTATCAAAGGTCATCCGTATCCATCAAATCCCACCCATATAATGCATCCATAGGATTATGTCCAACCATGCATCTAAAATATATAATTTAAAGCCTCCATAGGAGTCTATCAAAAACAAAATCAAAGTCCCCCAAAATATACAATAAAAAGAAACTGCATCCACAGGAATGAGTCAAGAAACATATCCCCATACCAAAAAGTAAGAAATTAACCCTCCATCCCCATATAATCATCCAATCTGCGCTTGAAAACATTCAAGTTTGGGCTGTCTACAGTCTCAGGTGGCAAACTATTCCAATAATCCACCACTCTGTTAGTGAAAAAATATTTTCTAACATCCAGTCTGCACCTCTGTTTTTTAATCTTTAAGTGGTGGCCTCTAGTTCTATTACGGTAATTGTGAAGACTATGGGCAGATGCGACTCTAGTTTATTTTTTGGACTACTTTTCATTGTTTTTCTGCTATCGCACTGGCCAATCACAGATCTGGATTCAGTTTCATAAATGACCAATCAGAAAGCTGTATTTGTTTCAAGGCTTTTTGTGCTTTTTATATTGATCAAAACTTGGTTTTTCTTATATTTTAGATGTTTTTCCCCCTTATTTCTTTTCTATATATCCTACCTACCCTATGCCTGACATTATTTAGTCTTTTTATTTACTTGTTACTTAATTCCCATTGTTTAATGCTTGATTAAACCATATTTCGGTGTTGTTAATGAAGTCTCACCTCTTAATTCTGATGAAAACAGTA
The DNA here is from genome assembly GCA_963969495.1 of Ceratothoa steindachneri. Lineage (NCBI taxonomy): Eukaryota > Metazoa > Arthropoda > Malacostraca > Isopoda > Cymothoidae > Ceratothoa > Ceratothoa steindachneri. The sequence goes on along the minus strand of OZ018333.1, from coordinate 120,593,845 downwards.
CTTTTTCAATTTTTCTGTTCCGTATTTATTTCTCTTCTTTGATTTTTTTAACAGGTTTTTTACGACCTTCATTTTGATTATTGTTCCAAATGGATGCATTCAGTATTAGTGTTTTTATTACTATATATGTGTAGTTCAAGAAACACAAATGATCAATTTCAGTAAAAAAAAAAAGTCACGAATTTTCCGTGAACAATGAAGTACTTTTCCGTCCGCACGCCTCATATTTAAACGACCCCCACACCATTTTCTGCTCATTTGTCAAAATTTCATTTTCGTGTGAAGTTTGTTTGTTACCTATTCAACGTTTCAGTGCTATTTTAACCGATGAGAAATATGTTGCGTTTCTCGAAGCCCATGGGCCGTGTAGTGGAAGGGCAGTGGTTTTTGGGAGGGTTCGAATGTGAAACAAAGAGAATTTTCATTGTTTCGTTGGCAAATCGAAATCGAGAAACCCTCCTTGCAGCGATAAAAAAGTGGATTTTGCCGGGCACGACAGTCGTATCTAATGGATAGGCAGCCTATTCAAATTTGTCATTTGAAGGATACGAACATCTTACCGAATTCTGGCTTGCTGCCGGTAAACTCTACCCACCCGTCTGGCGTAAGTATTAACGATTATTTTGAGCGTCGGCTCGTTGTTGGGTACGGCTCGCCGCGGGGATAACACTGCGATGACCCTGAGTTTCAATCCTTGGGGGGTCTGGGGGGCACAGCCCCCCAGTATAAAAATGAAAATAGCCATAAAATTCTTTGATTTCATCTCTAAAAAAGTAACACCGGAAAGTAGCCCAAAATAGCCAAAAAAACTAGGCCTACGATCTGCCCATAGTCTTCACAATTACCTCTATTACTACCTTCTAACTCCAATAACTTGCTGAAATCCAATTTATCCATCCCAGAAAAGATTTTAAAAAGCTCAATCATATCTCCCCTCACACACCTTCTTTCAAATGAGAACATCCTAGAATGAATATAATCAGGGCCGGAGGCCTTGGTAGTATCTAACTCACCTATTAATCATTTTATATGACATAGTAAACGTAAATATTAAGTTATTAGATCGTATATTTGGTTAATATAACGAAGTTTTTTAGTATTGTTAATTTCTCGGCCAGGTTCTTTTGTTTACCTGATTTTGCGCGGGAAAGTGAGAAGTAGAATAATTAAATTAGTGTTTTGAAACCTCGTTTTTAGGTTGACGGTTTAATTGGCGACTGATTTGGACTTGTGTTGTGCCTCAAATCTCGTTTGGGTCTGTTGATTTATTTTTCAGATTTTTCTAGTTCCTTCACCACAGAATCAGTGAAAGCTTAGTTTCTTTTTTTTCTTATTACTACTTAAGTTCTTTCTTGGTTTGAATAAGTGATGGAGTTGGGGGATGAAAGTAAGCAGGAGTGTCGGAATGTATGCTTTGGTTAGAACATAAGAATATAAGAAAAGAAGGAGACTGCAAAAGACCATTCATGGCCTACACTTGGCAGCTCCTGTTCCAGTCAACACACAAAAGATTTCTTACCAGAAAAAAGTCATCAACATTGTCACCCTTTACAAGAGTTTGTCAGATCTAATCTACAATATACATAAAATGCATCCAGAGGATTATGTCCATTCATGCAACCGCGAAATAATCTCCCCACTCCTTAGAAAAATATATACATATGTACATAAAAAAGTCAGTCCCATCTAGCAGCTTCATTCATATATTTATCTAATCTATTCTTAAAACTACCCAGAGAGGAGGCTTCTATCACATGTCTAGTGAGCCTATTCCATTCATCTACCACACGATTTGTAAACCAATTCCTCCCAATCTCCTTCCTAAACCTATACTTATCAAGCTTAAACCCATTGCTACGTGTCCTGTCATGTTCACTAAGTATTAGAACATTACCCAGATCCCATTTATTATATCCTTTTACCCATTTTTAGACTTCAATCAATTTCCCTCTGACTCTTCTCCTTTCCAATGTATGTAGATTTAGTTTTCTGAGCCTTTCACCATAAGGTAAGTTCCTTAGCCCACCAATCATCTTTGTCATCCTTCTCTGCACAGACTCAAGCAAATCAATATCCTTCCTATAATATGGTGACCAAAATTGTACTGCATAGTCTAGATGAGGCCTAACTAGCGCCAGATACAGTTTTAGAATGACTTCAGCACTCTTATTGCTTACACTCCTCCTAATGAATCCCAATATCCTATTAGCTTTATTCTTAGCATTTATGCATTGCTTTCTAGGACGAAGGTCTGAACTTCCCAAAATACCCAAGTCCCTCTCACAATCGGTCCTCCCTAAATTTCTCCCATTTAATTTATAACTATTCAGTGGATTATTTCTACCTATACTAAGTACACTACATTTGTCTATGTTAAACTTCATTTGCCATTTCTCAGCCCAATTAGACAGAATGGTCAATTCCTCCTGCATTACAACAGCATCAGAATCAGCCCTAATGGCCCTACCTAGCTTAGTATCATCAGCAAATTTACTCAGGTCACTACTTATACCTATGTCAAGATCATTAATATAAATTAAGAATAGCAAGGGACCCAAAACAGATCCTTGCGGAACTCCACTGCTAACACACTCCCACTCAGATTTAACTCCATCTATACTAACTCTTTGCTGTCTGTCACCAAGCCATGACTGAACCACCATGGTTGTGGTGTAGTTGGTGAGGAGGTATACATGTGTTGTAGTTGAGCTGCGTGAATGCATTGTATATTTAGAGGGGATGAGAAGGCAGGATTTAGACAGGATATGTAGGCTGGAGGGGTTAGTTGCTGAGCTCAGGAGGGAATTTAGTGTTAGGCCTAGGGCTGGGAATAAGTTAGGTGGTGAGGTAGGCCAGATAGATGTTTCAGGTGAAGGTAGAGGTACGTTAGAGGAGGTAGGATATGATAGTTCTAGGGATAGTGAAGTTAGCCCCCTTAGATTAGTTAGAAATAGGCCTAGTGAGGAAGGGGGACAATGGAGAGTGGTTAGGAAACTTTTTCAATCATAGATCGGTGACATGAGACCCTCCCCATTTGTCACTCTATGGTGTCCCTGTCACCTTTGATGTCCATTTCAGATTTCTAGGGGGATCTTTGATTTAAGGCTTCCTGGTATGCTTCATTTGGACGTTTTGAAAAGGTCTTGTCTGAAGAGAATGGACATAATGAAATTACTGTCAGACACTTCTTGAGGGAGTGATCGACGTGCCATGTGGCTTCTGTATTCAACATTGGTCAAGTCAAAGCTGGACTATGGGTCATAGGTGTACTCCTCTGCCTCGCCGTCCATCCTTGAAAAATTAATTACTGTTCGTAACCAGGGTTTGCACCTGGATTCTGGAGCCTTCAAGTCCTCCCCTGTGCGGAGTCTCTATGTAGAGAAAGGGACTCTTGCTCTTCATTTTACAGGATCAAATCTAACCTCAAATATCTTTTTAGACTTGAGCAATTACCATGGCCACGTACCATGAGACCATGCAGACCCGAGGTTATTTTGTGCCGACTGAGGATAGGCTATTGTCGCCTCACTCCTGGGCACTTGATGAAAGGGCATCCCCCACCTTTGTGCATCCTATGCAGGGTGCAGCTGTCCAACCTTCGCATTTTTGCCGAGTGTCCCATTTAGAAGAATCCAATCTTTTAGCCAACATTAAATATATTATTTCATGATTTTATATTCTCTGTTCTTGTATCTATTGTTGAGCGAAGTTCTATGAAGGATGAAGTGTATGTGATGGTGGTACAAATGAAGCGGATTGCGACCACAGTTTTTTAAATGAGAAGTCTATGGGTGTGAGTGTGGAATGTGTACGAAAGTATGTTGATGCATGTGTATGAGAGGTGGATTGTTATGGAGAGAGAGTAGTGTGAGTGTGTGGATAGAGGGAGGAAGGAGGGAAGGCTGATGGAGTATGAAGTGGGTGGAGGGGGCAATGGGTAGTTTTGGTTGTGTTGATATGTGCCAACTCCACTGTTGTGGAAGAACTGGTAGATAACTATGGGGTTTTTCTTCTCCACGCGTGGGGTGTAGTGAGGCGAAATCTACCAGATGTTAGACCTAACGCCTCTTGTATTTGCTTGAAGGACGGTGTGGTGTTGCACGATGAGCGACTCATCCGGATGGTGTGCATGGAGTTGTGGGTGTGTGGCGACCGGACGGTGCTGTGCGTGGAGGGCGGCTTTGACGAATATCGGCGCGTCGTCGAGCAGCAAATCGAAGCCACCTTATAACCGAGACGCTCGTGGGAGCCCCACGGAGTGGGCGGGGCCAGCAATAAACGCTTTATTGAAGGGGCGATACTTTTTATTATCCCAGGATTTCGTTCGGGAGAGTTGCGCGAATTCCAGGGGCTTTGCGCCGTTCCTAGATTGGTTACCTCTTTGAAGGTGCACTTAGGTGACCAATTTCTCTACAATTTTGTCGTCTTTTTTGTGGTTTTGGTTCGGTTTATATATACCCTTTCCCATGCCACGCTGTTTAAGGGCTCCTGCCTTCTAGTTGGCTAGGGGTCCACTTTCGCTTTCTTTCCGCCCACGTTTTCGCAGCACAACACACACTGTTTCAAGGATGAGGTTTGCACCACTCTCAAGGTCACCCTGATCGGGAGTTACCCATTCATCATCGTCAGAGACGTCTCTGAAAGGGTCTCGTCTTGACCTGTGAGCCAACAAAACAATAAAGCCCGCTATGTATAGGCAGAAGAGCCCTATGCCCTCAGATGTGGTCGCAGACGGGGGAGGGGGGGGGAATTGAGGCGTAAAAGGCCTATCCTATTAATTACACACCAAAGCCCATAACTGCCCAAGCTTAAAGGCTTTGCTTAGAGAGGTAGCTTTCAGCTCCTTAAATTAAGGTAGTAGGAAAATGAGGACCCAATGAGGATGGTGCTAGTTTCTCTTAGCAGTGGCCGAAGACCTATAGTTACCATTACCGCCAAGGCCTTTCTTCAAGTGTTAGGGAGGAAGGGCATTAACATCAGCAGAGTCGCCCATGTTGTACTAGAAACCCAAGGGAACATGGGTGAGAGTGGGTTTATATGGATTGGGGCAAACAGGTTCAAAGGGTGTACGTGCCATTCCTCAATATGCCAAGTGTTGTATTCTACGCGGGCATCCTCTTGCGAGTCAACCGCAAGAAGCTGGTCGCTGGCTGGCTACAAAAAATAGCCGCTAACCAAGAAAAGGGTTTCATAAAGACTGGCAAAAGGAGTATGTTGTGAAGGAGTAAGTCTACAGTACTTTATGAGCAACCAACATAACTGAGGGGGGGGGGGAGCAGATCACTCCTGTGAGTAGATGAGCCTGATAAAACTAATTTTGGGCAAGTGCTCTAATCGCTATCGCCTCAGGATGGAAGGCGCTAAACCACACTCAGCCCACATTAAGGAAGCCACATATCGTATGCTGTCAACGGCATGGCCAAAGATTATGTGGCGTTGTTCTTGGGAGCAGCTGCTATGTAGGATTAATTAAACTGAAGTATGGTCTTCCATGAAAACCTTGACATTGTTTCTCTGACGGTTTTACAATAGTGCCATTTTTGGCAAGAATAGACTGGAATCTTACTGTGAGAAGATGATTTGGTAGTGGAATAAGGTAATAGTTTTGTAACATTGGTCAACACACTGACCTAGTTGTGTAGAAGGATAATCATGTCTGAAATTTTGTGATTTGAAGATTTATGTTCCAGTGAGGTTGGTTGAAACACCAAAGTCTGACCATGTGGTTGGAATGTCTGGGAATTATCTTTTGTCAAAAATTGATTTATTACAATGTGGGAGGGCATAAAATAAAAGAAACACGAGTATATAAACATACACAGTCAAGGAAGGAAGAGATAAGATAGAAAGAAATATAAACAAACACATACAGCTTACTAGGAACGATAACTTAAGAACGAAGTAAATTGCCAAAGCCGATTTCTTATAAAAGCTCGAGAACAGGAACCAAAAAGAAACGAAGGAAAGATCAGAATAAGAAAGGACATAAAAATAAAAAAAAATACCCAGCAAACGTAAACAAAACCATCTAAAAGGAAAACGATACCCTCATCCCCAGGGCAAAACTCCACCTTCCCCGGTCCTTTTTCGCACTTTATCTGCCGCTACCAGTCTCTTCCAGTATTCGCACATCAACAAGGCCATAAACAAAATGCCTGATTCCAAGGGTTGAGTGTGGCTTGAGGGCAGATAGTTTTTAGGGGACATTTATATGTTCTTGCAACCCCATACCCACAATGGGGAAAGAGGAGCATTTTACGGCCGCCTTGTTCCTGAAGATTACCCACAATTCTGTGTGTCTTCCGCTCCATGGGAAAGAAGCGAGGGTGGTTAATGGAGAGCCCGGAAGATGTGTTTGTGGTTTACATAAATAATAAAGACAAGGATCTCAGAACAGAGCCCTGATGATTGCCACTACTTACAGTTATCCATTCACTCTTGTCCATTGATCACGACTCTGCCTACGATCTCTAATCCAATTTTCAATCCATTTTGCTATATTACCTTCTATTCCTAGAGCTCTAACATTGGAGATTAGTCTCTTGTGTGGCACCTTGTCGAAGGCTTTTTTAAAGTCCAGGTACAGAATGTCGACAGCCCTCTCACTATCATGAATTGTGTTAATGTAGTGAAAGAATTCTAATAAATTTGTAAGGCATGATCTACGTTTCCTAAAACCATGTTGTGTTTCTTAATAATTTGTCTGTTTCTAAATGGCTTATTATTTTTTCTGCAATAATTCTTTCAAGCAGTTTGCCAATTATTGATGTTAGACTTATAGGACGATAATTGCATGCTAGATTTTTACGTCCTCTCCTAAATATAGGCATCACTTTGGCTAATTTCCAGTCGTGAGGGACTACTATTTTCGAGTGATAAGTTAAAAATATACTTTATTTGGTGCGCTACTGAATCTTTTACTTCTTTGATCATTTTTTGGCACTATCTTACCCGGTCCTGGGGATTTGAATTTATTCATTTTATCTATTCGTATTCGTACATCGTTAGTCGTAAAGATTTTTAGTGGTTCATTGCCTTAGTACTTAATATTAGGTATATTTTGATTTGAGATCTCGTTGGTGAAAACTGTTGCGAAGTATTCTTTTAGTGCAGTGGCTATATCTTTATCTCTGACTTGTAGATTATTGTGCTGGCTATTGTTGGCCTAATCCTATTTTATATTGGTTTTCTACCAGTAACTAAGGCAAATAATTCTTGGGGATTTTCTTTACGGTTTAAAGCAACTCACATTTCCTCATTACGCTTGGCCCTTTTAATTCCATCTTGTACTTGAAATCAACGGCTTCATCTACTGACCTAAACTCCTCGACTGAGATCGAGAATTCAGTCATTTCCTCAAATGCAGACCACTTCGCTTGCATCAAGCACCACCGGAGCGGGCTATCTGGCGGCAGCGGCCCAGAAAATTAGATTTGAATGGGGAAAGTGATCACTACCATGGAGGTCATCGACCACCCCCTAATCAAAATCAGGCTGTGCATCCGGAGAGCACGAGGATAGATCGAGGCAGGAAAATGAAGCGGCTCTCGGGCAGTGATGCGTAAACTCATCCACACTTAGGACACCCATCTCCAGCTCGTCGATAAGGTCAGCAAGGACTTGACCCCGTGGATTAATAGAGTAGTCTCATCAGATGGGGATATCTACCGTTTAGATCTCCGAGCAAGAGAAAGGGCCTCGGTAACCGTGCCACGATGCGGCGGAAGTCGGCTCACGGTGGAATGTACGCGGAAAGGACAGTATACCTCCCGTCAAGATACAGCTGCACAGCTACTGCCTTATAGGAAGTATCTAAAGCGAAGAGAAGAATGGAAACATCATGCCGGATGTAAATCGCACATCTTCCCGTCCGTCCCCCATCCAGTGTTGGTGGGACGCAAAACCCTTATAGCCCGGGAGGGTGGGCATGCGCCTCCTCCCTGTTTTCTTATCACACGTTCGACCTTAACCGCCCCATGGTTGGCCAGCTCTAAGGTGATGTCCTCTATGGATTAGTCCACGAGTTCCCTCGCATAAACTACTACTTTGACAAAGTTCGTTGTAGAATGCGGCGTCACACTCACAGGCGTGCCATCAAGTGTCCGAAGGGCACTAATCATAGCCACCTCGGAGGGATTCGACGCATTCGCCAAAAGGCTCTCATCGGAGAAATGAGTCACCTACGACTCTCTACCAATCACACTAGCTAAAGCTCTCCTCTGATGGAGCGAATAACCAGGAAACGTTTGAAGCCAGCGGGCTCGAAAACGCCGGGTAGTCTCTGAATGAGGGGCTCCGATGTAATCGAGGGTCCGCTCTGCGCACTAGCACGTTTGGTCTTAGTCAGGGGCTCCGCACATGGGCGAGCAGAGGGGTGCCGGATGTGCCGATCTTGGCTTGGTCGCTTAGCGAAGTGGCAGCAGCCCCGGCGGATGGAGAGGAGCCCCGAGTCTTTTTCTTTTTTTCGTTAGTCTTGGCGCCGGTACGTATCTTCTATTCCTTCGTCCACGCCATTGACTCGTGTTTGGAACCGGGTCCGTAAGATCCGTGATCGCTACGCTGGCCATGCCATCCCCACTCTAGCCATCGGAGGCTTGCTTGTGTCCGATGTCCGGTTGGTCAGCAAAGCCATTTTGCTTCGGTGAGTAGCGCTGGATGGTTTCCTCGACGGTTTCTCGATCCTAAGGTCTTCATAGAATCTCGCCTTTTAAATTTTACCACGTGCGCCACTTACTCTTATAATGCTCTGTTTTCCGTCTATGAGCTTCGGTTTGCTTTTTCTCACTGTAGCTCCACTTCTCCCGGTGATGATTCATCCACTACGACTTTCTCCGTTGTCTCCATCCCCACTCGGAGTTATTTTTGGTTGACCTCTACAACCTGCTTTGGGTCAAAGGAATCTATCCGTCCTCCTGGCGTGTAGGGGTTGTTCTACCCTTTCTCAAGCCCAGTAGGGACGGTTTGGACCCCAGTCACTATCGCCCCTAAGGCTCTTACGAGATGCCTCAGTAAGTTGTTCGAGAAGATGGTCCAAGTTCACCTCACTTGGTTTTTGGAGTCCAACTCGCTCCTCTCTCCATTTCAGTTTCAGCGCGGTTTTCGCAGCGGTCGTAGTACTCTTGATCACCTCCTTCGTTTGGAAGACTCCGTTTTACGGGCCTTTTCAACCAGACATCAGAGGTTAGCGGTGTTCTTCGACATTCAGAAGGCCTACGATACCACCTGGAGATATGGTGTTTTACGTCAGTATATGATTGGGGTATGAGGGGCTTTTTACCGTTTTTTTATTCAAGAATTTTATCGTCCCGTAATTTTAAGGTTCCTATTGGGGATACTTTCTCAGGCTTGCAGATTCAAGAGGAGGGTGTTCCCCAAGTGTGTCAGGTATCGCCATTGTCATTAATAGTCTGGTGTCCACTTTTCAGGAGGGGTTTTGGCTTTCCTCTTCGTGGATGACTTGGCGTTGTTTTGTTCATCTGCCCGCTCGCCTTCTGCTGCCCGTCAATTACAGCTGGACATTGATGTTAGGTCATGCTGTCTCAAAGGGTTTCCGTTTTTCGGTCACCAAAACGAAGGCAATGCATTTTTATCGAGGTCGCAGTGTCCTTGGTTCCCCTCCCCTTTTATTGGATGGCGCAGTGATTGAATATGTCCCCGTTTTAAAGTTCTTGGGTTTAACGCTTGAAAGCAAGCTCACTTAGGTACCCCATTTGCGTCGCTTGAGAGCCTCCTGTTCGAAGGCTATGGATTTGCTTAGGGTTTTATCTCACACCACTTACGGTGGTGATAGGCGCACCATGTGGTTGCTTTATTCGGCACTGGTCTAATGCCGGCTGGACTACGGTTGCCAGGTGTATTCTTCAAAGTCTCCTTCAGCCTTGAAGATACTTCACCCTGTTCGTTCGTTTGGGGCCCTGTCTTAGTAGTGGAGCCTTTCGCACCTCGCCTATCCCTAGCCTCTTTGTTGAGGCTGGCGTGCTTCCCTTGCGATACCACCAGCTGCAGGTGTGCCTACGATTCCTGTTTTGTGTTCAGCAATACCCTTCATCCGCAGTCCATGAGTGCCCTTTTGTCACGTCCTCATCTGCATTATTTGATCGGCGGCCATCTCTACCTCGGCCTCTAGGGCTGCGGGTTGTGGACCATCTCTCCTCCCTTGGTGTTCCCGGGGTGTTGGCCCTCTAATTCCCGCCCGCTCCATGTTGGTGCGTCAACCCTCCTGAGGTCTGTACTGCTTTGGAGCATTTCGAGAAAGGGTCTACTGACCCTGGTCTATTAAAGTGCCTGTTTCTTGAACATGCGTGTTCTCATGCTCACCAGCGTCCCTTCTATACTGACAGCTCGAAGTCGGACCTTGGTGCTGGGGCAGCCACGGTGTCCTTTTCGGTCCGCCCTCCCTCCTGTATAATCCGTTTTTACCCCAGAGTTGACGGCCATGCTTTTGGCTTTTAATTTGATTTTATCCCTCAATTCTTCATATTTTATTGTTTTTAGCGATTCCCGGCCTACTTTGGAAGCAGTTCTTTCTTTTACGTCCACACACCCTTTGGCTTTACGGATTCGCTCCTGACTGGTCAGAGATGCCTTTCGTTACAGGGTGGCGTTGTGTTGGGGTCCCGGGCAACGAGTGCCTAATCGGCTGGACCGCTCGACCGCCCTCGAGGTGCCGGATGCAGCCCTTGTGCCCTTAAGGGATTCCTACCCCGTATACAGGTGTATGTCTTATGTTTGTGGCAGAGAGAATGGGATTCGTTTCCCTCTTCATGGTTGTCCCTTATTAAACGCTCTGTCCTTTCCTGGTCATCTAGCTCTCAGCGACTCCGGTCTTGGGCACACGCGACTCACGAATGGCTATTTAGTTTCGGGTGGAGACCGAGTTGCCCCTGATTGTCCCGTTTGCGGTGGCGAACTGTCTGTGGCTCACATTTTAGTAGTTTGTCCCCGCCTTGCTTCCCTACCCACCACTAGGCGTGGGCGAAGGAGTTGAAGCTCCTTTCGTGGGGCAGCTTTAGGAACACCGGAAGATGGCCTGGTGACCAACTTCATGGGCGTTGCCTCCTGTGAGTCTAACGACTCGGCGGAGGCGCGTGGCCGTTTCGCCATACGGGAAACGGTCACGCTGGGGAAAGGGGAGGAGCCCTGGTTTTAGCCGGGGCTGGGTGTGAACCCTTTTTGCTGCCAGCTTTACCAGGGAAGCGCCCGGGTTAGGTAGGCCTGGATGAGCCAGGAGCAGAGGGCGTCTTCCTAAGCATTGAGGTGTAATACGTACCAGGCAGAGCCGCCCCCCCCCCATCCAAGACCAAGTTCTTAGCCTCGCGGAATGAGAGTCGATCCTGTGCCTAAACGGCCACGATTTGTTTCTCAAGGAGATATGCACCATATTGCTTTGAAGTAGCGGGGTGTCTCTCTCCGCAATTGACACACTTGGCCACACACAATTTGGACTTATCGTGTGCGGCTTTGGAGCAATTTACACAGACTTCGAGTGACATCAAATTTGCACGTCTACATGAGCGATTTGTATGGCCGAAGCGGTGACAGTAATAGCACCACCGCGGCAGTGGCACGAATGCCTTCACGCGGTAGCTGTACCAACCAGCACGCACCGACTCAGGGAGCTTGTCACAGTCGAACATGACGAAGAGTGTACGGATGGGTCTCGAAGCCCCTCCCTGTTTCTCATCACACGTTCGACCTTGACCGTCCCGTGGTAGGCCAGCTCTAGTGATATGTTCTTTGGAGTAGTCAACTAGTTCCCTTCACAAAGTTCATGGTAGAGTGCGGCGTCATACTCACCGGGGGGCCATGAAGTGTCCGAAAAGCACTTATCTTGGCCGCCTCAGCGGGATTCGCCAGAAGGCTCTCGTCCGAGAAATGGGTCACATTCGGCTCTCTACCAATTGCACTAGCTAATCCTCTCCTCTGATGGATCATGTTGCCCTTGGCCAACATGGTGCCATCAGTAGAGCGAATAACGAGGAAGCGTTTTAAGCCAGCGGGCTCGAAAACGCCGGGTAATCTCTGAATGAGGGGCCCCGATGTAATCGAGGCTCTGCTCTACGCTCTAGCACTTTTGGTCATAGTGAGGGGCCGGATGTGCCGATCTTGGCTTGATAACTCACCGAAATGGCAGCAGACCCATCCGTCTCCGCAGCTCCAGCAGATGGCGAAGAGCCCATTCTTTTTTCTTTTAGTGGATGTCGGGGAACGAACCCTCTTCTCCCCTACACTGGCAGGAGCTCCCAGGCCGGGCCAAGCCATTCTCCAAGATGGAGAAAGTCCTGGCAGTCGTATGGGCACCGGTCGGTGGAGATCCCTTCCTTCCTTGTACTGCCCCTGAAACCCGGGCCATTTGAGGAGGGCTTTGCATCGGGTTCGGTGCTTGGCGCCGAGCCCGGATTCGCTCCCATGGAAGGCCCTACCGTCTGAGGCTTGGTTTCCTCAAGGACGATGTTTATCTCGGGTGGGGCCTCTATTTGGCCATCCCCCTCCCCCGCCCCGGACATCACAAGTCCTATTGGCAGCAGTGTCATTAGTCTTGTCTTGACCACCGCTAGGTTTAGTATTCTAGCCAGGTCTTTTGAGCGCGAGCGACCGAAGGAGCCTGGCTTCCCTCTTTCCCCTAAGGAGGTTAGCCCTACCGAGCCGGTTTAATGGGGAGCAGTAGGCTATTGGCAGTCCCCTTGGAAAGTAAAGGGGGGACTGCCGCTGAAAAAGGGAGGGGTGAGGGCAAGTCCCTTACACCCATAGGCGAAAGAGAGGAGTAAGCCTCCTCTCCGGTTAGAGAGATTTGGAGGGTCCCCTGCGAGAGCACAGTGGGGGAAAGCTCCATTTTTTTCTGTGGAGCTGTCCGAAGGTGGCTCCGTTGATTGTGAGGGGAAAAGGGTAAGTTTTTTTAAAAAATTTGCATCATTGGGCATGAGGACCCTAATTTTTTCACGGGATGCACACGCTCATCACCCCTCGCATTAGCCCGCCCTGCAAGGGATGCGTACGGGGCTTGCAGAGCCAGGTGCTGCCATTCAAGTTCACCCCTCCTGCCTGGTAGCATGGCGGCTCCACCTTAGGCACAGCGTAAAATTGATGTGTGAAGAGAGAAGGAAAAGGGATGTGAGGGGATGAAGCAGGTTGTTAAAAACCCACCATCTCCCCTTAGCTCCGATCCGGGATAGTTGGCTGAGGAGGTCAGCATCTAAGAACCTGTGAAATTAGATGCTGACCAGAGAAAGTTGTGGGAGAGGTTGTATGAAAAGCGAGGAAACGGGAGGGGGGGGGAAACAAGTGTTCTGAAGGAAGGAGAAGAGGCTAAGCTGGGGTCGGACGGGGTGCTGAGTCCCGTCAGCACGGCGGCCAGAAAGGCAAATCGCCGCACCCCTTACGGGGTTTAGTGGCATTGAATGCGCCCGAGAAAATAGTGGATATTAAAGTCTTTCAAGGCAACCACCTTCTTTTCATTTTATTAAAATGTCTCAGATTTAACAGTTATAAAAGTACATTTATTTAAGGTTTACAAGACAATATCAACTATGTATAAACAATCCGAACCCCAGTTCGTGGGGATAAACAATTTTGTACAAAATTGTAAAAAAAAAACCAAAACATTCTCAGATTAGGTTACAATGGTAGGTCCATTCATTATCTGGCTTGAATGTTACAATAAAAAAAAACTACTTAATAATATCAGGTTGGAAAGAAATTAATGTCAGATTTTGTAGAATAAAATTTTAAATAGTAAATTATTAAATTAGTACCTTTTATCATTTAAGAATGCTACAATGGTAATTCATCCCTTCTATTTCAGATTATAAAGATTTTGTTCCTAATATTCTTCAGTATTCACCCCTAGGGCCTCCCAGTACAGGGGCAAAATGCATTGGTAGCATTTATGGGGATGAAGTAAATGAAAGAAGTTGCAGGAGGTGGTTTTCCCTGTTTCCCAAGTGGGGATTTTAATCTAAAAAAAGACAGACAAAAATAAATTGATTCCTAAGAGTTGGAAGCTGTTGTAACAGCAGAACAATTAGAGGTAACCCTACGACTATCCTACACCAAATGAAAAGGAGAGGAAAGGTTCCAGTGATTGGAAAGTGGGTCGCGCACGAACTGTCCACGGCGAATTTGCAACAGCTGACTGTGAGTCATCGCTTTCAGGACACCTTCAGGCTTTGTAATGGTGACGAGAAATGGATCCTTTATTATAACGTTAAACGCCGCTGTTCGTGGAGGAAAGAGAATTTCTCAACAACTGAGGATTTGATCCAAAAAAGAATGTTGAGTGGGATATTAAAGGAATCGTTAAGAGACAACAATCAAACAAATAATGCTAATCTCTACTCCAATCAAGTTCGTCATTTGAAAGCTGTTTTGGGCCAAAGGCGACTCTCCTTAGTTAACAGAAGGAGTGTTATCCTCGGCATCAGGATAATGCCCGTCCTCACACAGTTCCAATGACCAAAGATCTCTTGGAGTTGCTCAGTTGGGAAATATTGCTTCATCCTCTCTTGACCTTACTCCTTCGGATTATCACTCGTTTAGGGGATTACAAAACCACTTCGATGGTCTTAAGTTGACATCAAGCGGTTGAAAATGAGTTGAATTCATATTTTGCATCAAAGCCGAAATAATTTGACAAGCGTCGCCTTTATAAGCTCATTGACAGATGGAATGAGGTTCTAGGAAGAAATTGATGTTATGTTTAGGATTAAATATTTCCAATAAGTTTTTTCATTTATACCTTAAAATCGGACATTACTTTCATTCCAACCTGATACATCTTTATAATTTTAAAATGAAACAATACTCCTCTCGGGTCTCATGACTTTGCCTCAGAGGCTGATGATGTGGGACATCTATACCCCAAATTTTGTCCCTTACCAATGCCCTCACACCTGCCAAAACCAATCCGAGAAGCTCAAAGCACCAGCAAAAAAAAAATTAAAAAAATGCCCAGAATGCGGCAACACCAGATCTAATAGACTAGAGTTGGGGTATAAAAGTGACTTCTACTTAAATTGCCTCAGAACACATTCATGGACATGGGTTGTTTTCATTCATAACAAATCCATTGTAGCTACCTGTGTCAGCAAAACTGGTTGCTCCATTTCTCAGTTCAAAGGATCTTTAGTAAAATTCTTGGTCCCGGAAATTATCTTGATCCACACTGGGCTTAGCAATTGTCTCAAAATGAGCCCCCATTCGTACTTGGCTAAGCGCACCCAAGAATTATCCCTCCAAGGACGAAGAATCTCTTTCATTCAGACTAAGCTTTGCCAATTAGCGTAAAGAGTTTTCCCCATTCAGACTAAGCTTTGATAATTAGCCAAAATGTTTTCCCACCCATTCAGTCTAAGCTTTGACAATCAACCCAAGAATTGTTCCTTGTCAGATTCAGCTTTGCAAATTAGCTCAAAATTGGTTCCCATTCAGTCTAAACTTTGATAATTGGCCCAAGATTTGATCACATTCAGTCTAAGCTTTGACAATCAACCCAAGAATTGTTCCTTGTCAGATTCAGCTTTGCAAATTAGCTCAAAATTGGTTCCCATTCAGTCTAAACTTTGATAATTGGCCCAAGATTTGATCACATTCAGTCTAAGCTTTGACAATCAACCCAAGAATTGTTCCTTGTCAGATTCAGCTTTGCAAATTAGCTCAAAATTGGTTCCCATTCAGTCTAAACTTTGATAATTAGCCCAAGATTTGATCACATTCAGTCTAAGCTTTGACAATCAACCCAAGAATTGTTCCTTGTCAGATTCAGCTTTGCAAATTAGCTCAAAATTGGTTCCCATTCAGTCTAAACTTTGATAATTGGCCCAAGATTTGATCACATTCAGTCTAAGCTTTGACAATCAACCCAAGAATTGTTCCTTGTCAGATTCAGCTTTGCAAATTAGCTCAAAATTGGTTCCCATTCAGTCTAAACTTTGATAATTGGCCCAAGATTTGATCACATTCAGTCTAAGCTTTGACAATCAACCCAAGAATTGTTCCTTGTCAGATTCAGCTTTGCAAATTAGCTCAAAATTGGTTCCCATTCAGTCTAAACTTTGATAATTGGCCCAAGATTTGATCACATTCAGTCTAAGCTTGGGCAATTAGTCCAAGAATTGTTCCTAGTCAGACTAAGTTTTGCCAAATGGCCCGAGAATTGCTCCCATTTATTAGCTTAATCTATTTGACCCATGAATTGTTCCCCATTCATTTTTAGCTTGGCCAATTAATTGGTTCCCATTTAGAGACGAAGGCAAAGATGTTCCTTAAGAGTGGACAGACCCAATCCTCGCATGGCATTGAGAGGATAAAAAACACCGCGCCCAGCCAATCCGGGTTGACCCCCACCCCCCCAAGTATCACACATTTGTTATACAATTAAACCGTCCTGTAGGACTACTGAAGAGGCAACAGACTGGTCATTTAATCGTTATGCTCCTTGGATGTCTTGCCTGGGGTCACCTTCGAGAGAATAACACTCGCCCCAGACCCGACGGCCCCGGCGGCACTACCGGCTACAGATCCGACAGCCCCGGCGACCCCAGTGCCAACGGCGTAGGTGGATCCGGCGATCCATTTCACCCCGGTGACGCCGACGCCGACAGTCGACGAGCCTGCAAAGGAGGGGCGGCTCGAATCAGTCAACCCGCAGCAAGGACAATATCTCCCACCTAAAGGAGAGGATGGGGGAAAGGGGCATTAAAACTAACGAGGGCATCTCCCACAAAAAGTACGGAGATATCTGAGAGGGGGGGGGAGTGTTACAGAGCCCATCTGGCGACTGATTCAGAGGCCATAAATTGCTAATCACTTTGCAGCCAAATTCGAGGCTCGATTAAAAACAAAGTAAAAAAGAAAGAAACGGAACAAGGACAAGGAGGAGGAGGGGGAGGAGGAAGCACCCTCTGGCGCGGGAACGTGCGATCAACATCGGAGAGTCGAATAAACGAAGTCTGATAGTCAGCGAGTCTGTGTGCACGAACCTGCTCCTAGTAAAAGGGAAAAGCGGTAGCATCCCGGTACCGGGACAGGTAACGTGCGCGGAGATCGCCCAGACTGGGACATTCAATGAGAATGTGCCGAACAGTCTGGGGCCAACGCAGTCGTCGCAGGCGAGCGCTCCATCAAATGGCGGTGCGTCCGATTCGGAGACGACAGAAAACCCGAAGCCGTCGCGGCATTTGGGGTAGGTCCTATGTATGCAGGAACCTAGCAGAAGATATGTTAACATCTGACTGGCTGGTGGCAACGGTGGCGTCGAGGAGGCCGTGAACCAATGTGTGTGGGTTTAAGGTAAGTTACCAGTGGGTTGCTGCCCAATCCAAGTGAATTATATATGGCAGCTAGGGTGAAACGAGGCAAAAACGTGACAAAAATTTAAAAAACGACGGGTTAAAAGATTCCTCCGCCAATATGAATCGAAGACGGGTGTGTTGAGGAATAGTTAAAAGAGTCGGGAAACAGGACAACCGGAGAATGGCAAAATGGCTACACTCCAATAAAAGGTGGGCAACCGATTGGTCCCCACCGCAAAAACGACAGCAAGGGCTGATTTGGACTTTACCCAATACAAGATGGCCGTAAGTCTCGTGTGGCCAATGCAAACTCGGCAAAGGGCCACCTCTAACGACTGCATTCTATGACGACTCGAGGGCCAAGAGCGAATATAATTTTTTATTTTGTATAGTTTGGATGATGAACAGTCATCCCATTTATTCTGACACAGTTGAAAAATATATTGTCTTATTGGAGGAAAGTAGTCCCTAAAAGGCAGAGCCGAGTTCTCAGGGGACACAGAATGTGCTGAGAGAGACAGCCAATCAGCCTTCTCGTTTTCCAGGACCCCCACATGCCCAGGAACCCTGCAAAAGATAATTCTATATCGGAACGCATTTTGGATAAGCCAGTTGCAAATTTTTGTGACTAGGGGATGGGACGCATTAAAAGATCTAATTGACTGTAAGACACTCCTTGAGTCGGAAAAAATGACAAAATCACTAAAAGGTAAAATTTGGATGAGTCTAAAGGCTAAAAGGATTGCTGAAAGTTCACCGGTAAAAATGGATGCTGCTGGCGGCAAAGATAAAGTTAGGAATTGTCCTCTTGGCTGCGGCACCCACGCCACCGTCCGACTTAGACCCATCCGTGTATAGTGGGCAGCATTGTTTGTGTGGGGTCGAATGCTCTAAGAACAGGCTCTTAATGATACGAGGGTCCACAGAAGACTTCTCCAGGCTCCACATGTTGGTACATACTGTGGGGAGAGGAGCACGCCAAGGAACCGAAACTCTGAGATAAACTCTATATCTTCGCCTTGTAGGGAGATAGATGGCGGAACAAGAACCCCTCTGCCTCGGGGAAATACATTGCTTTGGTTTTGTTCGTGGAAAAGCGGAATCCTTTACGTTGTGCTCTTTTGGATACAGCATCAACCGCCAGTTGTAGCCGACGCGCTGCTGATGTAAGGCGAGGTGAGGAACAATATAGTGCTAAATCATCGACAAACAGAGTTGCCGATACACCCTCTGGGAGAGACCAAATAATATCATTGATGGCAATTATAAAACATAGGACACTTAAAACACTGCCCTGAGGAACTCCCTCCTCTTGGGGTTGCAAGTCAGAGTATGCGTCTCCAACACGTACCTTGAAGGATCGAGATGCTAAAAAACTTTGAATAAGTGAAGGTAAAAGGCCTCTCATCCCACAGACGTATAGCTGCTTCAAGATGCCGTATCTCCATGTTGTGTCGTAGGCTTTCTCAATATCGAAAAATATGGCCAGGACTCGGTGCTTTAATGAGAAAGCTTTCCGGACCGATCCCTCGAAACGTACTAGTAGGTCAAGGGTACTATGACCTCTGCGGAAGCCACATTGAAATGGAGAGAGGAGGTGATTGGTTTCTAGGAACCAGTTTAGGCGCTCCAATACCATTTTTTTCAGCAACTTACTCAAACAGCTGGTGAGAGCTATAGGGCGGTAGTGATCTGCATTCAACCCTTCCCTGCCCGGTTTGACAAAGGGAAGGATGATCCCAATGCGCCATGATGACGGGTAAAAACCCTTCACCCATATAAGGTTGTACAAATCAGGCAGGAAGAGAGTAGAGTGTGGATGTAGGTGCCGAATCATATCGAAATGGATCTCATAAAGGCCAGGAGAAGTAGATCTGCAAAGGGACAAAGCGCTACGCAGCTCATGGATGCTGAATAGAGCGTTATATGGAAGGTTATATTTTGTTGTGAAGTTGAGAGAATGAGATTCTTCCTTCGATTTGTAGGATTGAAAAGCCTTATCGTAACGGCTGACACTGCTGACGGCGCGGAAATGGTCAGCAAAAGCATTGCTGACCTCCAGGCACTCATTCTCCAAGGAACCCTCTAAGTTGAGTGTGGGGGTATGATGATTAGCATAACGGCTCCTGATCTTATTAATCCTCTTCCAAATCTTAGCAGTAGGTGTCATAGAGGAAATTGATGAAACGTAACGGCGCCATGAATTTCGGTGAGCCTGACGAAGGGTTCTTGGGCGAAGCGCACGAGCTCGGTTTCGGTCGACCTTGTTGCACAAAGTTGGGTTCTTTCGGAATCGGGCATGGGCTAACTTGTAATTTTGATAGCTGTTGCACACGTCGAGGTCCACCAGGGCAGGGTTGAGCGGCCCGTGACAGGTCGCCTCCGTGGGATGGTCTGTGTTGCTGCATTGTATTTTTTTTTTTTATTAGAGCTCATCTGGCGACTGCCTACTTCGGCATTAGTCGCCGTATTAAAACTGGCCTAGTTCTAGGCTACTTTAAAATAAAATTAAACAAAGAAAAAAAACACCCTAAATGGGGGAAAGGAAAAAAACAAAAACAAATGCAAAAAACGAAACAAAACAAAAAAACAAACCCTGCTTAAATAATAGGGAGAAGGCCGGCCTCCCCCAAAAAAGTCAATAAGTCCAACAGTCGATGTGCACGCACTCATCCCGAGTACAAGGGACAGGCGGTAGCGACCTCGTCCATCCCGGTACCGGGACAGGTGTCGTGCGCGAAGATCACCCAGACTGGGACATTCGACAAGAATGTGCCAACAGTCTGGGGGACAACCAGGTCGTTGCAATAGGGCGCAGGCGAGCGCTCCATCAAATAGCGATGCGTCACACGAGTGTGCCCGATTCGGAGACGACAGAAAGCAACCTGAAGCCGCCGCGGCATTGTGGGATAGGTCCATGGGAACAGTCCCGGCGCAATGGCACGCAACTTTAAGTTCCCTTCGACCGTCTCCCATCTTCTTTGCCAAGCAGTCCGAAGAGCTGCCCGTATTCCTGCCATGTAGTCAGTGTGAGGAAGAGCGAAACGCTGGTCCGGTCGCAGAGTCCTCGCGGACTCTTTGGCGCCCTCATTCCCCGCAATTCCTACATGTCCAGGAACCCAGCAGAAGATAATCTCGACATCTGCCCGGCTCGCCAAAACCGTGGCGTCACGGATTTCGCGAACCAGGGGATGCGGAGATTCCAATGCCCCGAGAGCACTCAGGGCGCTTTGTGAGTCGCTATAGATCACAATCCGGTCTCCGAACCGGGCACGTCGCGTAATCTCCCGTACCGAGTTGTGTATTGCCACCAGCTCGGACGTGAAGACAGACGCAGACCCTGCTGCATTGTAGATAGTCAATGTAAAGTATTCTACTGCCGCGTCCACTCCATTGAAGGTCCCCAAGGATGCATTTGTGAAGGACGCCTCTTGGAAACCTTCCCAAATCGGCATGACCTAAGTCCCACTTAAGGGGCATGGTTGTATGAGGGCTAACTTGAAGGGCCGACAGGACAATAGGAAAGTGGTCACTCCCATAGAGATCGTCAAGAATTGACCATCGAAATTCCGTGAAGCAATCAGGAAAACAAACAGACAGGTCAATACAGCTAAAAGAGTCCGTCTGGACATGATAAGAGGTAAAATCGCCAGTATTTAAGACACAAAGAAAATCAGATAATAAAAGAGACTCTAAAACACTGCCTTTGGCATTTCGAGTGATGTCACCCCAGTATGGGTGACGGGCGTTAAAATCTCTTAGTAATAAGAATGGGGAGGGCAACTGGTCTATAAGTTCTAAAAGGTCGGATCTTGACAATGATAAACAAGGGGGTAGGTGAGCAAACGGTAAAAAGCTTAGTAAGAAAACCCTAACGGCAACAGCTTGGAGGGTAGTATGTAGGGAGATGGGAAAAACATGGTGGGATGAAGATACCATGATTGACACCCCCTATGAGAGGGGCTTCCAGCAGGAGCAATAGAGTTGAAAGTGAGAAACCCGGGTACCGGCGGAAAGGGCCGTATACTCAGTTTATTCTCGTGAAGACAAATAACAGCGGGTTGGATAGTCGTCAAAAGAATTTTGAGTTCTTCCCACTTTGGAAGAACTTGACAATTGCATTGTAAAATTGAAGATACTGTGTGACGATTAGATACCACTGTGGATATCTTTTTCTCTTTAGAGGCCGATGTTGTATTTGAGGTTCGTCCCAAAGAGCTTGGGAGATGGAGAGCTGATTTTGAGGAGCTTGCTTTTGCAGGGGGAGAGATCCTAGATGGAGCAGTAACTGGGTTTTTTTTAGCGGGTTTTAAAGAACCGACCGAGGTCCTTGATTGTAATTCGGGCTCACAACCTGGTGGAAAAGGAAGATCAAGAAGGAATTTTCGGCCGGTAGATCCGGATTCATGGGTTGACGGTATTTTCGGTGTCTGAGGAGTTGGTCCAACCGCCACGATTGGTGATGTTGGAGTATCAACTGCTTCCATCGGATCTTGGGTTGAAGGGTGAGCGCAACGAACAGGCGATCTGAGCGAGGTGTGTGGAGCTGGGTGTATATCTGTCATCGTTTGGATCAGGATGAGGCCTAAGTCCTGTGAAGGGCGGGACGGACTTAAGGGCATAGAATGTTCAGCCATAGGAGAGGAGTCCATTGAAGATTCTCGGGGTTCAACCGAGTCAGCTCCAGAGGCTGCCCGCTTATTGGTGGTCGATGACCCAGGTGAGGAATCCTTCCTCTTACCACTGAGCTTTGGGTCTCGGGGCCGGGTGGATGAACCTTCACTGGTCGATTTTGAGGATTCTTTCAAATATCGTCTGATGTCTTCAAGTGTCTCACCCTGAGCGTCTCTCCCAGCTAGAGCTGCTGGAGAGAGAGGGGTTACATTGGTTATCTCGGTGTGAGGGCGATGCTTCAACTGCATGTCCTGAATGTTTTCGACGCTGCGAGTAGATTTAGGGTGAAGTGCTTCAGGCTGGTCAGAACTCGCGCGTGATGGTCGGTTTCGTTCAGCGTCACGTAAAACGTCAGAGAAGAGCCGGCCGAGTGGCGAGGTTTGTGCTCGGGCACGCTGGCGGGCCTCTCTTATATCTAGACGTAGGGAGTCGCGCAAAGCGAGAACTTCCTTTTCCTATAAAAATATAGAGCAGAGTTTTGACGCAGCACTGTGGGTACCTCCGCAGTTGGCACACCGAGGTGTTTTGGTGCATTCGGGGCGGCCATGGTACTCAGAGCTACAATTCACCCAGGAGCGAGGGTACCGACAGGCTCGGCCAACATGTCCAAATTGATTGCAATTGAGGCAGCGTCTGGGTAGTTCGATGTAGGGACTTACCGGGACACGAAGGTACCCAGCTTTAATATACTGCGGCAGTTCTTGTCGTTCAAATGTTAAAATCAGTGTGGCGGTCGGGACTTTAGTGGAGCCTAATGTTTTAGTTACCCTGTGTACGTGTGTGACACGTTGGGTACTGAGCTTACTCTGAAGGCGGGTGGGGTCGTAGTCCTTTAGTTCGTTTGAACGGACGACACCTTTGACAAAATTCAGACGCGGTGGGGCGAGACAGTTAATGGAATTTCAGCTATCGAAGATAGATTTCGCACAAGGTTGGGTTGAGAGCGGGATGACACCTCGACTACGACATCACCACTTCCTCTTGACCACATCCGGCGGGGTTCACCACAGCGGGACTCAAAAGATTCATTGACGTCAAACACATCGACTTTTGCAAGTGGGATGTCAGATGATGAATTCATGACAAGAAAGCGAGGATAATCTAGATCTGGGTTTACTTCGTTGGAATAGGTGTTATTTTTTTTTAAGGGGCTATCTAGCGACTGCCAACTTAGGCATAAGTCGCCGTAAACAAACAGTCTAGTTCTAGGCTACTTTAAAAAAATTGAAAAGAAAACAATGAAAAGAAGTAACAATTAGGAAGCAATAACAATAACAAAACAATAACAAAAACAACTAAACCTAGTTAAATGAAAGGGAGAAGGCCGGCCTCCCCCCAAAAGTCAACAAGTCCACCAGTAAATGTGCACGCACTCGTCCAGAGTACAAAGGACAGGCGGTAGCGACCCCGCCCATCCCGATACCGGGACAGGTAACGTGCGCGAAATCACCCAAACTGGGAAATTCAACAAGAATGTGCCGAACAGTCTGGGGGACGACGCAGTCGTTGCAATAGGGCGCAGGCGAGCGCTCCATCAAATAGCGATGCGTCACACGAGTGTGTCCGATTCGGAGACGACAGAAAGCGACCTGAGGCCGTCGCGGCATTGGGGAAGAGGTCCATGGGAACAGTCGCGGCGCAATGGCACGCAACTTTAAGTTCCCTTCGACCGTCTCACATCTTCTTTGCCAGGCAGTCCGAAGAGCTGCCCGTATTCCTGCCACGTAGCCGGTGTGAGGAAGAGCGAAACACTGGTCCGGTCGCAGAGTCCTCGCGGACTCTTTGGCGCCCTCAAGCCGACCCCCTCTTGAGACTTGGAGCCATCCGTATACACTGGAACGGTCCAGCGTGACACGAGGTGTGCTCCAGAAAGGTCGAACGCAATACTCCCGGGGCCGTACAAGCTTTGGGAGCAGAGGCGTGGCAATAAATAGCCAAATGTGGTATCCTCCAGGGTGGCGTCCTGGGCAAAACCAGGGGCGCCACCGGCCCGAGAGCTATATCTAGCTCTCGAAGGAGTTTCCTGGCCCTAAACCCAAAGGGCTTAGGGTATGACTGGCGTCTCTCGGCGGCATAGGCACCATCGAGATCAGATGCGGATGCAGTGAGAGCTGTTGGCGACTGAGGGAGGCGCCGGGCTCGCGCGTACAGGCAAGTGATGCACTGCACGCGGCGCAGAGCGAGTGCGGAAGGCACCGGTCGCAAGGCGAAGGCCGGTGTGGTGGATCGAATCCACCTTCCGCAATAAACGCTCGGCTGCGGATGCATAAAACTCGCATCCGTAGTCGAGCTTCGAACGAACAAAGGATCGATAAAAAAGTAAGGCAGTAGCCCTATCAGCGCCCCAAGCGCTGAACGTCACGGAACGGAGAATGTCCATGGCGCGGGTACAAGAGACCGTAAGGCTGAGAATATGAGCCTCCCAGGTGAGGCGTCGGTCGAATACAAGACCAAGGAAACGGTGCGACTCAACCACATCCAGGCGCACCCCATTAAGAAACAAATCTGGGTCGGGGTGAAGCCGTGGATGGCGGCAGAAGTGCACCACCTTAGTCTTGGCCAAAGAAAACCGAAACCTGTGCGCTTCGGCATAGCGAGAGACGCGGTTCAATGCCTGTTGGAGTCGACGCTCCAGAGTTGGCATCTGGGCCACGCCAAAAGAGATGGATAGGTCGTCCACGTAGAGCGTAGCGAGAACATCTTCCGGCAGCACCGAGGTGATGCCGTTGATGCTCAGGGCAAAGAGTGCGACACTGAGGACACTTCCCTGCGGGACACCCTCTTCCTGCTCCTTTGGGCCGGAGAGGGCTCCCCCCACCCGTACGCGGAATCGACGATCTCGCAAAAATTCAGATATAAACATTGGGAGGCGTCCCCTCGCCCTCATCGTGTGGAGAGTTTCCATGATACCGTATCGCCATGCGGTATCATAGGATTCTCCAGATCGAAAAACACCGTGGCGGAATTTTCTAGTCGGAGCAGAGCATTCGACGGGAAGTGGAACTTGCGGAAGCCGCACTGTGCAGAAGACAGATGGCCTCTGCTGTCCAGGAAAAAGGCTAATCTAACATTTACCAATTTCTCCATCAACTTGCACACGCAAGAGGTTAGAGAGATTTGGCGGAAACCGGTAGGAGTAGAGTGATCTCTCCCCGGTTTGCGAAAGGCGAGCACAGTAGCAATTCGCCAGGAATCTGGGAGAAGACCCTCCACCCAGATCCTGTTGAACAAATCTAACAGAAAGGCCATGCCTCGCTCACCCAGGTGTCGAAGCATGGCGTACGGGACATCGTCCGGACCATGGGCGGTGTCCGCCCACGAAGCAAGAGCGGAGAGCAACTCACTCACAGTAAACCTGTCGTTGAAGGGTTCTCCGCCTCTGGAGGTAAAGTCCAGCCGGCGGCCTTCCGCGACATCACGACGTGCAGTGAATGCAAAGCAGCATCCTGGCTAGAGAATGCGGACAAAGCGGTCACTAAGGATTCCGCCACGGACGCAGGGTCTGAGATTGAGGTCCCATTCTCCTGGAGAAAGGGAGGGGGGGTCCTGCGAGAACTTGCCCCGAATCCTTTTGACTCGCTTCCACACCTCTGCTAAAGGGGTCTTCCCGTTAAGTGAAGACACGTATGCCCGCCAAGAAGAGCGGCGGGCGTGCTTCGAAATATACCGGAACCTAGCCCTAGCCCGACGAAATCGTTCGGGCGGCGCAGTTATAGCGCATGAAGGCATAACGCTTCTGTTTTGAGGGCCGTCTCCCACTCGGCCGACCACCATGGGAGTGTTAAGCGTGCAAAACCGCCAGACGCCCTAGGAATAGTAGTCAGGCCCACGGCAATGAGGTTGCCGGAGAAGAACTCAACGGCCTCATCTACCGACCTAAACTCCTTGACTGAGATAGAAAATTCAGTCATTTCCTGAAATGCAGGCAATCGCGCCCGCGCCAAGCACCACCGAAGTGGGCTCTCAGGCAGCAGTTGCCCTGAAAATGATATTTGAATGGGAAAGTGATCACTACCATTGAGGTCATCGACCACCCCCCAATCAAAATCGGGCTGTGCATCCGAAGAGCACAAAGATAGGTCAAGGCAAGAAAATGAAGCGGTTCTCGGACAGTGATGCGAAAACTCATCCTAGTTTAGGACATCTATCTCAAGCTCTTCGATCAGATTGGCAAGGACTTGTCCCCTGGGATTTATTGAGTAATCTTCCCAGAGTGATGCCTGCCGTTCAGATCTCCAAACAAGAGAAAGGGCCTTGGCAACCGTGCCACAGACGCGGCGGAAGTCCCCCCCCCCCCTGTGTCGAAGTCAGTTGATGGTGGAATGTACGCAGAAATGATAGTATACCTCCTATCCAGGTTCAACTGCACAGCCACTGCCTGAAAGTAGGTATCTAAAGAGAAAGGAAGAATGGAGACATCATGCTGGGTGTAAACCGCGAATCCCCCAGCCCGGCCATCCCGCGGTGGTGGGGTCGCAAGACCCTTATACTCCGGGAGGGCACGCGCCTAGCATGGTCTCCTGCAAAAAGATAGCTAACGGGGAACGGGACCAGACGAGCCTCCACAGCTCCTCCCAGTTGGCCCAGAGTCCACGGCAATTCCATTGAAGGAATATGCCCTCCAGGCCTAGCTCGGAGGAGACGCGGGGGCCTTCCTCGAACAGAAGACCCTCACGGGAATGGCCGTACGCTTCCCGGAGGCAAAACCCCAGGCGCTGTTGGCCGGACAAAGCACTAGGGAAGGTTGGGCTCGCCATGCGAGTATTTTCCTCCCTCCGCCTCGAAACTTTAGGTGGGCATTGCGGCTTCGGAGGCGGGGGGGCCCTCTTTTCGAGGAAACGGTCACGCTGGGGGAAGAGGGGGGAGCCCTGGTTTTAGCCAGGGCTGGGTAGGAACCCTTTTTGCAACCAACTTTACCAGGGGAGTGCCCGGGTTGAGTATAGCCTGCAGAAGGGCTCCGAATGGGCGCGAAAACAACCGTGCTCATTGGCCTGGATGGGACAGGAACAGAGGGTGCCTTTCTAACTATTGAGGCATATGATTTCCCAGGCAGAGCCGGGCGCGCCAGGACCAAGTCCTGGTAGAGTGCGGCGTCACACTCACCGGGGTGCCATGAAGTGTCTGAAGAGCACTTATCTTGGCCGCCTCGGCGGGATTCGCCGCATTCGCCAGGAGGCTCCCGTCCGAGAAACGGGTCACCTTCGGCTCTCTACCAATTGCACTAGCTAATCCTCTCCTATGATGGATCATGTTGCCCTTGGACAACATGGTGCCATCAGTGGAGCGAATAACGAGAAAGCGCTTGAAGCCAGCAGTCTTGAAAACGCCAGGTAACCTCTGAATGAGGGGCCCCGATGTCATCGAGGCTCCGCCCTGTGCACTTTTGGTCTTAGTCAGGGGCTCCGCAACCGGGAGGGGGCAGAGGGGCCGGATGTACCAAACTTGGCTTGGTCGCTTGCCAAAGTGGCAGCAAACCCATCCATCCCCGTAGCCCCTGCAGATGGAGAGGAGCCTCGAGTCTGATTTGTCCTTTTCGTTTTTGGAGAGGAGGGCGGGGAATGAACCCGCTTCTCACCTCCGCCGGAAGGAGCCCCCCGGCCTCAGCCAGGTCCTTCTCCGAAATGGATAAGGTCCTGGTGGTCGCAGGGGCACCGGTCAGAGGAGATCCCTCTCCTCCTTGTACTGCCTCAGAGGCCCCAGCCGTTTGCAGAGGACCTTGCATAGGGGTGGATTTGGGTTCAGTGCTTGGTGCTGAGCCCGGATTCGCCCCCATGGAAGGCCCTACCGTCTGAGGCTGGGTTTCCTCAAGGACCATGTCTATCTCAGGGGGGGCCTCCAGATGGCCATCCCCCCCCAAGACATTGCAGGTCCCGTTGGCAGTATCGTCACTAGTCTTCTTTGGGAGGCATGGGCCTTGACCCCGGCAAGATTCATTATTCTTGCCAGCAGGTCTTTTGAGGGAAGAGACCGAAGGGGCCTGGCTTCTCTCTCCCCCCTAAGGAGGTTTGCCCTACCGAGCCGCTTCAATGGGGAGCGGCTGGCTCAGGGCTTCCTGTTGGCTTTCTTGGGAGTCCAACCGGAAAGATAGAGGGGACTGCCGCTGGAAAGAGGGAGGTGCCCGAAAGCACCTTTAGGGAAGGGGGTGAGGGGGAGTCCCCTACACCCATAGGCGAAGGATAGGAGTGAGCCTCCTCTCCAGTTAGAGAAATATGGAGGGTCCCCTGACCTCTTGGAGAATGGATACGGATCCACCACACCATCTTTATAGGCTGAAGGGGCTGCCCGAGTTCTCCTGCACGCGGAGAAAAGGGGCCAACGATGGGTTTCTCCTTGGGCATGCGGTAGACGAAGGTGGTGGAGATGCCCAGCCTCTTTTACCTTCATGCAAGAACAATCCGGAATCAATCCATAAGACAAGCAGAGGTCGGGTATCTATAAGGGCCAATATATAGGTGAAGGAAGAGGGGGAATAAATGGCAGTTGAAGAGCATAATAGAGGATAGAAAGGGCATGCTAAAAGTCTTGTTGGCAGCACCATGGGTCCCCTAAGGGGCCCAGGGCTGACCCCCCCTCGCCACGAGAAGGCCAGAGCCTCTCTGGGAACAACCCCTGAAGAAAAGATCCCAGAGAGGGAGGGGGCCAGTGTGTATGGTGATCCCAATGTACCAAGAGCACTTGTGTGTTATTTCTTTACTCTTTGTATTACAGCTATAATGTTGGTACCACTGATATGTTGGCATCACTTGTAGTGAAGTAACCTCCTGGCTACGTCTCACTTAAAAAATCACTATTTTTGTCAGTCCTTATAAAAGTCGAACATGGATAACCAAAAGTTGCATTTTCAGAATGCAGTGCTTTTCTTCTTTAAAAAGGCCTGAGAGCTACAGAAACAAGCAAAACCATTTGTAATGTTTATGGTAAAGGTACTGTCGGTGACTTAATGGTTAGGAGATGGTTTGCAAAATTCAAAAGCAGAGATTTCAGCTTAGAAGATGTTACTCCGGAAGACCTTCAGAGTTGGCTGATGAACTTTTGAAAGTAAACATTGAAACCACCTCCAAAATCACATCTATAGAGGGGTTGCAGAGATGCCCGAAGGTAGTGTTCATGTACACCGTAAAACCTAGGTACATTTCTTACTCTGATATATGGGATCCCCAAAACCTTTCAGAGAAAAAAACATGGAACGATATTCCATCTATGACATGCTCATAAAATGCAATAAAACAGAACCTCTTATGAAGCGATTGTTGAGAGATGAAAAATGGATGGTATACAATAAGTGTGGAAATGATCCTGTAGTTTGCATGAGAATTCACCAAAACACCTAACAAAGCAGAATATTCATGTGAAAGAAGTTAACTTTCGTGTCTGGTAGAATTTCAAAGGCAATATTTATGAGCTACTCCCATACAAACATAACACCAATTCTAATATGCACAACCACCAGCTGGGGAGAAATTGAATATTAAAATTATCTAAAGGAGCCCAAATGAGCCAACAGGAAATGGGTTGTGTTCCAATAAGACAAGGCCAGACCTAATGTGTTTTGGGGTACCCGCACAAAGTTCCATGAGCTTGGGTGGGGTCTCTTACAGCAACCCCCATACTCTCTAAGACATTAGACTGACTTTAATTTGTTTATATGTCTGCAAAATCTTTTACTGATAAAGATGGTGTCCGAAACCACCCAAATAACTTCTTTTCCACCAAAACAGTCCACTTCTACCTACACAGAATTAAGAAGCTGCCGAAGGGAAAGACATTAACAAAAATCAAGATGACTAAAAAGTGTATAGGGTTTTCAACACCCTAGAGAAGATGAGCAAGACACCTCCCAGTCTGTTGGGGTGTGTAGGGTTCCCCACTCACCAACACTGCAAATGCCAGACACAGCCTTCTTCAGGTAACCCTGCTGGTGGGTGTCACCCTTATTCTTGGAGTCGTCGCCCTGCTGATGGGTGTCACCCTTATCCTTGGAGTCGTCTCTCTGTGAGTCAGTCGGGGAGGCTCTGCCTGACTGGGGGTTGTCAGAACGGGCGCGATCCTAACAGAAGTTAGAATAAAAGCAACACTAGATTTCCCCACTTATAATTACTTTGAGCTAAGTGAAAACCAATGAGGGCATTTCCATGAGATTTCCCCACTTATAATTACTTTGAGCTAAGTGAAAACTATCCTGCAGAAAGTTGTAGAGATCTGCAGAGGATATACATATAGCTGCAGATCCTCTACCAGGCATTGGGGCCAGAAGGGCATTCAAAAAAACAAGCTTACCAACACTGGGGTCAGTGCAAATCAATGCTGAAATTGCAGTTTCTAAAGGACTACTAGAATGTTGAAAACCAGTTTTCATCGAGCGTGAAGGTTTTCACATTACTTGTGAAGTGAAAATGGAGGGTAGAGCCATAGATAGTCTGAAGGCACTGACCACACCCTCTGGCAGTCTCACACTAGATTGAGACTACCTAGATTTTATTATTTTTAAGCATGTCCATTTAGCTCCCATTTTCATCACTTTTTTTACAAGTGGAATCACCCATTTTTTTAAAGCTTTTATCCAGTCAACCCTGGATCAAGTGGGAACACTGCTTCTGATTTTAGCAAAGTTAAGCCACATTGGGTGTGGTTAGTCACCAGATGGAATCTTGATTCAGGTTGGCTTCCTCTTGGCTGCCATAGCTGTGGTTTAGATGCTGCGTTAATCAGTAGGTCCACTAAATAGAAATATAATACATCTTTAATGAGTGCAAATCAGTGGTAAAACCTTACCATTCCCATGGTTCAGATGCTGCGTTAATCAGTAGGTCCACTAAAGAGAAATAAAATCAATGAGTGCAGATCAGTGTTAAAACCCTTAGCATTAAACAAGGGATGAGAGGTTGAAGAATAAACCCAGGTGGGGGTTGATGGTGGCACCCACAAAATCAATTACTTGCCCCACAAACAATGGTTGAGGTCTGCCCAAACAGAAAGTGCAAAAGGAGAAGAATCGACAGAATGAAAAAGAAAGACAACCCTCCTCCGCTTGGCCGTCTTTCCTCAGGCTCTCTGGGCTGAGGAGGAAATAACAAACAGCCTGAACCGGGCCCCTCCCTTCCCCACTACTCAGTCCCCAGGGAGTATATAATGTCATAGGCATGTGTGATTGTATGCAGTGCAGTCTCCCATCATGTGTGATTGTATGCAGTGCAGTCTCCCATCATGTGTGATTGTATGCAGTGCAGTCTCCCATCATGTGTGATTGTATGCAGTGCAGTATTCCCTGATGTGGGATTGTATGCAGTGCAATCTTCCATGATGTGTGATTGTATGCAGTGCAATCTTCCATGATGTGTGATTGTATGCAATGCAATCTTCCATGATGTGTGATTGTATGCAGTGCAGTATTCCATGATGTGATATTGTATGCAGTGCAATGTTCCATGATGTGTGATTGTATGCAGTGCAGTATTCCATCATGTGTGATTGTATGCAGTGCAGTATTCCATCATGTGTGATTGTATGCAGTGCAATCTTCCATGATGTATGATTGTATGCAGTGGTCTTCCAACATGTGATTCTATGTAGTGCAGTCCTCCATCATGTATGATTGTATGCAGTGTAGTATTCATCATATGTGATTGTGTTGCACCCTGGATAAGAATCAATGATGGTCACCCAACGCCAGGTGGATTATGTCCTCACGAAGAAGGAATGTGAGGGGCAGTGTAAGCAGGAGGGTGTTGAGAGACAGTGGCTTTAAGGTATCTAAGAATCCAATCTTCGCTAAATGCGATGAGAGAAGTGAAATAAATCCTCGCCATTGCACTCTACCATCACCCTCATCCTACCCCATGCTTAAATACGGTGAAATAAATAGTAGCGTTACTGATTTATGACCAAACCTTGGTTTAACCACTTTCAATACAGCTGAGCCTCACCCATTACTGTGGTTGTGGTTCAATAATCATGTGAAAATGTGATGAGAGAAGCGAGCAATTTTATGATAGAAATCAACATTTTGATTAGGTAAATAAATTCAATCTGAAAGCATCGTAATTGTTAAGTTTTTCAAGTTAGGTTTGCCATACATACATTGATGGGAAATACATCTTTTCCTTTCATACAGAGAAGAGGGGGACACACTGAGGTGGTGGTAAAACTCCTAACATAAACTATTTTCACCTCAAACAGATTTATAAAGCTGTGATTAACCTTATTTAAGGATGTTAAATAGATTCCTAAATAAACAGGGATTTTCAACAAGTGATCTTGTCATATATACGGATGAAATAGGAGATTCAAACATCTATCTCACACACCCAAACACTTACTGGATAAATCATTACTCAAGAATTTCCACAAATGCTCTCATATTTGAAAAAAAAGAAAGATACTCACAGGAATAACATAGCCCAATGCTCCTTTTATAAGGCTGGTCATATCTTCCAATCAAGTACCACAAATGAATAGTTTTTTGATATCTTGGTTACCAAACAAGGTAGGTAAGAATCTCTCTTGCCTGTTTTCATATAGGATTTATATTAAGTAAATACATGAAGATGTTTATTAGAGGTCTGCAATATTGCAGCACAGGAAGGATTTATAAAGGCATCACAGGTACCTAAAAAAGAAGAGTCCAATATTATAAATGGGCTCTATAATAGGATGCTGGCTCTAGGCTTCATCTCTATATTTATCCATTTCTATATATGCAATATTATGGCTCTATAATAGGATGCTGGCTCTTTAATCACCCCCATTTGTGTATGTGCTTCAAGAGAGAGCTGTCCTAGACATTACTAGCAACTATAGACAAAATAATTCCAATGCTCAACATGGAATTATTATTACATCTAAATGTGGAATGCAAAGGAATGGGAAAAGGATGCCAAAGAGTATGTCAAAAGAGAAGGTAGGCAGCCCAAAATTGACAACTCCCAGTGGGAGCAATTTGATAGGGCCAATCACCTTGGGGGATGTTAGGGGGACATGGACCAATGGCCATGCTCTCCCTTTCCCCCCTAAAGTAAGAGGCTGAAAGTGCGCTGGGCAGCCAGAACATCTATGGATAGAAGATCAAGTGTGGAAAATGGTAGGAGGGTGTATTAAAGAGAAGTAGAGATAGGCGGGTCCACTAATGAGTAGGGTGGTGATCATCTATTATTATCATACCCTGGTGCTAGATGATGCTGTAGCGAGCCATGAACCTACAATAACCCCAATCTATCCAACCCGCTTCCTACACTAAGTCGGACATGAGAAATCGAGGGAGAAATGAAACAAGTTGTATATACAGTCCTTTATTTACAAAAAAATATGGGTAAATATACTTGAGATCTCGATATATATAAAAAAAAATCATACTCATAAATACTACCAATTAAAAAAACAATTCTCTTATTCAAACCAAAACAACAAAAAAATATTTACAAAATACAAAACAAACAAGCAAGGCCTCTTATCTCACGGTTAGGGTTCTCCAGGGAAGAGTCTTGCCGGCTTCAACTCATGTGGGCAAAATTTTCGCGTACGTCTTTTTTTTTAAAGGCCTCCGAGCTCATACAATATAAAGCTATCCGGTCGTGGCTTGAGGCTATTGAAAAGACCTCCGCCCAGTGAAATACAAATATGTATGGACAATTACGTTATTGCTCCAAAGATACACTCTCAGCCACTCTTTACAAATTGCAGGATTAAATTTTGGAGTTCTTATAAAAATAATAGTGTGGCTTTTTGTTAAAAGAATTTTAGCAAAGAAACTATTTTGTTTGCAATAGAATGATATATGAAACTAAGTCAATCTTTACAGAATATGGTGGCTCCTGGAAAGAAAAAAATAAATTTTAAACAAATCATGAAATCAATTATATATATACAGTGGTACCTCTACTTACGAAAGGCTCTACATACGAAATTTTCAGGTTACAAAACACTTCTTCGGAAAAATATTGCCTCTTGTTACGAAAGAAATTTCAGGATATGAAAGGAAAGGCGAAAATTTCAAAATACGCGCTGCTACTCACAGCTCCCATAGTCCACCGAAAGTAAACATACTTGTAGCATCCTGTATCTTGGTTTGAAAGTGGCGCGTCCGAGCTGCTCTGCCATTGGCTATTGCCCAGCATCTTCCTGGCATCCCATTGGCTAGGATGGACCTCTGTGTGTATGTGCGTATACCCAGAATCCCCTTCATTTTTCCGTCGGCCCACGAGGATCACCGAAGCCTCAGTCTCACGCTAGCGAAATTCAGTAAAGCACGAAGTGTTCAGACAGTTTTTCGTTCGCTTTTGTTAGTGTTTATTGCAACTTTATGTGTGTGTATTAACTTTTATTCACTATGGGCCCCAAGAAAGTAATGGAGAAGAGGAAGCCTGAATAAAAGACATTTTACAAAAATTCTATGAAGTTTCGGACTTTGTTGAACAGAATAACCCAGAAAAAGTGTTCACTAATCGGGC
The DNA here is from genome assembly GCA_963969495.1 of Ceratothoa steindachneri. Classification (NCBI taxonomy): domain Eukaryota; kingdom Metazoa; phylum Arthropoda; class Malacostraca; order Isopoda; family Cymothoidae; genus Ceratothoa; species Ceratothoa steindachneri. Next base: position 120,559,440 of record OZ018333.1, on the reverse strand, counting down.
TATCGCTCACTATGATGATGTTGGCCTTGCACATTTTTGAAAGGTGACAACGATAGCAGTTAAACAAGAGAACCATTGAAGTAAAAAAGAAGAAAAAAAATTTATTCTTTACATTATGTACAACTCTCATTTTTATGTTTATTGTGCAGTAATTTAATTCTAACATGTATTTGTTACAAGTTTTGATGCATTTTTGTAATTTATAAAAAAATTATGTCCGATTTTTAAGGGGCTTGGAACCGATTAGGGCATTTATAGGGTAAAAAGCGTTTCTACTTACGAAATTTTCATGTTACGAAACGATTCCCAGAACGAATTAATTTCGTAAGTAGAGGTACCACTGTAGAAACATATCCCATTCTTACAGAGGGAGGGAGAGGGTAATGGAAAAGGGGTGGGAGAATGGCCCTTCAAACACTCACATTCGCTCCACCACAATGCCATGATGGTATGTAATCTACAAAGGCAGCAGGACTACCGGACCAAACTTTATACAGGTGGAAACACTCCTCCTGGTAGAAAAAGTTGAGGGGATAGCCGTAAGGATAATAATAAAAATACTACTACTAGGTACTAATAATTATAATACATAATGATACACAGTAATAAAAATATCCAGTAAAAGTAACACAATTATAATAGATAATATAAAAATCATACTAAATACTAAGAATGATAATAATAATGTTAATAGTAAAAAGGTAAAGTAGGGATGAGTGGGGACGGGTTTTTAAAAATTTTTATAGAGCCCATCTGGTAACTGCCCACTTGGGCATAAGTCGGCAAAAAACACGACAGCCTAGAACTAGGCTACTTTAAAATAAAAATACTAAAACATAACTGATATAAATTGGAAAAACTTAACAATTAGTAAGCAATCTCCGGCATCGATGGGAGTTCTCCCTCACCCCGGTGCAGGAGAGTGCAACCTACAAAGAAAACAATAACAAAGCAAAAAAAAAGAACCTTCTTAAATAAAGGGGAGAAGCCCAGCCTCCCCCGAAGAGTCAACAAGTCAATGTGCACGAATCCGTCCCGAGTACAAGGGACAGGTGGTAGCGACCCGACCCATCCTGGACAGGGATAGGTATCGTGCGCAAAGATCACCCAGACTGGGACATTCGACAAGAATGTGCCGAACAGTCTGGGGGACGATGCAGTCGTCACAAGAGGACGCAGGTGAGCACTCCATCAAATAGCGATGCGTCACAAGAGTTTGTCCGATTCAGAGACGACAGAAAGCAACCTGAAGCCACCGCAGCATTGAGGGATAGGTCCATGGGAACAGTCGCGGCACAATGGCACACAAATTTAAGTTCCCTTCAACCATCTCCCATCTTCTTTGCCAAGCAGTCCCAAGAGCTACCCGTATTCCTGCCATGTAGTCGGTGTGAAGAGCGAAACGCAGGTCCGGTCAAAGAGTCCTTGCAGACTCTTTGGCGCCCTCATTCCCCGCAATTCCTACATGTCCAGGAACCCAGCAGAAGATAATCTCGACATCTGCCCGGCTCGCCAAAACCGTGGCGTCACAGATATCGCGAACCAGGGGATGCGGAGATTCCAATGCCCCGAGAGCGCTTTGCGAGTTGCTATTGATCACAAGCAGGTCTCCGAACCGGGCACGTACATAATCTCCCATACCGAGTGGTGTATTGCCATTAGCTCGGCCGTGAAGAAGGACGCAGCACCTGGCAGAGCGATACATGGAAGCCGACCCCCTCTTGGGACTTGGAGCCATCCGTATACACTGGCACGGTTCCAGAGTGACACGAGGTGTGCTCCAAAAAGGGGGCAGAGGCGTGGCGACAAATAGCCAAATTTAGGACACTCCAGGGTGGCATCCTGGGCAGAAGTAGGGGCGCCACCGGCCAGAGAGCTATATCTAACTCTCAAAGGAGTTTCCTGGCCCTAAATCCAAAGGGCTTAGGGTATGACTGGCGTCTCTCGGCGGCATAGGCACCGTCGAGATCAGCTGCGGATGCAGTGAAAGCTGTTGGTGACTGAGGGAGGCGCCGTGCTCACGCGTACAGGCGAGTGGCATCTCCCCAGCATCGACCAACAGGCTCTTAATGGAGAAAGTGCGGAAGGCACCGGTCGCAAGGCGAAGGCCGGTGTGGTGGATCGAATCCACCTTCTGCAATAAAAAAGTAGGGCAGTAGCCCTATCAGTGCCCCAAGCGCTGAATGTCACGGAACAGAGAATATCCATGGGGCGGGTACAAGAGACCCTAAGGCTGCGAATATGAGCCTCACAAGTGAGGCATAGGTCGAATACAAGACCAAGGAAACAGTACGACTCAACCACACCCAGGCGCACCCCTTTAAGAAACAAATCTGGGTTGGGGTGGAGCCATGGATGGCGGCAGAAGTGCACCACATTAGTCTTGGCCAAAGAAAACCGAAACCTGTACGCTTCGGCATAGCGAGAGACGCAGTTCAATGCCTGATGGAGTCGACACTCCAGAGTTGGCATCTGGGCCGCGCCAAAAGAGATAGAAAGGTCATCCACGTAGAGCGTGGCGAGAACATCTTCCGGCAGCACCGAGGTGATGCCGTTGATGCTCAGGGCAAAGCAAAGAGTGTGACACTGAGGACACTTTCCTTGGGGACACCCTCTTCCTGCTCCTTTGGGCTGGAGAGCACTCCCCCCACCCATATGTGGAATCGACGATCTCGCAAAAATTCAGATATAAACATTGGGAGGCATCCCCTCGCCCCCATCATGTGGAGAGTCTCCATGATACTGTATCGCCATGCGGTATCATAGGATTTCTCCAGATCAAAAAACACCGTGGCGTAGTGCTGTCTACGAAGGAAAGCCTCGCAGACGGCATTTTCCAGTTGGAACTTGCGGAAGCCACACTGTGCCGAACACAGATGGCCTCCGCTGTCCAGGAAAAAGGCTAGTCTAACATTTACCAATTTCTCCATCAACTTGCACGCTCAAGAGGTTAGAGAGATTGAGCGGAAACCGGCCTTGGAGGCAGACATATGTAGGTCCGAGCTGTGAGAAGGATCCTCAAAACCTATGAGGAGATGAAGGAGAGCCTCACCAGGTAAGAAACTAAGAAACAGTATTCAAATATTCTTACTATTGTCTTATAAAATAACGCTAAATATATATATTCAATAATCAATATTGTATTATAATTTTGGATTTATCGGTTATCGCACCCAAGTGTAACAGGCTACGCAAGGTACCCCCCTGCAGGGAGAATGACAACTGTGGAGAACCACCAGAGAAACCTTCCATGGCCCAGGGGAGAGCCACCCATTTAATTTGAGGTGAATATTGGGGTTGCATGGATAGAAGAGCGATTGGTTAGATTAGGATGTAAGAGATGAAAAGAGCCTGCACAAATGCTTCAGACTCAGCAAACTGCGCAATGATGGTAACTTGCAACCAGGACATAATTTTATGCCCCTTCTCGAATTGAACCCACCCTTAGGTATGGAACTACTCCTCCAAGGAAAGCAGTGATATACACCAACCCCACCTTATCAGAATGTAATGAATGACAATGTACCTCTCAATAGTGGATGTGTGGAAGGCACTAGTACCTAAGCAGAGACATAACATAACATAATTACACGGATGACAAAAGCCACAAGGGCCTATCAAAGGTCATCCGCATCCGTCAAAACCCACCCATCACCATCACCAGGGGAAGACAAAATCAAAGTCCCCCACAATATAATATAATAGATGACAAAAGCCACAAGGGCTCATCATAGGTCATCCAAGTCAAAAATGGCATCTTTTTTAAGGCACCCACACTCCCAGGAAAACTACATCCAGAGGATTGCATCAGAAACAAGGGTATCACCAATCAAGGCTTGTCAAGAACTAAATCATGCAGCTATAGATATATACAAACTATTAATATATAAGAACATAAGAAAAGAAGGAGACTGCAAAAGACCATTCATGGCCTACACTTGGCAGCTCCTGTTCCATTCAACACACAAAAGATTTCTTACCAGAGAAAAGACATCAACATTGTCACCCTTAACAGGAGTTCGTCAGATCTAATCTACAATATACATAAAATGCATCCAGAGGATTATGTCCATTCATGCAACCGCAAAATATAATCTTCCCACTCCTTAGAAAAATATATACATATGTACATAAAAAAGTCAGTCCCATCTAGCAGCTTCATCCATATATTTATCTAATCTATTCTTAAAACTACCCAGAGAGGAGGCTTCTATCACATGCCTAGTGAGCCTATTCCATTCATCTACCACACGATTTGTAAACCAATTCCTCCCAATCTCCTTCCTAAACCTATACTTATCAAGCTTAAACCCATTGCTACGTGTCCTGTCATGTTCACTAAGTATAAGAACCTTACCCAGATCCCCTTTATTATATCCTTTTACCCATTTGAAGACTTCAATCAATTCCCCTCTGACTCTTCTCCTTTCCAATGTATGTAGATTTAGTTTTCTGAGCCTTTCACCATAGGGTAAGTTCCTTAGCCCACCAATCATCTTTGTCATCCTTCTCTGCACAGACTCAAGCAAATCAATATCCTTCCTATAATATGGTGACCAAAATTGTACTGCATAGTCTAGATGAGGCCTAACTAGCGCCAGATACAGTTTTAGAATGACTTCAGCACTCTTATTGCTTACACTCCTCCTAATGAATCCCAATATCCTATTAGCTTTATTCTTAGCATTTAGACATTGCTTTCTAGGACGAAGGTCTGAACTTACCAAAATACCCAAGTCTCTCTCACAATCAGTCCTCCCTAAAATTCTGCCATTTAATTTATAACTATTCAATGGATTATTTCTACCTATACTAAGTACACTACATTTGTCTATGTTAAACTTCATTTGCCATTTCTCGGCCCAATTGGACAGAATGGTCAATTCCTCCTGCATTACAACAGCATCAGAATCAGCCCTAATGGCCCTACCTAGCTTAGTATCATCAGCAAATTTACTCAGGTCACTACTTATACCTATGTCAAGATCATTAATATAAATTAAGAATAGCAAGGGACCCAAAACAGATCCTTGAGGAACTCCACTGCTAACACACCCCCACTCAGATTTAACTCCATCTATACTAACTCTTTGCTGTCTGTAACCAAGCCATGACTGAATCCACCTAAATATACTGCCATCGATCCCGTGTGCTTTAACTTTGCTCAGAAGTCGTAAGTGTGGCACTCGATCAAAAGCCTTACTAAAGTCCAAGTATAAAATATCATAGTTTTCATCATTATCTGCTGCTTCATACACCTTACTATAAAAAGACAGCAAATTAGTCAGACAGGATTTACCCTTACTAAAGCCATGCTGTGATTCTTTTATCAACTTATGCTTATCCAAGTAATCTCTAATATTCCTTGCTATAATAGATTCCATCATTTTCCCTACCACTGATGTCAAACTTACTGGTCTGTAATTAGACATATTTGTTTTATCCCCTTTCTTAAATATAGGTATCACATTGGCTTTCTTCCATGCCACTCTCCAATGATTTTCTAAAGATGCATGCTAGGGGCTCACTTAACACATCCTTACATTCTTTCAAAATTCTAGGAAAGAGCTCATCAGGACCGGGTGCTTTACTACTTTTGATTTTATCAATTTCCTTTGTCACTATCTCCTTTGTGATCAATATATCCTTTAATTTCTCTTCATCATTACCCCGAAAGATCATTGACACCTCAGGTATATTTAGAGTATCCTCCTGTGTAAATACTGAGAGAAAAAAGTCATTTAGCATTCCAGCCATTGAGTCCCTATCACTCACTAATTCTCCATTGGAATCTATAAGTGGGCCTATTTTATCTCTAACCTTAGTTTTGTATAATTGATAAAAACTTTTAGGATCTTCCTTTGCCCTATTTGCCACTTTAATTTCATAATTTCTCCTTGCTACTCTAACTAACTTTTTAACATCTCTTGTGTGTTGAATGGAACAGGAGCTGCCAAGTGTAGGCCATGAATGGTCTTTTGCAGTCTCCTTCTTTTCTTATGTTCTTATTATATCTCTGCCTTAAGTGATCCTCCCCATTTTTTATTTTCCTATAAATGCCCTTTTTAATGCCAATATAATGCTTAATTTTATCTGTCATCCATTTTGGGTCATTATTTTTAGTCCTAATCTCCTTATATGGAATGTTAATCATCTGACCTGTAATTAATTGCTCAATTATTCTTTCATACTCCTCTTCAATTGTAATCTCTTCCTCCTGGTGATTATTGTCTCCACTAACTGATATCATTGAATCTATTCCTGAATTGATTTCATTGCCTGGTTTCTGTACAACTGCCTCCAGGTAAGTCCTGAGCCCATTATAATTTGCTCTTCTAAAGTCAGGAATTTTAACATTGTTCATGCTACTATCAATACCATTCCATTTCATCTTGAATCTAATTTCACAATGGTCACTATTACCCAAATTTCCTCCAATCTCAGTATCCTTAATAACTTCTTCCCTATTTGTCAGAACTAAATCCAGTATATTATTACCTCTAGTGGGTTCGTTAATAATCTGCCTCAGAAAATTATCTTGGACAACATTCAAAAATTCCTCAGCCTCCTGATCCCCCACAAGAGCTTCCCAGTCTATATTTCTGTAATTAAAATCGCCCATTATACACACATGCTTACTTCTACATGCCCGTTCAATCTCCTGCCACAGAAGATTTGAAGCTTCCTTACTAAGATTTGGTGGTCTGTATAATAATCCTAAGACAAGCTTGTTTTTACCTTCCTTTACATTTAGCCATAATGACTCTGTGTTATCATCTAATTTAATTGTACTGTTTACACAACACTGGAGATTATCTTTAATATAAATAATAACCCCTCCTCCTCTCTTCCTATTCCTATCTGTATGGAACATGTTAAAGCCCTCAATCTCAACCTCAGGTTTAAAGTGATTACCTGCCAAATCAAGCCATGACTCTGTTATCGCAATTATATCAAAATTCTCTTCACTTGCTAACGCTCTTAAGAGATCTATATTATTCCTTATACTCCGACCATTTGTGTAGTATATTTTTAAGTTTTTTTTATTATTCCCATCTTCATTGCATTGTGCTTTTTTATTCCTAGTTATCTGCTCATTCACTTGTGCATTAGTCCCCCTATAACGCATCAGTATGCCCTCTCCCCTAGCTATTCCTCTATCACTGCATCCCTTCCATTTCCTACACCTGCCCTCTATTCCTGTTATTCCCTTACCTCTAACAGCTTCTAGTTTCCCACCCGTAAGGACCTAATCACACTATCCAGCTCCCCCCATAGAACCTCAACACCTGCCCGACTAAGATGGAGCCCATCCATCGCATACAACCTCCTATTCCCGTAAAACCCTCCCCAGACATCTACAAACACCAATCCTAGCTCCTCACACAGTCCTTTCACAAATTCATTCAAACCAATTGCACGCGACAACCATTCTACCCCCACATCCAATCTCGGAAGCACACCAGAAACAACACCTTTTACCCTGCTTTTACTCATCCTTTCAACTAACCTTTTATACTGCTCACGTAACTCACATGTACCCACCTTCTTTACATCATTCACTCCCACATGCGTAATCACAACTGCATCCCTGTCACACCCAGAAACCAGCCTATCATACCTCTCACAAACATCACTTACACCAGCACCCGGCAGACAAACTCTCATTCCCTTCCACTTGCTATCACTCAACTTCCTATCTAAATACCTAATCTGAGAGTCACCCATCACTAGCACCTCAGTCATTCTCCTATTCTGTCTTGGCCTAACATTACCCTCCCTCCTGCTCTCAGTCATGCTACCACCCATCCTGCTTTCATCCACAATCACACCAGGCAAATCACTTTCACACTCTTCCTCTCTCAGGACATTGAATCTGTTAGTCAACCTAACAGGTTCTATGTCCCTCTCATTCACACACCTAACCTGTCCTAACTTATCTATCCTATCCATTTTCACCCACCATTCATCATCACTCACAACTTCCACACTGTTCCCAGTCCTAGCCCTATCTTCCACCCTCTTAGCACTAATCTCACCCTTCAATCGCATAATTGCATCTCTTCTCACCTCAAACACCAAATCATTCAACCTCTTACATTCCCCACTCAACCTCCTAACCTCCCCTTCCAGAAAACACACACGGCATTCAGTTACATTCACTCTCCTTTCAACTCCACATGCATCACACACCACATACACACTACTTTCAAACGGCATGCTCTCACCATCTATACAAAAAGCCATACTCTCAGAAATTTACTAATGAAAAAGTTAACACTCACCAAAAATAAATTCTTGCTCAGGATTGCTGCTAGTTATCTTCCCCAAAAGTATTAATCACTAATGTATTTATTATACAGTGATTGATGTATTAAATAAATACAAGAAAAATTACACACCCAAATCAGTATTATATCCCAATCTTACAATGAGAATCAGGAGCTCCTGTAAGACAACCTTCCAGAACAAAGCCAGACAGCCAACTGACAAAGCCAGACAAAACTTAGGAACCATCACAACCTTCCCTCCCCATAAACTCATCCAACCTACTCTTAAATACATTTAAATTTGTACTACCTACTACCCTCCGTGTCAATTTGTTCCAGAAGTCTACCACTCTATTGGTGAAAAATATATTTTCTTAAATCCAACCTACACCCTTGCTTTTTAATTTTCAAGTGGTGACCTCTAGTCCGATTTCCATCATCTAACTCAAAAAACTTGCTAACATCCAATTTATCTATCCCGGAAAAAATTTTAAAGAGCTCAATCATATCCCCTCTCGCACACCTCCTTTTGGTCTTCTTAATAATCTTATTTAGTTCATTTCTGGTTGACCTATAATGGTTTAAATTATCTAAACTACTCTCACTTTGTAATCTCTGGTATGCCCTTTTTTTCTCTGAAACTTTATTAGCTATTTCTTGATTCCACCATAATGGTTTCCTACATTTCTTCCTAATAGACTTCATTGGAATACACTGTTCCTGAACCATGTTTAATATAGTCTTAAAAATATCCCACATCTCATAAGTATTCTTTCCATGGAATTCTATATCCCACCTAATCTGATTTAGCATGCTGCATAATTTATCGTAATTTTCCCTATAAAAATTTGGAATTTTTGTGGAGTTTGTCATTGTTCTACCCTTAACTATTTGCAAATCGTGTGGTAGATGAATGGAATAGGCTCACTAGACATGTGATAGAAGCCTCCTCTCTGGGTAGTTTTAAGAATAGATTAGATAAATATATGGATGAAGCTGCTTGATGGGACTGACTTTTTTTTTTTATGTACATATGTATATATTTTTCTAAGGAGTGGGGAGATTATATTTTGCCGTTGCATGAATGGACATAATCCTCTGGATGCATTTTATGTATATTGTAGATTAGATCTGACAAACTCCTGTAAAGAGTGACAATGTTGATGACTTTTCTCTGGTAAGAAATCTTTTGTGTGTTGAATGGAACAGGAGCTGCCAAGTGTAGGCCATGAATGGTCTTTTGCAGTCTCCTTATGTTCTTATGTTAAATTAAACCGAACCATCTGATGGTCACTGTTTCCCAATGATTCCCCTACACTCAATCCTTGAACTAAGTGATCATCATTTGAAAGAATTAGATCTAATATATTGGCACCCCTTGTTGGCTTATTAACAAATTGGGTCAAAAAGTTATCCTCAAAACACTCCATAAACTTACAACTTGCTCTATCTCTTCCTATCATATTTTCCCAGTCTACAGAAGTTAAATTAAAGTCACCAAGAATAACTATCTTCTTTGCATCCTTTACTTATTTCCCTAATCATTAACTCATCGATACAATCAGTCTGTCCTGGTGGTTTATAAAAAGCTCCCAAGTGTATTTTCCTATTTTTACCAACCTTAATATCTATCTATAATGATTCACCTTCTCCTTGCTTTATAGAGTTATTTAGATTTGAAGAAATGCTATTTCTGATATAAATAATCAACCCACCACCAGTCCTATCTCTCCTTTGACTAATGTAAATAGTATAACCTTCTAGTTCAAATTCACTGACATTATCATTAAATATATTTTCATTAACCCATGATTCAACTATACATATTATATCTATATCTTCATGAATGATATAACTAAATAATTCATCCTTCTTATTTCTAAGACTACGAGCATTTGTGTAAAGACAACTCAGCCCACCTATCCCTGAAGCACCTGAGGGCCTATCTCCTCTGCATCTCCTTTCTCTCTTTCCCCGACCCTGTACTTTTGTATTTCCCTGACCACTCTCACTACACAAGTAGTTTAGCCCTAAAGCACTTCCATTAGCCTGCCTACCTTCTACAAATCTGTGTTTGCTTCCTTTCCCTGCCTCACTTTGAGCCATTAAATTTCCCTGACCACTATCAAAAGAATGTGTAGAAAGTATTGCAGTAGCTCTTGAGAAGATATTTATTAGATCACTAGAGTCTGGAGAAATACCAAATGATTGGAAATTGGCAAATGTAGGTCCAATTTTTAAAAAAGGGAAGCAAAGATGATCCAAATAACTTTAGACCGGTAAGCTTAACTTCTATAGTGTGTAAAATTCTTGAGAAGATGGTTAAGAAGGGAATTTCTGATCATCTAGAGAGTAGCAGGTTAATTAATGATGCTCAGCATGGTTTTAGAAAAGGTAGATCGTGTTTAACTAATTTACTGGATTTTATGGATTATGTAACTAAAGAATTAGATAGGGGTGAGAAAGTTGATGTGATCTACTTAGATTTCAGCAAAGCTTTTGATAAAGTTCCACATAGAAGACTAGTTCATAAATTAAATTGGATAACTGAATGGCTAAAAAATAGGAAACAGAGTTGTACTGAATGGAGTGAGGTCAGAGTGAAGGAATGTTATTAGTGGTGTACCTCAGGGATCAGTTTTAGGCCCTTTATTATTTATAATCTATGTAAATGATCTTGGGCAAGGTATAAATAGCAAAGTGTCAATTTTTGCTGATGACACTAAATTGGCAGCTGTAGTCAAAGAGGTTGAGGGTAGCTTTAAAGTGCAGGGTGACTTAGATAAGCTGCTAGCTTGGGATCAGAATGACAGATGACTTTTAACCTTAATAAATGCAAAGTTATTAACATGGGGAGAGATAATAGGGAATTTAACTATGAGATGGATGGATATTGGCTTAATTCAGTTGAAGATGAGAAGGACTTAGGAGTGGTAGTGGATAGGTCACTGAAATTTTCAAAGCAGTGTATTGAGGCAAAAAATAGAGCAAATAGGTTGCTAGGTTACATTAAAAGAAATGTTAGCTACAAGAGTAAGGAGGTCATACTTAAACTATACAACTCTTATGTCAGGCCACATTTAGAGTACTGTATACAGGCATGGTCACCATATTTTAGACATGATATAAACTTATTAGAGTCAGTACAAAGGAGGGCAACAAAAATAATACCATCTCTGAAGCACCTTGAATATGAAGATAGACTGAGGGTATTAAATATGTTTTCATTTGAAAGAAGGTGTGTGAGGGAAGATATGATTGAGCTTTTTAAAATCTTTTCCGGGATGGATAAATTAGATTTCAGCAAGTTATTTGAGTTAGAAGGTAGTAATAGAACTAGAGGCCACCACTTAAAGATTAAAAAACAGAGGTGCAGACTGGATGTTAGAAAATATTTTTTCACTAACAGAGTGGTGGATTATTGGAATAGTTTGCCACCTGTGACTGTAGACAGCCCAAACTTTAATGTTTTCAAGCGCAGATTGGATGATTATATGGGGATGGAGGGATAATTTCTTACTTTTTGGTATGTGGATATGTTTCTTGACTCATTCCTGTGGATGCAGTTTCTTTTTATTGTATATTTTTGGGGACTTTGATTTTGTTTTTGACAGACTCCTATGGAGGCTTTAAATTATATATTGTAGGTGCATGGTTGGACATAATCCTATGGATTGTTAAATTGTATATTGTAGATGCATGATCTGAAAAAAATCCTATGGATGCATTATATGGGTGGGATTTGATGGATACGGATGACCTTTGATAGGCCCTTGTGGCTTTTGTCATCCGTTAAATTGTTATGTTATGTTATCCTAGAATGAATGTTGTCAGGGCCAGATGCCTTACTAGTATTTAACTGCATTATAAGCCCTTTAATTTCTTCTCTTTCTATATTAATAGAATTTATCACTACTTCTCTTGACCTAGAATTATCATCAATTAATCTAACTGGTTTCTCTTCTGTGAATACTGAAGCGAAATGATAATTAAGGACCTCGACTATTTCCTCATCAGATTCTTTCAAAACCCCTTCATATTTAATAGGCCCTATTTTATCACTGTTAGATTTATTATTGATTCTATAATAGCTAAAGAATTTTTTAGGATCTTTATTATTATTTTTAGCTAAATTAATTTCTGCTGTCCTTTTGGTCTTCTTAATAATCTTATTTAGTTCATTTCTGGTTGACCTATAATGGTTTAAATTATCTAAACTACTCTCACTTTGTAATCTCTGGTATGCCATTTTTTTCTCTGAAACTTTATTAGCTATTTCTTGATTCTACCATAATGGTTTCCTACATTTCTTCCTAATAGATTTCATCGGAATATACTGTTCTTGAACCATGTTTAATATAGTCTTAAAAATATCTCACATCTCATAAGTATTCTTTCCATGGAATTCTATATCCCACCTAATCTGATTTAGCATGCTGCGTAATTAATCGTAATCTCCCCTATAAAAATTTGGAATTCTTGTGGAGTTTGTCGCTGTTCTACCCTTAACTATTTGCAAATTAAACCGAACCATCTGATGATCACTGTTTCCCAATGATTCCCATACACTCAATCCTTGAACTAAGTGATCATCATTTGAAAGAATGATGCTCATCATGGATTTAAAAGAGGGAGATCGTGTTGAAGAAATTTATTGGATTTTATGGACTATGTACATAGGTAAATTGTATATAGTATATGCATGATGACACAATCTTATGGATGAATTTTGGGTAAATATATAGATTAGAGACTTGGCCGAAAGTGGTTTTTTTTTGTAAATATTTGTTCACCATTACTGGAATATTCATGCACGCTTGAGTGGTCTGATGTCAGACCCCACCCCCATTCGCAAAACGATTAAAGGCGCTGACATGATTTGGTTAAATGATTGGTAACACTTCAGATTCGGGGCGCACGGTAGATGGCGCTGTTAGTCAGCTACAATTTTGGGCTACAGCATATCTCTTATGACGTCAGACGATAGCGTCAGATGTGAACAATATCGGCGTAATATATTTTTGTATGAGTATATACTGGGAGACTCGGGATCATCGCAGGGTGGTCCCCCTGCAGTGATATCTTCCCCACAAGCAGTCCCCTTGAATTTACTGGGGGTTTTTTTCTCCCCAACAGCTTTTTACAGGCAGAAAAAACTAACCTAGTAACAAACAATTCTTACTTTCATAGGTTTCTTGATTAGTTTATGCGCCTCTAAATAATCTAAAAGTTTTTCGCGATCATACAAAGTAAAGGCGAATTTGAATAACAAAGAAGCACATGGAGAGCACGAAAACACAATAACGAAAGAAAAACATTTGCAAAATGGGTCCTATTTATAAGCTACAATGTTGCCAGTAAACAAAAAAAAACAATAAAAGACATCAAGAAACCTTACTTAACTTAGAATAAAACTATAAACGAGCAGAGCGCAGATATTTAGTAAATAATAGACTAAAAGTTACAAATCCCCAAAACAACAAAAAAATATAACGCAGTGATTGGTCACATCTGACGTCATAAGAGATATGCTGTAGCCCAAAGTTGTAGCCGACTAACAGCGCCATCTACCGTGCACCTCGAATCTGAAGTATTACCAAATGATTCACCTCTGTAAACGTTAGGACATTAGTCTATAAACAATTAGGATTGTATACTGGGGGGCTATGCGCACCAAACCCCCCACAATTTAATGAAACTCAGGATCATCGTAGTGTAGTCTCCCCATTGTGTTTACCCCCACACAAGCTGTCCCCTTAAATGTACTCCAAAAATGCGAATCATTTTGGAACACAGACGAAATAGTATTGTGGTGGGGCGAATGTGAGTGTGTGTAAAAGGGCCATTCTCCCACCCCTTTTCTCAGTACCCTCTCCCTCCCTCTGTAAGAATGTGTGTGAATGGGAATGGGTTTGTTTTATTTTTGTTTAATTCATGTATAAAATGATTACCATGTTTTTCTTTCTTTCCAGGCGTTATTCTGGAAAGATAATAGCTAATTTTGAAATATCACTATAATAAGATAGTTCTTTGTTTAAATTAACTTTTATCAAAGCGTCATATTCTGGAAAGAGGTAAGCTAGTCGATGTATTTTCGGGTAATGCCCACTTAACATAACATAACATAATTTAACGGATGACAAAAGCCACAAGGGCCTATCAAAGGTCATCCGTATCCATCAAATCCCACCCATATAATGCATCCATAGGATTTTGTCATCCATTTAGTTTCGCCATCCATGTATAAATAAATGGGTCACTGAAGGAGGATATATCTCTTCTTCAGAGAGTGGAAGTGTGGACTGGCAGCAAGAGGGGTTCTATAGAAGAGTGCTCCACCCAGCCCTGAGAGGAGGGCTTTCGTGTCTCTAACCACCTGAACCGCCATACCTGCCTTCGTTGACAATCCTGCCTCCTTCTAGTTAGCCAACTACCACCCACCTCCAGCAAGTGATAGCGAGTGTCCCCTTTTCGTTCGGTTGTGGTTGTGTTTTTTTTGTTTTGTGTAGAATATACGTAAATTGTTGTATCCGCCCGTTATAAGATTCTCGTTTGGTATCGTTATTTTGATTGGGGAATTTAGCGTCATTTTGAAGTGTGCACACTTCCCTAGTAAATATAAAATTTTGTAAATATAAACTGTAACTATCATTGTATTTTTTGTAAGTAAAGGGACTGTATATACAATCCGTTTTATTCTCCCTCGATTTCTCACGTCCGGACAGTGTAGGAAGCGGGTTGGATCGATTATCGATTGGGATTAGAGATCTATTTTCGGCCCGCTACAGTATGTCCCATCGTTTGAGTCGCTAATCTACATATTTACCGAATTTTGTGGGTGAGTTTTGACAGAGGCTTTCATGGATGGCTTTTTTCATATGTGAAATTATGTTACTAATGGGTCAATCTTAGCCTTAAAACTATTCACTGACGTTGCCATTACTGCCTCTCTTGGCAAGTTACTCCCCAACGCGATTCCAATTGATAATGTGACTGTATTCAATTTTAGCAATCTAAACTATACACAAGTCACACCGAGTCGAATAATGTGAACCTCAATTTAAACTCTTTGTAAAGTAACAAAACCTACAGTTATTGTAATTAGAGTGAATCATCAAGTAACCAAGTTGTTGTTGGTTCGGGCCACTTGGACAAATTCACATGGGCCCCAAGTAACCAAGTGGCATTATACATTTGAAGCCACGAAAAACAAACACAGATGTTTTTAGTTGGTTGATTCATTGAACAGTCCAAACTTGAATGTATTCAAACGCAGATTAGATGATTATATCTGATCTGATGCAGGTGGCTCAGCTTTGCTTTGTCATCAGTTCTGAGCATTTGTTGCTTTTCTTTAGCTTCCTTTATATTTTTCCTATTTGTTGCGGTTTTCTTACTATGTATTGCTTTTTATCTGTTGCTCTAGAATAGATTTCCTATAACTCCATATTATATTTAAATAGGCTTTATTTTGATGAATTATTTCCTCTCATTCTTTATTTTCTCCGAAATTTAATATGGCTTCCAGTGATTCATTTTATACTGCAAAGTTCTCCCTAATTCCTTTCATTCCTTTACATTTTTTTACAAAATGTTCCACTGTCTTTTCTCTTCCTTCATTACAAATCAAGCACTGTGTGTCACCCCCCTCCCCCACTGTCAGTATCACTCTCCAGTTTAGGTTTAGCGTATTAGTACGACATCTATATAATAATATTGAGCAATGGGTGTTGTCATACCAATTCTCCTCCTTGATCTCTGTCTTGAACCTATTATACATTTCTAGCGTTGATTTTTGTTGCATTTTTGCCTTCCATTTAATTTCTTCATACTTATTTATCCTATCATATAGTTGATTCTTATTCAGTTCACCTAGTTTATTTAGATTTTTAATGTCTATGTTGCCTAAATATTTTCTTGCTATTTTAAACCACCGGTCACTCTTCCCTTCCATATAACTTTCTTTGAATACTTCTTTTAGCAGGTCATTGTTACTCTTCAATATATGTTGTATATAAGTTAGTTTAGTTTTCATGTTTCTTGCTAGCATGGTTGACGTTCTCACCTCCTCCTGCAGGATTACTGCAGGTGCATAACTTGGTGCCCCTGGCACTTTTCTCCATATTGAGTTTTCTGTTCTCTGTAGTTTCTCTAGCTCCTTCTTAGTCCAAGTTACTACTGCTGCCGCGTTTAGTACGCTATGGAGAGCAGCAGATTTCCAGTAAGTTTTCCCCATTAACATTTTGTTACTTGCTCTTTCTATTATTAAATATGTCATTTTGTCTAGATTCCTTCCTTGTTCAATCCTTAAGCACTTATGTATTTGAAAACATTCAATTTTGTCGCACAGGGTTACACCTGAATACTTTAATTCGCGTACCACTTTAATGCCTGATATCTGCTATGGTCTTTCTTTTATATTAAATATCATGCAGTATTTTTTTTGTTTGTTCATTTCTAGGGTTAACTTTGGGAGGTATTCTGGACTCATTCCTGTGGGTGCAGTTTTTTATTATTGTATATTACGATTGATTTGGATTTTGATGAGTCTTGATGATACTTTTTGTTTCTGACACATTCCTGTGTATGGTTCGAATTGTTAGATGGATGATCTGACATAATCCTACGGATTGTTTAAATTGTATATTGTAGATGCAGGATCTGACACAATCGTATGGATGCATTTTGTGGATGGGTTCTGACAGATGCGGTTGACCTTTGATAGGCCCTTGTGGTTTTTGTCATCCGTTAAATTATCTTATTGTTATGTTAACATTCCATAATTGCCTGTTATATGTTGCTATTGACTTTAAACTATATTTGGCTGTGCCGACTTTGAGTTTTAAGACTTGTCTTTAACTTTAACAGGGCATTGATTTAGTTCTCGGTAGTAAGTGTTCGTGTGTCTTTTATTTTCAGCACAGAAATGTGCACGTCCGAATTTTATATAAGTTTAAACGGTCGAGGGGAGTTATTTCGGCATTTAATAAGCAGCTCTCCCACAGTAAATGTTGATTGATTCTCACATAGATTAAGGTGTGTTGGTGGACTACTCCTTACGTTTTCATCGTTATATATGAGTGGTAGCTTTGAGAGCAGTGGTCTGACTTACTCATTCTTCAAGCGTATTGTTTGTAAGTCTCCTAATATTATGAGTGAAGTTTTTATCACACATGTTCTTAACTTTGCTTCCATAGTATGGAATGATGGCCTTGGTGAAGAGAGAATGTTTGCGAGGGAGCAGAAATAGTGGAGCAAGAGGGTCGATGGTTTTTATTATTATACCCTATCGTGAGAGACTTTCTCCGTTGGATTTGAGGAATTTGATTGTGGGCTGGAAGATACTGCATGGACTGTGCCCTTCTCTTGATGTTATTTTCACCCATGATCTACACGGAGTAAACCATAGACATTCCTCAAGTTTTTTTTCGAAGAACTGGCAAGATCAAGATTATTTTCTCCCCAGATGTAGCGTAACGAGAATTGTAAACGGGCGGTTCAAGAGTAACGCTTGAATGAGTCTTTTGAGACTCGAGATGATGCAGTTGATACGCCGCTCGCAAACAGTCATCCAGTGAGCAGGAAGCCGTTTGCAACTTGCCTCATGCTACTTTCGTTTTTTTCTTCCAACCACCCCCTTCTCTTACACCCCTCAATCAACAATGGTGCACAAACCCGAAATTGGAGCGTTACGTCTTTAAATAACTCTTCCAACGGACCTTCGTTGTTTTATTTCTTAAAAATACGCACCGCTTCTAAGAAGGAGATGTATATCGTACCGCGAAGGGCAAGTGAGAGGGTTAAAAGCTTCACTTAAATGAGTCTTTTTGTGACTTAGCATGGCGGAGTAAATTCTCCACTCGCCGACGATGATCCGGCGACGCAGTAAGCATTCGCAACTCGCCTCGCACTATTTTCCTTCTTATTTTTCTTTGCCTCTTTTTCTAACCCCCATCCCCCTATACAAGTGTCCCATAAAAAAAGTTAACCGTACTTTGAATTTGTATAACTCAAAACCTATTGGAGACTTTAGAGTCCTGCAAAACAAAACAAATTTAACAACTATTTATCTGTTGATTCTGGAAATTTCATTAAATTCCCCTTTATGATATTAATACACTAATGGGTTTAGTAGAGGCTATCAAAATTATGTTTGCGCAAGAAAGGAAAATAATTAAACTTCGAAGTTAATATCAACAAATATATTTAAATCCATTTTTAACAATAACACCTCTTCATATGGGTAATAGAAATTCATTTTTTAATTTTCTAAGCACCGTTTCCTTCCACATGTCCTCCATTTTTTTCCAAGCACAGTTACGCCTTTGATCGCATTGATTGAACAACCTTTTTGATTAACTTGTGATTTTCCTTAAGTCTATTTAATTCACGTGTGGTACTATCGATTAACTGGCTGATGCTTTGTGCTGGAGTAGAATACACTTCATTCTCTTCATATCCCCATAAGAAATAATCGCACAGTGTTAAGTCAGGTGATCTTGGGGGCCATTCAATTGCATGATTTAGCGCGACAATGCGGTTGTCAAACGTTTCTCTTAGTTTTGTTCTTACATCAATCTGTCTATGAGCTGGGGCGCCCTTCTGAATCCACCAAAGTCTGTTGAATTGATTGCCGTAAATCTGGCAAAGTTCCGGGAAGATCCTTTCGTGGATCATGCTCAGGTAGGCAGCACCATTCAAGTTATTCTCATAAAACAATGGGCCGACAAAGTAGCCATTCTCGCATATTCCGTTCCACAGAGACACTTTCTGCTGCCAAGTACGTGTGTCAAAGTTGAATGCTGGGGGGGGGGGGTCAGCTGCGCATATTGCAGAATGTTATCGCTATTTAACTTTCCATTCATGAAAAAAGTTGCCTCATTACCAATCACAATGTTTCCAAGAAACAAGCAAGTTTAAGGAGAAGCCATTCTTCAAATTGTCTACGACGAGGAAAATCAGTTTCAAGAAGTTGGTGTCTTGCATGCATCTTATAGGGATGCTATTTTAAGTCATGTTTAATAATGTAGTTAAATGATGACTTTGACAATTGCAACCCATTCTTTCTGACTGATACATGTGGATTTTGAAGAAGTGTCATCGGAACATTTTTGATATTTTCTGTTATTCTTATACGACCCGAACGACCTTAATTTAGATTTAAGCATGTTCCTTCATGTTGGTGTTTGTGAACATTTATCCCGATTGGGGGCTTGCTTGGTGGGTGCCTACCTGGAAAACGTTGTTCAAATGAATCTTGTACTTGTTTAATACTGCCAGTCTTAATAACGTTTGTGACTACAAATACGCGTTGATCTTTTGTTAACTGCATGATTAAAAAGGTTCTATGGAAGTAAACTTTTACACAGAAACGCTTGATTTATTAGTAAGCAATAATGACGAGACTTTACCACAGCATGGCTGAAAAAACACTCTAAAATGGCCTAGGCTTTGCATGAAGAATCGCACATTGACCTAGACTACCTCGGCTCCCTACGCTTATCTTGAAAGTGCACGGTGGCCTAGCCTTCCTAGGCTTCGTTTTATTATTTTACTTCCTTGCGCAAACATATTTTTAATAGCTTCTACTAAACCCATTAGTGTATCAAAATCATAAAAGGAAACTTGATGAAATTTATAGAATCGACAGATAAATAGTTGGTAAATAAAACACTTTTGGCAGTACCCAAAAGGCTCCAATAGTTTTTGAGTTATACTAATTCAAAGTACGGTTAACTTTTTTCTGGGACACCCGGTATAGCTACAAGATAGTTTTGCTGTGTAATGGCTCGCCGCCTTACACTTCATTTGCTCAAGAGTTATTCAGCTTATAGCGTACGAGAAGTGCAGGCGAGCGGCTTAAAAGCTTTGTTTGAATGAGTCTTTTTGAGACTCAGGATGGCCGAGTGGATTCGCCGCTGGCTAACAGTGGTCCAGCGACGCGGGAAGCTGTTCGCAACTCTCCTACGCTATTATTTTTTCTTTGCCCGATTTCATACTTCCCTCTATCTACAATGGTGCCCAGACCCGGGAGGGGGAGCGTTAGCCCTTGGATAACATTTCCAACGGGCTCTCTTCATTTCTTCAAAAAAAGCTCCGCTTGTATAGCGTACGAGAAGTGGAGGCGAGCGGCTGAAAAGCTTCGTTTGAATGAGTCTTTTTTGGAATTTAGGATGGCCGAGTGGATTCGCCGCTGGCTAACAGTGGTCCAGCGACGCAGGAAGCTGTTCGAAAATCGCCTACGCTATTATTTTTTTCTTTGTCCCCTTTTCCTACTCACAGCAGCCCGTCATCTTTTCAAGATATTTTTAGTATCATTCCTGTCTTTTGATTGGAGGCAACCACTGCATGATGGTAAAGATTTTTCCCTCATCAGGTAAGTAACCCAAGAAATATATGGAACAGTATGTTGGAGAAGAATATCAGGACCCATCAAGTTTCGAATTATACACAAGGTAAAAAAAGGATTACAAGTAAATTACTCGTTTATATATTTAATTATCGTAGTCGTGCAGTGGCCATCCTTGTAAATTAATTTACCCACTATTTCGGGTATTATTTCAATTTATCCCACTATTCATTTAGCCAAAACTTAATTTTGTTTTTCGATTCCTTATTTATTGTAATCAATTTTTTTCGTCCTAAACGCATATTATTATAGTTATTAATAGTTTTATACTGCTATAACATTCTAGATTAACGCCAATAGCTATTGACATCTTTACATACTAGCAATAATTCGGGCGCCTAAATACTGACATTTTGGATATATGAAATTCCAGGTTTAGTTATAAAATGACTGGTCTTTGTGCTGGTCATGATATTTTTCCATAAGAAGTTATTCACAAACTATATAAAGAAAAGAGGAGCACGCGATGAGCTTGAACTTCGCAGGCAGATCTTCGGTTTGTGGCCTACAGCCTATCCATCTTTGTCAACGGCCTTTTTGGTCTAAATTTGTTTTAAATGTTTCCAGTGCAGATCTCCTCATAATTTACTCTTGGTCTATTTTTTTCGCATCGATGCTTCTTTTCTAGGCCCAAAGGCAAAAAAAACTTTTATCGAAAAAACAATCCTCTCGATTCTTGTTTTTTTTTTTATCTAAATTTGCTCTAATAATATCATTTTGTTTTACTTCTTTTTAGGAGCCAGTACTTATTTCTTCCCGACAAAGATTAAAATTGAAAATCTGTTTTTAGAAATAACTTCGATAAAACTTTCGCATATACGAAAAAAAAGCAGCCATGCCTAAATTTTAATAAATTTTCTGAACTTCACCGTAAGTCTTTTTTGTTTCTAAATAATAAAAAAAATCGATAATCTACTTTTTTCTGAATTTCACTATGTTTTCAAACTCTAAATGGACTCATGGAATAAACTTGGATAGAAATTTAAAATATACCCTGTCACAACCAAACTAAGAAAATTATTATTATTATTATTATTATTATTATTATTATTATTATTATTATTATTATTATTATTATTATTATTATTATTCAACCCCTCCAAGAGATCCCATTCTTAAAATATTGTGTTATGGATGAATTATTTTGAATTAATTGTGTTTTGCCTGTTCAGTTAGTTGTCCCAATTAAATATAATGAGCAAAGCTCTTATATGTATAGAGGATTCCCACCAAATAACATTATTGTAATTCCTATTTTATTCACAAATCTATCAAGAGAAGTTTGTGTATCATTTCTGTTACCTAGTTTAGAGGGACACGACCTGGCGGGAGACATTCAGAACAATAGAAGTGGGGCGGAATAGGAATATGTGGACTTCTACGTCATTTAGGAATTTCAAAACATATATCCGTTACTGGAGTATTTTTTTGCAAAGCTGGGCGTCGCGGCAACGAGTTACGACTTTCGCAATATGAATTTCGAAGTCGCAAAGTCGAAAGTCGCAAAAATTACTGTGAAGTGTAAAAAGTAATTAAAATCTAACTGCATTCTACTTTTAAAATGCCTAAAATTAAACAATATAAGTAAAAATTGGACCATCGTAGTAGACTAGGCCTTGGTTCTAAATTTGAACATCATATTGATATAGTCTATTAAACTCACATGGTTTTATCTTTCTTTAAATCCATTAGGCCACCTTATGAGCTTAGAAAATCTCGATTGTTTAGTAACTTAAACCGGTAAAGGTTAAGAGTGATGTCTTTCGCCGATCTGAATCTCTTATTTTATCATTTCTTTCTTTTTCTGACGCCACCCTGGGAGTGGTTGTAGCGTGGGTGTTTTTCACTAACTTTCTTCTTGTGGTTTTTATTGTAGCTTAATTTATTATTAGTTACTGAAAATTATTGTAAAGTTTTTGTTCTTTTACAGATTGGAAAAACTGAGACATAGACATGGATAAGTTTGTGACGAGGAGCGGGGATAGGAGCAGGAGTTTTTCTGGCGACAGTGCAGCCAGTAGTAGCTTCAGGAGCAGCACTCCTATGCTAAGTGAGAGCAGTGACAGGGATAGATAGCCACATGCCTTTTTTTTGTACTTGAGACTCTGACTGTGGAGGATGAGGAGACATGGGGACTGTGGAGGGTGAGGAGACATGGGAGGCTGGCAACCAGAGCCAGGAGGGCCATTAGGAGCTGAAAAGCTGCTTGGAGACTCTTGAGAGGTAAGAAAATCGCCGCGCCGCTATATTAAAATAGCAAAATTAAATGTAAAAATTAAGGAAATTCGCTTCTTTTCATGAATTAAAGATTTATAAATATTAAATTTAAATATTTAAATTAATCAAATTGTCATTGAAACATTTCTATCTCTTTCAGTTTCTTTAAATTTGTGAGGACTGATGAGAAGGTGGATGGGAGGTCTCTCAGGAAGATCCACAATGACCTTGCTAGGTGCCAACATCCTGGCTGCAAAGGCAAGAAGGGGTTTACTTACAGCCCCCACACCAGGAACCACCTCAAGTAGCATTACACAAAAGGTAAGTTAAAATAATTAGTTAAGTTTACAATAAATAACTGGCGCCAATAGTACTGCTACTTTATGCAAATTTTAGCAAAGAAAATTAAAAATTTTATTGCAAAGTTAAAAGTTAATAATTTGATATCGGATGCACAAGGATCAGCTCCCTCAGCTCTCTGCTGCCATTGAGGGGCTCAACAAGCTGGCTACTCCCAGTCGAGGAAAAGTGAGGCCTGCAAGAAGCGCCAGATGTGCTTGGAGGAGAGCTTCAGGGCTAAGTTCAACCAGGAGAGGGCCAGGCAGTGTTACACCAGGTGAAAAAAATCAGAGAAATAATAGTAGCTATTTTAAATTTATTTTTTTAACTAGTAAAATAGCGTCTTAGCGTCTTGATGTTTTAAAACATTTTATTAAAAATTAAAATATATTAATTTACATATTTCATCTTTAGGTGGTTCATTGAGACAATGACGTCACTGGCTGTAGCTGACAATCTCAACACCAAGAGGATGTTCTACCTCGTTAACCCTGAGTTCCAGCCCACCTACAAGAGGACTTGTGGGCAGGGACATTGACAAGCTGATGGAAAGATAGAGGACTCGGTTGGTCAACCTGCCGACAGCTGGACCACCCACAACAGGGCCTTCTTGGGGATGATAGTTCACTGGATTGAAAGGGATACCCTCAAGATGTGCCTTGCAACTCTGGCATGCAAGGAGGTGAAGGTAAGAATTAAAAAGTTAAATTTTGTCATTCTTTACCTTAGACGCTAAAAGCTATAAGTACCTATGCGGTATAAATTTAATTTATAAACTAAATAAATAATTATTGTCTTCAGGAAAGCAGACACACCAACTCCTGGGGAAACTCATCACAGAGATTCACTAGGACTTTAGCATCCATGGCAAGGTGGCGGCCACCACCACGGACAATGGCGCCAACTATTTGACCGCCTTCAACGCCTTTGGCGAGGCCAACTAGGACCAGGAGGACCTTTCTGTGGACCTGATGACCCTGACCTGCAGGTTGTGGATCTCCAGATTTGCCAGAGGGCTGAGGAAAACAACCCAAGTATGCCGCCTAACCACCGCTGCAGGTACTAATAATAGCGGCATCTAGCGAAAATATATTAAGAAATAAAGATAGAAGTCATTTAATTAATCATTGAATTTATTGAATAGTTAAATATCTTATTGTTTCAGTGTCCACACAGTCATTCTGTTTGTGACAACAGATGCTAGGGATCTCCACGGCTGGGGCAAGGGGGCTCAGAGTGGAGGAGGACCACAGACAAGATCCAGGCCCTGTGGAACCTCCAGAACAAGTCCCTAGTGGCGGCCAACCAGATCAAGGAGGACGCCAAAAGAAAACTGAAGACTCCAGTGGCGACTAGGTACTATTATAAAATTTAAATTCAGCATAAGAAATTGTTGGCGATTATATAAAATTGGATTTTGTAAGTTTCTGATAGTTTATTTAAATAAAATGTTTTATATCTACAGATGGAACTCCCTCTATGATTGTGTGGTGGTCCTGTTAGAGGTCGAGAGTGTTGGTGACCAGCTGGATGCCATCAACACCCTCCTGATCAACCAGCCCAAGGGAAGTTCTCCCATTACAGAGGTGGACATCCAAGTAAGCATAAAGTAGCGCGCTAATAGTGATCGCTATTTTAATATTTTTTCTTAGAAATGAAATTTTTCTAAGTTAAACTATATAAGCTTAGTTAACTAAACAATATATTAATGTTCATTTTTCAGGTCCTCAAAGGGTACAAGCTGGTAATGCAGCCTGTAGCGCAGTACCTGGACTTACTTCAAGTGGAGAGAAAAGCCTACATGGGCACCCTCCTCCCCGGCCTCTGGTTGATGAAGGCCAGCCGGTAGGAGCAGAGCCAGAATGGCGACCTCCTTATGGCCACAGCCGTCCACCCCAACCTCACTTCCAAGGCCCTGGAGAGCATTACCCCTGACAAGGTGGAGGAGATCAGGGACACGATCACCAGGGAGCTAAGGGCCGTCATCAAGCCCAGGTAGGAGGAGCAGCAGCAGCGTCAGCTTGTCCAGCCAGAAGTGCAAGAACACCAGGACTTGGACGCCCGCTTCTTCAACAAGTTGTTTGCTAGAGCCCCAGACAACCAGCACCAGGATGTGAGGGAGGTCCTGGGGAAGTTAATGGAGGAGTGGGTGCCCTCTAAAGGCGAGCTGGCCTGGTCCCTCTTTCCCTACCAGCACAGGGAGGTGTGGGTGGACATATTTTATTAAGTGCAATACCCCCCTCCACAGCTCTGCAGCCTTGGAGAGGCTATTCAGCACGCCCGGGGACGTCCTCAGGGCCAAGAGGTCCTCCCTGGATGAGGTCAACTTTGAGAAGCTTGTGTTCCTCAAGGGGAACATGGACCTCCTAGAGGAGAAGATAGGCCAGGAGGACATGGAGGAGGAGGAGGACCTCTAAATATTAGTTTTGGCTGTGTTTTAACTAAAAAAAATAATAAATATGTGTTTCTTCTGCCTTATAAAAGCATGTTTCTGTTATCGTTTTAAAGTTTAGTTTGTAATTTAGCGGAGTCGCGCCGGAAAAATAGTCGCAAGTCGCACTGGGGTTGGGGTGGGCAAAAATAGAGTCGCAAAGTCGCATAAAAATAATAAAGTCGCCCCCAGCTATGTTGATATGTTTGTTAATTTATAAATTCGTTTGTTATTTTTTTCTTCAAAATTATTCAAATAAGTGATAGCACGCGACTTAAGTCTGTTGACCTTGTTTACTACATGATTTGGTTAGGTTAGGTTAGGTTAGGTTAGGTTATGTAAAGACAAATTATCAAATAAAATATTTATTTAAAAAAAAATATTAATTAAAGTTGAGATTCTGAAGGTGAGAAATTTTTAATTTTTTCAGAAAGTGACTTAATTACATTTGAGTCGCCAAAATCTTTTAGTAAAACAAAAAATAGCTTTCGATACTAGGGAAGTACCACATAAAAATACATCGAACTAGTTTTTATCTTTGATGTGACTAATTAGTATTTATAATATTCCTACTGCTCTAAAAAATGTGTAGTTCAAACTCTAATGTTATAATATTCGTACCTCAACTCCATCTTGGCCAATCACCAAAATCAAGACAATTTTGCTAAATTAAGGAGAAAAAAGTTTTTAAAGTGATTTGTTTTTATTTATTTTTGAAATTCAAAACGAAAAATGAGAACAGTCGAAATGGGAGTCAGCAAAGATAACGCAGGAGAGCACCTTGGAGTAGACGAATCTGAAATGGAGTATGCGCATTAACCTAGCCAATCACTTAAAAAGAGAAATCAATACAAGTAGTTTTGTAGACATGGATTTGTAAAGGTCTAAGCGTTCTGCTTGTATAAAACTACGCGAAAACCATCGTTCTAAAGGGGTAGATTCAAAACGATACCAGGCAAAAGGTGATCTTATTGGGGAGGGGGTGCTTTTTGATTATAATTTTGCTTTATTTATCTTGCTTTTTTACTTGATCTTTCTTTTTCTAGCTTGTTTTCCTTCCTTTATAGTTGTAGACTGGTTATCACATTTTCTTGACTAAGTTTCCTTTTTCTGTGAGTTGGCCCTTCTTATATATCTTTATTCATTTTGTGTTTGTATTGTTTATCCTTTTGATTTACTTTGCTTCTTATTCTTGTCATCGTACCTTCTTCTTGGATTGCTTTCCACTCGATTTATCTTTACTGAAAGTTGGTCCTTTAAGCGTTTTCATCCGTTATCCTTGGGCTTCTGTATTCTAGTTGAGTTGGTCCTTCATCTTCGTTTTCTTTCTTGAGATTATTTCATAAAATTTATTTGGACTCTTGAGATTCGAACGAGGTACCTCTTGATTCCGTTTCCGATACGCTAGCCACACGACTGACCGAGTCCATTTTTTGTATGGTAAATTTTCTGCCATTTATATTATCGAGTTGGACGGAATTTTTCTCGTACATTTCGCACCCCTACAATCTTTAATCCAGATATACTCTGATTCTATGACCTGATATAAACCTGTGACTAGGAGTGTAGATAGATGGGCATAGGAAAAGGTAGACTGAAAAAATCAAAAAGGAAAGTGGAGTGAGGTGAGTTGCGAATGGCTTCTGGTGTCGCCGAATCACAATTGGCAAGCGGCGTATCGAATGCACCATCTTGAGTATATATTAAAAAGACTAATTCAAAAGAAGCTTTTTAAACGGCTTGTTTTTACATCTCGGCAGGCTACTAAAGCTTCATTTCTCAAGGAGGAAACTAACCTTCTATATATCAGTGCATGCGCAATATATAACCTTAAGTCTTAGAAGATAATGTTACTTACATAGTCTCTGCCTCTCAACTGTTGGCGTACTACCTGCTCGTGGTCCCCCTGCCTTTAACGGAAGGTACGTCCAACAACCTAGTGCCGGGCCGTATAAAACGGGCTGCTCTTGCAGAGTGAGGGTCTTGGCGTTTCCTCCCGAGTCTTTTTTCTGAGAAGTGAATTTTTTCAATAGTGCCATATTCACACATCTGATCTTACATCATTGCTTCATTTATCTTTACTCAGGTTGATGTGAATCTGAGTATCTCTTTTCTATCTTTATTTCTCCAGTTCTCCTTTTTCACTTCTTACCCCCTGCTTCCTTTCATCCTCCCATGGTGAAGCTGCCCATCCTGACCGTTGTCACAGCAACGCAGTTCCTGCTGATGATCAGGTTATTAGGCTGGCTAATGGCAGTTATCCTAGTCGCCATGCGCTAGCAGGGAAGATGGGAAGGTCTTTTGACTTATTGTGAGGTAACGCCCGTCTAAGCATGGCAGCCCCATGCCAGTAGGTTCCTCTACTGCCCGTCACCTCTGTAGAGTATTAGCTAACTCTTCTAGGCCAAAAGCCGAAAAGGTTGACGTTAAATTGATAGCTTACTGCACATAATCTAATTCCAAACATCCTTTTTCTAACCCCCTCTCGGACTCTTGCTTTCGATTGGCTGTTTTTAATTTGTTGTGGTGATATTCATGTGGGTCCTGGCCCTAGTATCTGCCACACTGGTCGAGTTCTTTACTCCAATGTAAGAGGGTGACACAAGAATCTCAGAAACCTTGCTGTTGTCAGTCGGTCCTATGACATAATTATATGCGCAGAAACTTTGGTTTCCGACTATCACCACAAATCTGAGCTAAAGATCCCTGGCTTCTGTCAGTCCCTGCTTATTCGCTGTAACCCAGGAAATCGTTGGCAGGGAATGTCCGTCTATATTCGTGATGGTTTCTCCGCTCATAGAAAAAACTAACTATGAATGTGGCTGCCATGAAGTAATGGCCTTGCGCATTTGTACCCGAATCCACAACTTTTATATTTTGGGCTCTTATCGCAACCCCGATTGCGATGTTACCATATACCATATACGATTGGGGATTTCAATGCTCACCATCATGAATAGCTTGAGTCTGCATCACCAACAGATATTCATGGTCGTGCAGCATATGATTTTGCTAGTGTTTCGGGCTGTTCACAGCTGGTGTCCGGCCCTACTCATCATAATGGTCAATGTCTCGACTTAGTACTTACGGATGTACCTGATATTGTTAAAGCAGAAATTAATGCACCCATAGGTACATCCGATTACTCTGCTATCAGTGTTAAACTTGATCTTAGGCAACCTGTCCCTTCTTATACTTTTACGAAGGAGATTTATCTAAAAAACAGCGTTAACTGGAATAATGTCCGTGATGATGTTTCCAGGATTCGATTCGAGCCCATGTCCGCTTTCAATGAACAGATACTTAGTATCATTTTTCGCTGAGTCCCTGTTAAAAGGATCTCATACCGGTTCAATGATAAATCCTGGTTTACATTGGAATGCAAAACTGCTCGGGATGCCAAACAAGCAGCATACCGTCACTGGTCTCAGCTACGCACAAGAGAAGCTTGGAGCGAGTATGTTCTAGCAAGATCTCAAGCAGAGAGGATTTATCATAATGCGGAAAGGGAATATCTCAGCTCTGCCAAGGATAAATTGTTAAGCACCACTGATCCACATAAATAGTGGTCCACCCTTAAATCAGTGGTCTTTGGTTGCAGCTCATCACTTTCCCCACTGCTCTCTGAGAACGGTCAACTTATCACGAGTCCAAAGGATAAAGCTGATCTTTTGATGAAGCACTTTGGCTCTAAACTTAGTAGAGAACAATTAATTTTCGATCAAGAAATGCCCATTATGCCTACTCTTAATAAAATTATATTTCAGGCCAAAGAAGTGGCGAAGCTACTTAATGCTCTTGATCCATATGGGGGCACATATCTCCTTATAATGTTTCTTTGTTTTTCAGGGAAACTTCTTCTGTAATCGCAAAAAACTAAGTGCAGTATTTAGATGCCTCATGCGATATGGATCGTTCCCCGAGTGCTGGAGGGTGGCTCACATTACGCCTATTCCTAAGGGAACTCCTTCCCCTGATCCCTCCAATTCTCGTCCAACCTCTATTACACCAATACTTTCTAAAGTTTTTGAGCACCTTGTTGCAGCTCGCCTTTCCCGCTTTCTTGAGAGATCAGGTGTTCTCTCTTGTAATCAATTTGCTTATCAAAAAAAGCTTGGTACAACGGATGCACTTCTTACGATCTCTCACAAGATCCAGTTAGCACTAGACCAGGGTCATGAGGCCCGAATAGTTCAGCTGGATCTCTCAGCTGCCTTTGATAGAGTAAATCATAATGGCTTGCTGAGGAAGCTAAGAGATATGGTGTTGGTGGACGGATTTTATCTATTTTAGAGCAATTCCTGGTGGGTCACACCCACAGGGTTTGTGTTGATGCCAACTTCAGTGACTGTCCACTCGGGCGTTCCGCAGGGCAGTGTTCTCGGACCTCTCCTCTTCAATATTTACACTGCTGACCTCTTTAGCACGCCCCAAATATTATGTATGGTTATGCAGACGATGTAACTCTGCTCGTGACTATTGACTGCCCTCATTCTCGCAGCATTGCATCTAATTCCCTCAATGAAGTTCTTCGATGCATTTCTATATGGTGCTATACATGGAACATGAAGCTTAACATCGCTAAATCTAAATGTATGTGTATCTCACGATCTCGTAGCTCTTTTCTTCAACATGAACCTCTCGATGTTGATGGTTTAGCATTGAACGATGTAGACGAACTGGACATTTTGGGCGTTAAATTTTATTCCAAATTAACTCATGAGTGTCACATCAGATCTCTTGTGACTACTGCTTCGCAGAAATTGGGAATCATGAGAAAGGCCTATGCCACCTTTAATGATGCTTCTGTGTCTGCCACTTGCTTCCGAAGCTTTATTCTTCCAGCTTTGGAATATTGTGCCCCTGTCTGGTCGTCGGCTGCTACCTCACACTTGCATCTTATTGATAGAGTCCCTTATACTGCCATCTTTCTTTTTGGCGGTAATGTCCAATGGAACCTTGCACATCGCCTGAAGATCAACAATGTGTGCATGCTCTATAAGATATAATCCAATCCGCATCACTCGCTGTATATTTCCTTGCCAAATCGCTTTGTAGCAAGGAGAAACACTCGTCAGGCTTTGGCCCGGCATCCTCTTTGTTTTCAGTCTATCAGATGCCGTACTAGCCAGTTCCAGCGTTGCTTTTTTGCCAAGTGTTGTCCATCTTTGGAATTCCTTGGACGAAGAGACTTGTGCATCGAATAGTGTAGATGCCTTCAAAAAGAAAGCTAAGATGATCTTGTGTTCATCATGAGCCATTTTCCTGTTATTTTTTTATTTGTTGTTTTTTCTTTGTTGAATTTTATATATACAGTATATCCTGTTTTTGTTAATGTTGCTATATACTGTTTTTCAACTTTTTTCTTTAATTTTATTACTCAATTTAATTTACCCGAATCCATGATGTCTGGAAGCCTTGAAGTTTATCTTTACCTATCTTTTCCCAGTTTGTTCTTCTATCCCACTTCCCTTTCTTCTTACCATCGTTCCCTCTTCGACGTTGCAGGTGTGCGGGAATTGCTAATTGCAATCTATGGTGCTTGCACTCTTCCCGTTCTCCCTGTCTCATATTGTGTAATAATAATAATACCTCACTCATAATAAAAGTAAGTGGATTATTTGCTCCGATAATCCTTTCCATGCGACTTATTTTCTAAAAAGCGGTTTCAAGTTGAGATAATTTTTGTGCTCCAAATAAAACGTTACTCTATTATTACTAAAAACATCGGCATCGTTCTCTTCATCAGAAAGATACAAGTCACATTCAGACTCAATTGCATTATCGTCTAACTAGTCTAACTTTGCATATGATTCCTCATTATCATATATAACTTCTTCACTATTTCACTATTCAATTTTAGTATCGTAATATAATTAACGAAAATAATCTGTGAAACGAGTGAAAACACAAGGTTGACAAATGTGACGTCACGACCATTCGAACCATGCGTGAATACTAAATGTCTTTTACCTCAAGTAAAGACAAATGACTAAAAATCATTACTGCTAGACGGACGAAAGGACTAAATAACTCCTACTAAGACCACAATGGGAACCTCAACCTTGTAGAAACACGAGTTATCTCGTTAGTTGCAGCTTGAAAAAATAGAGATAACTGAAAAACGGGATCTTGCTTTGTCGCACGGAAAGGGGCCAAATAAAGGATTTTACCTAACTCATTGCCAATTTACCTCGATGAAAATAACAAAATTCACGAAAACTATTTTCTCTCTTACCCTATTTTTATTATCTTCTTTATCTCTTTATATGTCTTTTCTTCACTGATAAAATGAAAAACCCTCTAGATTGCACTAAGTCAAAACATGATGGTTTATGGTATTGCATGATAGTAACCACTTACCTGAGAACCATTCATCCATGCCACCACTGCTTGATGGACCTAGAAAACAAATAAGGAAATGGACTCAAGGCTTAACGAAAGTGGGGAGAGGAGAATTTATGATAAAAAATGACATCAAAGGACAGATAACATTGGTTGTCATCGGCCTCCCAAAGGAAGGAAATGTTTAATTTGCTCATCTATCTCTCTCTCTCTCTCTCTCTCTCTCTCTCTCTCTCTCTCTCTCTCTCTCTCTCTCTCTCTCTCTCTCTCTCTCTCAAGCATAGGCAGAGACGGAATGGACACAAAAAATGACTGAACAGAAACCAAGGCCAACAGACTTATGTCGCGTGCTCTCAATTATTCTCACTTATGACCTTCAAAACCTTCAACAGGAGGGGCAATCTGACCCATAGTTAGTTTTGTTTTAATAATTCCCGGACTATCCTTTGGAGGACCTTGGCAATTCTACCATTCAAAAGAGAATGCAAAACAACATAAGGGTTTCAAAATTCGTTAAAATTGGACTAATAGTTACGATGCTATTGTCCCCCCCCCAAAAAAAAACTCTTTGATAAGTAAAACGGTGACCATCCGACCGATTGACCTATGGATCGACATACCACCTTTTAGAGCGCCACTAAAAATGAATTAGACCAAAGGATTTGAAGGCAAAAAGAAAACCCATCACCATAAACTATTTGGCTAAGAAAATCTAGTGAAAAAAACAAGAACAATTTCTTTAAAGATCATGGACACATAGATATGAGTTTAGGCTCTATTTGAGTTCTGGGAAGTAAAAAATGGAGAGAGAGAAAAACACTCGTCTCCTAAACACTTACTGCACAAATTTGGGTAAGTAAGCGAACATTTACCCTCTCCTGGGCACTTTGTGCAAGGATTTCCTGGTTCGTATGTTTTCTCATATTCAACCACTCCGTGCGGACCAAATGTACACACCGCCAAAAGACTAAGTCCAGGCCCCGGTTGGGGTCGAAAAAGCATCTTTCCACATCCGACGTATCTCGTTTGGGCCCAAATTGCCTGAATTAGATGACCCCATTCCAAATTGCTGAAGCCCCTTTTATTAATGCGTCTGTAAAAAAAAAGCACCGCAATATGAAATGATATGAATTATGATATTTTAGATTAAATATGGGCTAAATACCAATGTCAGGTGATTATTCGTTTTGGCATACGTGGTCTGTTTAGATACTACGTTGGAAGAATTTATGTTGTTTCTGATTTAGAACTTTAAGGCTATTAAATCCATTCTATTGAACTCAGTCTTTCTCTATTTTTGATGTAGCCATTCGCCTAGGTGAGTCACTACTTAGAGCTATATCTCCTTCAAGTATCAGTATGGAAGTGACCCTTGAAGTCTACCTTGAGAAAGCTTGGATTTCGAGACAGCCCTTCGCAGGGCTGCGGAACAGCTTACGGTGAGATTAGTCCCCCGCTGCTAGGTCAATCTTGGTGACTCCCTTATCTTCTCTACTTCATTACTTTCTTCACTTGGTTTATTCCATACTAAGTTCATTCTCCAGATATGAAAGGGTTGACTATAGTACCACTTCGTACCATTTTCGACCGTGCCAAATCGGATAGAAGAAGGTATTTGAATCTAGTTTGCGTGAATCGAATATAGCCCTCGCGACACTGCTAGATTCTACTAAAGGCATAAGCGGTCCAAGGGCTCTGCCTCCAAACCCAATCCATCTCAATGTAGACCTTAAGGGTCCCCAACCTGGTCATCCAGGAGGAAGCTATAACTTTAAGAAGTGACTCAACTAAGCGAATGAGTACAACCATAAAACATAGCGCAACCTTCTCTCGAAGATCCCTCCCCAGGGAATCACCATACTGATTCTTTTGAGGCTCTACGCTTGGGAGGGGGAGGATCTAAGTCGGCGAAAAGGATAGAAAATGATATTGAAAACAATAACACCCGAACAAAGGTGATGGAAGTTATACAATTTAAAACCTATACCAGTATATTCGCAATCGTCTTTAAAGAAGCCTCGAAGCAAATGACCCAGGACTGCATTATTTACCGCATAGGTTGCTCGGAGAGGGTTTTTAACCTCAAATATAATGCGCAATGCCAAAAAGAATGTATCGCACTCTAAGTAAAGAAGCTGAGGAAACTAGAGATAGGAAAAATGTGAGACATATAACCCAGATCTTCCTGCAGGCATTTGATGTAGATCAAACTAAGGGTTAGGGGCTAGGGGCAACACACATTCCTTCAAATAGCAACCGCAGCCATGCTACCCATGGTACAGCTGACATTCCATTGTGGTTGTGTAAAAGAATGATGGTCGAACTACTCCTACCATTCTCGACCTTGAGTAGAGATGAATGGGCGAAACCGTCCCGTGATGGCCTCCAGCCATGAAAATAGAGTGTGAAAGAAGAGGTAAAAAGAAAATTTCCAGAAGGAATAGGTCCCAGGTAGAGTACACTCCTTCAAATACTAGATGTAACAGTATGAACGGGACACCCCCTTGCGTGGTTGTTCGGAGTGTGCGAGCGAAGGACATTCAGAGGACTGTTCCAATTCATTCTTTTTTGTATGGGCGAATCTCCCGCCGCCAACGAATTCTTTTCTCACTTGATAAACTCTAGTAAAAGTCATCGAACTAAATAAATGTTGTACTCGATAAACAAGGCGATCATTACATGAAAAAGGTGAACAACAAAAGGGAAATAAGGCATCTGCTCAAGTAGTTTAAGCTGCACTTAACGAGGCCAACCACCAAAACACGTAGCACTTCGAAAATGAAAAGTCCACAAAGAGAATAACGTGCATTTAGTATGCACTAGCTGAAATTACCTACCCACGGACGGGCCAATATTTTATTTTTAAAAAACGCTACCGTTACCTGCCAAAATAAATCTCTCCCTTTTCTCCGTCTCCCCTTTCCCGCCCCCCTTCCCACACTCCCTCTCTCCACCCTCTCTGTTTCTCCCCCCTCTCTGCTTCTCACCCCCCCCTCTCTCTCTCTCTCTCTCCATTTCTTTCTTTTTCGCCTGCTAATTTTTATGGCAATAAACAGGAACTGCAAAATTTTTCGAATGACATGGGATGTATTTCTAATATATTATAATTTATTTACGTACAGGCATTTTGCAAAACATGACTCTAAAGTTATTTAAGAAATTCTGTGTAAACCATATTTTTAGTTTTTCTTTAAAGTGCATTAAAGTACCTGTTTCTTCCACTGCCAACCCTGGAGCATTCCACGTACCGTGGACCATGTGAGAAACATTGGTCTTCAAAATGGTGCCCAGACACTTTCAGAGTTTGACCCTGCGATTTGTTGATAGTCATTGCAAAGCATTAGCTCAAGTATGGCCTCAATGGAAATTACAATCGTTTACAGTCAAATGAAAGATCATTTAGAATAAAAAGAATAAGCACATCCTCTCCTGCTCCACAGCTACGTGACGTCACTCCTTCTCTTCCCCCACTTCCCCTATCCTACCTCTCCACCCCGTCTCTCTCTTTCATCTAACCCTCCCCTCCCCCATCACCCCTGCTTTTCCCCATATCCTCCTCCCACTGGGGGTTTAAGAAACCAAAAAGTGTTACATGTGAACAGAACTTGCGTATATATATATATATATATATATATATATATATATATATATATATATATATATATATATCAGAGGCGACTCCAGGTCATCAGCGTCACTCGGGCTCATCACAGATTTCACATAAGCCACATGTATAGAAGAAGATAAGAGACGTAATGCACACCGCAGACTTATATGTGCACTGATAATTTACGAATAAGACAGAAATATAGTTTTAATATAAAAATTCCTCTCTTCCTTTATACATGAACTCCCGTCGTCTTGGTTTGATGGCAAACTCGTATAATGTCCTGTCGCGCAGCTCCTTCTTCTTGTCCAAGTTGTTTAAAATGCTTGTCACGATGGAAATACGAGCAC
Source organism: Ceratothoa steindachneri (assembly GCA_963969495.1). Classification (NCBI taxonomy): domain Eukaryota; kingdom Metazoa; phylum Arthropoda; class Malacostraca; order Isopoda; family Cymothoidae; genus Ceratothoa; species Ceratothoa steindachneri. The sequence continues at coordinate 120,523,472 of OZ018333.1, read as the reverse complement.
TGTCTGCATCCATTTCTAAGTCGAGGGTAAAAATAAAGCAACCCTGCAAAACACAACTGATCTTTACACACAGACGAACAGAATAACAGCAATAAAATAGCGACCTCAGTGTGCACAACAAACTTTAGCCAGAGACCGATCTGACTGTCCCCTGTACTGTACTCTTGACAAGAGATACCAGTTAGTCTTTTAAACCTACCAGGCTCGTTCGTATTAGCTGGAGTTGCTGGATAATTTTTCGTTCCTTTAGGAATATTGTAGAACAGAAACCTTTCATAGATTGGAATTTAAATCCTAATCTCTATAGAAATTTATTGTTTCAAGAAAACATTGAATTTTAATTACTTTTAATTTTTACGATTATAGATAACAGCTAAGGCTGTGAACGAGCTGTGAACGATGTCGAGAGAAGGTCTGCTAGGAATGATATTTTTTGACACAGTGCACTTCTAAGACGACCGTCAGACGCTGAACGAAAATATATGAACTGCGATCAGGCTCAATAAAAGGAGCCCGAGTTAATGGCTGCAATTACTTACTTGAAGTCAGCGTTGGCAGAAATTAAATCAGCTTTCAATTACACGTTTACTAAGTCCGACCACCCCGAGTGCTGGAGTCGCCATTGATATATATATATATATATATATATATATATATATATATATATATATATATATATATATATATATATATATATATATATATATATATATATATATATATATATATATATATATATATTCAAAACAATTGTTTTTAATGTAGGCCATGTTTTTTTCTTGGGCAAATAAAAAAAAGTTTTTTCTTTTGTTAGGCTATTGCAATCGCATCATATTGTATTATATATAATTTTTAATGTAATTTAGAAATGGCGGCTTTGCCCCCATACCCCCGCTTTATTGAGGGAGGTTGAGCCCCCCGACACAATCCGCAATTTTTTTAAAAAAAGCCTATCCTTAGATTTGAATCCAAATGGAGTTTGCTAAATGTCTTAGGACTCTAGTTTTGATACCTCCCCCCTGAAACCAATTTGAAATCAATAATCTTTTCTTTAAAATTGGTTATTATTAAAAGTATTTATTATATTTCAATTCAGAAAAAAATCCTTTCAAAATGATAAATAATACACTATGATGCGATTATTATTACTAACATGGGGCTAGGTGTTTTTACGTTAGACTAGACTAGTCCTTGAACGAGGGAAATTACTGCCGAATCATGTAGGTACACAATTATAGCATCTTAATTAGAAAAAAAATATTTTAAGTGTTTTACTAAAAATAAAAAACTAAACTACATAAACCCCTACGGAACCGATTCTTTCGATGGATTAAATTTAAAAGAATACATAACTGACAAGATGGCGAAAATGGCGTCCAAACTATTTTTCGCAATAACCTCATAATCAAAAATTTGCCCCATTAAGTAGTGAAAGTGCTTACTTAACATAGCTAAGTAAACATTTGCGGGTTTTTGTCTTAATTGAGATATTTATAACAAAGAACAAAGCACTCACTCTCTCTCTCTCTCTCTCTTTCTCTCTCTCTCTCTCTCTCTCTCTCTCCATATATATATTCATCGCACAGCAAGAAACTGAAAACGGGCTAATTTTTTCTTCGGAAATAGTTATTTCCTACTTCGAAAAAATCCGAGCTAGGTTGGGATTCGAACCGTGCACACTGAGGCAACGGGCAACCTCTTTGATCTCAATTAAACCGCCCCTTAGACCACTCGGCTACTCCAGCTCGGATTTTTTCGAAATAGAGAATAACTATTTCCGAAGAAAAAAATTATTCTGTTTTCTCTTTCTTGCGGTGTATTGAATTTATTTCATCATTCTCTCGCGCTCATGAGATATATATATATATATATATATATATATATATATATATATATATATATATATATATATATATATATATATATATATATATATATATATATATATATATATATATATATATATATATATATATATATATATATATATATATATATATATATATATATATATATATATATATCAAAACCGAATCTACGGGAATTCCGTCGCCTATTTAATATCTGTTGCTATGCGCAGACAGAGCAGTGCCTAACGTCTAGCCTAGGCAACAATCATTTCTCGCTGCATTTACTATTTAGTGTTTATTTTCAAGGTTGGAATTTAAGAGGAGAAAAAAAAAGAAGTAGTCAATCGTACAAGTGGCAATTGCCACTTAACAGCTTGGATAATGACTCGAGGAGTACAAAGAGGGCGGAATGTAGGCATAAGCTAAACACAGCTCATTAAATTTCAAATGTTTTACTTTTAAAATTTTATGTGTAGTTTTAAAATTCCTTATAAACAATTAACATAGCTGGTGCGACTTTAAGTTTTTCAGGTGCGACTTTGACTTTGCGACTCTATTTTTGGCCCCTCCAGTACGACTTGCGACTGCGACTTTTTTTCCCCAGTGCGACTCCGCTAAATTACAAAGTAAACATTAGCGCGATGACAGAAACACGCTTTTATAAGGCAGAAAAAACACATATTTATTATTTTTTTAGTTAAAACACAGCCTAAACTAATATCTACAGGTCCTCCTCCTCCTCCATGCCCTCCTGGCCCATCTTCTCCTCCAGGAGGTCCATGTTCCCTTTGAGGAACACAAACTCCTCAAAGTTGACCACATCCAGGGAGGACCTCTTGGCCCTGAGGACGTCTACGGCCGTGATGAATAGCCTCTCTACAGCTGCAGAGCTGGGAACGGGGGTATTGCACTTAATGAATAAGTCCACCCACACCTCCCTGTGCTGATATGGGAAGAGGGACCAGGCCAACTCGCCTTTAGAGGGCACCCAATCCTCCATGGACTTCCTCAGGACCTCCTTCACATCCTGCTGCTGGTTGGCCGGGCCTCTAGCAAACGACTTGTTGAAGAGGCGGCCGTCCAAATCCTGGGGTTCCTGCACTTCTGGCTGGCCAGGCTGACGCTGCTGCTCCTCCTCCTCCCTGGGCTTGATGAGAGTCCTTAGCTCCCTGGTGATCGTGTTCCTGATCTTCTCCATCTTGTCAGGGGCAATGCTCTCCATGGCTTTGGGGGTGATCTTGGGGTGGACGGCTGTGGCCATAAGGAGGTCGCCATCCTCAAAGAGGTGGCCAAACCTCTTTTCATATCCCCTGAGGAGGAAATTACTTCTTACACTTCACAGTAATTATTTCGTCTTAGCCACAAGAAAAGTAGAAGCACAGATTAAAATACGAGAAAATGAGATTAATTCCCGCGATGAACGACACAAGGCATAACACTTCTCGAACGTTTTTAACTGACAAGACAGGTTTAAAATTTGGTTCACGCCTGAAAAGTGTCTGTAATTTTAATAATTTATATTAAAATTCAGAGTGACAAACTTCTTTTTGGTATGTTTAGGTAGTTTCATGTAACGTCAGTCTCATATAATGTGAAGAATTTAATTTATCGTCGAAGGAGAGTTAAAAATCACATAAAAATAAAGTTACCAACTCAAATTTGACATTTTTAGCCAAATCGGGCTTTAAAACTGTCTTAAAACAGCCGCGGCAATTTCTTTCAAAAAAGTCGTCTTTTTTCCTGTTCAAAGAAGTGGCAAAAGTCACGGAAAATTGGCGGTGCGACTTTGCTTAGTCCGACTTTTTCAAAAAGTTTGTGACCCCGAAATTGACAGTGCAACCTAGGCGCAAAGCCGCAACAATTAATGTACGTAATCTTTTAAAGCCATTATTTTGAAAATACTTGCTTTAATTTTTTATGTCATCCCCTAAGGTCCTGTTTTGCTACAATTTCCTTGTAAAACTTCGTGGTGTAAGATTTTAACAAGAAGTTTCCAAGCTTTATATACCTGAGGATCCCACCAAGTCAAGTTAGGGCCTTATCAAGTGTAAATCCGAGCTTGAGTACAGATTATAGAACTCAAAGAGTACAATTTTGATCTTCGCGAGGAAACAGCCACATACGGTGCCATGACGAAAACGCCTAGTTTTGGCGTCACCATTTATCGTTGTTTGGGTCCATCGTGGTTGTGGAAATAAGGGAAATGAGATGATTAGAAATAAGGGGAAATGGGATGATTAGAAATAAGGGGAAAGGGGATGATTATGAAATTAATATTAGTGAAAAAGATCAAGAAGAAAAACTGCCTCATTAACCTCGATTGTTGTAACTGGGAAAAGTGGGATTGAAAGTCGAAAGAACCACATACTACATAGAGGACAGATTATCTATTTTAACGTCCCGATTCTTCATTTGTTACAATTGGAAAATCTAAGACCTCATTTATTCAGGCGAAAGCCTACACAGATGTTGTTTTGTGTCTTAGGCCTACATGGGTTAAGTCTCCCTAACTTGCATTTAATGACAACTTCCTAATACCAATTGACGTAAAAAAAATGCCTTGTGTTAATTGAAGACGTAATTTTTAGTAATTTAATAAAGTTAAGGTAAATTTTTAATACCCAGCCATCAATTTCAAGAAAATTGCCTAAATTTTGCGCTCCGCCCATTCGGGGCGGAGCACTGCATTAAAACAATGAACATTGGAGCACCTAACAATGTCTGCCAAAAAACAACGCATTCGAAACCTAAAGTGATTATTTCGAAATGGTTGTGTGGGTTGTGGGGGGTCACCCCTACCTCCTTCGCTATTTTTAATCAACTAGTAGCATTCATAAATTCGAAAGCCTATCATTAGTTAGGCGCTTTAATGTGCATTGTTTTGACGTTGTGTTTCCTGACATCAGAAATATAAGCTCCGCCCCAGAATGCTATTTATATCAATCATATTTTCTTTAACATTGAACAATATAAAATGTCCATATAATATTTTAATTCAGAAAAAAAATCCCTTCAAAGTAATATATAATACAATATGATGCGATTTCAATTAACAATGTGGCTGTGTACCTAAAAATAACCAAAGTTTATTTAATTCTTACGATATTTAAGACTGATCTATTAGTTTAGCCTAAAGGTGTTGAATTTTAACGACCAGATTCTTCGGTTGAGTAAACAGATGTCCGGTTTCTCTTTAAAAGTAAGGGCCAATAATGAATTCTTGTTAGACGTCCTTGGTTCTATTTTTGTTATATTAGAGTTTTATTGACTTCTATTTGTGTTCTATGAGTTTTTATAGTACTAATGAGTTCTATTAGAGATATCCAACTAAATCAATATCCGGACGACTGGAGCAGGCGAACCGAACACATTCATGATTGAAAAATATTGCAATTCGTGAAGAAATAGCTGTCGATAGCAGATGCTTTGGCCAAGCACCTTTTACTTCGATAGTTAAATATACAGCCTACCGTATGGTTTATGGTTAAGTGAAGGTTAGTATAGTTAAAAAAATATACAATCCTAAAGAGCCTAAACTTAACGTCACCTTAACTTAACCTCACTTAAACATAGCCTTAAACTAACCTAAACCTCACCCAACTACACCTAAATCAAGCTTCAGCTAAACCTAACATCACTTAAACTCAATCTAACCTAACTTACATTTAAAGTACCAGGGACCCGCGCACTTCCCTTGCCCTGGCCACTGCTAGGAGGGCCAGGATGGGTGTGGGAGGGACGCACGGCGATCTATATATTTTTTCCCACTCTCGCTTTCATTTCTTTTCCCAAACTTAACCAGAAACTAGACGTAAGACCACAAGCTTAACCAAAACGTGATGGTAGACTGTATACCTAACTCACACTCATTCATCTATTAGTTTTTGTTTTTTTTGTTATTTCCATTTTCCTGCTTTCCCTTTCCTCTTTTGTCTAGTTATTCCACCTTTTTCATACACATAAAAACTATAAAAACTCATACACATGGGTATTAATCCTGTTTGAAAATAACCACGCGTCTGTCGACCGACGTGGATATTTCGGCTACCGTCTAATCCCATGTTCCACCAAATGTTTCACAGCAAAAATGCTATTTTCGAGATTAAAATGAACCATACATGCAACCTTCGTTTGAAAACCTTCCATAGAATCTTCGAGATCTTCCTTAGTTCGTTCTGCCAAATGACTCGAGTACCATCAAACCACTGACAGTTTTTCTGGGAACCAAGGCGAACTATAGATTCCTCATTACAATTTAACTGGCGATTGACAGATGTTCTGAGAGAAGACTGGTTCAACCTTAAACTGAAGTCTGTTATTGCCTTGGTTTTTACGTCAAGGAGGTCAGAATATTATAATGAACAGTGGTGGGCGCGATAACGAAAAAATGCATCACGATAACCGATAAATCGATAACGATGACTTTATCGGCGATAACTGATAATCAATAACTGTCAATAAATTTATCGCCCGATAAGATAACCGATAAATCGATAAATCCAAAATTCCGATACTAGTGATAACGATATTGATATTTTAAATAAAAAAAAATCGATAAATCCAAATCTTTACTTTTATCTTTATCTTAGAAAACTTAGAAAAATCTTAGGAAAAAATTAGAAAAGTCTTAGAAAAATCTTAGAAAAAACTTTGGACCTACCTATTTCTGCCTCCAAGGCACGCGCGGCTCACCCCTCTGCTAAACTGGAACCAAAAAACCTGAAATTATCGATTATCGCTAGTTTGGAACCAAAAGTATCGGCGATACCGATAGATCGATAGCGCGGAAAAAATGAATGACCGATAACCCGATATCGTTATCGCGATAACGCCCACTTGTGATAATAAACAGTACACACACCCAAAATATAGCAAATAACAACATTCGTTTGAAAACCCTCCAACGAGTATATGGGGGAGGGGGGTGCTCTTGAAAGTCATCCCTAATTATGGGCGAACCTTGAAGGTAATCGTAAGGACAACCCAAGAGCCTTGGAAGGGCGATGCTGGTTGCCAGTAATGGTGATAGATTATCGAGTTATCGCGTAATCTTTTGGCAAGGACTCCGGTTGATACAGATGCCCTGGTTGGTTTGCGTTGCCCTTCCTTATTTCCCACGAGAGTTATTTTGTTGATTGCTATAGAGTGCCCTAGAGGGGCGGTCATATTCTAGCAACAGGGTCAAATAGCTCGGAGGATGGAGCTAGACCACACCAGGGTAGAATACCGGTATTTCGGGAGTTATGTAATGGCGAGGAATTGCGATTAACGAGGAGAATGCGCAACGGTTGTTTTCCCGATTAATAAGGCCTTGAAGCAGGAAGATTAAGGAACGTCAGGATGTTGAAGTCACCAAAGTAAAAATAGAATTATTATTGAACTAGATATTATTGCACTTTACAAAAGTTCTTTAATTAAGTTTTAAGTGCTAAGTTATGACATAAATTAACTTCGAGGTCAAGTGTGGGCAAGGTCTAAAGGAGGCCAGACGAATAGAGCCTTTAAGAGTTATACCTTAATGTCTGCGTTATGTACACGACTATATACAAAAATGAATTACGCGAATCCGAGAAATCGGACTGAACGATATATAACGGGATATATTGCTATATAAAATAGTAATCTAATTATCCTCTTTGTTCTGGCTTCACACAGTTATATATTCAATTGAAGCCACTCCCTACAAGTTCCTCGTCCAACTAAGCCAATAGTCGGAAGGCACTACGACTATTGGGTAAAAATTTATGTGAGCGGTTTCATGTTGCCATGGAGACAGTTTCCTAATCTGGTTTCTATTTGTTTAATACTGATAGCTATCTGGTTTATTCTGGATTCTGCCTTGATCATAATGTTTGCCTAAGATTGCCTCGATCAACTCTAACAGAGATAACTGTGCTCCGTTTACTACCGTGTGACATTCTCGTAAACGGCGCTAACTTTACTTTTCTCTCTATCTGTACTTTATGTGTGTAGCGACTCTCGCGTGTGTCCTATTTTGGACGTACACGCCGGTCGCTACAAGTCTTCGAGTTCTTCCTTAGTTCGTCCAGTCAACTGAATTGATTACCACCAAACCACTAAACGTAGTTCTGTGAACCAGAGCGAACCGCAGATTCCTTACTGCAACTTAACTGGCGATTGGCAGATGTTCTGGAAGAAGACTGGTTCAACCTTAAAATCAAAGTGTGTTATTCCCTTGGTTTTTACCTCCAAGGAAGTCAGAAGCTGTATTATATAAAACCGACTAATTTTATTATTTAAACTGTTTTACAGTTTCACAGTAGCTGTCTCCTTCATTTCTATAAAAGTCTTCTTGAACCTACACAACGACCATGGGAAACAGTACCTTTAATGTCCATCAGCGCTAACCTAACAGTAGACAAATGTCTGTTTCACTTACTGGAGGTATTGGGTGTCTTCTACGAAGAGGAATTTCTCCTCGCTGACGGTCCACTCATCAATAATTTCTTCCCAAGTGAAATTCATCATCGAAGTGCCGGAACTTATGCCTAAAAACAAAGATTCACCGCACCCGAACCGTTCTGTTCCGAACAAAACGAAGAAAAGCAGAGTTGTGTGGTTGATTAAAAGATAGATTCCCAACCTCTTTTGACCTATGGCTCCGTTATGAACCTTATTTTTTCCTGTGGCTCCCATAACCCTTGTTTTCAGTAGGTAATAGATTAATTCTATTTTAAAAAGTAAGTTTGTAAGATGCAAAATATTTGTTTACAGCTAAATTCAAATTTTATTAGAAAATATTTTAAAAAAGGGAAAATCTATATTACTATTTTTATTGTAATTTAACTAGATTAATTAAAATTATCAATTGGCCTAACTATAATTTAGGCTTCAATAGGTTAAGTCATGTTGCCAACTTCATTAAGTGTGTGGCCCCTCGAAATCTTAATATTTTCCTGTGGCTTCCTCCAATTATGCCATGACTCACAGGAGTCCATGTGATCCTCGGTTGGTAAACATTAGGTTAAGTGCAAGAGGGGATAAAGATCCCATTTCTCTCGTTTATATTAGACGTGAGAGTGATTTGAAATGGTTTACTTCTAGCTAACCCCAAACCCTTCAGCTAAACTTCTCCCTCGCCGTTCTGGTAGTATTGGTAAACTATTAATATATTAGATTTTTAAAACTATGCATTTATGTATATATGCGTTTCCTCTCTTACGGATTGCACTCCATTTTCTCGTGCTTGTAAGCCTATTTATATAGATTTATAGAACGCTATATTTGCATAGTTTGTATATTCAAGCTTGGTTTGTGATCAATTACCTGTTTTTATAAGGTGGGGTGAATGTAATCAATTATCTTGCTATGTCTAATATGTCATATTTGGAAGACTATTTATTAATTGTGTTATGTGTCTATTTACATGTTGTTTTTTCAGACGCGCATGCGCCGTGTTGAATAACGATTAAGCAAAAGCTTTCTCACATCACATTGATAATGAGTGACATTTGCGGTCTGTCTTCAGGTGTACTAATTGTGGATAAACAAAAAACACACACACGAGCAAATCAGCGCAAAAATTCCACCAAAAACATTGAAAACAAAGAAACAGAAAAGGAAACTAATAATTCTAAACTCGAGTTTCCTTTCACCGACTGCAATAGAATTTTATCATTGGAGACCCCCCCACCCCCCTTCTTGTTTTCAGGATGTGCTTCTACGATGTTACCGAGTAATAGAATTTAACTGAGGAGGCATTTGTTTATGTTCTTTTGAAAGGCAACCATTAATTCAAGAACAACCTAATAGTCGTAGGGTGAAAGGGGGGGAGGGAAATATTCCATTATTAAGTAATAATGTTTCCATTTGACGAATACAATTTTTTAAAGAAAAAATATAATAAAATATTGAGTAAAAAGAAACGTATGTAGAGGGAGAAGAGGAAGAAGAAGAGGAGGAAGAATAAGAATAAGAAGAGAGATGAGAAGAAGAAGAAGAAGAAGAAGAAGAAGAAGAAGAAGAAGAAGAAGAAGAAGAAGAAGAAGAAGAAGAAAAAGAGGGAGACTGAGAAGAAGCGGAAAAATAATGAGAAGAAGAGCAGCAACCGCAACAACCATAAACACTTTGCTCACCGACTCGCCGACATTCTTCGCAGCTGTGTTCAAAAAGGCACTGCTTCGCATAGGCCGCAGCAATGGCGCCCAACTCGTCATCCCAGACCTGAAAACATTGATCCAAATTCCCTCAGTTCGATATTACTAAGCAGTCCATCCAATCCCCACTTGGCTGGATTAAATATGAGGCAATGAAGGACTACAAGAACTTGTGGGGCTTTCGCTTAAGAAAAGACACACAGGGTTTCCTCCAAGGAAGACCAAGTTTCTATTTAAGAGTACCCGTGGTCTTTTGTAGGATTTATACGTAAAGGCTTCCAGTGCACCCTATCGGCCCCAGCATTTAGGAGTGGGGGGCTCAGTTTGTTATAGCAGTTGTTTTGATTTCGAAAACTTCTAATACTCTTGTTTATTTGATTATTTACTTTTTTTTATTGACACATATATTGTTCTCCCTTCGTCCTTTCCCACTTCTGTACATGGATCGACCTGCTACAGATAAAAGAAGCCGTTATATTGTGATATTAATATATAGCCTACTTCAATATCCCATGGAATGTAGGCTTTGAATTTTATATCCGGCAAAAAATAAGCCGTGAAAGAGTAACTTAAAAAAATGAAGGACGTGATATTTCGACCGTCTATTCTCTTTTAGCTTTTTCCTTACACCTTGTGGCAAATACCAGCAATATAGTAGTTACAGGCTTGTTTTTAACTTCCGTTTCATATAGAAACACAAAATCTGATCATCATTTTGTACTTTACTTAATTGATTTTACGTTTTTCATGGCTTGCCGTCAAATCGTTTCCTCAACGAAGATTTCACCAATTTCTGAGCGGAAATTCAAGCGTTTTCAAACTGTCGTAACCATAAGGTATATTACATTTAAAATACTGGATCTTCCATACACAGAAGACATTGAAGATTGTCTCTGGCAAAACTTAAAGCTACGCCCCCCCCCCAAAAAAAAAAAATTGAATGGCTAGAGTAAGAAAAGATAATTTCACTCCCAAATTCTGCTTGGGCGCCTATTAACTATGGAGGTAAACGTGATTACTACAGACCAATTTGTTTTTTGCATGCCTCAAGAACAGTAACAAAATTTGATCCTATCTTGTTCTTTATTTCCTCGTTTTTACCCTTCGCATAGATGGTGGATATTTCACCAAATTATTGTAAAAAAAAAAATCTAACATTACTAATCTTCTCTGCACTACTCTATTAAGTCACGACGAGTTCTTGCACATGCCTCACGGTTTGAGGTCTTCATTTCACTGTCCTTTTGCGTTTCTTAAGCAGTGTTAAAAGACACGGATTTCATTTTTAATGATAAGACGGCATTTTAATTCATTCTCATTCTTTTAAGGTACAAATTTCCTCCCTAAAGCAAATCTCTAAGGGCCTGGTTTCCCACAAATTTAAACTTCAATAGCCAGAACTGTCAATTTATCATCAAAAAGTATAGATATTCCCGTAAATTCCAGCGTGAAGGCTATAAAAGACTTTTCAACTCTTCCTCCTCATCAAGAACTCACCTAATGTTGTTCCACAAAGTAAGATCACCTAAAACACCGACCCTTTAAATAGTCTTATCAAGCAAATAAACACCCCTTCACTTGTCCACATCCAATGACCCTTAATACCGATGGCGTGCTCTGCGCTGCAGCATCTCGTCCAGTCAGAGTTCAACCATAGACAGACGGCCACTTAGCCGCCACTAGCACGCCTCCTCACAAACCCCGCCTATGCATACTTACCTCACACAAAATCATCTACTCCTTCGCCATTCAGTCATTTCTCTCGCAAACGCTCATTTACATGATTAACCCACACTTTACATGCTATTCCACCCTTTGGCACACTTTGATACTCATTCTTGTGCATTCATTTCATAAGTCTCATTCCATCCATTACTCATACCTTTACCTAACACCCCAGCACATTCTTAGTCACACCCTCATTTATACCCTTCTTCACACAATAGTTTTTACACACTCGGTCCTCACTTTATCTACGTTTTCCAACTCGCCGATTTACACTTCTTAATCTTACAATTCTCCTTCGGTAAGGGAGCGCCCCATATACACTGCTACACCTGGAGGAGCGCCCCACTCCCCCACTCCAGTTTCACTGCCCACCTAGGTCTTATTCTCTCTAGAAATTTCCATATTTACACATTATCTCTACTTTCTGTCAATAGTTATAACTTTAACCTGAAACATAAGAAATATTGGTTAAAATCTGATTTTAGAAAACACCATTTTATTAATTACACACCATTTAGTAACATACTAGGTAATTCAAACACATTAAAATAAGAAAACATGTTAGCAAAATATACATTTTTATCATACATATTTATGAATAATAGGATAAGTTCTACAAAGTTTTATTAAATTTGTTAAATATATAAATCTAGGATGGGTGTTCTATGTTTTTGTCCATGGGTGTATAGGTTACAGTAAATCCGCGAAACCAAAAAAGGGTTGTACTCTATACACTTTTATTAGTTCTAAGCAAAATTTACTATCACCTAAAACGAGTTCACTTCAGCTTTTTTAGTGTCAATCAAGTCTCCCCATTGTTGCAAGTTTTCCATGTAACTCTGGCCACAAGCCATAAGCCTCTCCCCTCTTACTATGACAGTGTGTGGATGAAATCATTTTTAAATGAGCATCTGCATTCAAACTGGCAGATGCTCTTTTTGGCAATTTTCACGCAACCCCTACACGAACTGTCCCTGATAGGAAAGAGAGAGGCTCCACTTACGCCCACTAACGTAGGTTAAGCCCTTCAAAATGCTCCAATTTTAAATCAAGGAAATTATCCAAGTATCACAAACAAATACCCAACTTAACCATACCATTCAAACAGGCTAAAAATCAAACCACATCTACCACCAAATTCTCAGCTTGTGACATAACATACCTGATTCTTTAGAATACCCCAGAGAAAGAAGTTAAGATGGTGGGGAGGGGGGGGGGGTCTGGTAAACAAGGATACCATGGAATACACCTTCTCCTTAACCATACCCCGAAAAAAGAAGTCAAAGGGTGAAAGGTCTGGTGAACGAGGAGACCATGACCACGTTTTGCAATCCAGATAGAGAAATTGTGATTCAGTCAATCTCTTATTACTGTGGCGAAACTGTAAACGGTTCCATTCTGTTGAAATCCTCAGGGAATCCTCCATCAAGCGTTTCAAGTTGGGTCATTAACTGGTCTCTCACATGGTGAAATACGTCTTACGTCTTGAAAAAGTGAGAAAAGTAAACTGGATAGTCGGAGTATAGTGGATAGGGTAGTTAGGATATAGCGGTGAAGAGGAATAAGTAAGAGTTAGGGTTAGTTGCTGGGTGACCAGCCATCTCTTTGGTTCTTGATCCTTATTTTTTCACGTTATCTTTCGGTTGATTTTGGGGGCTCTCGCGCCTCTGTTGTTCTTCGCTGTTCTACATCTCTTGTTTCGTTTCTTCGTGCGGATTTTACTTCTGGTGGTATTTTTTCGTGGTTCTGCAACCTTACCTTGCAGTAAACCTTGGGGGCGGTTCCTCCCTCGAGTCGGGCCTACCGCTTCTGAAATTGCCACGGTTGTTCATTCTGTGTTCTTGTGGAATATCAACTGCTCTCTTCTCATCGTCGGACATCATAAGATTCAACTTGTCCCACACCTTTACCGCTCTTCTGTGTAGGGACACATTTGTGCATGGAAGCTCGATTTCGTTGTGGAGGTCTCTTAATCTTCTGAGTTCGCATCTTCTCGTTTTTGTAATAATGTACACCGCTGAGTTCTGCACCTGTTGTAATTTGACTGCGCTCGTTTTTGAGAGGAGGTTCAGCGGTATAGCAGGGTACAATAGTGTCGCTTTGCAGATGGCGTTGTAAATCTTCTTTAGGTTTTTACTATTCAGGTTTCTTAGCTGGAATAGCTTTGCAACCTGCATTTTGGCCTGATTTATCCTGTTCGCTATGTGCTTACAGTATCCACTACGGGTGATTTTCAGCCCGAGCACCGTTCCTTCATTCACGTATTGGTACCTTTTCTCATCTATTTCTACCCTCGAGGTCAAGCGTCTCCCTACAGGGATAATAGAGAATTTTCCAGGGTTTGTTCTGATCTTCCACTTGCGCTCGAACTCGTTAATGTTGGCAATTTCCGCTGCTGTTATCCTTGCCATGGTTGGGGGGTGCCTGTAGGTGCTGTTAGTTATTATCGTTATATCGTCGGCGAATTGTAAGTAGGTTGTCGTCTCGTGGACTGGCCATGGAAGGTCCATGGTATATATGCTGTAGAGAGTTGGGCTTATACAGCCCCCTTGGGGGACCCCTTGTAGCACCTCCAATTCCGGGCCCTCGCAGCCTGCCACTGAGATGAACGCTGTCCTGTCAGTGACGTAGTCACAAAGGCATTTTGTTAGGGCGGAGGGTAGTTCTAGACCTTTGATTTTGAACTTCAGGCCGGCTCTCCATACCTTGTCGAACGCCTTTTGGACGTCCCTGAGCACGATGTCGGTGTAATTCTTCTCGTACTTTGCTTTCGCCAGGGTTTCCACCAGAATGGCTAGGGCAGTCTCGGTGCTTCTGTTTTTTCTGAACCTGTGTTGGTGGTTCGGGATCAGCTCCCTCTCGTCCAAGTGCCTAACGAACCTGTCGTTTATCGCCCTCTCCATCAGTCTTGCAATTGTCTCGAGGAGCGTTATCGGCCTGAAATTCCCGCGGTTGTCTGGTGGCTTGCCGGGTTTTGGCAGGAAGATAATTTTTCCCTTCTTTAGCGCGTCCGGAAAGTAACCTGCGCTTAGGAAGGCGTTGAACGCAGCCGCTATCCGCGACAAAAAACTGACCGGTGCGCGTATCAGGTTTTCCCTAGTAATGCCTGATGCCCCAGGCGCCTTCTGCTTAGTGTTCTTGAGCGTCTTCTGGAGCTCTTGTAGCGTGATTGGTTCTATTCCTTGCTCCACCAATATCGTTGGTGAAGCAGCTACGTTTGGCACTAATTCCAGGCGGTTAAGCTCCAGCTCCTCCACCACTCTTGCTTCGTGGTCGCCGTCGAAGTCTTCGTTTTCGTTGGGTGAGATATCGAAAATCCTCCTCCAGTGTTCCCGGAATGCCTCCTCTACTTCATGGGGTTCCTTTTCTCCTCCGTCCTCATTCTGGAGTTTTAATTTGAGTCTCTGTTTGCGTTTGCCTCTGGCTATGTTTATTTTTCCCCAGATCTTGGTGGGGTTCAACTCCTCGTCCATTGCTTACACAAACAGGTCCCATCTTCTGCTCCTCTCTTCTCTGATTTCGTTTAGCAACTCGTCCTTAATTCGTCTCAGCTTTGCGCGGTCGCCTCTTTGAGGGCCGTTGTGCTCGATTGAGTCCCTCGTATTCAAATACTCATCCTCAAGGTTTATCATCTGGGCTGTTCTTATCGGGTGCGGCAAAGTTCTGTACTCTGTTGTGGGAACGTGCTTCTTGTCAGCACTGACAAGTGCCTCCATTATGTCATCGATCTCCATGTCTATTTCCTCCAGTGTGGCCTCGGTCAGGTCTCTTGGCTCGTGGTTAGCGAGCTCTTCTTTATATTTGGCCCAGTCGGCTTTCCTGTACGACTTTCTTGTCGGGCACTTTACTTGGATGGGATCCATGGACAGTGTCAAGACCACCATCTCGTGATCACTAACCGAAGGAGGGCCTCTCTCGATGATGTAATTGAACTGGAGGTTCGGGGTGGCCAAGACTATATCCGGCTTCGTAGCGGTGTCCCGGCCCCCAAAAGTTGGAAATTCGGGTCCCAGGCGCTCCACTATTCCTCTCTCCAGCAGCTGGTCGAGGTTTCTCCCGGCCCTATTGTGATTACCCGTGTAGCATGAGGCTCTGCTTCTGGCGTTTAGATCGCCCATGAAAATCATTTGGTCTCTGTGGCCAAATATCTCGGTGAAGTTGTACATGGGCAAATACCCTCTCCTTGGGGGTTGGTAGCCTGTCGCTACTATGAGGTTGCCTGTCGCAGTTCTTATACTTATCGCCAGATACGACTCGTCCAGATCCCTCAGCTTCTTGTATACTATGTCGTTGTGGATCGCCATTGCGACGCCATCGAAGTTAATATCGTTCGTGGTCTTACTAATTATGGTGTATTTAAAGATGTTTATCTTGCTCCTCGCCGGGTTGATGTTTATTTCGTTAAGTAGTGTTATATCTGGGTCTTCTTTTAAGTATGTATTACTTAGAGAGAATCTCTTCTCACTCCAACCTGCTACATTGAGACATACTATTTTGAACTTCCTTCCGTGGGCCATTATTTGTGTCTCCTTTCCTCCCTGCTTCCTCTTCTCTCGGCCTTATGTGCTTCGCGCTCGGTGGGTGATTTTGTTCTCCCGCTTCTCTTCTTCTTGAACTCTTCCTTCTTTAGGGTACTGCGCATTTCCTGTGGGATTTCCAATTTACCTGATGTCAACATGGCAAAAACCTCACGTTCCGAGTACGGGCCTTCGTACTCGTACTTGTACGCTCCCTTCTTAATACCTTGAGTCAACTCTTCGTTGTCTTCGGGGAAGGGTTTTTCCTCGGAGGCGTAAATTTTCAAGTTGAACTTACTCTGTTCCTCCTCTTCTTCTCTTTCAGGCTTTTTTTGGGGGGGGAGGGGGGCTTGGCTTGTTCCTTCACGGGACTGGCTCGTTTCTCTTCTCTCTTTGCTAATTTGGTTGTCTGTGACCACCTCTACTTCCATTTCGTTCTCTTGTTCCCTTTGCGTTTTTCTCCTAATCCTCGGATCTCTGCTCGCCGCTCTGTTGGTTTCCATGGACTTTTCCTGGCCAGTGGCCCTTTGCTGCGTTTGGGCCTGGGTAGGCTTCGTAGGCTTATATTGTAAGCTGAGTATGTCTGCCGATGGTGGGTTGTCCGGGAACCACATTTCTTTTAACCCATTGTTCTTGAGCATTGTATTCAGTTCCTTGGAGTATGAGCCTGGGTTTGCCACGTTCAATACGTGTGCGTGGAGTATGCAGGCAAGAAGGTTAAGTGACTCGCCCTGCTTTATCTCGATTACGTTCTTTACCGGTTGGAGTTTTTCTGCTGTAGCTTTGGCTACTTTGGCGAATGTTAGGTTTTGCTTGTCTTCCTCCGCCCTAGCCTTCTCTCTTCTTTTGTTTTCGATCTGGTTCCTTTTTTGCGGGCATGCCATTGCTAGGGTGCGGTGGCTCTCATTACAGTTCAGGCACTTCTTCTGTTGTGATCTGCACTCACGCCACGTGTGGTCTTTGCAGCTGCATTCAGAGCACCACTTTATGTCCTTAACTGGGCAGTCCCTCGTGTTGTGTTTTTCAATCGCGTAGCAGTTAAAGCAGGTCAGAACGCTGATAAACTCATCGGTTTTAACTTGCTCGGGTGTGATCTTCAAGTTAAACGCGAGGATACCCGTTTCTCTCGCCTTCTCAGCCATGCCGGTTTCCCGGAAAATAACTTTAAACACGTGAGTGTACTCCGTGCCGGTCTAAGGAGACTTAGAGCTTTCCTATCCGACTCACCCTAAAGAGGGTGGATAGGAAAGAGAGAGTTCGTCTTTCTGTATGTGTCAAGTATTTGTCCCGTCTGACAGTTGTAGTCTCTTCTGGTTCTTCTGAGTCTTCAATCTTGAATTTGCAGAGCAAAAAAAAGATCAAAATCGTAATCCAAAGCTGAAGGTGTAGATTGCTGAACTTTTCTTCTTAAGTAAGAGAAATTTTTCCGCTATACGTCATGGTGAACTAAGTCTCACAATTTATATGATTATCGAAGAAACTGGCCTTAACACGTGACCTTTCCACAAATCACACCGCAACCATTATCTTTTCCGCTCCTTGCTGTGTGTTAATGGTCGACCCAATGAGGATTGTTTTGAGACCAGTATCGAACATTCTATCGATTAACCTCACCATTCACATAAAACGAAGCTTCATCGCAGAACAGCACACAGTCTTAACAAAAGGTCATCCTTTGTTAAGTGATGCAAGATTTGTAATTTGTACGGAT
Source organism: Ceratothoa steindachneri (assembly GCA_963969495.1). Classification (NCBI taxonomy): domain Eukaryota; kingdom Metazoa; phylum Arthropoda; class Malacostraca; order Isopoda; family Cymothoidae; genus Ceratothoa; species Ceratothoa steindachneri. The sequence continues at coordinate 120,505,549 of OZ018333.1, read as the reverse complement.
GAAACATTTGCTTTTTTAAGATACGACCTATGGTTGTTCGGAAAGACACAGTTCCATGGATGTCCCGCGAAGTGATTCTGGAGAAGGGAGCGAGCGGAAAACTTAGATATGACAGTTTCTTTCATTTCACCAGATACACTTTGTCGTCCAACACGGGGGGGAGGGGGGCTATGACACTGCCTATTTCTTTAAACTTACTAACCACCTTCCCTACGGTGTTGTTTTATGTTATATTTTAGGGTAATGAGGAATAAATTCTTGTACCATAGAGAAAGTATTTACGATAGACAGCGATTTTGAATAGTTCCTAGCATTTTCGACTCGATATTAAGTTATATTTCAAAAGCAAATTCTTACTTATGATACTAGCGCAGGGTTCGTTCTATATAAAAAGGTAGACCTCTGGCACCAAATTGCAGGATTTAATAAGGCCTAGCGAGGAACTACACAAACGGACGCTCAGTGGATTTATAAAATCCTAAAAATTGCTATGTGTGTAAAGTAAGGAAATAATATGCCAAGTGTAATAAATAAAGAACCAAAGAGAATTAGGAAATGAAATTATATATATGTTAAACTGTACAAATAGATCTGAGGCAAGCATTTGTTAGGGTGGCGCGGAAACTCACGAACATTCGATGATATCAAAGGTGACCATTTGGACAAATGTTAGGATCGCACACAAACAAACATACGAGTTTGGGGAAAATTTATCAGCAGCTGAACAAATATAGGCTCTGGCCAGATCAATTTCACAGATAGCTGCGACAAAGCGATTCCCTATAATAAAGCTAAATCTATGGGAAATATGTAGGCACATGAAGTACACAGAGCTGTCGGAAACTCCTCCCAAAGGGTAGAAATAACGAACGTACTAGAGCACTGGGTCCTCCCCACGAACAAGTCAAGATCATGCCCTTTGAAGACGAAATATATATATATATATATATATATATATATATATATATATATATATATATATATATATATATATATATATATATATATATGCAGACTCTCATGGGTTATTATTATTATTATTATTATTATTATTATTCAGAAGATTCACTATCCTGATTCATTAATTCAATTCATTCCCTTAGTAACGTCACGGAATCCCGTTTACTTGCCTAAGTCCTGCCGCTTTTAGGCCCGACACTTCGCGTAAAACAGAAAGCCTACACATTGACCGCAAGGAACTCGAGACGTTTCCGCTTGCCCTTTTAGTAGGCCAATTCAAGAATAAAGTTATATTTTGTTTGCCGCGTCCTTTCAAAGACCTTTACTTACACCGATTACCAAGATAGCTTCGGTAGACCCAGCCTTTCTAATCTCAAGCCTCGGTCAAACAAACCTCCTCTGCGCCGAAGCCTACCACAAGAACGTACGGCGCCCTTAGTAATTCAACTATAGCCCTCCCCCATACTGGCACCGAATACCTATACAAACCCAATATCAACATACAACTGTTTGTTATCCTACACACTATAGAAGAGAAAAATAACATACCAACTCAATTATGTTGGCTGCGGGTGGTAGGAAGCCATCAATAACTTTGACTCTTCCTTCAGCAGCTTTGTTCCGGTAATTATTAAAAGCCTTTACGATACGTGTCTGGTTTTCTGGTGGTACAGTTGTATCCATGGTCAGTTTTTGTCCACACTGAGGCGAGAATTTGGGAATACCGCATAAAATATGATTAGAGCTAAATTTGCAGTAATCTGTTCCCCGAATCGGGGCGGTGCCATGCAAAAGAAAACAAATGTATAAAACTTGATAATACATAGTTATAAGACAGATGTAAGCGTGAGAATAACTCTAATAATAAATGAAGGCAGGAAGAAGGTTATTGAGACCACGTAGAATCAATTTATAAAACTGCAGATGAAAGTGGAAAGATGAATAAATGGAAGTTGTTTATAAGCAAGATTTTTTTTTAAGTGAATGTTTATTTTCGAAATTAAAATATTTGTGCAATCACTGGAGAGGAAAAAAGCGCAAATATCTTTGAGATCACGTGACAAAGTTATGTTGGCGTTTTACGCACGCATGAACGGCCGGTTGTGTCAACTTCACCCATCTCCGAAGGAATACCATATCTATACAAACACACGCATATATATATATATATATATATATATATATATATATATATATATATATATATATATATATATATATATATATGGGGCATTGGGCAATATGTCGATGTTGGCTACTCTGAATTCTCCGCAGGCGTATTGTCCGGCATTGGTTCTCCCTTTTTTATCATAGTAGACTCAGCTGTTCATCGTCTGTGAATGAATCAAAGGCAAACTGTGCTGTTTGTGATTCACACTGGGAGCCCCAATGCGAAGATCTCCCAGTGATTAGGTGTCAATCTGAGAACGGTGGAGAGGATCAGGAAATAACTGGATCAGTCAGGTTGTGATTATGAAGGTACGACGGATCAAAAACCTCATTCTAATGGTTCTGATACGAAAAGAACCCCCGAATTTGCTGTGGGGATCCGGGTCAACAGTGATAACGACCTCAGCAAGTCAATCAGGGATAAGGGAATGTCAGAGTTTCTTATCAGGCAGTTAGTGCATGAGGACACCCGCTTTTACCCATACAAGATAAAAAAAGGGGTCAGCTTCTGTGTCAGATAAAGGACAAGCGGAAGGACCGTCCTGTGAACAAACTGAATCATCCTCTCAACCACGCTTCTCTTCTTCTCAGACGAGAAGAATTTCTACCAGGGCCAGGTGGTGAACTAGCAAAACAACCACTGGCCTGTTGTGTCTCCCAAATATGTACCGAGAGTCATGAAGAGTAAGATCTCGATCCACATCTTTGTGTTTTGGATGGTTGTGTGGTTCCTTTTTTTTTCATCTCTAATAATAATGAAATCATATTTGTCTGATAAAGAAAAAAACAAAAGTACATACTGGACGATATTTGACTAACGCGCTCTTGCCCCCAAACGTGTTGCCATGGTCTGCCCCCCCCCCTCTTTGCTTGTGGGAAATCGTCAAGAATAATATAAAACCAGTATGCACGTTACCAAGGCGATTTGGTTTAGTCTTGGTTGGTCCACCAATGAATAAGAACAAGGTATAAACCCTCAGCTGTCCAGTTTGGGGTAAAAATAGAAAGGAATTGGAGAAACGCACGAGAGGTAAAGGTATGCCGTTACTTGATACCTTTATGGGTATATTATATTAGGCTTATGAGTATAGTAGGCAAATCTATTGATGTTAGGCACACTGAACAGCTATCAGTTGTTTTCAGAACATTTAACTGCAGGAGAAGCCAATGGAAAAGAACATTTCAGGGATGGGGGGGGGGGAGGCAGAGGACTCCATACGCCAACATTTGGCATCCCTAATTCTTGGAAGATTAGAAGAGCTAAACATTTATTTCGAAAACTGGAGATAAAAGTCTTTTGAGAAAGAGACCAACATGACAGGCAATAACAAATAGAGTACAAGCAAGACTCCTTGAGATAAATTCAAGAGTCCTATTTGTGCTGTGTGCAGCTCATAAACTGAACCTGGTTGTAGCATATGCAGCCAAATGTTGGATATATGCCGCAGGTTACTTTGGCATCTTAGATAAACCGTACATATTTTCCAATCTCCAGACAAAGATGGGTATCTTGAAAAAAGATGTTGGTATAACTTTGAAGATGTCGAGTAGACAAAATGGGAGAGTAAAATGTCGGGCCACTGAGGTCTCAGACAGCGTCGCTGAAGGAGACACTGATTGATGTAAAGGATCAGTCTACAGATCCTGTGATTAAGGTTGAAGTCCAGTCCTTGTCAGATGAAGTGAGATCATACCACTTGCACAGGGTGTGGTATGAGATCCTATGCCAAATAAACATGGGAGCAAGCTAATGGAGTCACCCAACAAGCATGTAGATATTGTGGTCAGTCTTTTTAAAAAGACAGTGGTCTCAGCAACTACAGAACAATATACATGACCAATGTTATGTATGATAGTATGAATTTAGAGGCTGTAGCACAACAAAAACAGGCTGAAGTCCACAAACTTTGAATATGTCATTAGACGAGACTTAGAGTGGTGCACTGAAGAAGCTGGAGGAGTCCTTCTTCTGTAGATAGAGGGGAGTAGGAAAAGGGGGAAAAGAGAAAAAAATAATAGCGTATGCTAGTTGCGAACAGCTTCCCGCGTCGCCGGACCACTGTTAGCCAGCGGCGAATCCACTCGGCCATCCTGAGTCTCAAAAGAGACTCATTCAAACGAAGCCTTTAAGCCGCTCGTCTGCACTTCTCGTACGCTATACTTCAATGTCGTCGTTGATGCTGCGGCCTCAGCTCTTCGGGCAATTGCAATTCTGGCAGGTATAACGCCCTGGGCGAACCACCTCCCTGGCGCCCCCTTTGAGCTGTTTCGCCCCTACCTCCAAAGAACAGTCGAGAGCAACAATTATCATTATTATTATTTATCTATTTCGAACAATAACATAAATTATCATTGCTTATATGTGCAAAACAAAATCTATAATAATAATGCCCGTCGTGTATATATTTACAATTGTTTGTGGGCAACTCTCGAATCTACTTATTTTGAAAAGGTTTTGTAATTTATATTTCAATAACTTGGTATTATCTATAATAATATTATCTATAATAAGGAAATATAGCTCTAACTTAAAATTAATGCCGTCATTTTTAAAGGCACTGGCACACTAGTTATATTAATAAATACTAAATAAGTACACAAACTATAGACCGTAACAACTATAAATAAAAAATAAAGCAAGAATAATTAAAAGTATGGAAATATAAATAAAATAGTGATTCATTATGCTAAATTATACAACTTTATTTAAAGAAAAGAATAAAAAATACAAGAGCCGATCGCACTTTCCCTCCCGGGAATCCATGCCACCCCTGGCAAGATGACGACCTGGGGGGCTGTCCACAATTCCCTTACCTAAATCCGTCCTTGCCTTCAGGAAAAGATGTTCAACGTTGGAAAATCTGGGAAAGAAGGTAAAATACTCCTGAGGTTATCGAAGAGTACAACCCTGCTTGAGCTTCATGGACGGGAGAGCTCAGCAACATAGCCACATTTGAGGACAACTCTCAGGATTTTTCTCAGTCTTACATTAACTGATGAAGCTGAAACAGATCCTACGAGGTCAACCATGCCACAGGAACCCCTTAACAGCCGCTTTTCAAAGGAGACGCTCATCAGATCCCACGAGGTCAACCATGCCACAGGAACCCCTTAACGGCCGCTTTTCAAAGGAGAAGCTCATCAGATCCCACGAGGTCAACCATGGCACAGGAACCCCTTAATGGCCGCTTTTCAAAGGAGAAGCTCATCAGATCCCACGAGGTCAACCATGCCACAGGAACCCCTTAATGGCGGCTTTTCAAAGGAGAAGCTCATCAGATCCTACGAGGTCAACCATGCCACAGGAACCCCTTAATGGCGGCTTTTCAAAGGAGAAGCTCATCAGATCCCACGAGGTCAACCATGGCACAGGAACCCCTTAATGGCCGCTTTTCAAAGGAGAAGCTCATCAGATCCCACGAGGTCAACCATGCCACAGGAACCCCTTAATGGCCGCTTTTCAAAGGAGAAGCTCATCAGATCCCACGAGGTCAACCATGCCACAGGAACCCCTTAATGGCGGCTTTTCAAAGGAGAAGCTCATCAGATCCTACGAGGTCAACCATGCCACAGGAACCCCTTAATGGCGGCTTTTCAAAGGAGAAGCTCATCAGATCCCACGAGGTCAACCATGCCACAGGAACCCCTTAATGGCGGCTTTTCAAAGGAGAAGCTCATCAGATCCCACGAGGTCAACCATGCCACAGGAACCCCTTAATGGCGGCTTTTCAAAGGAGAAGCTCATCAGATCCTACGAGGTCAACCATGCCACAGGAACCCCTTAATGGCGGCTTTTCAAAGGAGAAGCTCATCAGATCCCACGAGGTCAACCATGCCACAGGAACCCCTTAATGGCGGCTTTTCAAAGGAGAAGCTCATCAGATCCCACGAGGTCAACCATGCCACAGGAACCCCTTAATGGCGGCTTTTCAAAGGAGAAGCTCATCAGATCCTACGAGGTCAACCATGCCACAGGAACCCCTTAATGGCGGCTTTTCAAAGGAGAAGCTCATCAGATCCCACGAGGTCAACCATGCCACAGGAACCCCTTAACAGCCGCTTTTCAAAGGAGACGCTCATCAGATCCCACGAGGTCAACCATGCCAGAGGAACCCCTTAACAGCCGCTTTTCAAAGCCGAAGCTCATCAGATCCTACGAGGTCAACCATGCCAGGAAACCCATTTATGGCCGTTTTCAAAAGAGAAGCTCATCAGATCCCACGAGGTCAACCATGCCACAGGAACCCCTTAATGGCGGCTTTTCAAAGGAGAAGCTCATCAGATCCTACGAGGTCAACCATGCCAGGAAACTCATTAATGGCCGTTTTCAAAAGAGAAGCTCATCAGATCCCACGAGGTCAACCATGCCACAGGAACCCCTTAATGGCGGCTTTTCAAAGGAGAAGCGCATCAGATCCTACGAGGTCAACCATGCCACAGGAACCCCTTAACAGCTGCTTTTCAAAGCCAAAGCTTATCAGATCCTACGAGGTCAACCATGCCAGGAAACCCATTAATGGCCGTTTTCAAAAGAGAAGCTCATCAGATCCCACGAGGTCAACCATGCCACAGGAACCCCTTAACGGCCGCTTTTCAAAGCCGAAGCTCATCAGATCATACGAGGTCAACCATGCCAGGAAACCCATTTATGGCCGTTTTCAAAAGAGAAGCTCATCAGATCCCACGAGGTCAACCATGCCACAGGAACCCCTTAATGGCGGCTTTTCAAAGGAGAAGCTCATCAGATCCTACGAAGTCAACCATGCCAGAGGAACCCCTTAACAGCCGCTTTTCAAAGCCGAAGCTCATCAGATCCTACGAGGTCATCCATGCCAGGAAACCCATTAATGGCCGTTTTCAAAAGAGAAGCTCATCAGATCCCACGAGGTCAACCATGCCACAGGAACCCCTTAACGGCCGCTTTTCAAAGCCGAAGCTCATCAGATCATACGAGGTCAACCATGCCAGGAAACCCATTAATGGCCGTTTTCAAAAGAGAAGCTCATCAGATCCCACGAGGTCAACCATGCCACAGGAACCCCTTAATGGCGGCTTTTCCAAGGAGAAGCTCATCAGATCCTACGAGGTCAACCATGCCAGAGGAACCCCTTAACAGCCGCTTTTCAAAGCCGAAGCTCATCAGATCCTACGAGGTCAACCATGCCAGGAAACCCATTAATGGCCGTTTTCAAAAGAGAAGCTCATCAGATCCCACGAGGTCAACCATGCCACAGGAACCCCTTAATGGCGGCTTTTCAAAGCCGAACTTTATCAGATCCTACGAGGTCTACCACGCCACAGCAACCCATTAATGGCGGATTTTTAAAGCCAGAGCTCATCAAATCCTACGAGGTCCATCATGACACAGGAACCCATTAATGACCGATTTTTAAAGCCGAAATCATCAAATTCTACGAGGTCCACCATTTCACAGCACCCCCATTAATGGTAGACTTTTAAAGCTGGATATATCGTCAAATTCTACTTGGTCCACCACGCCCAAGCAACCCATTAATGGCCGCTTTTTAAAGCCGAAGCTAATCAAATCCTACAAGGTCTACCATGCCACAGGAACCCACTAATGGCTGATTTTAACCCATTAATTGCTGAGTTTTAACCCATTAATTGTCGAATTTAACCCATTAATCGATGATTTTTTAACCCATTAATTGTTGATTTTTAACAGCTATAGATGCACTTAAATGCAATGAATGGCGAATGAATCTTTAAGTAAATAAATTAGTATTATGCTTTTTTTAATAATGCTTAAATACCACTTTTGTTTTCCATCATCACACTTTTATTATCGTATTCAAAATCAATTTAATTTTGAAACGGAATATAATTTTCACGAAAGAAATTGAAAATCAATCTATAGAAATCGTCTTAAGTACAGAAAACCGCCTACTTACGAACCTTCAAGTTGAGAACTTTTAAAGATACGAACAATGTTTCCCGCAAGCGTAAAATTGGCACGTAAGTATAATTCGCACGTCCACCGCTTGGCGGCAGCACTAGAGCGCGGGAAGCCACGTCGTCATTAAATAATAGACTCATACGTCCCGCGCGCCACGAAATTTGGTGTTGTGATTATTTTCATCCAATTTTGCCGTTGTAAGTATTTCAACGTCGGGTGTTTATCGCTAAAGCAGTGGTGATGCAGATGTTAGTGCTGAGAAACGCCAGGCCATTACAATGACAACAGAAGTGAACATAAGGCGAGTGGAGGGGAGTGAATATGATTTGGAACACGTGAAAAGGTCAGTTTCAATGCAGTCTAATATATATAATCAACAGGAAACGTGATCGAAGAACCAGGTTTAGTACTCGGACACTGCAGTTAATTGGAATCGCATCATATTGTCTTATCATTTTGAATGGAATTTTCTCTGAATTAAAATATGATGTGGACATTTTATATTAGTCAATATTAAAGAAAATGATTGATTTAAATAGCATTCGGGGAGTCAAGAAACAGCATAACAATGAATTTTAGAGCGCCTAACGACGCCTGGCAATCGCCTTTGAATTCGAACCTATTGCTCGGCTTTCGAATTGTGAATACTACTAGCTGATTAAAAACAGCGGGGGGGGGGGCCTCTACCATCAAAGGTAGGTATGGAGACGATGACCCCCTGTCGTGGGTTAGCCGAGATTATATATATATATATATATATATATATATATATATATATATATATATATATATATATATTTGTTTTATTAATTTTTGTATAAACCAAATCAACTTTGACTTGAGGCGTTGTTCCCTGCCTCGGTGATCGCTTGAGGATCGTTTTCTAAGAGTGCTATACTTTATATTTATTCTAGGGAACGAATAAAAGGGGCTTCTTTCTTGACTTTATCAAATATTGCCACTTCAACTCGTTCGAGGATAATTAAAACAGTGTTTTTACTTAAAAAATAGACTTTAATGAACATAATCCCTCTCACTAAATAACATTAAAAAAAATACAGATGTAATACACGTCTAAAAGAAAATGGGATTACTGGGCGAGCTCGTCCGGAAGAAAACGAGGTCAAGGTCGCCCCAACCGCCTAAAAGTAGAAGGACTAGGCTTTCGCTTGAGTCTCCACCCAACCCAGATCTCCCGTGACGTCACCCGTCAAATCGACAGACAGGTCAACGAACGCCATCTATTGAGCAAACAACCAACTACTCGAGCTACGCCTCTCCGGAACAAAATCTCCGAAGATATCCTAACTGGTCACAGGTATTAATCTCCATTACCTTATGTAAGTAAAGAATAATCCTGTTGTTTATGTCCCCGTGCATAAAAATTAGTTTATTGGATGTCCGGTTAAGGACGAAGATATTAACTTAAAATTGTTTCCCTGCAAAATTCTATCTCGAATCGAGCCTCGTGAGATGAAATCGTTGTCTTCTTTTTTTTTCTATCTAGTTGGGGTTTGTCCAACTCAGATAGAGTAAGATTTGGAGTCCTCAAACTGGGTAGATTGATACTCAATAATCTTAGGGCGGGAACGGCGCCGAGCTTCCTTAGTACAATCTGGTTTTGTACAAGGACTGCAAGTTCTCCTTAACTTGCAGAAAACTTTCTACCGGTGATTTTTCTGTTTTCTTCTCGAACTCGAAAAATCTTCTCTAAACCGGTTACTTTCTTGTTTCTTCTGTTATAACGAACAAAAAGACACGTTTCCTCGGGTCGACCTGTTTTATACCCAAATTACTCCCACGGGGTAATGGAGAGGTGGAGGGGGGACTCGCAAGGTTAGACCTCAGGTTGGTCTCCCGGGCTTGGCGTCTTGTAGCTCTGAGAGATGGTAATACGAGATCGGCAGTTTGCACTTTTGAAATGATTTTTGTAAATACACCCTCGAAGGGCCTGCCTTTTGAGCTGAGGTCAGGAATGTGTCGCGTAAAATTTACCATTTTGCCCGTTCTCCTATGTTACCGGAGACCATCGGAGGGGGAGAGCTAAACCCAGATGTCTTTTGTTATTATTTCCTTGGCCTCGATATATATATATATATATATATATATATATATATATATATATATATATATATATATATATATATATATACTAAACTCTTATACCTCTACACCCCCATCCTGAAATAGCCGATTTTAATGCGGTTGCCAGACTTTGTTAAGCGTTCCAATGTTCATTGTGTAGCGGTCTACACTCCTACAAGTAGAAATATTTAATCATGACTGTATATATAGTGTTTCAAGAAGGGTTGGTAACCATAACTTAAATCGTGTGATTGGTACGCCCGATCTCTCGAGCGTCTTCAAATAAAATCACATGCTCATTCATTCACTTTGTTCGGCCCATCGGAATCAGGTCTGCAATATTGAAATTGTAATATTTAGCTAAATATGTCCGCCCCAAATCTCGTTTTTAATACGTGATTCTTTCTCTCATTTGCAGACTCTTCCAACTCCGTTGTAATCTATTTATATAATCTATTTATTTCATCCATTTATGTATCCAAATTGCAATCTATACATATCAATCTATATTTGATTTGATTTGATTTGATGTAAGAAGCATGAAAAAGTGTAGTAGGTATATAAAGATAAAAAGATGGGTTGAGAATTGCCCTGGTGTAGAGGGCTCCTCACCGGTTTGTCCATTTCTTGTACTATCTATCTCTTCTCCTTATTCGTTTCTGATACTTTTCTTAATCTTTTTCTTTATTTATTTATATGTGTTTGTTTTAATATATATATTCTTTTTTATATACTTATTTATATATTTATTTATTTATTTTTTTATATTTTTTATTATTTATTTTTTTTTTATTTATTTATTTATTTATTTATTTATTTATTTATTTTTTTAAACTATAATTAGGTAAAATAAATATCTATACTATTTCCTCCGTCGTGGCTTTCAAGCCTTTCAAGTTTATTGTTTGCTTTTGCAATCTTATGTTACTTTTTGTAATTAAACAATTTGTATCTGTCTTGCCGGGGGTTTTAGTTCTGAATATTGGTTTGTCACATTTGGGTTCGATGGGCACTACGCCTCTCTACTCTTCGCTTTCTTCTTCTTCCGTGATTTTTGTTGAATTCAATCTTTTGGTTACGTATAGAGACCAACTATTCGATCTCTGGAGCAGTTCCTTCCACTCGGGAAGAGGGATTTTCTAGTAACCCGTTCTCTTACTGCTCAAAGTTAGTTCAACCGCGTAAAATTCAATCCAATCCTAAACAAAAATATTTATTTATTTACCTAATTATAGTTAAAAAAAAAAAACCCCAATAAAAAATACAAAATAAAAATAAATAAATGAAAAAGAATAAATATAATAAAAAACAAATACATATAATTAAATATATAAAATGATAAAGACAAATAATAGCAACAAATAAAGAGAAGAAATAAATGGTAAAAATAATAGACAAACCTGTGAGGAGCCCTCTACACCAGGGCAATTCTCAAACCTCTTTTTATCTTTATATACCTACTACACATTTCATTCTTCTTACATCAACATCAACATCAACTGTTCATTCCATAATATATATTTTTCGTATTACTTTGTTTTAATACAGTATTTCCACGACGTTGCCGATTTAGGCCTAAGGAAATTTCGTCTTCAAATTCAGACTTCCCGTTAGCAATTAGCTTCATTTCCCTTGTATAACAAAAATATAGGTTTGTGGTTTATTGTGACCAGAGCTATCTAGTGTATTGGCGCAATAACCACCTATAATTGTTTTTATACAGTGCTCCGCCCCCGAATGGGCGGAGCTAGAAATGGGTGGCTGTGTATTCATAATTTACCATAGAGTGTGTGAATGGAGAATAACTATCAGAATTTCATGCCGCCGCGCCTAATACTCATCCAAGAGAAGGCTTTGAGTCTTTTCTCTAACTTAAACGTAAAATATGAGAGAGAAGTAGAGAACATGACATTTACTGCAAGCCATGGATAGTTTCCCTGCTTCAAAGTGCCTAATAACCTCCATAACACGGAGGTATGTAAGGAGGTGTCTAGTGTGGGTATCATTGCTGCCCAGGAGTTCTCTGCAACATTCAAAGAAATCGATACTGCATTGAAATGTTCAAAGCATATTAATAACCCCAGAAAACATTGTTTACTTGTCTAAATCTAGAACTGCCTGACACTAAAACATCCACACGTGGCAATGCATAACAAACAAATGTCGGACTTAAGGAATTGTTCGTAAGTAGGGGATTTTCTGTCGTATTTTGTACTTCTAATAAAAGTCAAGAATTTATTACACGTTTTCCGACACTTATGGTAAAACCTAACAACCACAAAAAAGTGATTAACAGTTAACATAGTTGTTAATTTATCAACCTTTATTGAAAATTTGCTATCTTTTAATTCCAATGTGTCCTTATAATTTAATGCGTCCAACAGCATTTTTTTAAATGCCGGTTGATTTTGTTCATCTTTGTCCATCTTTGGAAATTTGTGAATCTAGGCAGGTATTTTCGATTAAACCTGGTAATTTATGCAGCAGGAAAATGGAAAAAATATTTCCCCAATAAATCCACATAATTTCAATTTTGTCGTTGCAATATTAGTTACAAAGGATTTTGAGGGTTGCATGTAATTAGTAACTTTATTGCTTTGACAAATCAGAGTGATATTTTTCAAATGTTTTTCAGTTTTGCTGTGCCTCGCAAGTATGAGACTTCCAGTAACTTGTTGCCTACAGACCTTGTTAAATGATTTCTCTTTATTGTACTTTCCAACAGTGGCGGATCTAGGATAGAAATTGGGGGAGGGGAGGCTAACCTGAATTACCCCCTCTGAGTAATCTGAGAAAAGGGCATTAATAAGGGTTATAATAGACAGCAGTGATAATAAGTAACAGCCTCTCATAGAGGACTGAGCACCAACTCTCAGATCAGAATTTTTTTCCACACATCAGAAAATTATGAATTGTAGTTTTTGGGCATCAGCGAAGGTATAATACTCAATTTAATATATATATTTTTTTAATTTACCTGAATTTTAGACATGCATCATATAAGATACATTCGATTGCAACGGTTTAAAAAACCTATTTAGATATATTTTATATTATTACATAACTCTTTCTGAATAGCAGAATACAAGTATAACTTAAAAATGAAATATAAACATAACGGGTCTGAAATCTGGAGGGGAGGGGCTTCACACCCTCTCCTTGGATCCCTGCCTGCTTTCCAACCAACCACTAATTTGCTCATCTGTAAGTCATTACTCTTGAAATATATGGTCATAATCCAACCGGTTCTTTTTGCAAAGAGTTCTGGCTACTTCATCACTACTATCATTTTCAGTAACATTTTTTTTATTGCTTATTTTAGATTGATATTACAAACTAATTTAGGTTAATATTTGGAAACCTGTAATTGCTTAAAAAGAAAAAGAATCATATAAAAATAAGGTATTCCAAGGGTTTTTCGACTATAATATAACCGAACCAACTAAACCTAACCTAACCCAACCTAAAATAGGCTAGTTTAGGTTAAGTTATATTAGTGTTAAAAAAACCTTTGGGTGACTCATTTGGAAGCTCCAAGAAAAATATACAAAGGAGAAATGTATTAAATCAAGTTTAGGAAAAATAATGGAACCCATAAAAATCATGTTCATATTTTAATTTGAAAAGAAATTCAAAGGATTTGAATAGCATTTAAATATCATATTGTTCGAATATGTAATTACATTTGCTTTGAAATCGGTTGAACGAAAACCTCCCATACCGCATAAATTGGAACAAATATGTATTTAAAATATGTCGTTAACAACCTCATCGTTTTGTTTGTTCCAATAAGATTCTATGTTTTGTGTATGAGCAGCTGTATTTCTCGCAAAAAAATGAATGAATGAGGTACTGTCTTGTGTGTGAATGCCTTATTATTTAATACAAGAATGGGCAGCTAGCGCAATCTCACTTTAAGAATAAGCACCGCATTTATGGACAATTCAAGATAAGGCAACTCAGCTGCCTTATCTTGAACTGATCCAAAATCGGTACAGTGAAGTCACTTTGTTAACATAATTCCGACCGAACTTTTACTTCCCCACCTTCCATTTGTCTCTCTTTTGGATTGGACAGCTTTGCGTTATGACTTGTGAAAGGTGTGAATGTATTTTGAAAAGCTTGGAAAGTTTTGGCGAACACGGTGTGATTTGCACTTCTTTCACCTGTTTCGATTGTGGGGAGTAGTGTAGGGCATTTCCGTCAGGCTGTTTTTGCTGTACAAATATAGCGTGCGTAATAAAACCGCCGCCGGCTTTGTAGGTTTATTCTCTCTCAATTTGCAGGAACGTCTTATGTTATTTATCCTAATCTGTTCTTTATTTTTGGTGGTCGTAAGGCGAAATGTGGTAAAATCGGGCCTTTTGTGCTCTCAAGTTAATTATACTACGAGTTGATTAAATAATCGGGTTGTATGGTAGGTAGAAGCCACACCAAAAAGAAGTGTAGGAGGGCGATGTCCCCCCCCCATTGTTAGGTATGTATAAAAGGTTTGTATAGTTTCACAAACTGGTAATTTGAAGGTTAGGTTATGTTTTAACTTTTGGGGGGATGGTTATGAGGCGAAATACGGTAAAATGGAGGTTTACTCTGATTTCGTCGGAATCAAAATTTTCTTTGCCGCCTTTCGCTTTCCGACCGCCAAAAAAGAACAGATTTTGGGAAAAAAACGCATAAATGCTACAAATTGTAGTAATAAAATGTTAAAAGTGATTACGGTGGAGTAAACAATAACCTAAATTTAAACACAAACCTTCTTATATGTAAAAATAGTATAAAAAATGATAATCCAAAGATAACACCTGATGTTTTCACATCCAGGAGGCAAGATGCGATACAACTGCTAATTGCAGACCAATTTCCAAAAGCCAAAAAGAAACGATGCCAATTTTTCACAACATTTGAGTAAACTGTTGAAGTTGTAATAATGTTGCCACTCAGTTTGCCTTAATGTAAACAATCCATGCTGAAATAGCAGAATGATCCTCCCTTTACCATAAGCGAACAATATGAAATTATCTTAGTAAATGTTCTACCGGTCCAAAAACGAAAGATTTGCATTAAAAAGACGTGGGTTCTTAATGCTAAAGGAACGAAATCTGGTACTACACTACCAAATGTGTGAACGGGACCCTGCTGTCCATTCGATACAGAACCACGTTCAACTCCTTAAATGACGCTGCTCCCTCCTTCCTACCCTCATACTTACCCTAGCCCAGGTGCTGAGAGCCCTACTTTCCGTTATACTGCTCGTTAGAATGATTAAATGATCTCTCCTAAAATTCCTCCCTATTCATTGAAGACAACTCTTCCATAGTTGATAGAGGGGCGGTTAGTGAAGACCTATGGCCTTGAGGAAGGCCATGCTACGCCTTTGTTATTTAAATATTGCCGTAATTTTCTATTATTCCAAAAAACTTGAAGGGGGAACAAATTTAGGTTAAAAAAATGTAAATTTGTGTCGGGTACTGTTCTTAAATTCTATTAATCCATACTTGTTAAATTTACCACACCATTAATTATAATTACTTAAATATTGCAGTAATTTTGGGGGCACACAAGTATTTCTTAAAACAAATATACTATAATTTTGATTTATATTGATTTTGATTTAGCGCGACATGGTTTCTTCTGTCAAATAAATCCTTTTTGGAAACACTAATGTAGGTGGCAAGGTTTGCCACAAGAAAATTTTAAAAAGAACCAAAATTTGCAGTAAAAACCAGAAAGAACCAACTGTAAATTTGACGAGGGATAATACAAGAATTTGTCTTAAATTAGTGCAATAGAACCATTTATGTTTTAAATAACGAGACCCTCATCATAATTAACAATAATTTAATTAAATGAATACATGATCAAATTGGCTTGATTTGGTTCTTTTTGTAGTAATTTGATGTTTTAGACACCCCCAAAAGAACCAAATCTGGTACTTTAGTACCAGTGGTGGCAACGGGACGGCGACGGGGATAATTTTGTTACAATTATAATCCAAAGCTTTACTATGAATAAATGACGTAGAAAGATGTTATAAATATAAATAAAGGTTTTTAGACCTGTTAAAAACTTTTTAAGTATAATTTTAGATGACAAGGACTGATCGAATCGAAAGCAAAAATTATTCTAATTAGATATTTAAACACAAAAAATACAATTTTATATTTATTTTAATATATAAAGGATATGCAAAAGACTATTTAGAAAGCTTAAAAACTACCTATAATTTTAATTTATACTTTGAATTTGAATTTTAATAGTAACTAATATAAAAATATAATACTACATAAAACTTTGGTCGATCAATAAACCCAGATTTTCTTATAATTATGAGGTCTGTTGCTGTGGAAAATCCGTTGATTTTTTTAATATATTAGGTAATTTTCAAGGAAAGAGCCGCACGGTATTTTAACCGGGTTGTTCTTGACTAGATTTTAGCCGGTTTTTAGCTTTTTTTAACCTTTTTTTTTAACTTATCCAACAACCATTCACTGATGTGCATACGTCCTCGGAATTGACCAATCATGGGCGGGTTTTTTTCCCCCTCCATTGTGTATCCCGATACACTATAGCAGATATCTCTAACATCAACCAATATTAGAGAAGATGGAAAATCCAGACAAATAGGGACAAATTCAAGATCCTCCCGCTATGCCGCAAGTCGACGTGTCCCATTGTAATAAATGGGAGGAGATATGGCTACTCCGCCGAAGGCACCACCCTGGGCCTAAAAATATCCGACCACGGATACTCGAGTCACTACAAGGAGAGGCAGAATATGACGAAGTGACGAAATGAAGTGAAAAGAGAGGTGGGAGACAAAGAATAGCTCTTCCGACCCTTCCACCGCCCCCCTTGGCGCTAATGGAGTGGCCAAGGAGGGGGGGGGGGAGGCCTGATACTCTTTCATAGACCACCATAGTCACCCTGTCTAGAGCCAAAGTAGGCTCCAAGCACTGTGAGCACGGCTGTTAGGAGTGAGAGGGAGAGGAAGAGGAAAGTTTTAGGATAGGACAACGAAAAAAATAGTAGGAGACAAAAGTGGACTTAGTTAGTCATGGGACCTACAGCTTCACGTGGAATCCGAACCACGATGTGTCGCTTGTCTCTAACTATTACTATAACAGTTTATCGTGACCCCTGTCCCACGTATCACTGTGAGTTCCGTGTGCGAATATGATAGTAAAAACGAATAGATGCTGAAGGAAGTAAGAGCTTTGCAAAGAGATGCTAATTGCCTGGAGGTCAGGCTTATCCCTGTCCATTTTAGGTAGTATAGCTAGCGTGATAAAGTTAGAAAGCAGTATTGGTATTTATGAGGCGTTCAAACCGTTATTAGTAAATATTCTTACTAAAAACTGGTGTCGGTTTCTATCTCTCTATCTATTCTTCCCTATTCTTATCCTAGTTATTATTGACTATATGCTATTCTCTGGTTTGCTTCGGTTAATTAATTTCTCTTAGTCATCGTCGAGTATTAATCTCTTTAGAGAAATCTCTAAGTTATATAGGTTCAGAAATCTTAGCTCGGCGAATATCAGGAAAATATACCTGATGTTTATCCGGGCTAAGCTCATCTACCCTGTAGTAGTGACTCAAACGGCCAATAAGACCGTAATGAGGAGGCTCCAGCGAGTGCAGAATTCTGAATCCCTATGCATAAACAAAACAAGACGAAGAGAGTATCTTCGGCAAAGGGACCTGCACCGCAGACAACGTCTGGATCCCATCAATGTCCCAACGCAGAAACTGGCCATAAAGGTCTGGCCAACAATGGCCAATGATATCATCCCAGAACTAAGAAGAAGAAGAACAGGTGGCAGAATAAACATCCCTGCCAGATTGCGTGCGAAGGTCGCCCGAAATCGACTTTTCCCAAGCACTAGACTCTGTTTCGAGGAAAACACAATATCAATTTACACATAAACAACACAGAGTACGACACAACAAATATAAGACAGAAATTAAAATCACAACAAACAAATACAACCAGGAAAAATCAAGAGGTAAAACACTAAATCAGATCACTAATAAAGGCTCGAAAGCTAAAAAATACACGAAGACTAAATAAACAAAACAAGGAGACAGATACACAGAAGAACATAAAGAAGAACACCCAAAAAAACAAACACACAAGTCAACTATAATAAAACAGAAAAAGGAAAAAACAGTAGTTAAAGTAAACAAATGCCGGCGATGCCCCTCAAACTAGGGCAAACCCTACCCATCTTTTATCATCCATCTTCTACTACTATCCATATCTTCCACTATTGAGTACATCAGATACTACGTACATATTCTAGTCCTTCAGATGTTTTTTTTTTATTTTTGTTCCGTAAAATACAGTTTAAGCTATTTGGTTATGCGCCCAAACACTTTAAAATTGGGTGGTTGTTTTGTTTTTGTTTTTTAAACATATACACACTTTTTTATTCTTGCATGTAGTTTTAGTATGAAACTAATACTTGTTAAATTGATAAGAAAATCCAACTGTATATAGGTCAAATTATATAGTACCGACAACGTAAGTATAATAAACTAATATAAAGTAACTTAACCTAGAAACTAACTTTTTAAAAGACCTAAAATGCTAGAAATAGCGAAAAAAGGAAAAAGGTGCGGCTAGGCACTAGTTTGCACCTGGCTTATTCTTCTCAATTAAATCATCTCCGGCAGAATTTCGCCATCTTCTAGATGTCTAGATTTTCGCCATCTTCTAGATGTCTAGATTTTAGCCATCTTCTAGATGTCTAGATTTTCACCATCTTCTAGATGTCTAGATTTTAGCCATCTTCTAGATGTCTAGATTTTAGCCATCTTCTAGATGTCTAGATTTTAGCCATCTTCTAGATGTCTAGATTTTCGCCATCTTCTAGATGTCTAGATTTTCGCCATCTTCTAGATGTCTAGATTTTCGCCATCTTCTAGATGTCTAGATTTTAGCCATCTTCTAGATGTCTAGATTTTCGCCATCTTCTAGATGTCTAGATTTTAGCCATCTTCTAGATGTCTAGATTTTAGCCATCTTCTAGATGTCTAGATTTTAGCCATCTTCTAGATGTCTAGATTTTAGCCATCTTCTAGATATCTAGATTTTCGCCATTTTCTAGATGTCTAGATTTTCGCCATCTTCTAGATATCTTCTAGATTGCCGCAAAACCATGAACATTCGGAAATATGAAGATTCGTACCATAATCGCTTTCACAGAAAAATGTATTTAGGTTATTATTTACTTCACTGTAATCACTCGTTTGCACATTAAATTACTTCTACCATTTTGTACAGTTTGTCCAAATGCAGCAAAACAGGGCTTGATTCTGAATTCTGCAAAATCAAAGTAACCTCCATTTTGCTGCAGGTTTGTTTCCGGTCGCCAAAAATGAAGAACATATTTGGATAAATCACCTAAAATATAAAAACAATAAACAAGATCAACCTAACCTAAGTTATGACCTGACTTATGACCTTATAACCATATGACCTTACGACCTTAAAAAAATTCAACAAATGAGGAAATCCGACCAATAGTTAGTTTTCTTTCAATAATTCCCGGCCTAAACTTGGGAGGACCTTGGCAATTACATCATTCGAAAGAGAATATAAAACAACATAAGGGTTTCAAATTTCGTTAGTATCAGCTAAATAGTTATGATGTTATTGCCAAAAACTCATTGAAAAGTAAAATGGCTACAATCTCTCCGACCGATATTGTAATATATAGATTCGCGTGCACGCAACTAAAAACCCTGACCTAACCTACCCTAATCTTAACTAGAAGCGAATAAAACAAAAAAATATATTCATAATGAAAACACCTTAACAAGCAGGTGGAGGATAGAGTTGAGCCACAGCGGAGAGGAAATTGAGCAGTCGTGTAGCAACATCTGTCTGTGCAGCCATGAATTAATATCTAGCGATATATTGTGGGCATTGGGCATCTCTATGACCCGAACACAGAATTCGCTGTTTTATATTTCCCCACAAACATTCAATTGTTTGAGTATGAGATGACCGATGTGAAAGATTCACAATTGTTTTTAGTGATTCAGTTTTATAGGTATAATTTTGGGGTAACTACCAAATAGTGGTTTATGCTTTCCACATGGTTGTGCCTGGTTTGATTAAGGAGATTAAAGTATCGACCGATCGATTTTGCACTTGCCCAATAATTAGTCTCGCTCTATTCCGCCAAATAACCACACATTGTCTACAATCCCCCCCCTCGCTTATATTTTCTATTTCCGAATTTAGACTCGTCTAATGGACCCTTGACCACCAAAAGAGTCCGGGTTAGTGAGTCAACGGGCAACACACATCGCAACAAAACTCTTCCAATCCACAAATGTTTTGGAAGATTCTATTATATTCTGAACACAATCCCCCCCCTCCCCCCGATTGAACTATTTGCTCAAACAAATGTAGATAATCGCAAATTTATATCAGGTGATAAATTCCCTCCTTCAAGCCATGTGGACGCTTGTCCCTTGTACACGGGACGAGTTCGTGCACACAGACTTGTGGACTATGCGACTTTTGGGAGCAGGCTGGACTCCTCCACTTTATTTGACTCTCTGAGTTGTAGGTCGCATGTTCCTGCGCCGGGGGAAGGCTGGCCTACCCACGACCAGGGAACCCGCTTTCTTGTTGCCTTTATGTTTTGTTTTCCTTTTTTGTCGTTGTTTTTTAGTCTTTTTTTACCGTTTTCATTTATTTATATATCGTTATTTATTTTTTTAATATAGCCTACTAGTAAGCTGTCGTTATGAGTACTGCGACTTATGCCCCAAGTAGGCAGTCACCAGATAGGATCCTAAATAAAGATTAAAAATCAAGTCATGTGACTGTAAATTGAGAAAGTAAATAGGCAAAGAAGGCGGCGCTTTGTATTACGGAATACTTTAATTGTGCAGCAAAAATGGTGATAGGCGGAAATGCCTTACACTACACCCCACACTCGCAACAGGCGAAAGATGTCCAAATCAAACAGTATTCCAAAATAAATTCCATGGCACGGGGATTTTAAAATACATTTCACATCCGCCACGAGTCATAAGGCAAAGCTTTCCAATCCAAATCAATGACAAATGTGAGAAAGGGCACGAAGTAAGCTCGGTTGTAAATATGTAGACAATGTGACGTCATCACAATTAAGGAAGAGAAAAATATTTAGATTCAAACTGTTATTACAATATTAGTAACATCGACCGTTCAATAAATTCTATATAGATGGTGTAGGGGAATCGACCCTCTCCCGTCTCTCCCAGTTGAGACACGGGACGTTGATCGCAAAGACATCCGGACCAGGCACCTTGGGTCAATCTCGTAACTTCAGACCCTCGTCACTCCTCCCTATGAAAAGCCGTGCGGTTTAAGACAGCAAGATCTCCCCTACGAGTGTATATTCAATTTCACCTCAAGTACGAAATTGGAGACGCGTTTCTCTCAAGATCGAAGGCCAGCGGGACCAGAGGTAAAACTTGCTGAGAAAAACCGTTGTAGTAAGAACCCTCCTGTGACCCGTCCACAAGCCCCCGCCCCTGTCCTACCCCTACCCCAGTGGGGTGATGAGGTATAAATACCAAACACTTGGGAAAAACGAGGTAGAATACGTAAGTCGCCAGGATACGAAGTCCCCGGCAATAGACTGGAACTAAGAAGAAGCTCATCCTCGAGCTACTTCCTGGTTACCAAACCGAACTTTAAGTTAACTTGTTCAAGTTCAACTTTCTCTTGTCAGAGAATCCTCCTTTCCTGGTGCATCTAAAGCCCAATGATAGTCCTCGCCCTTAAGGAATTACGAAACGAAGAAGAAAAAGGCTCCCCCTCGAGCCCGTTACGCGATGGTCACATCAAACTCTAAGTTAACTTGGTTTAGGAACCAGGTTCAACTGATTCTCGCCAGAAAACCCCCCTCCCCCCACTATCCTGGTGTAGCACAAGGCACCTTGACAGTCCTTGACCTTGAGGACTTCCGAAACGAAGAAGAAAAAGCTCCTCCTCGATCCAGTTACCCGGTGGTCACACCGAACTCTAAGTTAACTTGGTTCAAGAACCAACTTCAACTTACTCTCGTCAGAGAGACCACACCTATCCTTGTTCCTCCCAAAGCACCGTGATAGTTCTTGTACTTGAAGAAGAAGACCCCCCTTTCCCCGAATACCGTGTGGACCCTCATCTGCTACACTCGCCAAAGTACCTTGTAACTGCCAAGTCATCCCGTCCACCTCCAACAATCTGGTCGAAGCACGCGTCAAAGAATCCACCGGATTCCTGTGGTGTATGGGCTCATTGAGTTCAAGGTCAGACTTAAACCCGCCGCCAGAGCAGCCAAGGTATTTAAACTCCAGTAGAGACAATTAACCTATTTCTTTTATATTGAAGTGAGTAGCGAGTTAACCAATATTATAGGGTTAAGTTAAAAAGCCTTACTTAAAAATTTATTGAAGTCATTATTGTGTATTTTAAATTCGTAGTATTTCTATGGTTCATGTTTTTCTGTGTGGGAAATTGTTAAAAATAAAATATATGTTTATTTGGGGATAATTCCTTTGCGTTTCTTTATATCCTTACGTGTTGAAGCGGCTTTTCTTAAAAACAACAAAAATAGTATTCTTCGACAAAAGGATTTCTTGAAAAAGGTATTCGACAAAAGTGGTTTCAGGTCTGTAGGTTTTTATTAGTAACAACCCAGCAGCGTCTAATTAAGGGAGAGCCAACACGTAAAAGGAATACCAGGAATAATAGAATAATTGACGACGCGAAAATTGGTATAGTTAGGGGTAGAAAAAATCTGAAGGTAATTGTTAGTCCAACTGGTAAATTTGTTGTCGGAGTGGTATTACAATCAACATTTTAGTGGGATTAAAGGTAAGTTAGGCTGCGCGCTACCTGGTGAGTGGCGGCATAAGTACCTGAGAGTACAGCAAGAAAAATTGACGGACAAACACAAAATGGATCCGGTCGAAAGACTCAACCACCAAGCCCAAGTTCTGGGACTTGAAGGCGAGGATATGGATGCCTACGTCCTGTCAGAATTGAAAAACAAAAGAGAAGAAGAAGAAGAAATAATACAGTTTGATAGAGAAATGGAAGAAAAAAGAAGAGAGTGGAAAAGAGAAGATGAAGAAATGAAAATACAGATAGACATAAAATTAGAGGAAGAAAGAATACAGCGGAAAATAAAAGTAGAAGAAAGAAGAATACCGATAGGAAGTAAAACAAACGAAAGAATAATACTGTTGAAAAGAGAATCAAAAGAATTAAGAATATTGATAGAAAGGGAAGATGAAGAAAGGAAGATAAAGAGAAAAATGGAAGATGAATAAAGAAGAACCCGACGGGAAATCGAACTAGCGAAAGCGGAAGCTAAGGAAAGAATGAAGAGGGAAAAAGAGTCAAAAGAAAGAAGAATAATGATAAGAAAAGAAGTATATGGAAAAAGAATACAGACGAAAATAGAACTTGCTCAAGCTAAAAGAGAAGAGAGAGAAGAAAAAGAAAGAATGCTCGCGCTCGAAAGTGCATCTATCGAGAACCAGATGGAGGTCAAGGAAGCTTAAGCCTTCTCTGGACCTAGGAAAGGATCGATGAATACCCAGCCAAATGGGGTAATGATGGAGGAAGTAGTAACTAGGGAAGAGGTACAAGCCGGTGTACCTACAAGTAGAACCCAGCCAAATGGGGTGACAATGAAGGAAGATAGAAGTGTCAAGGTGGTACCCCCATGTAAACCGATTTAGAGGTTAGACGAGGATAATGAGTATCCCCTACCTCCAGTAGTCTCCTCCCCGAACGGAACGTCCACGGAGTTACCACTAAAACTCCAAGTCGTAGTGAGCTCCACGCCCATTAACGACCCCGCAAGGAAAATCTTTTTCGACCCCCGGAGATCGAACCCAGACACGATCTCCCTGTGCACCTGGTTAAAGGAGAACTATGTGACCCACGCTCCCATCAATTATGCCTCACTGCAACAGGCCCCGGTAAGAAAATAGTTTCCGAACAAATTAGATCGAACACAAACTCGATCTCCCAAGGTACCTTGTTAAAGGAGGACTATGGGACCCCCGCTCCCAGCAATTATGCCCCACTGCAACAGGCCGCTCTAGCCATGAGGGTTAGTTTAAAAGTATCCAAGTACCATAATACGGGTAGTTTGCATAAGTTGGAGTACCACTGACATTTTGTGACGTACTTAGGTAGACTCAATAACCCGAACGGCCGACTCAGGTGAGGTAAGGTAATGGTCACAGAGCACCATTTTAATATAAGCTACATCAAAGGGGGCCGATAAAGTACAGCCGCTCTATAAGCTGAGACGAAATACCATTGAGGGTTATGTCAGTACCTAATAAGCGTGAAACCATGTTTTCATTTATTTTTCCTGTTAGTAGTTATCGGTAGGATTTAAGGTCTTAAAAGTTTAGGAATGTAAGGAAATAGCTTGTTTTTTGTTTTTGTTTTGTTGCGTTTAATCGATAAATTAGGTTGTAGTTATTTGAAAGTTAAATTGGATTGCAAGTATGTTAAGTTGGCTGTGTAACATACCCCCCTTCCACCAGTAGACTCGTGAGGTCTATTTCGACCCCATGGCCTGCGTGTGCGCTCAATTTTAAAGAAACTTAAAGTAAAAGAAGGCTCAAAGACATGCAACTTTGTTGTACTCGACTAGGTCGAGTTTTTATTAGCTTACGAGAGGCTTACGCGTGTGATAGAAAAGGTTCTGCCAAACAAACTTAAAATTCTACTTTTCCATCAGGTGTCATTAAAACGTCTTCTCCATTATGTCCAGGTGTGTTAAGATGGGAGTGAAAAGAATCGGGCTCTCTGCTTTCCTGCGTGCGGTCATCAACGAGCAGAACGACCGCGTGGTAAGCTTCGGTCAGGACGTCTCAGAGATCCGCTGTATGTCTACGACCAAGTACCCGGGCTCCGTGATGATGGTCGGGGTCGTGGCTTCGAATGGTGAGAAGATTTCGCCGGTTACAGGCTCACCGCGGCCGATTACAGGAACATTTTGGCCACGAAAGTCCTGCCCTGGGTGAGAAAGTTCACGAAGAAAGCGGACTACGTCTTTCAGCAGGACGGTGGCTCGGCCCATATGGCCAAAGACTGCGCAAGAGTGGTTGGAGTCGAACGTGAACTTGTGGTCCACTGACTTTTGGCCGTCCTCAATCCTCTCGACTACAGCCTGTGGGCAGATGTCGAGAACAAGACCTGCAAGGTCCGCCACACCAACGTCGACGAGCACAAGTCCTCCGTCAACCGCGTGTGGGTCAACATGAAGAAGGACTTCGTCCGCAACCTCTGCGGGGCCTTTAGGTGTCGTCTGGAGCGCGTGCTCGCCGTCGAGGGCGGCCACATTGATTAATGATGCAATTTAATTCAATATTTATATTTTAAAACAATAATTACGTGTCTAACTGCATCGAAACCATCAGTGTGTCCTTTGTTGATAGCGTCATAACGAATGTAACAGGACTTTCGCAATACCCGGTATAAATAATTCTGAAATAAATTTCCATCACAAATAAAGATTTACCGAGATAAACCTAAACTAACCAACCTCCACTAACCTAATTACCCACTGAATAACCAACCCCTCCAAACCTACCCAACTTAACTTTCTAAGTAAGAAACTGTGATGAAAGTATCTAAATTTAGTGAATCATCCTAATTATTCTTTATTTTCAAAATCAGATTTTGTGTGATCGAAACCAGACTGTTGGCGTTGCGAGACGGTCAAGCTATTTCCTTTTCGTCAAACAATCACTCAGATTTCCTTTCCGTAAACTCAATTCTATTAGATTTTACTTAGATAGACTCGATCTCTATTACATTTAATTTCCGTAAACTTAATCTATATTGGATTTCTTTCCGTAAACTCAATTTCTATTTGATTTTTTGGGGGGAGGGGCACAAACTCAATCTCTATTGGATTTCTTTTCCGCAAAAACAACTCCAGTCTTGAAACGGACGAAATCGGAAGAAACAAATATAAACAATTTAGATTTTGAGTGACAAAATACGACAACGTAAAACGAAACAATGGCGCATATTGTTTAGTTTTTAACAGCATAATTATATATATATATATATATATATATATATATATATATATATATATATATATATATATATATATATATCATAGGTGGGCGTTATCGCGATAACGATATCGAGTTATCGATTATCCGATTTTTTTTTTCCGCGTTATCGATCCATCGGTATCGCCGATACTTTTGGTTCCAAACTAGCGATAATCGATACTTTAAGTTTTTGGTTCAAGTTTAGCACAGGGGTGAGCAGCGCGTGCCTTGGAGGCAGAAATAGGTAGGTCCGAGCTGGGTAGGCGGATCCTCAAAACCTATGAGGAGATGAAGGAGAGCCTCACCAAGTCAGAAAGTAAGAAACAGTATTCAAATATTCTTACTATTGTATTATAAAATAACGATATATATATATATATATATATATATATATATATATATATATATATATATATATATATATAAACAATAATAATAATAATAAATAATAAGTCTTTTGTAATGCGCTCTTCAAGGCCTGAAGCCTTCCCAGAGCGCATGTTGTGCTGAGATGAGAATGGAAATTCAAGAGGGGGGAGAAGGCAATACTGAAAAGATGCGTTTTCAGGGGACGCTTAAATGTGGTAAGAGAGGGAGAAGACCTGATTTCAGCAGGAAGAGCATTCCACAACTTAGGGGCGCAGATTGAGAAGGAGCAGTCCCCCATTGAGCAGAGGGATGAACGAGGAATATTCAAAAGAGGTGCATGTGATGACCGAAGGGCCCGAGGGATAGAAGAGAGGTAAAACGGGGCCTTGTTGTTTAGGGCCTTAAATGTGAAGAGAAGTATCTTGAAGTGAGTACGGGATCTGACAGGGAGCCAGTGCAGTTCATGCAGCAAGGGTTTCGAGGGAGAGAAGCGAGGGCGAGGGAGGATAAGCCGGGCGGCATAGTTCTGTACAAGTTGAAGGGGGTGGAGAGAGGAGGATGGCAGATTCACAAGCAGAGAGTTACAGTAGTCAAGGCGTGAGGTGATGAAGGCATGAACAGCAGTCTCAAGACTTTGACGATCAAAGTGAGAGCGAATGCGAGAGAAGTTACGAAGGAAACATAGAGAGGATTTGCTGACATTGCGGATATGAGGCTTAAAGGAGAGATGCTCATCAAAAACAACACCCAGATTCCTAACGCAGTCAGAGAAAATGATAGTATTACCGCCCAGAGTAAGCGAGGGAAAGAGAGATTTAGATTTTTTGACAAGAGCAGGGGTGCCGACGAGGAGGACCTCAGTTTTGGAGTGATTAAGCCTGAGGAAGTTGGTAGAGAGTCAGTCAGAAATGGAGGAGTAGGCAGCCAGGAGGTCAGTGATAGAGTAGGCAAGAGACGTGGGGGATGAGGAAACGAAAATTTGAGTGTCATCAGCATATAGGTGGAAGGATAGACCGAGATTACGGAGAAGGGAACTAAGAGGGAGAAGGTAGATACGAAATAGTAGAGGACCAAGGACAGAGCCTTGTGGCACTCCAAAGCGAATGGGGGTAGAGTCGGATGAAACGTCGTCAATCACAATGGATTGGGTACGAGACGAAAGGTAAGAGCGGAACCAGTCCAGCACGGTGCCTGATATGCCGAGGAAATAGTGGAGGCGATCAAATAGGACGGTATGGTCAATAGTATCGAAGGCAGAGGAGAGGTCGAGTAGAACGAGGATGGAGACACAACCCCTGTCCGCGGCTCTTCGTAAGCAATCGGACACATTGAGAAGGGCTGTTTCTGTGGAGTGACCTGACTTGAAACCAGAGTGATAGGTTTCATCAATGTTACAAGCCACCATGTGACTGTTGATGCGTAGAGCTCTCAGAATATTTTGATTATTTGATATACTTTGGTGTGTGACATAAACATAAATATTAAGTTATAAGATCATATATTTGGTTAATATAACAAAGTTAAATTGTGGTTATTTTGTATAAATTGTGGTTATTTTGTTTTGGTGAGAAAGTGACTTTTGTTTACTTCGGGGCCATCTTGATTAGCAGGTTTTAAACTTGCGCGCACAAATTGGGGTCAAATTCTTGTTGTTTGTAAGTTTTTGTTTCTATTATTGTTCTTGTTTAAGTATGGCTGACTGTTTGGATGTAGAGAGTATGCCTTTTGAAAGTAGTGTGTATGTAGTGTGCGATGTCTGTGGTGTAGAGAGGAGAGTGAATGTGTCTGAGTGCCGTGTATGTGCTTTGACTGAGGAGGTGAGTCGATTACGTGCGGAATGCTTGAGACTGAATGATTTAGTGTCTGAAGTGAGAAGAGATGCAAGTGTACGTTTGAAGAGTCAGATTGGGACCAGGAGGGAGGAAGTTAGGCCTAGAACAGGGACTGGAGAGAAAGCAGTAAGTGAAGTAAGTGATGATGAGTGGTGGGTGAAAGTGAACAGAATAGATAAGTTAGGACAGGTTAGGTGTGTGAATGAGAGGGACATGAAACCTGTTAGGCTAACTAACAGATTTGATGCCCTGAGAGAGGAAGAATTTGAAAGAGATTTGTCTGGTGTGGCCGTGCCTGAAAGTAGAATAGGAGGTCGAGCGAGTGAGAGCAGGAGGGAGGGTAATACTAGGCCTAGAGAGAATAGGAGAATGACTGAGGTGATTGTGATGGGTGACTCTCAGATTAGGTATTTAGATAGGAAGTTGAATGAAAGTAAATGGAAGGGAGTGAGAGTTTGTCTGCCGGGTGCTGGTGTAAATGATGTGTGTGAGAGGTATGATAGGTTGGTGTCTGGGTGTGAGAGGGAAGCAGTTGTGATTACACATGTCGGAGTAAACGATGTAAAGAAGGTGGGTACTTGTGAGTTACGACAGCGGTATAAAAGGCTGATTGAAAGGATGTGTGAAAGTAGAGTAAAAGGCGTTGTTTCAGGTGTGCTTCCCAGAATGGATGTGGGGATGGAATGGTTGTCTCGTGCAATGGGGTTGAATGAATATGTGAAAGGTTTGTGCGAGGAGTCAGGATTGGTATTTGTAGATGTTTGGAGTGGGTTTTATGGAAATAAGGGTTTGTATGCGATGGATGGACTCCATCTGAGCCGAGATGGGGTTGAGGTTTTGTGGCGGGAATTAGATAGTGTTATTAGGTCTTTAGAGGCGGGAAACTAGGTTTTGATAGTGGTCAGGGAAATTTAATGGCTCAAAGTGAGGCAGGGAAAGGAAGCAAACACAGATTTGTAGAAGGTAGGCAGGCTAATGTAAGTGCTTTAGGGTTAAACTACTTGAGTAGTGATAGTGGTCAGGGAAATACAAGAGTACAGGGTCGGGGAAAGAGAGAAAGGAGATGCAGAGGAGATAGGCCCTCAGGTGCTTCAGAGATAGGTGGGCTGAGTTGTC
This sequence comes from Ceratothoa steindachneri, assembly GCA_963969495.1. Classification (NCBI taxonomy): domain Eukaryota; kingdom Metazoa; phylum Arthropoda; class Malacostraca; order Isopoda; family Cymothoidae; genus Ceratothoa; species Ceratothoa steindachneri. The sequence goes on along the minus strand of OZ018333.1, from coordinate 120,476,014 downwards.
TTTACACAAATGCTCGTAGTCTTAGAAATAAGAAGGATGAATTATTTAGTTATATCATTCATGAAGATATAGATATAATATGTATAGTTGAATCATGGGTTAATGAAAATATATTTAATGATAATGTCAGTGAATTTGAACTAGAGGGTTATGCTATGTACATTAGTCAAAGGAGAGATAGGACTGGTGGTGGGTTGATTATTTATATCAGAAATAGCATTTCTTCAAATCTAAATAACTCTATAAAGCAAGGAGAAGGTGAATCATTATGGATAGATATTAAGGTTGGTAAAAATAGGAAAATACACTTGGGAGCTTTTTATAGACCACCAGGACAGACTGATTGTATCGATGAGTTAATGATTAGGGAAATAAGTAAAGGATGCAAAGAAGATACAGTTATTCTTGGTGACTTTAATTTAACTTCTGTAGACTGGGAAAATATGATAGGAAGAGATAGAGCAAGTTGTAAGTTTATGGAGTGTTTTGAGAATAACTTTTTGATCCAATTTGTTAATAAGCCAACAAGGGGTGCCAATATATTAGATCTAATTCTTTCAAATGATGATCACTTAGTTCAAGGATTGAGTGTAGGGGAATCATTGGGAAACAGTGATCATCAGATGGTTCGGTTTAATTTGCAAATAGTTAAGGGTAGAACAACGACAAACTCCACGAAAATTCCAAATTTTTATAGGGGAGATTACGATAAATTACGCAGCATGCTAAATCAGATTAGGTGGGATATAGAATTCCATGGAAAGAATACTTATGAGATGTGGGATATTTTTAAGACTATATTAAACATGGTTCAGGAACAGTGTATTCCGATGAAGTCTATTAGGAAGAAATGTAGGAAACCATTATGGTGGAACCAAGAAATAGCTAATAAAGTTTCAGAGAAAAAAAGGGCATACCAGAGATTACAAAGTGAGAGTAGTTTAGATAATTTAAACCATTATAGGTCAACCAGAAATGAACTAAATAAGATTATTAAGAAGACCAAAAGGACAGCAGAAATTAATTTAGCTAAAAATAATAATAAAGATCCTAAAAAATTCTTTAGCTATTATAGAATCAATAATCAATCTAACAGTGATAAAATAGGGCCTATTAAATATGAAGGGGTTTTGAAAGAATCTGATGAGGAAATAGTAGAGGTCCTTAATGATCATTTTGCTTCAGTATTCACAGAAGAGAAACCAGTTAGATTAATTGATGATAATTCTAGGTCAAGGGAAGTAGTGATAAATTCTATTAATATAGACAGAGAAGAAATTAAAGGGCTTATAATTCAGTTAAATACTAGTAAGGCATCTGGCCCTGACAACATTCATTCTAGGATACTCAAAGAAGGTGTAGAAAGTATTGCAGTAGCTCTCGAGAAGATATTTATTAGATCACTAGAGTCTGGAGAAATACCAAATGATTGGAAATTGGCAAATGTAGTGCCAATTTTTAAAAAGGGAAGCAAAGAGGACCCAAATAACTTTAGACCAGTAAGCTTAACTTCTATAGTCTGTAAAATTCTTGAGAAGATGGTTAAGAAGGGAATTTCTGATCATCTAGAGAGTAGCAGGTTAATTAATGATGCTCAGCATGGTTTTAGAAAAGATAGATCGTGTTTAACTAATTTACTGGATTTTATGGATTATGTAACTAAAGAATTAGATAGGGGTGAGAAAGTTGATGTGATCTACTTAGATTTCAGCAAAGCTTTTGATAAGGTTCCACATAGAAGACTAGTTCATAAATTAAAGCTGCATGGGATATGTGGGAACGTTTTAAATTGGATAACTGAATGGCTGAAAAATAGGAAACAGAGAGTTGTACTGAATGGAGTGAGGTCAGAGTGGAGGAATGTTATTAGTGGCGTACCTCAGGGATCAGTTTTAGGCCCTTTATTATTTATAATCTATGTAAATGATCTTGGGCAAGGTGTAAATAGCAAAGTGTCAATTTTTGCTGATGACACTAAATTGGCAGCTGTAGTCAAAGAGGTTGAGGGTAGCTTTAAAGTGCAGGGTGACTTAGATAAGCTGTTAGCTTGGGCTCAGAAGTGGCAGATGACTTTTAACCTTAATAAATGCAAAGTTATTAACATGGGGAGAGATAATAGGGAATTTAGCTATGAGATGGATGGATATTGGCTTAATTCAGTTGAAGATGAGAAAGACTTAGGAGTGGTAGTAGATAGGTCACTGAAATTTTCAAAGCAGTGTATTGAGGCAAAAAATAGAGCAAATAGGGTGCTAGGTTACATTAAAAGAAATGTTAGCTACAAGAGTAAGGAGGTCATCCTTAAACTATACAACTCTTATGTCAGGCCACATTTAGAGTACTGTATACAGGCATGGTCACCACATTTTAGACATGATATAAACTTATTAGAGTCAGTACAAAGGAGGGCAACAAAAATAATACCATCCCTGAAGCACCTTCAATATGAAGATAGACTGAGGGTATTAAATATGTTTTCATTTGAAAGAAGGTGTGTGAGGGGAGATATGATTGAGCTTTTTAAAATCTTTTCTGGGATGGATAAATTAGATTTCAGCAAGTTATTTGAGTTAGAAGGTAGTAATAGAACTAGAGGCCACCACTTAAAGATTAAAAAACAGAGGTGCAGACTGGATGTTAGAAAATATTTTTTCACTAACAGAGTGGTAGATTATTGGAATAGTTTGCCACCTGAGACTGTAGACAGCCCAAACTTGAATGTTTTCAAGCGCAGATTGGATGATTATATGGGGATGGAGGGTTAATTTCTTACTTTTTGGTATGTGGATATGTTTCTTGACTCATTCCTGTGGATGCAGTTTCTTTTTATTGTATATTTTGGGGGATTTTGTTTTTGACAGACTCCTATGGAGGCTTTAAATTATATATTGTAGATGCATGGTTGGACATTCCTATGGATTGTTAAATTGTATATTGTAGCTGCATGATCTGACAAAATCCTATGCATGCATTATATGGGTGGGATTTGATGGATACGGATGACCTTTGATAGGCCCTTGTGGCTTTTGTCATCCGTTAAATTATGTTATGTTATGTTATGTTATGTTAACCTTAGAGAGGAAAGGAAGTTGCGAAATCGGGCGATAATTGGAAGGGGCAGTGGGGTTCAGTTGAGGCTTTTTAAGAATCGGACGGATGTGGGCACGTTTGAAGGAAGAGGGAACAAGACCAGTTGCAAGTGAAGTGGTGAACAGGTGAAGAAGTGTTGGGAGGATAGCAGGCAGAATTTTACATAACAGTTTAGGCGGAAAAATGTCCTTTGGGGAGCCCGATTTCTTAGAACGCGAGAGCAGGGCTGTAAGCTCCAACGCGGTCACATCGGGGAAAACGATAAGCGGCTGAGGCGGGAAGTCAAGGAGAATGGTAGGAGCCGGGGCAGAAAGCTGAGAGAGGGAGGCACGGAGGTTAGTGACCTTATCTGCGAAGAAATTCGAGAGAGTAGCAGGGCTAATGGGTGGGGAGACCTGGGCTGAGGAAGTAAGACGAAAGAGCAGGCGGAAGACGGTACGGGGATCATTCCTATTATCAGTAAGCAGATTACGTGAGTAGGCTTCACGAGCAGATTTTAATTTCGCCACGTAGGAAGCTGTCGCAAGTCGGAACGCCAGCGAGAGAGGAGTCGTGTCTTTCCCACGGGTGCGAGCCTTTCTAAGGACTCTTTCATGGGCACGCATGGACTGCCTAGCACGCATGAGTTCCATAGAGTACCAAGGGGCACGGTGACAACGGGAGTTCGAAGGGGTGACAAGGGAAGAGTGGGCATCAAGACAAGTGAGAAGGGGTTGCTCCAAAGAAGAGAGAATCTGGTCGGGAGAGGCAGAAGCATCAATGGGAGGAAGTTTGGAGGCCACATCATTAGATAGGGAGGGAATATCAATGGAGGCAAAGACGACCTTCGGGAAATAACAGAGAGTGCGGTAAGTAGATAGCACAAAATGAGAACACCCGCTTCTTATATTACCCTGGGGAACACCCTAGTTACCACTAGGGAAGATGAAAGAATGGCAAACTGAAACTTAAAGTTTTAGAAATTTACAACTTTACTAAAACTAAAGAGCATTGAAGAGTAATTGCTTTGAAGTATTTGAAAGAGGAGCGCATATTTGAAATGGGAGCGCCCATTTGGTTTTAAGTTGATTTTCTTAGAATTGAATTTCCTTAATTTTACGCTTCGCTCGCAAGACAGCAGCTTGCCTGTGAGGTCGGGGAGCGGTGGCCATTTCGACAACCGAGTTGTTTTGGGTTGAATCCCTTATCTTAAATTTCCCATTTGTGGAGGCCTTTTCCTTACCTCTCAAACCCTGAGGGCTGGCTTGGAGTCTGTCTACCCATAATGGGTAATATAGAGCTCGAGCGGGTAGAGCAATTTTATGGGGTACCATAAAACCTGACTATCCTCCCTCCTAAGGGTAGGGACTCGGACCCTGTTGTTTTCACTTGAGATTAGTTCGATAATGAGACCCTTCTGGCAGAAGGGTCGGGTCTCGGACGGGCTAAAAATTAAAACTACGTCCCCCACCTTCACGCGATTAACCCAAGAACTCTGAAATAGGTCTCGGTTGTGGTCTCGCAAGCTTAGTATATATGAGGAATACCACATTTCCCGGAAAGCTTCGAACTTTTCAGTAAGGTGCGAGAGGGACTTGTTTAATTCCTCGTATGGCTTGGTTCCGGGTACCCACAGAGGGTCGTCCTGTTCAGAAAGTTTGAAATAATGGTTAGAATTGGAGTGAAGTTTGAGGAAGGAATTGGGCGACAGAGATATGCGGTCTTTCTCAGATGAATAGTATGTGAGGGGGCGGCAATTGACGTAATTTTGAATGGAGGAAATCAGAGTAAATAAATCGAAATAGTCCAACGTGGACCGTCCCATTGTCTTGTATACGTACGATTTTACCAATCTAATCAAACGATCCCACGCGCTTCTGAACCAGGGACTAAAAAAAATGGAATCGTGAGGTGTTTGATGTAGTTGGTGAACCTGTGATTTTCAAACTCATTAGGGAGCAAAACATCGGACAAAAATTTCCCTCTCAATTCAAAAGTTTTGGCATTATTGCTAGAAACAAAGTCTCGGACTCCATCGAAGTTCGAGAAACGTTGAAAGGCTCTGATAAATTGGGATGTAGAGATGGAGGGTTTCAATTCGATGTGTACCGCGCGTACGTTGAGGCAAGGGAAAATTAGAGGTACATTTTAGTAGTGATACCATTTTGCTTAACGAAAAGGTGACCGGATAAAATCCATTCCAGTGTGTCTAAAGGGTTTGACAAAATTCATTTGGGCTTCGGAGAAGTTTGTCATTTTAGGATAAGAGAAGGAAAAGTAGTTCAACTTTTTGCACGTAATGCATTCGCTTCTTTTGATGGTTTGACCCGGGGAGATTACCCAGAACCCCTTACTTCTGAGCATCATAAGAGTTAGGTCAATCCCTAAATGTTTGCATTTCGCATGGCAATCAGGCACTTTTAGGAGAGTTGAATGATGGTTCTTTCCCAATAGATAGGATCAATGACGTCATAATCGTAATAGTTGGATTTAGCAATTCTTCCTTTACCTATGATTAAACCATGTTGATCTAGGGCAGGAATTGGGGTTTTATTTTGATTAGGGGCGTCTCCGAAAAATTGTTTTTCATTAGGGGAGGATTGAAGTTGCATGACAGAAATCCAATACAGGCGAGTAGCAAAATGAATATCTACGTTGGTTTTTATTTCCTTGATTTGAAAATAAATTTTAGCACAAGGCTACTAATCCGGAAAAGTTGATTTAAATCCGAAACATTTTAATGGGGTAAGAGGGACACGACCCCGGTTTGAATTGTTAATGGGAAGATATCAAATTTTTTGGAAGACTCCTTAAGGCATTTCAATTCCGCCTTGGGGCCACATTTCCCGTTCCAAGATCAACCGAGACGGACCATGAAGCCAAAGATTTAATTTGGAATTAAACTGCTTAACGGAGAGGCCACGGGCAATTAAGTCTGCGGGGTTGTCAAGAGTGGGGACGTAATTGAAAGAAACGTCGATTTGATATTTAGAGGTAATTCTTTCCTTGGACAATTTGATATCTTGTAGTCCATTTTTGACAAACACCGACTTTTGTTTTAATTTACTTATGCCATCGAAAATCCAGGACAATACAATCTGAGCGTCAACTAAGATTTGAATAGATCTCAAAGAGTGAGAGTAAGACTCAAGGAGGAGGGGGAGGGGGATTTGAAGGCAAGAACGACGCCCATTAATTCCAAAGAAGGGACCGTTCCCACGGAAATAGGGAAAACTTTGGATTTTAAAAATGTGAGGTGGGATTCGTTAGAATGCAAAGCATAGATGGCAAACCCATAAAAATCCTTACTAGCATCACAAAATACCTTTAGTTCGGCTTTCCCGTCATCTTCCAAAGCGAACCGCGGAATTTTCACATTCCCCAACTTCACCAATTCGGAATGAAGGGACTCCCATGCCTTCACCTAGGTTTACCTTACTTCAGAATTCCAATCACCATTTATAGATCATAGAATCATCAGTAGTCGGCTCAAAAACTTTGTAAATTTGAGAGTATGTTTCTTTTAGTTTTTGCGATGAGGTCAAAAGAGGGAGGGATGACTGAAAAAGGTCAGTTTCTAATTCGTAATGGTACCCAAGAACGTGCTCGGTCCCAGTGCCATGAGTTTCCGATCTATTATCGTCTTTGAAAAGTTGTTTGAGACAGAGATTTTCGTGTTCCATGACCTCAACTTGAAGCCTCCTTGTTCCATTATTTTGTTTGATTCCAGACATATTTCTTTGAGGTTGGAGGTAGGTTCGTGACTACTAAATTGTAAACATAAAACGAATTATTCAACGTTTTGCTACATGGATTTGAGATATAGGAGCTGAAGTGATAATAAGAATGTAATTAAGTATAAAGGGGAAGGAATTAAGTCCGAAAACGAGGAAACAATAGCGATAGGTAACACTTTCACCATTCTTCACCCAGGAAAAAAACAAAAGCGGTTTCTGCCTTCTATTCATTTTAATTTGATTTGCAGGAATGACTTTTCGATGTCCGACAGAATGACAAATTGGTTTGAACGGAATCGGCACAAGATGGTAAAAAGGGGCGTGATAAGGTCTATCCCAGAGAAGGATGCGTCATTAAGAGAGGGGGAGCCAAAAGTATGTAGACTGTAATTGAGGACGACCCTTATTTTAGTGGTGGTTTGGACAGCCGATATCATGACGGATCTACGGGGGATCCAAATATAGTGATGATATTTCTCTGGGGACACATTTATGGGCTCAATTATACCTTTCTCCAACTGACCTTTGAAAATTTCATTGTAGGCTTCAGTGAGCCCCTTTTGAGATAAGGAAGCTTTAACTTTGTTTAAAATACCCAAAGTTACTTTATAATTTGACGGAACCTCCGACAAAATTGCATCGTACAACGGGAGTTCTACATAATACTTCCCACCCCTCTTTTCTTTGGAATTATGAAATTAAGAGATATTAATTGTATCCAGGGATCCCGTATCAATGTCTTTAATGCCTAGAGATTCCAAGCTAAACGCATGTTCAAGCCCTACGTCTAAATCAGTATCGGACTTGCATAAATTGAGGGGGAAGGGGGCCAAATATGAATGAATAGGGTCAAAGCCCGCGTTGACATAGGGGACGATGGAAGCATCCGTTTTTAGGTCGGTATCAGAGAGCCCTACACCTGGTTTAGACTTAATCTCCGCTCCATTATCTTGATTGACCTCGAGGACTCTGCAGTAGGCCTCCGGTGGATTGCTTCCCGAGGCAGGGCTTCCGAGTTGAATTTGAATGTTGGGTTTTATGTAAGTTTGAATTTGAGTTTGAAGGGGTTTAGGAAGACCGTTTGCCTCTGTCGGCGGCTCACCTCCCTTTATCCCTGACAGTATTGTAACTATCCCCATCCCAACCTGGCTGGGGCTGGCGGCTAAAACAAGGGGGAGGGTAGCAATCTCTCTCTTTGAGGGGCTTTGGAAGGTTGTCACACTCCCATATGGGATAAGCCTAAGCCCACAGGAGAAGAATGCATCCCCGCGTCTTATTTTGAAGATCTCTCATAGATTGGATGCAATCTATCCCCAGCAGGCAATTTACGCCCACGACGCGATCTTTCACACCGCTCGAGAGGTAAAAGGCCCTCTCTTTGCTAAATGGGTCCAGTGACCGAAAAGTCCAAGGACAAATTCGGATCAAATAAAAATGAAGCCTGAATAATTTGAGACCCGAAGTAGAGGTAGGCCTCCATTTGCCCCGAATGCAGGTTTTGAGAGCCGGTTAGAGTGTGAATTGTGCATGAGTATTTTGGAAGCCTGCCCAGGTTGGCACCCAATGAGATAGCCAGAGATTCCGAACTGTAAAACCTTTGGACGCAAAGTCCAGTAGTGCCCTGGCAGGTTGAAACTTTCCCCCCAGACCAAGGTAAATGGTAAGAGTAGGGAGCAAGAAATTTGAGTTACCGAAAGGACTCGTATCAGAACCCTCGGCAGGATTTGCCACTAACCCCAACGTCACCACACGGCCCTCTCCTAGTAAGGCGGTTTCACCTTGATTTCAAGTTTGAGGGCAAAGGGCAGAAATATGGGTTCTCGCTGGGCAGAAACCACAAGGATGAGATGAATCTCTCTACCCGGTCGGACAAGTATCTGAAAGGTGCCGAGAACTGCTCCACCTTTTGCGTAGCTTTAGCTCGGGACACCTCTCTATCCTAAGAGCTGTAGTGTTGAAAACGGAGCACTTTAACATTGAATGGATCCCTTTACACATTTTACAATACATAGTAGGGGCCTTGAGAGCCTTAGATTGGAGGGAATTTGAATTTGAGCCTTTACTTGGAGGTTGCGCCCAGCCAACAGAAATATTCGTTTTAAGCGTTTGGATTCACGGTTGATTATTAATGGGAGTATTATAATTTGAACGTGTCGATTTGATACCGTAATTGGGTTCATTTGAGAAATTCGAGTTATAAGATTTATTTTGATTTGGGGAATTTGCAATTTTTAGATAGTTGCCATTGGCAGTTTGATGTGAGGGACATTTGAAGGGGGGATTAAAAATCTTTTTGACCAGTTCCAGTTTTTGAAGGGTCCGAATGGTTGAGGAATAATTGTTTAAAAGGTCAAAAAGAGAAGGATAATCACTCCTTGAAGTTAATCTCAGTTCCCTTTTGATATTTGTAGGCATTTTGCCATAAATGATATGCGATAGAAGTTTATTACCGGCGCGACCTTCTTCAAAGAAATTTACATCGAAATCGTTGAGTTCGATCAAGAGAGAGCGGGTTTCGTTTAACCAAAGGGATGGTTTGGATAAGTTGGCGTCGTGTAAAGAAGGGGCAGAAATCATTTTACTGAGATACTGGTCGACAATGGCATCTTTGTCCAGGAATTCGTCATCCAATAGTTGGAGAGCGACCTGATAATTTTCGTCCGTAGTACAAAGATGTTTGATGAGAGAAAACGTATACTCTCTTAAATAACCCTTAAGTTACGCCAATTTGGCCGAATCCGAAATACTTGTTCTAGACCTCACCAAGTTGTGAAATTGGGAAATGAAAGTGTGAAAGTTTAACTTGTACTGGTGCCAGAAAAAAAAAAATCCTAAGGGAGAGAAGGCGGGGATGCTTCAGAGTTAGACTTTCCAGGGCAGGTCAGTATCGCTTTTAGGTCAGAACTAAGATTGTTGTGGGGATGGAGTCGTTAGGGGGGGGGACTTTTCCTTCCCGCGATAGGGCGTTAATTTGGGAGGTCACTTGAGAATTTAACTCTGTTTCGATGGATGGATCATTATCACAGTCATAAGTTTGGAAAGTTTGGAGGATTTTATCGTCTAACTGGTTTACGGAAGTTAGGAGAGTTCTAACGGGGTTCAATCTAATTTACACCTCTAACTCAGGGAAGGACTCAGACTCAAGTTCGGCGCATATTTTTTTAAGGGTAAGAGATATTTTCCTTCTGAGGATAGAGCGGCTTTTAACTAACTCTTTTAATTCAACGTCAAACTCTGATAGGAAGGGAATGTTCTTACAAGCATTCTGACCGGAGTTTGAAGATAAAGTGGACAAAAGGGATTCGACGGTTATAAGGAAAGCGAAAACTTTGAGGTTAAAAGTTGAGAAAGTGAACCAACGGGTGATCTCCGCCAGAACCAGGCTCAAATTATCGGTTGATTGTGTGATCAGTGAACAAGAACCTGGAATAAATTAAGAAGTTTGTATCTTTTCAACTTTGCCAGTCCCAATGCCTAAGCGTCAAATGCAGAAACCAACGTATTTAGCTAGGTAACAAAAAATGGGATGGCAAATCGAAAAATAAGAGTAAGGTTTTGAAAAGATACAGATGCTCTTTTCTTGGGAGATTCTCTAAGAGGAATCAGCACACAGACCTCTCGTTAGTTCACAGTTTAAAAAGGTAAATGAAATAGGGAGGAGTTGAAAAGAGTGAAAATTTGAAGGACAAGCTCCGTTTTCCCGGGAATAAGAAATTGTGTACTTACCTTGAGTGGCCTCGGAATTTTTATCTTACCATTGAAAAACAAAGAACTGTACTTTGAAGGGGAAGAAACGTAATGTGTCAGGAGCTTGAAGATGAGATGTTGACGCGTCAAGTCGAAAGCGAACTGTGTCTCGGGTTCAATCTCGAAAGCGTGAGAGAACCCAGGGCTGTGGGAAGAGAAACTTCACCCCCCCCCGCGTCCTAGGGATTTTGGGGGCGATCCCAACACCATAGGAAGGTAGGTAGGGGCTATTATGCTAGTAGCACACGTGGGAGCGCTGCGATTCCCACATGGCGCATTTTTCTTAAACTAGAAATGGCTAACTGAAACTTGATCTTCCCTGGTGGTAACTAAGGCGTTCCCCAGGGGGTTATATATATATATATATATATATATATATATATATATATATATATATATATATATATATATATATATATATATAAGGAAGATCCATTTTATTTGGTCGTATTTAAAACATTCAAATTTTGACCGGGAGGTTTCGCCTTTCTTCCGGCATCTTCAAACGGAAGGGGGTGAAAGGTTGAAGCCTCCCCCCCCCCAACCTTCCTACCCGTATATATATATATATATATATATATATATATATATATATATATATATATATATATATATATATATATATATATATATATATATATATTAAGCCATACTTGTATTCTAATATTCAGAACGAGTAATGTAATAATCTAAAATATATATAAAACTATTTTTTTAACCGTTGCGATCGAATTTATCTTATATGATACATGTCTAAAATGGAGGTAAATCTCAAAAATTATTATTATTAGATTAAATATTATACCTTAACTGACCTCCAAAATCTACAATTCCTAACTTTCTGATGTGTGGAAAAAAATGGGATCTGAGAGAATTAGTGCTCACTCCTTTATTTGATGGTTATTTATTATCAATGCTGTCTATTATAACCTTTTTTTTAATGCCCTTTTCTGAGACTCCTCAGAGGGAGGAATTGAGGTTAGTCCCCCCAACCTTAATTTTTACCCTCGATTCGCCTCTGCATTCACCTATTGTTTCGTTCGTCTTTCCAAACGGACCTGTCTGAGATAGAGTGGGGCAAGTTCCCAAACCACCTGAATTGTGATAATGGTCAAAGACAAGTTTGCGGGTCAGAGATCAGGTAAGTATGAACAAAACCCTCGGATAGATCACAGGTGATCAGGAGATTTATCAACGGTAAATGAACCTTGTGAAATTACAGTGACGTATTATGATTTTCTTGCATGGAATTTAATTGCAAATCGGTCAATTGAGATAATGTCATAGCCTCATAATTTATGTTAGAGAAAGGAGGAAGGTTTAAATTAATAGAATAACATGGAATGAGAATGACCTATGTTGAAGCATTATGTTGCATGTATTGTGTGTTGCAATAGTTGAGATAGGCACGGGTAAGAGCATCATTAGGATCGTATCTAAGAGCTGTGTCGTATGGCATTTTTGTATTGACTAATGTGATCAAATGCACGGGGTTTCCTTGGAGAGTTTCGAGTTGGAAGAGATTTTTTAGCTCCAATTATTGCCTTGCAATCTGTCAAAGCATGGAAGTCAGTGCCCTCAAGTATGTTTAAATTGCTTTATTTCAAGAGCTATGCCAGTTAATTTCTTGCTAAATGAATATTTTAATTCTGGCTATCTAAAGCTTTACTGAAAAATCCTAATTTTATCCACTCTCCCCAAGAAAATTGTTGCAAAATGGCTCCAACTCCCAAATCGGAGGGATTTTTAATCTGACGAATTTGGCTGTCTCGTTTCGGATGAATTAGAAATGTGGCGTTTATAACATATGTCGTCCTTTATAGCATTTTATGCAGATTCTGCTGATTCGATCCATAACAATATTGAATTCCGACGTCATTTGTTTGAGATATTTGACAACTAAACTCAGGACTTTTTAGAGCTCTTGCAATGACTATGGCGTCGGATAATTAATCACTGATAACAGCTATTTTATCCTCTTGTAAGGATATTCTTTGAGAGTTAATTTTATATCCTAAGAAATTAAGGGATTCTAACGAAAAAATGCGCTTTGCTATCTTGATTTGTAAACCATGCAATTCACCTTGCAAAGAGTTAATCTAAAATTTGCGCCTCGGATTTGCTGGCAATAATACGGGCATTGATATATGCGAATACGAAGCTAAGATCACCCAGAATATGATTGATATACCGTTGAAATGCTGGAAAGGAATTGAACTCATCGTGGCAGAACGAGGAATTCGTAGAGACCAATAGGGTAATTATCGTCGTTTTTAAGCCCTGTGCAGGCAACTAAAAAGTTACTATCTCGGTCAGTCGGATGGTAGCCATTTTACTTTTCAATGAGGGTTTGTTTTTTTACAATAACATCGTAACTATTGGGCATAGGTGGGCGCGACAACCGATAAATACAAAATTATAATACAATATTGATTATTGACTATATATATAGCGTTATTTTATAATACAATAGTAAAAGTATTTGAATACTGTTTCTTAGTTTCTTACTTGGTGAGGCTCTCCTTCATCTCCTCATAGGTTTTGAGGATCCGCCTACCCAGCTCGGACCTACCTATTTCTGCCTCCAAGGCACGCGCGGCTCGCCCCTGTGCTAAACTGGAACCAAAAACCGAAATTATCGATTATCGCTAGTTTGGAACCCAAAAGTATCGTCGATACCGATTAATCGATAACGCGGAAAAAAATAGCTGATAACCCGATATCGTAATCGCGTTAACGCCCACCTATGCTATTGGGCCGATTCAGATCAAATTTGAAACCCTTCTGTTGTTTTACATTCTCATTCGAATAACACAATTTCCAAGGTTCCCCCAAGGTTAGTCCGAAAATTATTGAAAGTTTTCAAGGTAATGAGTCAGAATAATTGAGAGCACGCGACCTAGGTCTGTTGAACTCGCTTTCAAATAATGATTCCATTGGAATTTGAACAAACGCAGCTAGTAAAAGTTGACCTTAGAGAATATTTTACAATGATGAATACCCACGTTAAAATAGGCGAGGTAGGAAGTGGGTATCTACCCTGAATTGTGATCGAGTTTAAACGCCGAAAATCGCATGTGACACGATAAGAATTGTAGAGGTTTTTGACTTCCTGAAGGGGTTGCTTTTATAATGGTGGGGGTAGAGCTGCTCGCTAGGGATGGAAGGGGGTAATGTCGTCACTTTTCGGCCCCAGTCGTGCACCCTCACAGCCTCAATACCGGAATGAAGACCCACGTCTACATCTCTCTCTTTACTGTCTGATTGATGCCTTGTTGCTATTGCGTTTTCAATTCGAGTGAAAAAAAAATCCAAAATTAATATAAATCCATAACACCACCCTGCAGACATTGTCGGGACTAACGGGGTAGGTAAACCATGATTTAAAACTAAGGAGCAGAGGGAGAATTAATAGAATATCGAAAAGGGGTACATAAGGATAGTGATGAAAAGTTATTAGGGCGTCGAATGCCCTGCTAAAGATTTAAACTAAGAAGGAAAACCAACAAAAGTTTGAAGCTAAAGTCTTTTATATTTATTTTGTAATTTCTAAAACACATAATTTTATTTAAAATAAAAATATTTAATTTATAAACTAATTAAAATAAATTACTACAGACAAAGTCATTTACAAATTAATTTATTATATTTTAGGCAATTCTAGTGGGTAACTAAATAATAATTTTAAGATTACACTAAACAATATCAATCGATCAATCTCCTATAGCAGCCACGCGATGCAAAGGGCCGTAATAAACTCCACCAGTATAAAACTCTCTACCAGTACAAAAAGCCAAAAATTATTTTGCTAACACTTCAGTTTCGAGGCGCACGGTAGGTGGCATTGTTTATAGGCTACAATTTTGGGCTACAATATATGTCTTATGACGTCAGACGGTAGCGTCAGATGTGAACAATTACGGTTTTATATTTGATTGATTGAAACTCAGGATCATCGCAGGGTGCCCTACAGTGATATATCCTCCACGAGCTGTCCCTTGAATCTACTGTTTCCCCCTTCCCTCCCAAACAGCTTTTTACTGGCAGAAAAACCTAACCTAATGACAAAAAATACTTACTTTTATAGGTTTCTTGATTAGTTTATGCGACTCTAAATAATCTAAAAGTTTTTCGCGGTCATGCAAAATAAACTTGAATTCGAATAACGAAGAAGCACAACTAGAGAACGAAAAAGCCACAACGAAACAGAAAAAAATGCTAAGCGGGTTCTATTTATAGCTACGACGTTGCCAGTAAGAAGCTGTTATCGTTCACTGCGAAACAAAAAATACGAAAAAAAACAAACAAACAATAAAAGACATCAAGAAACCTTACCTAACTTAGAAAAAAAACTATAAACGAGCAGAGGCGCAGATAGTTAGTAAATAATACAGACTAAAAGTTACAAATCCCCAAAACAACAAAAAAATATAACGCCGTGATTGGTCACATCTGAAGCTACCGCCTGATGTCATAAGAGCTATATTGTAGCCCAAAATTTCAGAATACTAACAGTGCCACCTACCATGCGCCCCAAATATGAAGTATTACCATTATTTTAATTAATTATATCTTTGTTGTTTATTTCTATAGCAGTGGCGCTGATTTGAAAGATGTTATCTGTTTTGTTCTAGCATTGATCGATGAAACATTAATTTTCATGTTTAATCTAATTTTCAAATAATTTTATACATTTGTAGCAATTATGTATATATAAAATTGAAAAATAATTTAAGGTTATTATTTATTTTAACGTACTCACTTTTCTGTACATTATATTACGTCTTGTAATATTTTTTGCACTTTGTCCGAATCTGTTCTTTTTCGGCGATTGGAAGGAAGAAATGCGCTACAACAGAGTTTAAACCTGGCTCCGTCCAAATTGTAGTAAATCCCGATTTTGCCGCATTTTGTTTCCGACAGCCAAAAATGAAGAGCAGATTTGGACAAATAACATTCACGATACTTAAGACTTCCCCGTGTTCAAGGGCAAATACACGTGCTCTATCGTCCCTTTCCTTCCCAGTGCAAATCGATATATCAATAGCAAAGAATTAGATACATATTCACTGTACCACAGAGGAGTAGAATAAGACCAAACATAAAATCTAAGAAGTGTTCAGGATCGCTGTGAAATTCTTTTAGGATGCCTGAAAAATACATTTGAGAACCAGTACAAATCACCGCATAAAACTGTCAAATCCAAAACTGAGCGAAAAAGTAGAAAAGGTAACTTACCTATGAATAGATATTGGGGAGTTAAGAAAAGGACTTCTTGTATTGTCTCCCACCTCTTGGACTAATTACCCAGCATCTTAGTTAATCATACCAAGGTGTCTGTCACAACGGGCTTTGAATGTGGCTATTGTTGAGGCAGTTACCACACTCTATGGGATTGCATTCCAGTAGTCAATTACTCTGATCGCAAACCAGCTTCATTTTAAGGTTGTTCTCCAATGATCTGATTTTGCTAGCTTCAGGGAGTGGCCTCTCAAGTTGTTGGTGTTCAGTTGGAAAAGTTTGGCGTAGAGGATGTCCTCGGACCCTTGGATCAGCTTATAGGTCTCTATCATGTCCCCTCTCGTTCTCCTGTTTTCCAAAGTCTGCAGTCCAAGATGTTTGCACCTCTCCTCATGGAGCAGATGAGATAGTTCTGGGACTAATTTGGTTGCTCTTCGCTTGACTCTCTCCAGGGACCGGATGTTCTGCAACAAGTAGGGAGACCAGGCTTAAGCTCCATAGTCAAGAATCGGGTAAACCAGGGAGGGGTAGAGAGGAATCAGGATGTCCCCGCTGAGCACAGTAAAGTTCCTCTTGAAGATACTGAGACGACTGTTTGCTTTGGTGGCTACTTTGGAGACATGCATTGGGGACTTGAGGTTTGCCGACATTATGAGGCTCATATTTCGCTCCTGCGTGGTCTTCTGCAGCTGTCTCTGGCTCAGTTGTTAGTATGCCTACTGGTAATGGTGTCATATGTGCATTGTTTTGCATTTATCCACATTAAACGACAGCAGCCACTTCTTGCTCCACTCGTCCAGGCGTTCCATATTTCTCCTGATGGCATCTACGTCAGCTTCCGTCTTTATAGTCCTGTAGATTTTGGCGTCATCCGCAAACAAGCCTGCTGCTGATTCGAGGTCATTTATATAAATGATGAGCAGTACCGGGCCCAGCACCGACCCCTGGCGAACTCCGCTTACTACTGGTAGCCAATCAGATGTTGCATTTCTAATTTTAACCCGGTTGTACCTCTCTCTAAAGGAAATTCTTGATCTACGCCAAGATTCCACCTTCTATGCCCATTGCCTTCAACTTGATGAGAAGTCTGTAATGCGGAACTCTGTCGAAAGCCTTCTCGCAGTCCAGGTAAAAAATGTCGACACACATACCCTCATCCACCGCATTTACCAGGTCATCAAAGTTACATAACATGTTGCTCGTCAGTGATAAGGTGATTTACAATATTTTCCCGAATGATACCTTCTATCACTTTCGATAGGACGCTGGTGAGTGAGACAAGTTTATAATTGATGGGCTCTATTTTATTGCCTTTCTTGTGGATTGGCGACATTTGGTACATTTCCGGATTCCAGGGTGTTTTGAATATGTCCAGCATTGGGTAGCACAGTATTTCCAAACATTCTTTGAGCACTACGGGTGACACTCCGTCTGGTCCGTGGGCTTTATCGCCATCGAATCCTTTCCGGTTTTTCCTAACACCCTCCTTCGTGATAAAAATTTCCTGCAGTTTAGGTCCCTGGAAAACTGAGTCTGGATCAATTGTTGGTCGACCTGCATCTTCCCTCACATATACACCATTGAATGCCTTATTCATCTCCTGGGTAATCTTTTCGTCATCCTCAGTTATGTCTCCATTATGGGTCTCCAGTAAGGCGGGTCATACTCTAGAATTTTATGAAACTGGCGAAAAGAACATACTTTTGGCAAAAAGGTTAAATTCTGATTGATCTAACCTACATCAATTTGAAGTTGAAATATTGTTAGTTCTGGATCATTTACTATATTTTACTATTATTTTAGTTAACCATAAAAGATCAAATTTATTATTTTCTATCATCAATACATTTATGTAGTCTGAAAGATATTTGTCCAAAAAATGTAAAAATGTATTAGAGAGACATGAGAAGTAGGAAACCTGTTAAAAATGACCCTTAATTTAGTTTGGTCTAACTCCAAAATTGCAAGTAGCCAGTACTCATTACTCAGTGGGAAGCAATATTCCACTAGTGTTGCCAGTTCTGGTGACTATTGTAACTGTTTACTTTATAGAGCATTAACATTTGAATACTAGTAAAGGCTGTAGATCATTTTAGAATCACACAAAATTATTTGGTAGAGATTATTTCTTAATCTAAGTGTTATCTTTTCATTTGAAGATATACCTGCGATCAGTGTGACAATGGCGAAAATCGTGACAAGGTCCAAATCAAGTTCTCATCTGACTAATTTTGTTGGGACTGGGCAAGAGCTGATGGTATCTGAGTTACCAATAATAAGAGATATTTCGAGGTACAGCATCTACTGAGGGAGCAAAGTAAAGATGACTGGAGATATTATGAAGTGGACCAGCTAGTAAAAGACATGTATCGGGTCTTGATTAATCAGTGGATCAAAGCTAATGACCTCTTCAAACCACCTGTTGTAAATCAAAAGGTCACAATAATATCAAAGCTTAAGGAGGTGTGGAAGGAGGCAGTAAAAGTTTCCCTTGGTAAAGGAAAAATTGAAGTAAAAGAGAGGTTCATTGCAAAACTAGATAAGTTATTTGATATATTGACATACGAATGTCAAATTTCAAGTTGTGGGGAAGTAGGTTGTAATGGCTGTGAGACTGAAGCCCACATTAACTGCTGTTGTAGTAAAGAGAAAAAAAAATACCTACTAGGGAACTGGCCTTTATTAAAGAACAAAAGGAGAAGGTTAGAAGTAAATGTACCTTTCAAATTAGAGGTCCAGATATTCCAAAGCATAATAGACAATTAAGAGCTTCAGAAAGGATAGCAGAAAGAAAGAGAAAAAGTAAGGAGGAAAGCGCTGTTTTAGCAAGAAAAGAAATCGAGTATTTTTTAGCAGAAGGTGAAGATCTGGAGGCAGAAAATTTCGATGGTGACAACAGTTTGGGTGATGAAGTAACTTTTGAAGTTGTCCAAGAGCCAGAATCTTCCACCAGGAATAGAAAGAATTATGATGAAATTTCAAATATTGCTCTTGCTCGTATAAGGTATGGTGTCGGATTGAAACCAATTGCAGCTTTAATAGATGCTAGATTCATTACTGAGGAAGATACAAGTAAAGTAATTGATAAAATAAAGTTAAGAAAGCACAGGAAAAGCTAATGACAGTTATTAAACATGAGTTTGAGGAAAACTTAAGGAAGGATGGGGGAATTTCTTGTGTTCTCTTTGATGAACGAATTGATGTGAAAAAATTTATAATGGAGGCAGAGGGAAGTGAAAAATTGTTTCCAGCAAAAACAAAAGAGGAGCATTACACTGTCATCAGTGAGCCTGGGAGCAATTACCTATTCCACTTTGTCCCAGAAAAGGCTACAAAAGAGCAATCAAATGCAGAGAAGATCGCTAATGCTATGTTGGATGGCTGAGGGAAAGCGGTTTGGATAAAAGCTTAATGTCCACTGTAGGAGACTCCACGAATGTAAACACAAGTGTAAGTGCTGGAGTAATGCAAAAAAATGGAGCTCCATTTTGGCAGAAAGCTTGTTTGGTTGGTCGGTAACCTGCACACTGGGGAACTCCCTCTCCGTCATCTAATTATCAACCTAGATGGCCCAACACTATCTGACAACAGATATTTCGGACCAATAGGAAAGCTCCTTGACTCTATTACAGACTTGGATATCAACCCAAATTTCACTCAAATATCTGTAGGTCCTCCTCTTACCAAGATACTTCAGGAAGTGGTGCAAGATCTTTCCACTGATCAACACTACGGCTATTGAATTGTATCGGCTATCAGAGATGTAGTGCTTCCTACAGGGCTTTCTCAATTGTAAATAGGACCACAGCTACAGATTTCTTCGGCTGTGGGTGTCAAAGCATGAGCTCAATAGAAAAAGCCTTTAAGAATCTACGACTGATTGTTGAGTTCATCATTGGTGTATATTACCCATGCTGGTTTAACGTTAAGATTAAGCACTCTTAGACCGAGGGAACTAGGCACATTATTTATCAACTTCACTGCCATAAGTCTCAGAGGAAGGAGGGGTTGGATATTGTTTTGACAACTGTTAAGAGATCAGTTTGGTATGCATACAGTGAAGACATCCTCCAAACCCTCCTATGCTCTTAAGATCAGGCGGAGAGAACTGAAGGGGTGGAAAGAATCCAGACGATCAGGAGAGAAGGGGACCCAGATACTCAACTGGGAGACTCCTTTGTGAGGCTTAGAAGGACATCAAACATCACTTGGGATGCTACCAGGATTGGAGATCTGATAAATTGGTCAGAGGATGTCTCTGAGCCACCTCTCACTTGCTCTTTAAGTATTTCTGAATTGAAAAACTTCATTGACTCTCCTATGAAAGTACCTGACTGGCCTCGTCACACACAGATCATTGAAAGGGTTGTAAGAATGATGACTGAGGCTTCTTCCAAATATTTCTCACATGAAAAGAAGGATGGAATATAGCGCACGAGAAGTGCAGGCGAGCGGCTAAAAAGCTTCGTTTGAATGAGTCTTTATTGAGACTCAGGATGGCCGAGTGGATTCGCCGCTGGCTAACAGTGGTCCAGCGACGCGGGTAGCTGTTGGCAACTCGCCTACGCTATTATTTTTTTTCTTTGCCTCTTTTCATATTCCCCTCTATCTACAGGAGGAATCAGGGCACAAGAGACAAGTAGACATCTGATGTCCAGGAATGAGTCAAAGCAAGATTTTTGTGCTCTGGTGAAGTTTAACTTTGGAATATGACCCAAAGTGACCCATGCAGTTATATGTGGAGCTTTGCATACACTTTTCTCACTCAATAAACATGTAAATTTGAGGTTACTTTGTGTTTGTGTGTACTTGGATTAAATAAAAATAGGTTACATAAATTCGTGACGAAAGGTAAAAATTTACTTTTATTTAAATGGAAATTGATGTAGGTAGGAGCAATTGTATAACAAAATAAAGTTCTTTTTCAAAATATACAGCGGAAAATCTATCATTTAAGCACCCCTCATTAAAGGATTTAATGAAAATATATGGTTGCCCCAAAGTATGACCCATCCTAGTCTCTAGTCTGGTTATGGTTTTCTTGGCAGTAGTTTTTGATTTGACGCAAGTCCAAAAGTGTCTGGTGTCTCTAGTTGCGTCCAATGCCACTCTCCTTTCGTACGCATATTTCCCTGCCCTTACTTCCCTCGTTGCCACATTCCTTGCACTGTTGTATCTTTCTCGGTGAGGTGTGTTCTTTCTCCCCTTGTACATTCTCCACGCTTCCTGTTTCCTTCTTTTAGCATTTCTAGTTTTATATTCATCCACTTTGACTTGATACATCCTGGTCTGTTTTTGTAGGTTGGCACACATATCTTGACAATTCTATTGTAGTTTTCTATAAATACGTCCCATTTCTCACTCAGACTTTTAGTAGAAAACACTTCCTCCCATTTACTCGACCAAACAGCTCTCTCTCATTTTCACTTTGTCTGCTTTGTGGTAGTTCAATTTTGGTGTTAATCTTGCGTGTTCCTTGGGCCTGGAGTCTGCCGTCAGCGTGAAGCAAATGGCAGGATGTTTGCTCAGGCCTGGTGGTGCCAGGTATCTAATATCCTCCACTTCACTACATGTCCTTGTGAGCACTAGGTATAGCCTTGATTAGTTATCGTCGTCTTTTAGGTGTGTCCATTCCGTTACGTTCTGCGTCCAGAAGTTGTCGTTCACTGTCCCAAGAAAATTTAGTGCCTGGTTATAGCCCTCAGAGCCATTTGCCACTCTATTTTCTTCCCACACTATATTTCCAAAGTTAAAATCACCACACACTAATAATTGCTTGTCCTTTGTAAGATCGTCGCTTATTTTCAGTAAGTCATATAATGATCATTATTTACTGCCCCAAACTAGATCCTTACCCTGTCTGCTTCTCACCTCACACCAGACCGACTCGCCAGCGTCTCCAGTTCCGCAGTTTTGTTGCTCAATCCGTCTAGGTTCGTATATAGGCACCTAAATGTCTGGGTTTGGTGTGAGTGGTTCCCTGCCCCCTTATCTGTATTCTCGCACACGAAAGGGCCTCGGCCTCTGTTTACCTTCCTTGTTTTCGAAAGACTTCCTTAGTATTGAAGTCTACATGCCACTTATAATCCTTGTCCTGCTCTTCTGCATTCTTATTTTGAGCTTTCTTTAAGAGTTTTCTCTCCCTTTCTTTCTTTGACCTCTCCCTAAAGATACTTACATTCTTCGTTATCGGATCATCAGCTTTTTACAATTCAGGTGAGACTCTTGCCCCTAAGCCCCCCACGTCCACCGTCTCAAATCTCACCTTCAG
The DNA here is from genome assembly GCA_963969495.1 of Ceratothoa steindachneri. Lineage (NCBI taxonomy): Eukaryota > Metazoa > Arthropoda > Malacostraca > Isopoda > Cymothoidae > Ceratothoa > Ceratothoa steindachneri. The sequence continues at coordinate 120,453,949 of OZ018333.1, read as the reverse complement.
CAGCCTATTCTTGGTTACATCCGCTGGTGCGTGCTTTCCCCTGTCGAGTCTAGACGTGCTTATGACCTTGTAGCTCTCCAGATCCAACCTCATAGAACTAAAGAGCCGGGTGACAGAGGTTAAGTCAGCTGTATTGCCTGTCATCAGTGTCTGGTTCTGAGGCACCACCTATTACCAAATTTCCTGCTCTGTATATTTTATCTTTCTTATCTTCTAGAACTCCCTGCACTTCCACTATCACTTGTTCCTTCCCCACTGCTACCTCAGTTACAACTTCTTTCTGGCCTTGCAGCACTCCTTACATTTCTTCTTTCACCTCACATCTTATTTTGTCTTTTACACCTTGAATAGTTTTGTTTACTTTACTAATTGCCTTATTTACCTCAGTTTATGTCCTTCTGCTGAGCTTGAAGTTTCTTCTCTAAATTTTCTGTCCAACGTCTGTTACTGTCCACCTATTCCTGAAGAGGTCCTACGTGATTTGGTTGCAGCTTCTCATAGTACAGTAGAACCTAGCTCTGGATCCTATTTTGCTCCAACCTTCATTTTCGTCATATGTAATTCCCTCACACTTATAGTGCACGCAGTATTTGCGACACAACAAATTCCCTCAGTCACACGCACATTACAGTGACCGCAGATTTCCAACTTTTTTTCCTGGTCGTTATTTTGTTTACATTTCCATCCGCCATGCTCCTTTTGCTCACCCAGTTCCAGAGTTCGCCATAAGCACTTTATTGGCCTAACAAACACCCTGGTACTGCTTAAGACTTACTACTACATTCCCTAATTACCATATACTTAGGTAAGCTGTGATGTAGCAGAAGATATCCGGAGTTTGTATCTGAGATCGGTTGAAATACCTACAATGTGACGTCACTTTAATAATTTTGAAATAAAATACTTCTCGAGTGTGCTTAACGACGCCTGGCACTCGCCTTTGAATTCGAACCTAATGTTTGGCTTTTCGAATTGTATATACTACTAGATAATTAAAATTAGTGGGTAGTGGGGGTGTAACCCACCACTATTAAAGGGGTATGGAGGTGATCCCTCCCTAATTTCGAAATAATCACCTTAGGGTTCGAATTCAATTCAGGTGGTCCAATTCAGAATCGAGCTGAAATATTACCTCTTTGTTACTTTATATAAGGTGCTGGACCTTCTCCGCTATCGAAATAGTACTCCTAGGACACTATTGTAACAATACGAAGAATTATTACAGGCTTTAGTGGCCTAAAACGCGTGCGTCACTCTTATTCAAAATTACCCATGTCTTTGACCTGCCCTTGAACATATTTAAACTTGAATTAGTCACAACCTCCTATGATGAAGTATTCCAGAGGTCTACCAACCATACAGTGAAAAAATATTTTCGCAAATCAGATCTTCACACTTGTTTTTAAATCTTCAAGTTATGTGACCTTTGGTCCTATTATTGACCTCCAGGTCCAAGAACTTGCTAATATCCATTTATTTATACCAGAATTGGAGCAGGTAAAGGAAAGCGTCCTCAAAGTGCCCAAATGCAGTTGAGCGTCCCCCAAACCTCCAAGGTTAAGAAATCGCCCCTCAAATCTTCAAGGTTAAGAAAAGCGCTCCCAAAATCGTTGGGGACATTTTTCTTTACCTGCTTCCCAGAATTCTTTTAAAAGATCAATCATATCCCCCCCCCCCCCACACACACACACCTTTCAAAGAAGAACATATTTACCACCTTCAACTTAACTACATAAATTTATGATGCTTCAGGGAAGGTATATTTGTTGTCCTCCTTTGCACTCACTCTAGGTTCAAACTCTCGTCTCTCTTCCCTATATCTGTTGCATTCTATTCATATGTGCTCTATATCCTCTTCTTCACCGTAGCACTCACAAGATCTGTTGCCTCCATTCTCCCAATTTCTGTTTTTTCACTCTCAATATCCCAGTTCCTGAAGCACAGAACACCGTAAGAGTACATTGTAAACAAACAAGCAGTGGTGAACAATCCGTCAGTACCGGTGACGGAAGGTCCGTCACTGACGGACTCCCATTTCGCTGACGACTGACGGAAACATTATTTGTCGGAGGTCGCCTTTACTTTTCGGGTTAGTGACGGTTCGGGTGACGGCCGAAAATCGCTTCCGTCGCGCTTATTCCGTCAATGTTTCAAAGTTTCCGTCATTCGTCAGTCCGTCATCGGTACTGACGGACTGCCCACCATTGCGAAACAAGGCCAGCTGACCAAAAGTCGCGTGCTCTCACTTATTCTGATTTATGACCTTACGACCTAAAGAGATTTCAATAATTCCCGAACTAAACTTGGAAGGACCTTGACAATTATATCATTCGAAAGAGAATGTAAAACAACATAAGGGCTTCAAATTTCGTTAGAATCATCCGAATAGTTATGATGTTATTGCCAAGACAAAATAATTCCCGGGCTAACCTTAGGAGAACATTGACAATTATAAAATTCGAAAGAGAATGTAAAACAACAGAAGGGTTTCAAATTTCGTTAAAATTGACCGAATAATTACAATGTTATTACCGGAAAAAAAGCAAACGGGGACCCACCAACATAGTGAGATGTAGAGTCTCCCACGACTAAAAAAAAATAGACCTACCCTTAAGTTAGATACAAGGAAAATTGCATATGAACTACCATTACCCTGCCCCTTCCCCTTCAACCTTGTTTTCATAAACGTATTTACATGGCATAAGCTGCAAAGTACCATTAAATAGTAATATGACTTGATATCAACGGACAAGTACCCGGAATTGTCTAACCGATCTGTATGGCGATCTTACCTACCTTTCTTTCGACCTCTCTTTCATCTTTACCTTAAATTTTCAGTAATGCGAGAGAAGAGAGAACCGATGGAGGAGAATAATTGAGAAACGGTAATGAAAATCGAAACATTGCCAACGACGTCAGTGAGATCGAAAATGAGAAAGACGCCTTACCGACCAGGGCAGAGCTCATGCTAGCCGAGTGGATACGGCGTTGGCCTCCCAACGTGGCGGTACGGGGTTCGATTCTGAATCCCGGCATGAGAGGACACAAACGTCACCGCACCTTTAGATGTGGCTACCGATTGGTGGACGCGCTGTGCTCACCCCGTTATTGGGTGAGTAGACCTTACACCTCACACAAAGCCAACTCAGAGTACTCCTACGTCTTCAAGGTTGTCTTCACAGACACGGAGATCGCGTCGAAGGCCAAAGAGAGAGGTTTACTTCTCTTCAACACCAAAATCAGTTGGGAGCAGATCGAACGCGAGGAGTACATCCCCGTGCAGATCGGCTTTAATTGCTATCGCCTGGAGAATCACACGACCAAAGAGTGCAAGGAGCAGGAGGCAACCTGTTCCAGGTGCAGCCAAAAAGGACATGGTTGGCGCAAATGTCAGGCCAAGGAGGAAAAGTGTCCAAACTGTGGCCAAAGGCATGGGGCAATGGCGATGTCATGCCCGAAGAAGAAGGATATTATCCGGAAAAAGACTGAAGCAAAGAGGGCGGAAGGTATTAGGAGGGCAAACACCTCCTATGCCCAAGCAGCAAACCACCCCCTCAGCAAGTGCCTTGAACAGCCAGGCCCCAAGAACCTACGTCAAGGTATATAAGGACGACAAAGACGCCATGAAAATACTTACGTGCATCCTCTATGCGCACGTAAGAAATCTGACCAGCCCAGGCTGCTTCGCCAGAGAGGTCAACAATATTTTGAAAAACAATGACCTCTCAGAAATGTGGTTCCCGGAGAGCCCCCCTTCGGGGGATGTCCTTCAAGTTCAGATCGGAACACAAAAAGAGGCGCCCGTGACCCCCTTCCCACGGGAGACCGAGGAGAGAGAGGGTAGCACCAAAGAAATGAAAAAGAAGCCCACCCCACAGAGGTCCCCTAACAAGAACCCAAGACTAGCTGCGATGAAGAAGAGGGATGAGAGTGCTAAGAGAGCAGCCAGACGTCTCAAGCAGGCGGAAGGAAATCTCCTAAGCTCGGCCTCGTCATCCGAGGACGAACGGGAGATCTCTCAACCCATTAAGAATAGGAGCAGAAGTAGGAATCTGAAGAAAGTAAGGGAATTTGATGGAGAAGAACTCAACATCAAATTCTTCAGAACGGAAGAAACTTCCTTTCCGAAAACCCCCAAGGTGGGGGAAATCATTGAAGGAGTGAAGATAAGACTATTGAAATGGTCCTATGATTCCCCAGACCGTGAAGCGCTGGTAGTAGTGGCGCTCATGGAGGCCAGGATAAAAATATACAGGGACTCCTGCCTCGCCGTAAGCGAAGCAGAGTTCAAAAGAATTCGGAACGGGAGAAACACACACAGCGAAAACCACTAATCGGGACAAACCAACACACACATACACGACAGAACATAAACATGGAGAACACCAACAACACACTAAAGATCTTAACAATTAACGTCAACGGATGGGTAGGAAAACATATTCCTTACGGAAACATTTTTCGTAAAGTGGATCTCGACCTAATCCTCATCACAGAACATGGCGTTAACACAAACATGAACAGCATAAAAATACCCAATTACAAAATCATCAGCAAAAACCATACACAAGAACGGTTTGATGGCGCTGCCATCGCGATCCGGAACAACCTAACATATATAACACTTCCAGGTCTAGATTAATCATTCGTGGCCGTAGCAATACCTACCCTAGTTGGAGACCTGACCGTAGAGGCGGCCTATCAACTACCGCGACGAGATTACCTGCCGATCCCTAACTTTTACAACTTCTTCGGGCGTGGGAAATTGATATTGCTTGGCGGTGATCTTAATGCCAGATGCCGTGCATCAGGCTACGGAAGCACCGATGAAAGGGGAAGAAACCTGGAGATGCTACTCGTAAGAGACAGACTCCAGAAGGCCGGGCCAGATTTCCCGACCTTCATAACACAACGTTCGGCAACAAAGCCGGACATTGTGTTGACATCCAAAAACTTCCCCTTCAACATTGTCAATGAGCCCGGACCAGTGGTTCCGAGCGATCACATCCTTATTCTCACTACCATCTCGCTAGCGCCAATACTCAAGCCCGTTACACTTAGGAAAAATTACGCGAAAGCTGACTAGGAGCTATATAGAGAGATACTCAGTACATACCAACCAACTGATCTGGGAGACGCTAATCTCGAAAAAATTGATGAGGAGATCAACAAGATCACCGATCTCCTCATTCAAGCCGACGAGAGATGTGTTTCCAGAATCTCCTATAAAATGCTCCCACAACCTGAGTGGACGGACGAGATGAGAGAAATTGCCCGAGAACATAGAGAAATCTATGATGAGATCGGCAGGACAGGTACCAATAGGAAAAGGTCGGCCAGAATGAGGCATCTAAGCTTGGAAATGAAAAACATCATACTAGAAAAACAGACGACGATATGGAATGACATCATTGGGAGACTGGACAGGAAGAGTGATCCCGTAAAATTCTGGAATAACATCCGGAGAATTAGGGGGTTACCTCCCAGACCCAGAACCCAAATTAAGGAAGAAGACGACATCATAGAGGACCCAGAGTCTCTCGAAAGAAGATTTAGATCGCACTGGCAAACGATTTTTGCTATATCACCGGAGGAGAACGAAGATTTCGACCAGGACTTCGAAAAAACTGCTCGACGACCTCGGCACAATGATACATAGAACCCACCCCCATCCGCAAGTATCGCAGGAAAGAGTGATGGCTGACCACGGGTGCCCGATAACTGTAGAAGAGACCTTGAACACCATAAGGTCCTTCAAGCAGAGGGCTCCAGGCTGGTCTGGGATTACGAAAAATAACCTCGTAAATGCCCCAAGGCAAATTATTCAGGGATTGGCAAACACGAAAAAATGCCTCCCTGAATACAGGCTACTTCCCGCATGGATACAAGATGGCCAAAATCATCTTTATCCCAAAGGGAAACAAGCCCCCAGACCAGGTGGCAAGTTATCGCCCCATCTCTCTTCTTGAGATGCAGGGTAAAATCTTTGAAAAGATTTTAGCGAACAGGCTACAAGCTCAACTGAGCGAGTTAGGAGCGCACAACCCACAACAACACGGGTTCCGCAAAAAAAGGGGCACAGACATCGCCCTGGTGCTCCTAACTGAGAAAGTAGCATACGCCCAAGCGAACAGGTTCTATGTAAACATTGTGTTGAGGGAGGTGCAAAAGGCCTTCGATAAAGTCTGGCTGGAAGGACTTCAATACAAGATCCTGAACCTCCAGCTAGACCCAATCCTGGAAAGGATCCTCTGTGACTTCATCATGGACAGAAGGGCGTGTCTCATGATTAAAGGGCACAGAGGCCCCAAATTCGAATTAAAGTCGGGCGTTCCTCAGGGAAGCTGCCCAAGTCCTCTGCTTTACTTGGTCTTCACCATCGAACTCCCAACTCCGGTGCACAGGGACACGATGTATCTGCAATACGCAGATGACGTCACACAAATTGTCCTGTGCCCGGAGAGGAAAGCAAGGGCGCAGGCGGCTCGCACAATAGTGGAAATCAACAACATCAGCCGATTCGAGAGACGATGGAAAATCAGGACCAACAGGGACAAGTTCAAAATTGTTCCGTTGAATTACGAGTTGACATGGCCCATCATCATAGATGGGAGGATGTACGGCTACTCCGCCGAAGGCACCGTCCTGGGCCTTAAAATCACCGACCAAGGATACTCGACACACCACACGGAGAGGCGGAACCTGGCGAAGAAAGAAATCTCCAAGATCTACAGGTTTAGAGATCTTAGCTAGGCCAACATCATGGAAATTATATATGATGTATGTCCGGGCTATGCTGATCTACCCCGCAGTGGTGTCCCAAGCGGCTAATAAAACCTCGATGAAAAGGCTCCAACGTATCCAGAATACTGCCTCTCTGCTTATCAACAAAGTAAGAAGGCGTGACCGAATCAGGCAAAGCGTCCTGCATCGGAGGAAATGCTTGGAGCCCATCAATGTCGTCACCCAATAACTGGGCAAAAAGATCTGGTCCACTCGAACGAATGATGTCATTCCAGAACTCCAGGGAGCAGGCGGCAGGTTGAATAAACCCGCGTGGCTACGGGCGAAAGCCTCACGCAGAAGCCGGTTCACGAGCACAAAACTCTGTTCACGAGAAAATATTACTCCAATATACACATAAAAGCGTCACAACACATCACATCTAGTCCCATACATTTACAACAGACAACACTAAAATAGCATTGTGGGCAAGAAAGCTATAAAAGGCTTGAATGCTACAAACAACACTACTACACTAAAAGTCAAAAGACAGAGAAGAAGAAACAAAATACAATAAGAAGAACACTACAAACATATGAAGATACAAATAGACATTAAAAAACACACAAAATAACAACACAAATAAAGGAAAAATGAAATAGTATAAAAATAAAGTGATGCCCTCCCTACTAGGGCAAAATCCCCCCCCCCAATCTTTAATTTTTTTCACCCACTATATCTTCCACTATACAATCTCTCTTCGAAAAACTGAGTACATCATCATCAATCACAACACTGCTTTCTTTCCTCTCCCGCCTTCACAGCACAACACACACTCTCTCTGTTCCAAGGAATCGTACCGATGAGTATTTATATTCACGTACCTCTTACGCAGAACGGGTCCCTCTCCCCCGAGGTGACGAAGGCTTCCACCTGAACGCTGTTTGGTGTCAAAACATAATACTTCCTGGCACCTCTTCCCAGAAGAGGGCCGGCCCCTGGAGCCCTCGGGCCGACCAGCGATTGTCACTCTGACCCTAAATAAAAAAAATTCATTATCCAGTCGGGGATCCTCCCCGTTTCATGGAAGGATTGGCGCTGACTAACAAACTAACTAACCGACCAGGGCTAGACAGACCATCTCGTAGCTTTAAGGCTACGTTCAGACCGATCCGAGGCCTCCCCCGTCCCACCAACCGATACATCTCCATACTTGTATTATCAAAGTAATTTTATTTTATAAATTATATCTCGTTGGCCATTGGTTAATATTTTTGGATCTTTGGGGTTGGTTGAACGGTGTCCGATTTATTTTTTTTAATCAATTTTCACAATAATGCGGTTTTTCAGGCAGATTTTTATTTTTTTTTTAACGGACGGTTAAAAAGTTATGGTTGGGTTTGGTTAGGTTAATTTAAGTTCACATATATAACATGGTTTTGGGATCTTTTCTGTTTGGCGGCAGGTGGATGTTTTGTACCAAATTTTCACCAATAATGCAATTTGGAGTTCTGAATACGAATATAACATTTAGTTTTGGGAGAAATGAAAGGAGGGTTTAAAAAAACAAAATTGAATGCGCACTAGTTTAGAACATTATTCTATAATAATTATGATTATATACTGGGGGGCTGTTCCCCCCAGACACCCCTAATTGATGTAAACTCAGGATCATCGTAGAGGGGTTTCCCCCACAGTGCTAAACCCCCCACGAGCAGTCTCCTTGAATTTACTCCAAAAAGGTGAAAATTTGGAATTTATGTGGCGAAAACGAAATAGAAATGAAAATTTGTTTAAAAAAATATTATGAGATACTAATATCTAAATACAAATGAATGTTTGAAGAAATAATAAAGGGAGTGAACAATAATATTGGAAAATCATATGGCAGTTTAAGTGCGTTTCATTTCCATTTCTTTTTTTTTTCAAAATGTATCTGACAAACCAAAATTTACAGTTTGAAATTTCTTTTATTTAGATAATTCCTTTCATTTCTCCAAAAAATAAATGTTATATTCGTATTCAGGACTCAAAATTGCATTATTGGTGAAAATTTGGTACAAAACATCCACCTGCTGCCAAACAGAAAAGACCCTGTTTTTTTTTTACATATTTACTCATGGCTGATTTGGAATCAATGTGAAATCTGAAAAGTTTGTGGTCTCTAACCTAACCTAACCTAACCTAACTTCCTTACTGTTCAATCACGAAATCGTCAGATATTAGAGGAATGTATTAAACTCATTAAAGCTTCCCTTCCATCCAGAATCACACTAATAGGCGACATAACCGTCAATCACAGTGTCGAGTTCGTTTCGGAGTGAGAAACACACCAGTGTCAAGTTCGTTTCGGAGGGAGAAACACACCAGTGTCAAGTTTGTTTCGGAGGGAGAAACACACCAGTGTCGAGTTCGTTTCGGAGCGAGAAACACACCAGTGTCGAGTTCGTTTCGGGGGGAGAAACACACTCAGCAAATCGATAATGCAGGAAATTTAATGAAACACTCAGTAAATTTTTTGTCGTAAGAGATACGAAAATACGGACCTATTTAGGAAGATATTGAGGAGTATTTCAGAGTTTAAACGTTAATTTCATTTCTATATGTTAAATATCCAATAGATATATTTAAATTGCATATATTTTCTTTCTCTAACCTAAACTAACTTGTTAACTCAAAATAACAACCTAATGAAACCCGACCCAACCATAACTTTTTAACCGTTCGTTTCTAAAAAAAATTGAATTTCATTTTCTGAAATCAGCTTATAAACTGTATCATTAACAAAATTTATTAAAAAAAAAAATTCGGACACTGTCCAACGAAGCCAAAGGATCCACATTTTTAGATAAGATTTCAACTACCTCAAAACATTGCCTATTCCCTGAAGATGACCAGCCACGGTCGAAAGCATCTTGGAATAAATTATATCTTTTGCGAGCGGTTTTTTCGCCTCACATACAGTTGAAGTTAATAACGCTGCCATTGCTGTAGACTTTAACAGTATATATATATATATATATATATATATATATATATATATATATATATATATTGTACGCTTGGTGGGACTGCATGTATTCTTAGTGTTCGACTGAGGATGGCATGACAAACTCCATGTCCAAACTGGTCTCGAGATGATTAATACTACGCTCCTCAACAATGGTTTTATTAACAAATTTGGAATCTGTCACTGGATTTAACAATGTTCTGATGATTGTCTTTGTTCGTCGGTACGTTTGAATAACGTCACATTTCTCTGTTTATTAACTGTTTCTCTATTTCATTGTTCTTCTGCCCCTGATGATGTAAACACGAAAGCGCTTGGGCTTATTCTATGTATTATTTTCCTTTGGGATATTTCAAGCATCTTAGATCACGTGTTTTTTGGGAATTATTTGCACACACACACACAGACACACAGATATATATATATATATATATATATATATATATATATATATATATATATATATATATATATATATATATATATATATATATATATATATATATATATATATATATATATATATATAATATCCGCAGAAAGCACCAGAACTATTGTTGGGATGATGCATAAGTTCTGAAAATAAAATTAGTATAAAATAAATGGATTAAATAAAAAAAATAGCTGAATATTAATAATAAATTGTTTGGAAGAGGGTTTTTTTTTTAAACGCCCACTTGACGACTCCTTACAAGGGCACAAGTCACCGTAATTATCTTATAACCTAATGCTAGGCTCGATTAAAAAAAAAAATAAACACAAAACAAAAGACAAAAACAAACAAACAAGAAGCATAGCGGAAGAAGAAGAAACAACACCCGTGTAGGGGGAAGACCCGCCTCCCCTCGGCGCAAGTATATGCGACCAATACCAAAGAGAATCAAACTCTTCAAATTCAAATAGTCAATAAGTCTGTGCCCGACCCCGTCCCGGGTACGAGGGCAGTGAAGAGGGAATCTCTTTATTTGTAGTTGTTGGCTTTTCCAAACTCATAGTTTCACATTTGTTTGATTACCGGTATGTCCTCTTTCCTTTGCCTTTTATTTCGACGTTAAAACCTTTGTTTCATTTCCTTAGCTTAATTATTTAATTTTATTTATTTCCCTTTTCCCATTTTTTTATTCTTTTCTATATAGAGGGAGGCGTATATGGCCACTTCCACAGTCCTCGTTCTTGCGACTCTGGTCGAGGTTTGTCGGGGCTGGAGTGAAACCAACAGAAACATGTTTCCACCAAATGCAGGAAGTCAAACTATGAACTTCAAGTCATTTGTAGTGCCGAAAACTATGGTGGACATCGAAGCTGCGACCCTCGGGTTTAATCGAAGCTGGGACCCTCGGGTTTAATCGAAGCTGCGACCCTCGGGTTTAATCGAAGCTGCGACCCTCGGGTTTAATCGAAGCTGCGACCCTCGGGTTTAATCGAAGCTGGGACCCTCGGGTTTAATCGAAGCTGGGATCCTCGGGTTTAATCGAAGCTGCGACCCTTGGGTTTAATCGAAGCTGGGACCCTCGGGTTTAATCGAAGCTGCGACCCTCGGGTTTAATCGAAGCTGGGACCCTCGGGTTTAATCGAAGCTGGGACCCTCGGGTTTAATCGAAGCTGCGACCCTCGGGTTTAATCGAAGCTGGGACCCTCGGGTTTAATCGAAGCTGCGACCCTCGGGTTTAATCGAAGCTGCGACCCTCGGGTTTAATCGAAGCTGGGACCCTCGGGCTTAATCGAAGCTGGGACCCTCGGGTTTAATCGAAGCTGCGACCCTCGGGTTTAATCGAAGCTGGGACCCTCGGGTTTAATCGAAGCTGCGACCCTCGGGTTTAATCGAAGCTGCGACCCTCGGGTTTAATCGAAGCTGGGACCCTCGGGTTTAATCGAAGCTGGGACCCTCGGGTTTAATCGAAGCTGCGACCCTCGGGTTTAATCGAAGCTGCGACCCTCGGGTTTAATCGAAGCTGGGACCCTCGGGTTTAATCGAAGCTGCGACCATCGGGTTTAATCGAAGCTGGGACCCTCGGGTTTAATCGAAGCTGCGACCCTCGGGTTTAATCGAAGCTGCGACCCTCGGGTTTAATCGAAGCTGGGACCCTCGGGTTTAATCGAAGCTGCGACCCTCGGGTTTAATCGAAGCTGGGACCCTCGAGTTTAATCGAAGCTGCGACCCTCGGGTTTAATCGAAGCTGCGATCCTCGGGTTTAATCGAAGCTGGGACCCTCGGGTTTAATCGAAGCTGCGACCCTCGGGTTTAATCGAAGCTGCGACCCTCGGGTTTAATCGAAGCTGCGACCCTCGGGTTTAATCGAAGCTGGGACCCTCGGGTTTAATCGAAGCTGGGATCCTCGGGTTTAATCGAAGCTGCGACCCTTGGGTTTAATCGAAGCTGGGACCCTCGGGTTTAATCGAAGCTGCGACCCTCGGGTTTAATCGAAGCTGGGACCCTCGGGTTTAATCGAAGCTGGGACCCTCGGGTTTAATCGAAGCTGCGACCCTCGGGTTTAATCGAAGCTGGGACCCTCGGGTTTAATCGAAGCTGCGACCCTCGGGTTTAATCGAAGCTGCGACCCTCGGGTTTAATCGAAGCTGGGACCCTCGGGCTTAATCGAAGCTGGGACCCTCGGGTTTAATCGAAGCTGCGACCCTCGGGTTTAATCGAAGCTGGGACCCTCGGGTTTAATCGAAGCTGCGACCCTCGGGTTTAATCGAAGCTGCGACCCTCGGGTTTAATCAAAGCTGGGACCCTCGGGTTTAATCGAAGCTGGGACCCTCGGGTTTAATTCCTTGTCTGATGATTTCAAAGGTAACGATGCATCCCATCGATGGAAAAATATTTGCATCGACTGTCGATTTCATCTCTTATTCCTTGTTCGGACTTTTTGGATAGTTGGGAAAAACCATAATTCACACTCTTATTTTACCAGGCATTTTCTCCCCAGGATTCTCTTATAAGGGGTATTTCCCTCGACACAATTTATATATATTTATTTCAAGCGCGGATACAGAGGGTTGGGGCTAAAGACTCCCTAAATTTCAGACCCGTTTATGTTTATAAATTTTTTTAAGCCATACTTGTATTCTGCTATTGAGTTATGTACTAATATAGAATATATATAGGACTTTTTTAAAACGTTGCGATCGAAAGTATCTTATGTGATACATGTCTAAAATACAGGTAAATCTCAATATATATATATATATATATATATATATATATATATATATATATATATATATATATATATATATATATTAAATTGAGTATTATACCTTCTCTGACGTCCAAAAAGTACAATTCATAATTTTCTTATGTGTGGAAAAAATCCGGATATGAGAGAATCGGTGCTCAGTCCTTTATGAGATGCTGTCATTTATTATCGATGCTGTCTATTATAACCCTTATTAATAGCCTTTTCTCAGATTACTCAGAGAGACTCTGAGAAAAGCCTGGATTCGCCATTGCACAGTGGTCTTAAACATTATCGGGCAGAGGATGGAAGTCTAGGTTCTTCCCAAACAATCTTATCTACTCTCAGGGTTCTTGAGCGTTGTCGCCGCAGGAGGGAGGGGGAGGGGGGGGGGCTACTCTGTAGAGCTTGTTACACTTAGTATCTGGGAGAGCTGCGTGCCCTCCCGGCCCAAGTGTAAATTACGGAAGCCCCGTCATTGGGTTGATTTGAACTCTCTGATGGGGCCTGGGAAAGTCGTTGGTGCGCTTTGCTCTCACCCCTTCTCAGCGCTACTTTACCTTTGTATTATTAGTTATTATTATTATTGCTATTATCTTTCTTCTGATTATTATTTATTAGTTATTATTTATTTATTATTATGTATTATTATTATTTTCCACTTAACCTTTTGCCTACCATCACTTCGTACCCAGAGGACTGTTTCCACCTGGACAGGGTTCAGCCTGGTAGCCATGGTGCCTTGGTGGAGTGCATGCCATGCTGGGATTCCCTAGCACCAGGGTACGATAATAATTCATGTAGGTGATCACCCAGCCTACAAGTTAGTGGATCCCCCTACCTCTACTTCTCTTTATTACAAACTTGCTCTTTTACCTACAGAAGTTCTGGTTGCCCAGCGCACTTCTTCCTTTCATGGGCCTTTAGTCGAGTGGCCATGCATAACGTGAGGTCACTACCTGCGGCGAAGGCAAGTATTAAACACAGGGTATGTTGGGCCATCGACTCTCCTCACCTTCTACCAATAAGGTGGCTTGGCCGGGACCATGCTTTATGGTTAAAGCTCCTTCATAGGAATAGCAGCAGTTCCCCTTTTCTTGTCACAGAGGAGGGCCAAGAAAGCAGATAGGCGGCCCCAAATTAACCACTAGTGGTGGAAGGGGCTCGATAGGGTCAACCCGCTTAGAGGAGCATTTGATAGAAGGGCCCATCGGGTCATGCATCCTACCATCCTAAAGGCATGCGTATGTACATTGCAGAGGGTCGGGATGCCTGCTCTCCTCTTTTAACCGATGGTGGTTGGTTCGCCTGTCATAGACTTGCCTCTGACTCAAGGTACGTCGCATGGGATCTATGATGCCTTGGGAGAGGCGGATGGTTACATAGAGATACTCCTTGAGTTGGACCTGATCCAGTCACGGATGACAGGATCTTCCATGGGGGCCGAACCTCGGCTCAGTGCCAAAGACCGAATCTGAATCCCTTCCTGGGCAAGCTTCTCCGAGAACTCATAAGGGTATGATGGACCTCCTTCCCTGGCTAGTGTCTGTTTAAGAGCTAAGAATTCCCTCCCTTACCCGGCTAGTACCCACCTTTGACAGCTAGGACATCCATTTCGGAGCAGGGTCTTGCTGAGCGTGGTCCGTAAGTCTAACGGACACTTCCGGGGATGGAGAAGAAGCGGGTTCATTCCCAAACCTCCTCTCGCCAAAAGAAAATAAGAATAAAAGAAAGAAGACAGGGTTCCTCTCCCTCCGTGGGGACTCTGGTGATGGAAGGGTCCGTTGCCGTTTCAGCAGGCGACCAGGCCAAGATCGGCACGTCCAGTCCCAAGGGGAACTTTCTGGGGGCAAACAAAGACCAAAGTCGCAAATGCGCTGAGCGGAGCATCGATTACGTTGGGGCACCTCTTTGATAGACTATCTGGCGATTTTGAGCCCGCTGACTTCAAACCCTTTCTAGGTTATTCACCCCACTTATGGGAGCCTGTAGCGGTCCGCACCCCTACAAATGTAAATATATATTCCTTACTGTATATATATATATATATATATATATATATATATATATATATATATATATATATAATTTCAAGAAGGGTTGGTAACCCTGACTTAAATCGGGAGATTCCTCCACCCTCACTCCCAAGCGTTTAAAAATAAGCCATGAGGCTTCATTCACTTAGCTCTCCGCATCGGTGAAACAGGTCTGTAAATATTTGAATTGTAATTGTTTAACTAAATATGTCCCAAAAGAATCCCGAATTAATGCTCGATTCTTTTGTCTCATTTACAGACCCATTCAACTCCGTTATAATCTATTCATCAAAATATTTACAATTACTATTTATAATTTATCAATCTATTTATCAACCATTTCACAATTTACCAATTGCTATTTATCCAATCACTCATAATTTATTTATCAGACTATTTAACAATTATCAAATCTATTTAACAATTACTATTTACAAATTACTTATAATACAATCTATTTAGCAATTATCCAATTACCAATTATAATCTAATTATCATCATCATTTGTTATACTCAATTTACCAAACCAAATTTACCAATTGTAAATCCATTCCTGTTAACTCATGCAAATTTTATTTCATACGTAAAAATTTAATCCAATCATAAACTGTTACTGTATAAATTCACCCTTAAATAATTTAACTGTTTATTGAATAATATATATTTTTCTTAACTCTTTGTTTAGACTTCGTGTTAGCTATCTAGGATATTGTCGCAATATTCATTTAAAACCTATAAGCCTCTTGTTCAAAAACAATATGATACATCAGAGGACAGCAATAGTTAGCTTGATTGGTAAAGCCGAAGGTAACCCGTTTTTCGGATGCCAGCCTTTTGGCGAATGCGTCGGACCATTCCCAGGCGACCATGATTAATGCCCTTTAGGCATTTAATGGCTAGCAGTGAGTGAGTGTGACGCCGCACTCTACCATAAAGTTAGTGAAAGGAGTGGCTTATGCGAGGAAACTCGTGGACCACTCTTTAGAAGACATCATCTTAGAACAGCCGACGACAGGAGGGTCAAGGTCGAACATGTGATGAGAAAACAGGGACCGGCCTCAAGATGCACACATACATTATTCGTCACCTTCGACCGATACAGTCTCTCTGAGTCGGAGCGTGACAGTTGCTATCAATACCGCGTGAAGGCATTCGCACCACTGCCACCCCTTCGGATATACGAATCGCTCGTGTAGACGTACAAAGTCGGGTTTAGCTGGTGTGGGTAATTTGCTTCAAGGCTGCACACGAAAAGTTAAAGTGGTGTGTGTCAATTGCGGAGAGCTGCACCCCACTTCTTGGGGGCAATGTGGTGCCAATTACCTGAACAAGGAAATCCTGGCCGTTCAAGGTGCAGATCGTCTCTGATTTTGCGAGACTGACATGGTCCTGGTGGGCCCGGTGATGCCTGGGACGTCTTGTGCCTCATTTTTTTAAAGGCATCCTTTAGTCATGGCCTATGAGCTGGGTTGTTTCCGCGCCAATTCGGGACCCTTTTATACGTTCTACTCCCCCCCCCCCAACCTTCCCTTCGGCGTTCCATAGTTGAGCTGACGGTAATAGGGCTCACCCAAAACCAGGGCTCCGTGACAGTTTCCCGTAAGGCGAAACAGCCGAGCGCATCCACCGAACCGATCAATTTACAGGCGGCCACACCTCTGGTGGTAGTGAGGCAACCTTCCCAATTTCCTGCCTTGATCTATCTTTATGGTTTCTAGATGCAAGACTTGACTGTCCCAATCGTATTTAAGTCAGTGGATGAGGCCTTAGAGTTCTTCTTCGGCAACCTCATCGATCTGGGCCTAGCTACTATTTCTAGGGGGGGCCTAGAATCCATATAGAGTTGATGCACCAGATTTAAATATACGCTATTCTCAGAACTTTTGGTCGTTCTGCCTATCGGCCGCTTCCATGGTGTTCAGCCCTCAAACAGAACCGTTGTCTATATGCGCTATAAGGGCTGAACGAGTGATTTCAAAGTCGGTTAACTTCATAGAGCTATGCTACTCCATAGTCGTCTTCGATTTTAGCGGCGTATACTCTGCTACTAAATGATATCCTAACCATAACCTTAGCTTATTTCCAGGGTTCATGAAAATTGGCGGACTATGTTAATCTAGGAACTTCAGGAACACAGTTAAACTATTCCTGACTCTTGAACAATGTCAAACGGTTGAAAATCTAGGTACTTCCGAAACATGAGCTTAGCTCTTCATAGGGCTCTTTAGCATAGTTGGACTGATGATGAACGTCTAGGTGCTTTCGAAACATAAAAAATTAGCTATTTGCATAGATCTTGAACATTGTGGGACTGATGATGGAAGACTTAAGTACTTTTGAAAAAAATTAACTATTCCCAGGGCTATTGAACATTGTCGGACAGACGATTTAAAGTCTAAGTACTTCCGTAACTAGCATAGAGATAGGTCTTGAATATAAGACGGCTCGGGTACCTTATTACACCTCTCGATGAAACTTCAAATGTAGTCAAGTAAAAATTTAATAAGGGTTTGTCTCTTGATTGTTAATGAAAATTCATTTAAGAAAATATAATACTGTAATTGGATAAGTTGAATATTAATCTATTAAAACACTTGGCGACATTGTTTTGAACCGAAAAATAACGGTAGGCTAGGCTAATTTTTGTGAGTTCGTTAGTTTTTAGGGGTAAATTATGATAGGTTTTAGTGTTGTTTTTCCCGCGGAGAGGAGCCAAACAAGAAGCCTAATTTAGCGAACTTTATATTGTAGATGCATGATCTGATACAATCCCATGGATGCATTTTGTGGGTAGGTTTTGACAGATGCGGATGACCTTTGATAGGCCCTTGTGGCTTTTGTCATCCGTGAAATTATGTATTATGAAACTTTGGGTGAAAGTCGAAATTAGAGAGAATCACAAAAGAAATGAGAAAAAATTTTATAAGGGTTGCTCTTGTACAGTTTATCAGTTTAAAACAAAGCGGGTGTGTGTACGCGAATGTCTCTTAACATCTCCTTTCGTTGTAGCCCGATACGGACAGAGACCGCATTGGAAAGGTTTCTCACCTGTGTGGGTTTTCATGTGTTTCTCAATATGTACCTTCTGCGTAGCCTGATAGGGACAAACACTGCATTTGAAAGGCTTCTCACCAGTGTGGGTTCTTAAATGTCTCTTTACTTGTGCTTTCGTTGCCGCCTGATAAGGACAGAGAATGCAGTGGAAAGGCTTCTCACCACTGTGACTGCGGCAATGCGTGTGTGGGCGCGAATGTCTCTTAACATCTTCTTTCGTTGCAGCCAGATAAGGAGAGAGACCGCATTCGAAAGATTTCTCACCTGTGTGGGTTTTTATGTGTTTCTCAATATGTACCTTCTGCGTAGCCTGATAGGGACAAACACTGCATTTGAAAGGCTTTTCACCAGTGTGGGTTCTTAAATGTCTCTTTACTTGTGTTTTCGTTGCAGCGTGATAAGGACAGAGACTGCATTGGAAAGGCTTTTCGCCACTGTGACTGTGGCAATGCGTGCGTGTGTGGGTGTGTGTGCGTAAATGTCTCTTAACATCTCCTTTCGTTGCAGCCCGATAAGGACAGATATCGCATTGGAAAGGTTTCTCACCTGTGTGGGTTTTAATGTGTTTCTCAATATGTACCTTCTGCGCAGCCTGATAGGGACAAACACTGCATTTGAAAGGCTTTTCACCAGTGTGGGTTCTTAAATGTCTCTTTACTTGTGCTTTCTTTGCAGCCTGATAAGGACAGAGACTGCATTGGAAAGGCTTTTCACCACTGTGACTGTGGCAATGCGTGCGTGTGTGGGTGTGTGTGCGTGAATGTCTCTTAACATCTCCCTTCGTTGCAGCCCGATAAGGACAGATATCGCATTGGAAAGGTTTCTCACCCGTGTGGGTTTTTATGTGTTTCTCAATATGTACCTTCTGCGCAGCCTGATAGGAACAAACACTGCATTTGAAAGGCTTTTCACCAGTGTGGGTTCTTAAATGTCTCTTTACTTGTGTTTTCGTTGCGGCCTGATAAGGACAGAGAATGCATTGGAAAGGCTTCTCGCCACTGTGAATGTGGCAATGCTTCTTAAAATGAGTTTGCGTTGCAGCCTGAAAGGGGCATATAGTGCATTGGAAAGGCTCTACACTACTGTGGGTTCTCAAGTGCGCCACGATATACCCCCTCCTTGATGCTTGATAGGGGCAAGAACTGCATTTAAAAGGCTTTTCATCCGTGTGACTGTAGGAATGTTTTTTAAGTCCCCCTTTTGCTTCAGCCCGGTAAGTGCAGAAGCTGCATTTGAAAGGCTTCTCGCCACTGTGAGTTCTTATATGTGCATCGACATCTTTCTTCCTTCCAGTTTGATAGGGGCGAGAAGTGCATTTATAACTATTCTCACAATCCATTCTCAAATGCAGTGAGGGAGAATTTGTTTGTGCTGACTGGTAGCTGCTCGAGCTGAATCCTGCAAGATCCCAGTCAGTTTCGCTTCGTAAACAGACATCAGTAGAACAATTTTTGGCATCAGTAAAGCCTTCAAATGGTGATTGTGAAATAGCAATAAACTCTGGAGTAAATTCTTTGATGCTGGATGAAGGAGATCTCTCCTGAAAGTATGATAAATTACAACTTTAAGTTATTTTTCATTTCCAATAATAACCTTACTATTATTATCACTAATATTACTGCCTAATCAGCATGAATCAATGTAGTACTGAGGAGGAAAAGAGACTGGGTAGGTCGAAGCAAGCATGTATAGGATTCAGACATTAGTCAATACATTTATAAGCGGGGCCTACATGAGAGTTCTAAATCAATCGTTATAATAATACTATAGGTAGCCACGGTGTCTTTACTCGCACGACGAGGGCAACATAAGAGCAACCCCCCTGCGAATATTTTTGATACGCAAAACAACAAGAACATAAAAACAAAGCAAATAATTCCGATTTAGATATTTGAGGATTCAGATTACAAGGGACAAATGGTAGGGAGAAGGATGCGCCCAACAGTCAGTGGGAGAATGCAGTCCTATCAGTATGGTGTAGGGAAGCGCTCAATTAAATGTCGGTGCGTCCCGCAAGTGTGCCATATTCGAAGACAACAGAAAGCGACGTGAAGCCATCGCAGCATCGGGGGTAGGTCCATGGAAAGAGTTGCAGCACAATGGCACGCAACTTTAGGTTCCCCTCGGTCGTCTCCCATCTTCTTTGCCAAGTAGCCTCGAGGGCTGCCCTGATCCTTGCCATGTAGTCGGTGTGAGGAAGGACAAACACCCGTCTAGTCGCCCAGTTTTCGGGGACTCATTGGCGGCCTCATTCCACGCATTTTCCAGATGTTCAGGAACCTAGCATAAGATAATTTAGACACCCACTCGGCTAGGGACGACGATGAAGTCACGGATATCGCGAAGCAGGGTGTGTGGCGATTCCTACGCCTCGATAGCACTCAAGGCGCTTTATGAGTGGCTATAAATCACACACTGGTCTCCGAACCGGGCACGTCGCGTTATCACCCGCACCGAGCGGCGTATTGCAACCGGCTTGGATGCGAAGACACGCAGCGCCTGGTAGACATCCGTGACTTGAAAGAGGGGATACGGAGTGGAAACTGAGCCCTTCTTTCGACTTGGAATCATCCGTATACACTGGCACGGTTCCAGCGTGAGAGGAAGTGTGCTCTAGAAAGGCCGAACGCAATACTCCCAGCGCTGTAGAAGATTCGGGGGCAAAGGCGTGGCAACAAATAGTCAAAGGTGGTACCATCCACCGGCACGAGTTATACCGAACTCTCGAAAGTTTCCTAGCCCTAAGTTCAGAGGAATTAGGGTTTGACTTGCGTATCTTGGCGGCATAGACCCCGCCGAAATCAGCTGCGGATAGAATAAGAGCTGTTAGCGAATGAAGGAGGCGCCGGGCTCGCACGCACAAGCACGGCACAGAGCGAGTGGCATCTCCCCAGCATCGGCAAGTAGGGTCTCAATGGGGGACGTGCGGAATGCCCCTAACGCTAGGCGGAAGCCGGTGTGGTGGATCGAGTCTACCTTGTGCAATACACGCTCAGCTGCGGATGCATGAAATTCGCATCTGTAGTCGAGCTTCGAACGAACAAAGGATATATAAAAAGTAAGGCAGTAGCCCTATCAGCACCCCAGCGTTGAACGTCACGAAACGAAGAATATCCATGCCACGGGTACAAGACACCCTAAGGCTGCGAATATGAGCCTCCCAGGTGGGGCTTCGGTTACAAGAGCTAAGAAACGGTGCGAGTCCACAACTTTTAGGCGCAGCCCATCGAGAAACCAGTCTGAGTGAGGGTGGAGCCGTGGGTGGCAGCAGAAGTGCACCACCTTAGTCTTAGCCAAGGAAAACCGAAGCTTGTGCGCTTCGGAATGCAAGAGACGCGGTTCAATGCTTGTTAGAGTCGCATCTGGGCCGCGCCAAAAGAGATCGAAATGTCGTCCACGTAGAGAGTAGCGAGTACATCTTCCAGCAGCACCGAGGTGATGCCATTGATGCTCAGGGCAAAGAGTGCAACACTGAGGACACTTCTCTGCGGGACACCCTCTTCCTGATCAATTGGGCAGGAGAGGGCTCTCCCATCCGTACGCGGAATCGACGATCTCGCAAAAATTCAGATATAAAGATTGGGAGGCGTCCCCTCGACCCCAACGTGTGGAAAGTCTCCATGATACCGTATCGCCATTCGGTTGTCAGTGGCCTTCTCCATACCGAAAAACACCGTGGCGTAGTGCTGTCTACGAAGGAAGGCCTCTCAGACGGCATTTTCCAGTCGGAGCAGAGCATTCGAGGTGAAGTGGAACTTGTGGAAGCCGCACAGTGCAGAAGACAGATGGCCTCTGCTGTCAGGCTATGCGCAAGGTAGATCGAGAAGGAAAAATGAAGCGGTTCTCATCCACATTTAGGAGACCATCTCTAGCTCGTCGATCAGGTCGGCAAGGACTTGACCCAGGTGATTGATAGAGTAGTCTACCCAGAGGGCGTGTCTACCGTTCAAATCTCCGAGCGAGAGAAAGGGCCTCGCCAACCGTGCCACGGAGCGTGCGGAAGTCCCCCACATCGAAGTCGGTTGACGGTGGAATGTACGCGAAAATAACAGTATACCTCCTATCCATGTGCAGCTGCACAGCTACTGACCTAAAGGAGGTATCTAAAGCGAAGAGAAGAACGGAGACATAATGCCGGGTTTAAATGGCGCATCCTCCTGCCCGGCCCCCATCCCGTGGTGGCAGGGTGCAAAAAGGTACCTAACGGGGAACGGGAGGAGACGAGCCTCCGCAGCTCCTCCCAGTTGGCCCGGAGTCCGCGGCGATTCCAATGAAGGAATATGCCCTCCAGGCCTAGCTCGGAGATGCGGGGGCCCTCTTACAAGAGAAGACCCTCACAAGAATTGCCCTACGCTTCCCGGAGGCGGAGGTCCCTCTTTTGGAGGATCCACCGGCTCCGCGACCCCCAGCTCGCCACTGGGTGTTGGTGAAGGAGGCGAAGCTCCTTTAGTGCTGTCTTCCTTTCCGAGGGCAGCTTTTGGAACCCCGTAAGATGGCTTCACGACCAACTTCAAGGGTCTGCCTCCTGCGAGTACAACGACTCAGTTGAGGCGCGCGGCGGTTTTGCCTTACAGGAAACGGTTACGCTGGTTTTAGCCGCCAGCTGTACCAGGGGAGTGCCCGGGGTAGGTAGAACCCTCAGAAGGGTTTCAAATGGCCGCAGAAACGAGCGTGCTGGTAGGCCAGGATGGGCTAGGAGCAGAGGGTGTCTTTCTCGGCATTGAGGCATAGGACGTCCCAGGCAGCGCCGAGCGCGCCAGGACCAAGTCCTTAGCCTCGCAAAATGAGAGACGATCCTGAGCCTGAATGGTCAGGATTTCCTTCTCATGGAGATATGCACCACATTTCTTCGAAGAAGCGGGTTGCGGCTCTCTGCAATTGACACGCTTGGCCACACGCGATTTGGACTTATCGTGTGCGCCTTTGGAGCAACTTATACAGATTTCGGGTAACCCCGACTTTGCACGTCGACAGGAGCGATTAGTATGGCCGAAGCGGTGACAGTAGTAGCACATCCGCAGCAGTGGCACGAATGCCTTCATGCGGTAGCGGTACCAACCGGCACGCACCGACTCAGGAAGGTTGTCACAGTCGAACGTGACGAAGAGTGTAGGGGTGGGTCTCAAGGCCCCTCCCTCTTTTTTCATCACACGCTCGACCTAGACAACCCCATGGTCGGCCAGCTCTAAGAGTTGATGTCATCTATGGAGTAGTCGACGAATTCCCTAGCATAAACTACTCCTTTCACAAAGTTCATGGTAGAGTGCGGCGTCACACTTACCGGGGTACCACCAAGTGTCCGACGGGCACTAATCATGGCCGCCTCGGAGGGAATCGACGCATTCGCCAAAAGGCTCCCGTCCGAGAAACGAGTCATCTCCGGCTCTCTACCAATCACACTAGCTAAACCTCTCCCTGATGGATCATGTTGCTTTAGCCAACATGGTGCCATAAGTGGAGCGAATAACAAGGAAACGCTTGAAGCCAGCGGGCTCGAAAACGTCAGGTAGCCTCTGAATGAGGGGTCCCGACGTAAATGAGGCTCAGCTCTACGCAGTTCTGTTCTTCCCCACACGGGGGAGCAACGGGGCCGGACGCGTCGATCTTGGCTTGGTCGCGTACCGAAACGGCAGTGGCCCCGTCCGTCCCCACAGCCTCGGGGAAGAAGAGGAGCACCCCCCCCCCCAGTCTTCTTCGTCTTTTTCTTGTTCGTTTTAGGTTGAGGAGGGCGGGGAAGGAACCCACCTCTCCCCTCCGCCGGCAAGAGCCCCCAGGCCAGATGGACCAGCCTCAGCAAGATCCTTCTCCGAGATGCAGAAGGTCTTGGCTTTCACCGGTTGGAGGAGGAGATCTCTCCTCTCCTTGGACAGTTTTGGAGACCAGAGTCGTCTGAGGAGGACATTGCACCGGGGCGGACTCAGGTTCAGTGCTTTGCGCCACTGCGCCTTTATTACAAACACATTTATAAAAGTTTAAGCAGCTATGGACTTAGAAAATAAAACGAAGCTGCTTCAGTAAAGAAAACATGAATTTACAATGTGATAATTAACCAGAGGCAAGCGGAGCACGAGTGAGGTTGAGCCGAAAACACTTGCTTAAATACCCCGCGCACGTGACGTCAGCGCCAGTCAGTAGACGTCATGGATTTATCGCGACGTCATGAATGACGTCACGGCACAAACGCATACGCTAACTAGCGCTTAATCCACGCGACGGGGGATCAGCAAGGTTCACCTCAGACGGCACCCATGTGGCCGCAGGCCTGTGGGAAATGAACAGAAAATGAAACATGACCAGTGCAACAAGGAGGTTAATATTGCCCCCTTGTTAAGCAAGCTTACACTGGCCGATGAGTCTGAAAACAACATATAATGGGGTCTACACACATACAAAATAAACAAGGCCGCAAATTCAGCTTTGACGGCATGAGAGGGGCAAGACAAAATTAAAGAAGCCTGTCTGTGGTCGAAAAACCACCCAAGTTGTGAAGGAGCGAGGGAGGGGCCCACCCGACTCGTGCTCCGACCCAAGGGACCCAGCCAGAGGGGAGGAGGACCACCAGAAGGGCGACCCGGGAGCTGCGCGCGTAGGCCAGCTGTGCCCCCAAACGAGGGAGACCTATTGCCATTCCGACAAAGTTAAGTAGGCCCCCAAGCCTAGCCCAGAAGGGGGAAGACGCGTCGACACGTGTGGCCCATTCCAGGGCGGTGGTTGTCTTCCGTCGCATCTTCGGAGTTAGGCGGGTGAGGCTGGAGCGCAGGTTTATATCAACGCCAAGGTAAACAAGGCACTGGGTAGGGGTGAGCACGGACTTTGCCACGTTGATTTTGATGGAGGAGTCGCGGACAAGCTGGATGAATCTCAAGAGGGCGTCGGGACAACCTAGGCCCAGGATGTCATCAATGTAAGTATACACTGTGACACCCGCCTGTCGCGCAAACTCGGCAAAGATGGGAGCCATGCATGACTGCATAATGTAGGGATTTTTTTTTTTTATTATTGTTTTTTTTTTAAGGGGCTATCTGGCGACTGCCCACTTAGGCATAAGTCGCCGTAAACAAACAGCCTAGTTCTAGGCTACTTTAAAAAAATTGAACAGGAAACAACAATAAAAAGAAATGACAATAACAAAGCAATAACAAAAACAACAACAATAAAACCGGGTTAAATGAAAGGGAGAAGGCCAGCCTCCCCAAAAAAGTCAACAAGTCCACCAGTCAATGTGCACGCACTCGTCCCGAGTACAAGGGACAGGCGGTAGCGACCCCGCCCATCCCGGTACCGGGACAGGTATCGTGCGCGAAGATCACCCAGACTGGGACATTCGACAAGAATGTGCCGAACAGTCTGGGAGACAACCAGGTCGTTGCAATAGGGCGCAGGCGAGCGCTCCATCAAATAGCGATGCGTCACACGAGTGTGTCCGATTCGGAGACGACAGAAAGCAACCTGAAGCTGCCGCGGCTTTGGGGGATATTTCCATGGGAACAGTCGCGGTGCAATGGCACGCCACTTTAAGTTCCCTTCGACCGTCTCCCATTTTCTTTGCCTGCATAATGTAGGGAGATCCCGCGAACCCCATGGGCAATCGTTTAAAACGAAAACGATCCTTCTCACAGCGCACGCCGAACCAAGGCCGGGCATTAGGGTGTAATTTTATATGATAAAACCCATGTTGTAAATCGAGTTTTATAGCCCATGTGGCCTCTCCTGCATCACGCAGAACCTTCCCAAGAGAGGGGAGTTGGAAAGGAGGGGGGGTATAAAGACCCGACACGCCCAAAGGGGACGTCGTAAATGAGGCGATCCTCGCGCTCATTTTTGGGGACCAGGAACACCTGATGGGCGCACCTGATCTGCTCCGAGCGTTCAACAACGCCAGCACGCAGAAGGGTCTGCAGCACTGGGAGCATCAGCTTACTGCTGGGGGCGAAGTGGCGATAGGTATCAAGGAACACCTACAGCTTTCGCCACATTGGAGGGAAGGGGCACGTGGTGACACACATTGCCAGGGAGAAAGTCACAAATGTGACGTTGGAGGGGATCGTTGCGGGCCCGCGCCAGCCGGTCGAAAACGCTCCCAGCCTCACCTTCGTTGTCATCATCCTCGTTCTCCTCTCTGTCGCCCTGGTCCTGACCAGACTCAACCCTGGCTGCCGGGGGCGCGTCCTGAATAGGAGCCTCCTCAACCGGCGAAGCAGGGGGCTCGTCCGGCACCGAAACCGGGACGTTCTCAAGGAAGTTGATCACGTCGCGCAGCTGTGGGTCGGCGTCGATAAGCTCCTGAGTATTGTCCTCAAAAGGCACCACCATGTTAATGGCGTCGACGGCGGCCGCCAAACCAGGGTCGGCCGCAAGGAGGCGCTCCTGAGAGCCTAAATCAAAATCCTCAAGCTCCCTCATTTCCTCGGGGAGTAGTTCGGCCCCAAACTCAGGGAGATTATCGATATTGAAACCAAACTCTTCTCCGCCATCACCAGACCCGATGGTGAGGGGGAGGTCTGCCCCAACCCCAGGAGAAACCGATACCCAGGGCAAGGGAGGGGGGAGAGGGAAGGGCTACCGTCTGGGCTGGGTTGCCTCAGGGACCATGTCAATCTTAGGGAAGTCCTCCATTTGAACCCCCTCCCCCATAACATCACAGGTCCCATGGATCATAAACTCTCTTGTCGGGGAAGAGCGGGAGGCACGTACGGTGATCCCCTCTAAGCTCAAAATTCGAGCCCGCAGGTCTTTGGAGGGAAGGGGCAGACGGGCCCTGTCTTCCCTCCTACCCCTAAGGGGGTTGGCCCTTATCGTTACATTCCCACCGAGAGTGGTCGGATATGAACAGCTTGCCCTTCTTGTCAGTCCCCTTAGACAGTAAAGTGGGACTGCTGCTGGAAAGAAAGAGACATCCGAGGGCACCTCCTGAGACGGGGGTGAGGGTGAGTCCCGTAAACCCATGAGCAAAGAAGATTTTTTTTTTTAAGGGGCTATCTGGCGACTGCCCACTTAGGCATAAGTCACCGTAAACAAAAAGCCTAGTTCTAGGCTACTTTAAAAAATTTGAACAGGAAACAACAATAAAAAGAAACAACAATAACAGTAACAATAACAAAAACAACACCTAAACCTAGTTAAATGAAAGGGAGAAGGCCAGCCTCCCCCAAAAAGTCAATAAGTCCACCAGTCAATGTGCACGCACTTGTCCCGAGTAAAAAAAGACAGGCGGTAGCGACCCCGACCATCCCGGTACCGGGACAGGTAACGTGCGCGAAGATCACCCAGACTAGGACATTAGACAAGAATGTGCCGAACAGTCTGGGGGACGACGCAGTCGTCACAATAGGGCGCAGGCGAGCGCTTCATCAAATAGCGATGCGTCACACGAGTGTGTCCGATTCGGAGACGACAGAAAGCGACCTGAAGCCATCGCAGCATTGGGGGATAGGTCCATGGGAACAGTCGCGGCGCAATGGCACGCAACTTTAAATTCCCTTGGACCGTCTCCCATCTTCTTTGCCAAGCAGTCCGA
Organism: Ceratothoa steindachneri; assembly: GCA_963969495.1. NCBI lineage: Eukaryota > Metazoa > Arthropoda > Malacostraca > Isopoda > Cymothoidae > Ceratothoa > Ceratothoa steindachneri. The sequence continues at coordinate 120,426,430 of OZ018333.1, read as the reverse complement.
AGAGCTGCCCGTTTCCTGCAATGTAGTCGGTGTGAAGAAGAGTGAAACGCTGGTCCGGTCGCAGAGTCCTCGCGGACTCTTAGGCGCCCTCATTCCCCGCAATTCCTACATGTCCAGGAACCCAGCAGAAGATAATCTCGAACTCTGCCCGGCTCGCCAAAACCGTGGCGTCACGGATTTCGCGAACCAGGGGATGCGGAGATTCCAATGCCCCGAGAGCACTCAGGGCGCTTTGTGAGTCGCTATAGATCACAATCCGGTCTCCGAACCGGGCACGTCGCGTAATCTCCCGTACCGAGTGGTGTATTGCCACCAGCTCGGCCGTGAAGACAGACGCAGCACCTGGTAGAGCCCCGCTGACTTCAAACAGAGGGGATACGGCGTGGAAGCCGACCCCCTCTTGGGACTTGGAGCCATCCGTATACACTGGCACGGTACCAGCGTGACACGATGTGTGCTCAAAAAAAGTCGAATGCAATACTCCCGGCGCCGTACAAGCTTTGGGAGCAGAGGCGTGGCGACAAATAGCCAAATGTGGTACCCTCCAGGGTGGCGTCCTGGGCAGAACCAGGGGCGCCACCGGCCCGAGAGCTATACCTAGCACTCGAAGGAGTTTCCTGGCCCTAAACCTAAAGGGCATAGGGTATGACTGGCGTCTCTCGGCGGCATAGGCACCATCGAGATCAGCTGCGGGTGCAGTGAGAGCTGTTGGCGACTGAGGGAGGCGCCGGGCTCGCGCGTACAGGCGAGTGATGCACTGCACGCGGCGCAGAGCGAGTGGCATCTCCCCAGCATCGACCAACAGGCTCTAAATGGGGAAAGTGCGGAAGGCACCGGTCGCAAGGTGAAGGCCGGTGTGGTGGATCGAATCCACCTTCCGCAATAAACGCTCGGCTGCGGATGCATAAAACTCGCATCCGTAGTCGAGCTTCGAACGAACAAAGGATCGATAAAAAAGAAAGGCAGTAGCCCTATCAGCGCCCCAATCGCTGAACGTGACGGAACGGAGAATGTCAATGGCGCGGGTACAAGAGACCCTAAGGCTGCGAATATGAGCCTCCCAGGTGAGGCGTCGGTCGAATACAAGACCACGGAAACGGTACGATTCCACCACATCCAGGCGCACCCCATTAAGAAACAAATCTGGATCGGCGTGAAGCCGTGGATGGCGGCAGAAATGCACCACCTTAGTCTTGGTCAAAGAAAACCGAAACCTGTGCGCTTCGGCATAGCGAAGACGCGGTTCAATGCCTGTTGGAGTCGACGCTCCAGAGTTGGCATCTGGGCCGCGCCAAAAGAGATCGAAAAGTCGTCCACGTAGAGCGTAGCGAGAACCTCTTCCGGCAGCACCAAGGTGATGCCGTTGATGCTCAGGGCAAAGAGTGTGAGACTGAGAACACTTCCCTGCGGGACACCCTCTTCCTGCTCCTTTGGGCCGGAGAGGGCTCCCCCCACCCGTACGCGGAATCGACGATCTCGCAAAAAATCAGATATAAACATTGGGAGGCGTCCCCTCGCCCTCATCGTGTGGAGAGTCTCCATGATACCGTTTCGCCATGCGGTATCATAGGCCTTCTCCAGATCGAAAAAGACCGTGGCGTAGTGCTGTCTACGAAGGAAAGCCTCGCAGACGGCATTTTCCAGTCGGAGCAGAGCATCCGACGTGGAGTGGAACTTGCGGAAGCCGCACTGTGCAGAAGACAGATGGCCTCCGCTGTGCAGGAAAAAGGCTAGTCTAACATTTACCAATTTATCCATCAACTTGCACACGCAAGAGGTTAGAGAGATTGGGCGGAAACCCGTCGGAGTAGAGTGATCTCTCCCCGGCTTGCGAAAGGCGAGCACAGTAGCGATTCGCCAGGAGTCTGGGAGAAGACCTTCCACCCAGATCCTGTTGAACAAATCTAACAGAAAGGCCATGCCTCGCTCACCCAGGTGTCGATCGAAGCATGGCGTACGGGACATCGTCCGGACCATGGGCGGTGTCCGCGTACGAAGCGAGAGCGGAGCGCAACTCGCTTCCAGTAAACCTGTCGTTGAAGGGTTCTCCACCTCGGGAGGTAAAGTCCAGCCGGCGGCCTTCCGCGACATGACGACGTACATTGAATGCTGGCGGAGCAGCATCACGGCTAGAGAATGCGTAAAAAGCGGTCGCGAAGGATTCCGCCACGGAAGCGGGGTCCGAGATTGCGGTCCCATTCTCCTGGAGAACGGGAGGGAGGTCCTGCGAGAACTTGCCCCAAATCCCTTTGACTCGCCTCCACACCTCTGCTAAGGGGTTTTCCCGTTAAGTGAAGACACGTATGCCCGCCAAGAAGAGCGGCGGGCGTGCTTCGAAATATACCGGAACCTAGCCCTAGCCCGACGAAATTCACCGACAGTGAAATCGTTCGGGCGGCGCTTATAGCGCATGTAGGCATAACGCTTCTGTTTGAGGGCCGTCTCACACTCGGCTGACCACCATGGTAGTGGTCGGCGTGCAAAACGGCCAGACGTTCTAGGAATAGTAGTGAGATCCGCGGCGAAGAGGTTGCCGGAGAAGAACTCAACGGCCTCATCTACCGACCTAAACTCCTCAACTGAGATAGAGAATTCAGTCATTTCCTGAAATGCAGGCCACCGCGCCTGCGCCAAGCACCACCGAGGTGGGCTCTCAGGCGGCAGTTGCCCTGAAAATGATATTTGAATGGGAAAGTGATCACTACCATGGAGGTCATCGACCACCCCCCCAATCAAAATCAGGCTGTGCTCCTGAAGAGCAGAGAGATAGGTCAAGGCAAGAAAATGAAGCGGTTCTCGGACAGTGATGCGTAAACTCATCCACGTTTAGGACACCCATCTCAAGCTCTTCGATCAGATCGGCAAGGATTTGTCCCCTGGGATTTATGGAGTAATCTCCCCAGAGAGGATGCCTGCCGTTCAGATCTTCAAGCAAGAGAAAGGGCAAAGCAAATGTGCCACGAGGCGGCGGAAGTCCCCCGCGTCGAAGTCAGCTGACGGTGGAATGTACGCAGAAATGATAGTATACCTCCTATCCAGGTGCAGCTGCACAACCACTGCCTGAAAGGAGTTATCTAAAGAGAAAGGAAGAACGAAGACATCATGCCGGGTGTAAACCGCGCATCCCCCAGCCCGGCCATCCCGCGGTGGTGGGGTCGCGAGACCCTTATACCACGGGAGGGCGGGCAGGGGGCATGCGCCTAGCATGGTCTCCTGCAAAAAGATAGCTAACGGGGAACGGGACGAGACGAGCCTCCGCAGCTCCTCCCATTGAAGGAATATGCCCTCCAGGCCTAGCTCGGAGACGCGGTGGCCCTCCTCGAACAGAAGACCCTCACGGGAATGGCCGTACGCTTCCCGGGGGCAGAACCCCGGGCGCTGTTGGCCGGACAAAGCGCTGAAGGCGCTGTCGCCTTCGAGGACTTATTGGGGGAGGTTGGGCTCGCCATGCGAGTCTTTTCCTGCCTCCGCCTCGAAACCTTAGGCGGGCGTTGCGGCTTCGGAGGCGGAAGGGCCCTCATTTCGAAGAACCACCGTCTCCGAGCCCCTCGCTCCACCATTAGGCGTGGGCGAAGGAGCGGAAGCTCCTTTGTTGCTGTCCTCCTTTCGGGGGACAGCTTTAGGAACCCCGGAAGATGGCCTAACGACCAACTTCAGGGGTGTTGCCTCCTGTGAGTCTAACGACTCGGTGGAGGCGCGTGGCCGTTTCGCCTTACGGGAAACGGTCACGCTGGGGGAAGAGGGGGGAGCCCTGGTTTTAGCCGGGGCTGGGTATGACCATTTTTGCCACCAGCTTTACCAGGGAAGTGCCCAGCTTGGGTAGAGCCTGCAGAAGGGCTCCGAATGTGCGCGGAAACAACCATGCTCGTTGGCCTGGCTTGGCCAGGAGCAGAGGGTGCCTTTCTAACTATTGAGGCATATGACGTCCCAGGCAGAGCCGGGCGCGCCAGGACCAAGTCCTTAGCCTCGCGGAATGAGTCGATCCTAGGCCTGAACGGCCAGGATTTCTTTTTCAAGGAGATATGCCCCACATTGCTTTGAAGAAGCAGGGTGCGGCTCTCCGCAATTGACACACTTGGCCACACACGATTTGGACTAATCGTGTGCGACCTTGGAGCAATTTACACAGACTTCGGGTGAACTCGACTTTGCACATCTACATGAGCGATTCGTATGGCCGAAGCGGTGACAGTAATAGCACCGCCGCGGCAGTGGCACGAATGCCTTCACGCGGTAGCGGTACCAACCGGCACGCACCGACTCAGGGAGTTTGTCACAGTCGAACGTGACGAAGAGTGTAGGGGTGGGTCTCGAGGCCCCTCCCTGTTTTCTCATCACACGATCAACCTTGACTGCCCCATGGTCGGCCAGCTCTAGGGTGATGTCCTCAATGGAGTAGTCAACGAGTTCCCTCGCATAAACTACTCCTTTCACAAAGTTCATGGTAGAGTGCGGCGTCACATTCACCGGGGTGCCATCAAGTGTCCGAAGAGCACTTATCTTGGCCGCCTCGGCGGGATTCGCCGCATTCGCCAGAAGGCTCCCGTCCGAGAAACGGGTTACCTTCGGCTCTCTACCAATTGCACTAGCTAATCCTCTCCTCTGATGGATCATGTTGCCCTTGGACAACATGGTGCCATCAGTGGAGCGAATAACGAGGAAGCGCTTGAAGCCAGCAGGCTCGAAAACGCCAGGTAACCTCTGAATCAGGGGCCGCGATGTTATCGAGGCTCCACCATGTGCACTCTTGGTCTTAGTCTTAGTCAGGGGCTCCGCACACGGGGGAGGGGGGAGGGGGGTAGAGGGGCTGAATGTACCGATCTTGGCTTGGTCGCCTACCAAAGTGGCAGCAGACCCATCCGTCCCCGCAGCCCCGGCGGATGGAGAGGAGCCCCGAGTCTTCTTTGTCTTTTTAGTCTTTTCTTTTTCTTTTTTGGAGAGCAGGGCGGGGAATGAACCCGTTTCTCACCTCCGCCGGCAGAAGTCCCCAGGCCAGATGGACCGGCCTCAGCCAGGTCCTTCTCCGAAATGGAGAAGGTCCTGGTAGTGGTAGGGGCCCCTGTTGGAGGAGATCCCTCCCCTCCTTGTACTGCCTCAGAGACCCCATCCGTTTGAGGAGGACCTTGCATAGGGGCGGATTCAGGTTCGGTGTTTGGCGCCGAGCCCAGATTCCCCCCCATGGAAGGCCCTACCGTCAGGCGCTGGGGTTCCTCAAGAACCATGTGTGTCACAGGAGGGGAGTCCAGTTGGCCATCCCCTCCCAAGACATCGCAGGTCCCGTTGGCTGTATTGTCACTAGTCTTGTGTGGGGAGGCACAGGCCTTGACCCCGGCAAGGTTCAATATTCTTGCCAGCAGGTCTTTTGAGGGAAGCAACTGAAGGGGCCTGGCTTCCCTCTCCCCCCTAAGGGGGAGCCCTACCAAGCCACTTACACGAGGGGCGGTCAGCAATGGGCTGCCTGCTGGCTTTCTTGGCAGTCCCCTTGGAAAGAAAAGAGGGGACTGCCGCTGGAAAAAGGAAGGTGCCCGAAAGCACCTCCAGAGAAGGAGGTGAGGGGGAGTCCCCTGCACCCGTAGGCGAAGAAGAGGAGTAAGCCTCCTCTCCGGTTAGAGAAATATGGAGGGTCCCCTGCGCAAGCACAGGGGGGAGGGACCTCCATTTTTTCGGTGGAGCTGCCCAAGGCCGGCTCCGGGAGTTGGGTTTTTTTGGCATCATTGGGCATGGTGACCCTCTATGTTTTATGGGACGCAATCGCTCACCACCTCTCGCAGTAGCCCGCACTGCAAGAGGTGCTTGGAGGCCCGGCAGAGCCAGGCGCCGCCATTTCGGACCACCCCTCCTGCCTGGTGGCCTGGCAGTCCATCAGCATGGCGGCTCCACCTTGAAAACGGTGTAAAAAAGATAGATTTTGAAGACGAGAGGAAAAGGCATGTGAGGAAGGTATGGGTGGGGATGAAGCAGGTTGTTAAAAACCAACCACCCCAGACCGGAGCTCAGGGGTTAGGAAACATTGTCCCTTTCCCCCTCAGCTGAGAAGAAGGTCAGCATCTACCCTGTGAAATTAGAGGCTGACCATTGAAAGTTGTGGGAGAGGTTGTATGAAAAGCGACGAGGTAGGGGAGAAATACAGGCTATCTGAAGGAAGGAAGAGAGGCTAAGCTGGGGCCGGACGGAGCGCTGGATCACGTCAGCACGGCGGCCAGGATGGCAAATCGTTGCGCCCCTTACGGGGCCCCATGAAACAAGGTCTCCTGCAACCTTTGGGCATTGTTTATAGAGGTTCCAAAGCCTCTCTTAATCTCACCCCATTGTCCAGGACCCCATGAAACAGGGTCTCTTGCAACCTTTGGGCATTGTTTATAGAGGTTCCAAAGCCTCTCTTAATCTCACCCCATTGTCCATGACCCCATGAAACAGGGTCTCTTGAAACTTTTGGGCATTGTTTATAGAGGTTCCATAGCCTCTTTTCTGACTCTGTATGAGGTAGCCAGTTGGTTCCTTAACCCAAAAACAGATGAATGGATACTCTAGAAGAAAAAGGTGTATATCAAGGGACAGGGGCAGGCATCAGCTCCCCCAGGACCTTACAAAGAGTTTAAGACCACCTAGTGAGTGCCCGATGGGCACTCATCCTCGAAGGACCTGCTGTTTCTCGAGGTACCAGGGGAGGGGGAGCAGACATGCTAACCCTTACCCCCCAACTAGAGCCATGGGGGAGGGATGCTCCCCTCAATCTCCCAGCCCTGACCAGGAATGAATCTCAACGAAATTAGCCCATAGCACAGAAAAATGTTCTAAAAGGGCTATAATCAAAATATCTAGGAATAATAAAGCCTAGGTAGTCTAAATCTAGTTTGAGCATGCCAGTGCAGGGCTCCCACAGGAATATGAAAAAAACCCTGACTTACTTTTAAAATTACCTGACCATTATATCAATAATTTTATACTACCTATTATGAAATAATAATAGCCATATAGTAAACTTTAAAGAATTGAAAAAAAGGCACTTCAAGAATAGAATAACTAAAAAAAACAACAAAACAAATCCAAAACAGTACATGTAGGCCCTCTCCTTACCCATCTTGTAACAGCATTTTAAAAAATTAGAAACTTAAAAATGCTACAGGATCCTTCTTGTGTGGGTAGTTTTTTTGTGGGGGGTCATTTGTTAAACCTGATGGGTGTTATATCGAGTGTTTACTGTATATTTATAGAAAAGAAATTACAAATAACATAAGGACATAGCTATTACAAATGATTTTACAAGGCTAACAATATTTTAAAAAGGGAAATTTTCCTTCTTTTTTTTTTGCTCCAGATATTTTTGCATCAAGCTCTGACAATTCACGTTGATGTTTCAAACATTCATTTTCTTCAAATTTTTAATTCATTGAGAACTTTCTTCCTATCAACTTCTGTTTCTTTTTCCACATTATTTTTTGCTGCTCTAAGTATATAAAATACCTTTTTCTTGAAGCCTTAACATAGTTAATCATTCGATTATTAACATGTTCCATGCAATCTGACCCAACTGTGTGTCATTGCGGAATTTTGTTATGTGCGAAACGACCCACTGGTGGCTCATATACCAAAAAATACAAATTAATAGGAAATATTGATTAAAATATATCTTTGAGATATTTCTTATCATTACTTATTAAATATTGTGTATAAAAGGATATATTTTTGAAAAACAGTAATAATTAAAACTTTTTATTTCAAATACAATATGAAAAAATACTCCTTTGTTCAACACAAAATTTGAAGAACAAAAAAAAGATATAGCTTGTTTAGGTCCAGTCAACCAACTAATGTTTCAAATTACAGCAATCTAAACACAAAAAGGTGTTGCCAGGACATCTGTGACAAGAAGTGGAACCTTTTTTAGCTTTTCTATCAGCGAACTTAGACCCTTAGTTAACCAAAATGAGTAGGTAGCAGCCTGTTGTCTTGTTTTGCCTTTTTGTCAGGATATTTCTGATAGTGACCTTAAGATGTTCCTTCTTTTAATTCTGATTTATGCTTATCTGGCTTTAGATCTTTTGGGTTTCCAGTAAGTAGTGAAAGGATAAGTGATTCTCTAAATTTAACCATGCTCCATTTATGATTTCCACATATATATACTTGTTGAAAATAAGCCAGGAATTAACTACTGTAGTGCCCAAAAGCAATTCCATGGCTACCTTTCTGTACCATTTCATGTTTTTCTCAAAGGACTGTATAAAGATGAAAATTGGTTTGAAAGGTCCATCCCCTTTTTAGCAAAAGTGTAGTCTATAATACTTGGAGGTTTCATCACCTTTTTCCCATCCTTCCTTTTCTTTCCAGTAGGTATAAGATTATCATGATGCTCTGGAACTGATGTCAGAGTTAATACATTTCTTTTGTCCTTCCAGTTTATTACTTTTATATTCTTATAATTTTTTTCCTACAATTTCTCCTTTCTTAGGCTTTGGTTTAGTTACTTCGACTGGCAACCCCTTTCAATTGCTACAGACAGTTCCACATAAGTAAGTCTTGTGCAATAAAAGAAATTCAGCTACTGTCAGTGATGTGTAATAGTTATCAGTAAAAGGTGCGTAACTTTATCAAGTAAAGGGTCAATTAACCTAGCCTACTACAGATTCAGAAATTCCCATGTTTGCATAAGACTCACTTTTCCTGTATATACCTCAAAATTCCAAGTGTATCCTTCACAAGAACATAGTTTGAAGATCTTACAACCATATTTATGGCGTTTGTTGGGAATATCCTGTCTAAAGAATAATCTTTTCCTAAAAGGCATCAGTCTTTCATCAATTACAATTTTTTAGTCTAACTTGTACATATTTTTCTAGCAAATGTTTTACAAGTGGCAAGATCTTATCTAACCTAGAAGTCATTGGCTGATTGATATTTGCAAAATGTTAGTGCTCTTAAAAGAAAAAAATCTATCACTGCCTATTGTGTTAATAATTATTTTCCTTTCATATAGCACACTTTTGGATGAATAAGAAGTCATATATGGTTGAGGATTTAAGCCCATATATAAAACAATTCCTAGTTGGAATCCAATATTTCAACCTAGACTGGTGTGTCGCATTTGGTTTTGAAGGCAGATGATTAGCATAGTCATTGGTTTCTTTAACTATTAAATCTAGTATATCATTAGTTAAAAAGAGAGAATATTCATTGATTGGCCAAACTTTTCCATCAGCTGATGGAACAAGATGAATAGAAAGTTCTTCCTTACCAGTATATGGAAATTTTCTTTCATTTGCACTGGCTTCTACCCACTGAGATTGTGCTGAAGTTTGTGGCCTACTATCATCTAAACTGCTGCTATTGTCTTCATCAGATTCTTTATTTTCATCACTTGAAAAGCTTGAATCAGTCTCTTCATCAGACGATGAATCATCTTCAAGAAAAGACTCATCAGAATCAGATTCATCATTTTCATCAACACCCTAAAACAAAAATAGAATATATTATCATCTGTTACAAAAAATAATAACAATACTATTATATTAATTTCCAAAAATAAATAATATAGCAGAGAAACCAAACCATCAAAAATTTGTAAAAATTCTAAACGATCTACCCATGGATCGTAATCGCACCTAAAAGATGAAAACTTTTTCTAGTGCAATTACGATCCATAGGTGGGTCATGTTTTTTAATATGCATAAAGAAACAGAATAGGACAGGGATTATACACACCTCCTCTCGCAGAAAAAGTCCCGAAGACACTGAATTGAGAATGTAAATTAAGTATCGTAAAATGACACTTGAGTTGCCAAATCGCATCAAACGTGTTAATGTTGATACTTTGAAAACCAGGCTATAAATTTATATGCATTAATTATTTGCCTTTGGCAGATCAATGAATTTTCTAATTGATTTTCCACATCTGCATTTCTATGAGAAAAAATTAGCAACATTTGGAAGACTATAAACATTACAATATTGGTTATCACTTTTTAATAGTTCAGAAGAAAATTTGTCTATTCTTCCTTCTTCTGTGAAAGCATCTGTACTTTTGAAATTATAGAATTTTTCTTTAAATTACTTGTACACTACACATCTAATGAAACATTAAATCTTTGAATAGTAATACTTTTTTGTCTTATATTATGCATGGATCTAGAAAAGAAAGTCCTCTAATCATTTGGACTTTTTTCAAAAGGTTTTTTAATGGTAGCAACAAATATTCCTTGACCTGCAGCCTTAAAATTATTACTTGCATCATGGGTGATAGAATCTCTAAGATTCTTCAAATATTTATTTGTTCTAGATCCAATATCTAATTTATTGATATCTAGAAGATTTTCAATTTATCTTAAATCTATGTTAATTAAAGATGTTCCATGAAATTGTAATACCGATGGCTTCACAAACCTCATTTAAATTACTGTATAAAAATGGTCTTAAAGGAAGAGGTGACAAACTGCTTCAGAAAAGAATGGCGTTCGTACACATCATTTAACATTTTGTCTCAGGAAGTTGACAAGTTTAAAATTTCAGACATTGATCTATGCAATTAATATTCTCTGTCCATCTAACTGAACAATATTTTTTAGGAAACTTTGTACAGCTCTCAGTGATGTTCTTAAACTCTGTTCTTCTAGGCAGAGCTTCATTAAAAACAAAATAAATATCTGATAAAAGATTCTAGATGCCATTTTGCTTTTAGAAATCCCGTTTTTACCGTGCCATTTAATACATGGCGCCTACAAACTCCAATTTCAATGAGCTTTTTCCCAATTGATGAAAACTTCTGCTTTTGGATCTCCTTATTAAAAGATAAATTGACATTTGGCCCATCCATATTGATTTGTAACATATTTTTTACAAGAAGCATTTTAATTCCTTCAAGGAATGACTTTACTAAATTGTCAGCAGAGGATTTATCCAAAAAAACACTGGTAATGTATTTTGTTTCAACTCTGCTTGTTACATCATTAAAATACTTTAGGAATATCCATTTGGTTTCTATGGGTTATTTTGTTAACACATTCATAAAATAAAATAACAAAATCCTGACATTTTAAAATCCTTTCCTTTAAGCATTCATTAAAGTAAGGAGCAATGCCATGATTTATATAATATGTACATTTACTACTTCCTAATTGAAATTATTTGGCAATTTGACTGTCAAACATCATCATTTAAAAAGTCTCGGAAATATCAAAATTTTAATTCATTGAAGATCTCTCCATGACAGTATGTATAGCCCATATTATTTCTGCTCTGGTAACATCTGATTTTTTAATTTTAGGAGCCTATCTGGCGACTGCCCACTTGGGCATAAGTTGCCGCAATCACAACAGCCTAGCACTAGGCTACTTTAAAATAAAAATATGAAAACAAACACAACAACGATAAAAAGGGAAGATGGCAACAATTAGGAAGCAAGCTCCAGCATCGGGGGGAGGTCCCCGTCCCCCTGGCACAGGAGCGTGTGACCTATAAAGAAAACAACAACAAAAAAACAAAACCTAGTTAAATAAAGGGGAGAAGGCAGGTCTCCCCACAAAAGTATATAAGTTCACCAGTCAATGTGCATGAACTCATGCCGAGTACAAGGGACAGGCGGTATCGCCCCCGCCCATCCCAGTACCGGGAGAGGTAATGTGCGCAGAGATCACCCAGACTGGAACATTCAACAAGAATGTACCAAACAGTCTGGGGGACAACAACTGCTTCACAGTAGGGTGCTGGCGAGTGCTCCATCAAATGCTGTGCGTCCCGCGACTGTGCCCAATTTGGAGAAGACAGAAAGCAACCTTTAGCCTTTGTGACATTGGGGGGTAAGTCCATGGGAATAGTCGCGGATCAATGGCACGCAACTTTAAGTTCCCTTTGACCGTCTCCCATCTTTTTTGCCAAGCAGCCTGAAGAGCTGCCTGTATTCCTGCCATGTATTCGGTGTGAGGAAGAGCGAAACGCTGGTCCAGTCACAGAGTCCTCCCAGACCCTTTGGCGCCCTCATTCCCTACAATTCCTACATGTCCAGGAACCCAGCAGAAGATAGTCTCAACATCCACCTGGCTTGCCAAAACCGTGGCGTGACGGATATCGCGAACCAGGGGATGCGGAGATTCCAATGCCCCGAGAGCACTCAGGGCACTTTGTGAGTCGCTATAGATCACAATCCGGTCTCCAAACCGGGCACATCGTGTAATCTCCCATACCGAGTGGTGTATTGCCACCAGCTCAGCCGTGAAGACCTGCAGGGGCCTGGCAGAGCCCCGCTGACTTCAAACAGAGGGGATAGAGTGTGGAAGCCAACCCGCTTTTGGGACTTGGAGCCAACTGTATACACTGGAACAGTTCCAGCATGACACGAGGTGTGCTCCAAAAAGGTCGAACGAATTATTCCCGGCGCTGTACAAGCTTTGGGAGCAGAGGCGTGGTGACAAATAGCCAAAGGTGGTACCCTCCAGGGTGGCATCCTGGGCAGAACCAGGGGCGCTACCGGCCTAAGAGCTATACCTAGCATAGGCACCATTGAAATCAGCTGCGGGTGCACTGAGAGCTGTTGGCGACTGAGGGAGTCACTGGGCTCGCATGTACAAGCGAATAATGCACTGTACACAGCGTAGAGCGAGTGGCAAATCCGCAGCATCGACTAGTAGGCTCTCAATGGGGAAGTGCAGAAGGCACCAGGCACCAGATGAGGACCAGTGTGGTGGATTGAGTCCACCTTCTGCAATACTCGCTCAGTTGTGGATACATAAAACTTGCATCTGTAGTTGAGCTTCAAACGAACAAAGGATCGATAAAAAAGTAAGGCGGTAGCCATATCAGCGCCCCAAGCGCTAAACATCACGGTGTGGTGGAGCGAATGCCAGTGTGTGTAAAAAGGGCCATTCTCCCACCCCTTTTCTCAATACCCTCTCCCTCCCTCTGTAAGAATGTGAGTGTACATGGGAATAGGTTTGTTTGTTTTTTAATGATCAGCATGTTATTATAAGATGTTTTTTTTCTTTCCAGGCGCCATATTCTGGAAAGGACTTAGGTCATATATCTTTATATAGCAAACAAAATATTACTAGTGTTGTTAAGGAAAGAGGGCTTAGAATAGCCACGCAAGAGTGATAAGATCACTTCACTTCCATCAAGCGCAGAGGTGCCAATTGTTAGGAAGTCATAGGCATTTTGCTCACTCGAGTGGCAGGTGGCTGGACGTCCCCCACCCTCTTTGTACCACGTGAGGCCTTCTCTTTTCTTGTTTGTTAACTATATATTGACTGTTGTAGTCCGGATTTTTTTTGGTTGCTTGTTTGATTTTTTTTAATTGTTCTTAGGATCGATTAATAATATAAATAAGTGGGACTTTTTCTCTTCTTTTTTTTCATATATATAAGAAACTTTAGCTGTATTTTTTGTGAAGAGTAACGAGATCTCCAATATAATCGCCCCCTCTCTATTGTGTGAATATTTACCCCATATTTATGTAAATATTGTAATTTTTTGTAAGTAAAGGGACTGTATATACAATCCATTTCATTCTCCTTCGATTTCTCACGTCCGGATTAGTGTAGGAAGCGGGTCGGATCGATTATGGTTAGTCTAAATTTTTCGGCCCGCTACAACAGAACAGAGAATTCCATGGCGCAGGGACAAGAGATCTAAGGCTGAGAATATGAGCCTCCCAGGTGAGGCATCGGTCAAATACAAGATGAAGGAAATGGTGCGATTCAACCACTTCCAGGCATACCTCATTGAGAAACAAGTCTGGATCAGGGTAGAGCCGTGGATGGTGGCAGAAGTGCACCAGTTAGTCTTGGCCAAGGAAACCGAAATCTGTGCGCTTTGGCATAGCGAGAGATGCGGTTCAATGCCTGTTGGAGTCAATGCTCCAGAGTTGTCATCTGGGCTGTGCCAAAAGAGATCGAAAGGTCATCCACGTAGAGTGTAGCGAGAACCTCTTCTGGCAGCACCGAGGTGATGCCGTTGATGTTCAGGGCAAAGAGTGTGACACTGAGGACACTTGCCTGCGGGACACCCTCTTCTTGCTCCGTTGGGCTGGAGAGGGCTACCCGCACCCGTATGCAGAATCGACGATCTTGCAAAAATTTAGATATGAAGATTGGGAGGCACCTCCATCGTGTGGAGTCTCCATGATATCGAATCGCCATGCGGTATCATAGGCCTAATCCTGGTTGAAAAACACTGTGGCGTAGTGCTGTCTAAGAAGGGAGTCCTCGTAGACAGCATTTTCCAGTTGGAGCAGAGCATCAGACATGAAGTGGAACTTGCGGAAGATGCACTGTGCATTAGACAGATGGCCTCCGCTGTCTAGGAAAAAGGCTAATCTAACATTTACCAATTTCTCCATCATCTTACACATGCAAGAGGTTAGAGAGATTGGGTGGAAACTGGCCAGAGTAGAGTGATCTCTCTCTGGTTTGCAAAAGGCAAGCACAGTAGCGATTCACCAGGAATCCAGGAGGAGACCTTCCACCCAGATCCTGCTGAACAAATCTAAGAGAAATGCCATGCCTTGCTCACCCACGTGTCAAAGCATGGTGTACAGGACATTGTCTCGACCATCGGCAGTGTCCGCGTAAGAAGCAAGAGTGGAATGCAACTCACTCAGAGTAAACCTATCGTGGAAGGGTCCTCCGCATCTGGAGGTAAAGTCCAGTCGGCGACCTTCCGCAACATCATGACGTGCATTGAATGCTGTCGGAGCAGCATCCCGGCTAGAGAATGGGAGGGGGGTCCTGCGAGAACTTGCCCCGAATCCTTTTGACTCGCTTCCACACCTCTGCTAGAGTGGTCTTCCTGTTAAGTGAAGACACGTATGCCCACCAAGAAGAGTGGCAGGCGTGCTTCGAAATATACCGGAACCTAGCCATAGCCCGACGAAATTCACCAACAGTGAAATTGTTCAGGCGGCGCTTATAGCACATGTAGTCATAACCCTTCTGTTTAGGTCTTACATTGTCTTACACTCAGCTGACCACCATGGGAGTGGTCGATGTGCAAAACAGCCAGACATTCTGGGAATAGTAGTCAGGCCCGCGGCGATGAGGTTGCCGGAGAAGAACTCAACGGCCTCATCTACTGACCTAAAATCCTTGACTGAGATATAGAATTTAGTCATTTCCTGAAATGTAGGCCACTGCGTCCATGTCAAGCACCACCAAGGTGGGCTCTCAGGCTGCAGCCGCGCTGAAAATGATATTTGAATGGAAAAGTGATCACTACCATGGAGGTCATTGACCATCCCCTAATCAAAATCAGGCTGTGCATCCGGAGAGGACAGAGATAGATCAAGGCAAGAAAATGAAGCGGTTCTCGGGCAGTGATGCGCAAACTCATCCACATTTAGGACACCTATCTCAAGCTCTTTGATCAGATTGGCAAGGACTTGTCCCCTGGGATTTGTTGAGTAGTCTCCCCAGAGAGGATGTCTGCCATTCAGATCTCCAAACAAGAGAAAGGGTCTCAGCAACCGTGCCAAGACGCGGCAGAAGTCCCCAGCGTCGAAGTCAGCTGACAGTGGAATATACGCAGAAATAACAGTATACCTCCTATCCAGGTGAAGCTGCACAGCCACTGCCTGAAAGGAGGTATCTAAAGTGAAAAGAAGAATGGAGACATCATGCTGGGTGTAAACTGCAAACAGCGCATCCCCCAGCCTGGCCCCAATCTCATGGTGGTGGGGTCACAAAACGCTTATACCCGGGGAGGGCAGGCAGGGGGCATGGTCTCCTGCAGAAAAATAGCTAACGGGGAAAAGATGAGACGAGCGTCTGCAGCTCCTCCCAGTTGGCCTGGAGTCCACGGCAATCCTATGGAAGGAATATGCCATCCAGGCCTAGCTCTGAGGAGACATGGGGGCCCTCTTCGAACAGAAGAGCCCTACAGGAATGGCCGTATGCTTCCCGGAGCCAGAACCCCGGGTGCTGTTGGCCAGACAATGCGCTGTCGCCTCTGAGGACCTATTGGGGGAGGTTGGGCTCACCATGTGAGTCTTTCCCTCCCTACACCTCGAAACCTTAGGCAGGCGTTGCGGAAGCAGGGGGGGCCTCTTTTCGAAGATCCACTGTCTCTGAGCCACCCAGCCCACCACTAGGCATGGGCTAAAGAGCCAAAGCTCCTTTGTTGCTGTCCTCCTTTTGGGATGCAGCTTTAGGAACCCCAGAAGATAACCTGGCAACCATCTTCAGGGGTGTTGCCTCCTGTGAGTCTAATGACTCAGTGGAGGCGAGTGGCCATTTCGCCTTACAGGAAACGGTCATGCTGCAGGAAGGAGGGGGAGCCCTGGTTTTAGCTGGGGCTGGGTGTGAACCCTTTTAGCTGCCAGCTTTACCAGGGGAGCACCCAGGTTGAGTAGAACCTGCAGAAGGGCTCCGAATGGGTACGGAAACAACCAAGCTCATTGGCCTGGATGGGCTAGGAGCAGAGGCTGTCTTTCTAAGCATTGAGGTCTAAGAGATCCCAGGCAGAGCCGAGTGTATCAGGACCAAGTCTTTAGCCTCGCAGAATGAGAGTTGTTCCTGGGCTTGAACAACTAGGATTGCTTTCTCAAGGAGATATGCACCACATTGCTTCGAAGAAGCAGGGTGCGGCTCTCTGCAATTGACACACTTGGCCACACATGATTTGGACTTATCATGTGCAGCCTTGGAGCAATTTACACAGAATTCGGGTGACCCCGACTTTGCACGTCTACATCAGCAATTTGTATGGCCAAAACAATGACAGTAATAGCACCTCCACGGCAGTGGCACAAATACCTTCACACAGTAGCGGTACCAACAGGCACGCACCGAGCCAGAGAGCTTGTCACAGTCGAATGTGATGAAGAGTGTAGGGGTGGGTCTTGGGTCCCCTCCCTGTTTTCTCATGATATGTTCAACCTTGACCACCACATGGTCGGCCAGCTCTAAGGTGATGTCTTCTATGGAGTAGTCAATGAGTTCCCTTGCATAAACTACTCCTTTCACAAAGTGCATGGTAGAGTGTGGCATCACACTCACAGGCGTGCTATTACATGTCCGAAGGACAATAATCATGGCCGCCTCGGAGGGATTCAACGCATTTGCCAAAAGGCTCCCTTCCAAAAAATGGGTCACCTCTGGCTCTCTACCAATCACACTAGCTAAAGCTCTCCTCTGATGGATCATGTTGCCCTTAGCCAACATGTTGCCATCAGTGGAGCGAATAATGAGGAAGCGTTTGAAGCCAGCAGGCTCGAAAACGCCGGGTAATCTCTGAATGAGGGGCCCCGATGTTAATGAGGCTCTGCCCTAAGCACTTTTGGTCATAGTCAGGGGCTCCCTGCACCCAGTGGGGGATGGGGGGCAGAGAGGCCAGATGCACCGATCTTGGCTTGGTCGCTTACCGAAATGGCAGCAGACCCATCCATTCCTGCAGCCCCCGTGGATGGAGAGGAGCCCAGAGTCTTTTTATTGTTTTAGGAGAGGATGGCAAGGAATGAATCCTATTCTCCCCTCCGCCGGCAGGTGCCCCAAGGCTGGATGGCCCGGCCTGAGCAAGGTCATTCTCCGAGATGGAGAAAGTCCTGGCAGTCGTATGGGCACCGGTCGTGGAGGAGATCCCTCCCCTCCTTGTACTGCCTTGGAAACCATAGCCGTTTGAGAAGAACCTTGCATAGGAGCGGACTTGAGTTCAGTGCTTTGCGCTGAGCTCAGATTCGCTCCCATGGAAGGCCCTACTGTCTGAGGCTGGGTTGTCTCAAGGACCATGTCTATCTCGGGTGGGACCTCCATTAGGCCATCCACCCCTAGGACATCACAGGTCCTATTGGCAGTCTTTAGTCTCATCTTGGGAGGCACAGGACTTGACCCCAGCTAGGTTTAGTATTCTAACCAGCATGTCTTTTGAGGGAAGCGACTGAAGGGGCCTGGCTTCCCTCTCTCCCCTAAGGGCTTTGCCTTACTGAGCTGCTTCAATGGCGAGCGGTCGGCTATGTGCTGCCTGCTGGCTTTCTTGGCAGTCCCCTTGGAAAGTAAAGGGGAGGACTGCCGCTGGAAAGAGGGAGGTGCCTGAAGGGATCTCCAGACAAGGGGCTTGAGGGGGAATCCTTACACCCGTAGGCGAAGGAGAGGAGTAAGCTCCGATGATTGTGAGGAGGAAAGTTTTTTTTTATTTGCATCATTGACAATGGTGACCCTAATTTTTTCCACGGGATACACACACTCATCACCCCTCGCAGTAGCCCACCCGGCAAGGGGTGTGTACAGGCCTGACAGAGCAAGGTGCCACCATTTAAGACCACCCCTCCCACCTTGTGGCCTGGCTATCCCTCATCATGGTGGCTACACTTTTGACACAGGGTAAAATTGATAGAGTGTGGAGAGAAGGAAAAAGGATATGAGGAAGGTATGGGTGGGGATGAAGCAGGTTGTTAAAAACCCACCATCCCAAGCCGGAGCTCAGGGGTTAGGGAACATTGTCCCCTCCCCCCTCAGCCCCGATCCGGGATAGTTGGTGTGAAGAAGGTCAGCATCTACCCTGTGAAACTAGAGGTGAAGCAGAGAAAGTTGTGGGAGAGGTTGTAGGTGAAGTGACAAAGTAGGGGAGAAATACAGGCTGTCTGAAAGGAGAAGAGGCTAAGCTGGGGTCGGACAGGGTGCTGAGTCCCGTCAGCACGGCAGCCAGGATGGCAAATCACCGCGCCCCTTACAGGGTGGCAACATCTGAAATGTTAACAGTGAGGCCTTCATTGAGTGAGACTGCTTTAAGCATGTATTGCCGGTTGATGCAGTAGAAGATGTAGAAGACTCAAGAACAGAATCTGAGCCAGTCATTTGACTGGTTGCAGATGCAGAATAAAATAAATATAATGAGGGAGTTATTGATCTAGCTGTTACACTTTCTGTATGTTTTTTCAATTTCATATGATTAACTATAGCTCTTTTTCCCATATTACTCAGTTGTATATTTTTGAAACACAATTTACAGTAAGCTAGTTTATTGTCTGTAGCAACACTCTAACCATCCAGAAAATTGAGGAAATTTTTTACCAATTAACCACCGATTATTAAAATATGTTTGCTTTGTACTTATTTTTCTATATAAAATTAATAAAACCAATCTGAAAAAAAAGAAATGAAAAAACTTAATATTTATAAATAAACCTAAATAGTATACATCAACTCCAAAACTCAAAGGCACCATAATTGTAGACTAATCTACACATTAAACCACTTTAAAAAATTTATTTTCATTTTTTACCTATAGATCTGATGTATCTATCTAAAATATATTTATATTTGCAATAATATCTAATTCATTTACTTTTAATTTAAAATTAACTTCATTTCTCACCCATGTATAGAATTCCACAGACATTAATTTCCCCAGGGGGGGGTGCTGGTATATACTAGCTGGTTGATTACCTTCTAAAAATGTCTAAAAATGCTAAATGTATGCAATAAATTTAGTTTTGTTTTTTTAATCCTATTTCAGAAATTTACTATTTGATGAGTTTATTTCATTGACGTAAGTATAAAGTAATTAAAGAAATATAGGTAGTTTTTTTTTTAAAATGAAAATTAAAAAAAAAAATATGTTATCCAAGCAGAGGCTAACGACCCAAGGCATGCCAACATCATTGAGCTAGTATATACCAGCACCCTCCTTGGGGAAATTAATGTCTGTGGAATTCTATACATGGGTGAGAAATGAAGTTAATTTTAAATTAAAAGTAAATAAATTAGATATTAGTATGTACTATCTTTTTGCGTAAAATGTGTACACAGAATGCAGAAAAATAAATAGCCGTTACATAATTATAGTGGAAAACATAAAAATCTGAAATAATTTTTTTTACCTTACCTTTTTAGAAATTTGCATAAATTACCTGACCTTTTTCTTTAAAAACTGACTTTACCTGACGGAAATAAAAAAAAAAATGACTTTATCTGACCTTTGGGAACCCTGCAGTACCACTGGGACAGGGAAGGAGAGCCAGTCACTCAGCTACCAGGGGTTATAGAAGTAGTAGTGGTTTGCCAACCTGACTTTGTCTAGGCGGATCCAGACCGGATAATGAAATGGACATAAAGATCTGTATGATGATCTCCGGTAAGCACCAAGGGTACCAGGGACCAGTCCTCATTAGGAGAGGTGCCAGGAAGTAGTTTTTGACACCAAACAGTGTACGGGCAGGAACCTTTATCACCCCGGAACTTGGGGACCTGTTCTGCATCAGAGGTATGTGGATATAGATACCTATCGGCAGGATGCCTTGGAACAGTATGTGTGTGTTGTGCTGCAAAGATGGGAGAGGAAAGAAAGCAGTGTTGTGTGGGTGGTGATGAGAAGTGAAAGATTTACCCACCCCAATACAGCGCATCCACCTATTGGTAGCCATATCTCTCCGTGCCCTGATGCTTGTGTCTGCTCATGCTGTGATCGAACCCAGTACTGGGGGCTGTAAAGTGGGAAAGGAGTTGGAGTCAATGATATGGTGGCTGAAATGGCTATAAAGTGGTGGTAAATTGTTCTGTGTTGTAAGGCTTTTAAAAGTGGAAGAGTATCTGAGGAGTGGAAGAATGCTGTAATGGTGCCGTTGTATTAAATGAAAGAGAGGCTAATGTAAGAACTACAGAGTAATGTGTGGTAAGTGAATGGACCAATTCTAATGGGCGGAAATAGAGAATAAGGGATTGGTAGGGGCTGAACAAAGGAGGGGGGTTAGATCGGGTAGAGTGCGTGTATAGATCAAGTATTTGCTTTCAGACAGCTAAAATAACAAGAGGTGTAAAGTGGGTGGTGAGGTAAATCTGGATAAATCTTCTGACTGTGTAGAGAAGAATTATGGCAAGAGCAAAGAATGTATGGCTAAAGTATTGGATGGTGGAAAGAATATTTATGTTTGAAGGCATACTCCTCTCCTTCGCCTACGGGTGGTTGATATAAAGATGTGTGGATAAGTATATGCAATGCTTAATTGCGGTAATATTGATGTGTCCTACAGCACAGGCTGTAGGATCAAAGGCCTTAATCTCCCAAACAGTCATTAACAGAGGTCATCTGCTATTGGGGACAAATGCAAGAACAACCTTATCCTATGCCTATACATAGAAGTAAAATTACCTCTTCTTTGATAGAGTCTTGTTGCCCTAACTCACTGAAGGTGTTTGCTCGAGAGTCATCATTGTTCAAAGCAACTGTCTCTCCACCATTAGTGTTAGCAGCATCAAAGAATTCTTCAGTAATCTCTTCTTTCAATGGAATCTCTTCCAAGTTCTCCTTCAAGAAATATAAAATTCAATTACTCAAGATTTCTTCCAAGTTCTCCTTAAAGAAATAAAAAATTCAATTACTCAGAATCTTTTCCAAGTTCTCCTTCAACCCATTAGTTGCCCGAGGGCCTTTATACATCCTCAATTCAGTGCTACGTAATTGCCTGAGGGCCTTTTGTTGCCTTTCACGTATAGACTCTTATTCAGCCTGATTATTATGATAATTTGTCAAAAAATTTTCTTCAACTCTTATGTTAGTGATTAATCATCTAATTAAAATACATAAATAGCTTAGTTCAGTCCTTTGTTTGTAAACCAAGATTTATGAATGAGAGTAACTTGACTCGGTTCTATGCCATACCACAAGGCAACCACAAAAAAGGGGTTGATGTCTCTTCCTATTTTTGGTTTAATATACTTGAATTAAAATGAGGAAATGCCTTAAGTTAGTCTGTTATTCAAAGCACACAAATGAGAAAGCCTATTTTGTCTGAAAAATAGAGATTTATAGGTTAAAAATAGGGCCTGAGCAAAATTTTCAAAAGATTTAAGATATAAAAGTTTCCCATTAATGGAAGCAATGTTTACTATAACAGACACAGATTTAAAAATGGGAACTGATTTAAAAAGCATAAAAACCCATGAGGGTTGATGGAAATTTGTGGAAGAACTGAGAATTATCAATCATAATTATATGGATAGGTTATTAATAATTTTTAAATTATATCAATAGAAAAATTCCTTTCAATTAAAATGATATATTATTTGATTTATAAAAAAAAGCGCTTTAAGGGTTAAAGAAAAATGAAATTCAATTACTAGGAATCTCGTCCCAGTTCTCCTTAACCCTTAAAGCACCTAAAAACAAAAGGCTAAAATATAAAATTAAATGTCCTCATATTGAAAGAACCATGAGTAAATTAGTTGAAAAAGGCAATATGAATAAAACTAAATGGGAGGTACATCATGAGAGGAAATAAATTTGCCTTAAGAAAATCGACAGTTAGGAATTCAATGGAATTTTCTATAGGCCTAAAAGCATAAGAGGACCAATTGGTCAGTGGCAGTTGTCTGCTCGGGACCTTTTGGTCTGCATTCCGCTTTTAAGGGTTGAAGAAATATATAATTTAATTACACACAGAACATCCAGAATACCAAATGATGACAACCTAAATTATATTTTTTCTAGGGGAAATCAAACTAATTAACTAATGAAAGAAAAATAAATGATATATAACTTAAAAAATTATCAATACTGTGCAGATTTCTATACATTTCCAAAACTTGAAATTATATAAAAATGGATAATATGAATCTTTTTAACATAAAATCTAACCACTCTTTACTTGATCCTAACAAAATAGATAATTTTTGGAAGCATTAAAATTACCTAGACTAGATTTTTTTAAATTTTCTCTTCTCGTGAATTCCTTCAAGTTGCTGTATTGAAAGTTTCAGCCTAGAGCTTGGTGACTCTAAAATTCCCAAACCAAAAAACAATAAAAAAACAAAGAAAAACAATCAAAAATAAGAAAAATAAGCGCATTCTAGGTCTAACCATGGCGCAGAAACGTTTCTGCGCCCAACACCAAAGAGAGTAAAAGAAAATAGAGGAGGTCAGCCTCCTCCAAGAAGTGAATGTCCATGAGTCTACATGCATGAACTTGTCCCAAGTAATAGGAAGGGGACAAGCTGTAGTGACTTCATCTTGGTACTGGTCAAGGTAATGTGCGCAAAGATCACCCAAACTAGGGCATTCAACAAGAATGTACTGAACAGTCTGGAGGAGAATGCAGTAAGGTGCTGGGGAGTGCTCCATCAACTCCCATATGTCCAGGAACCCACCACAAGATAATCTTGACATCCACCCAGCTCACGGCAATCGTGGTATCACAGATTCCAATGCACCGAGAGCACTCAGGGCACTTTGTGAATTGCTAAAAATCACAATCCAGTCTCTATACTGAGCAGTGTATTAAAACCAACTCAGCCATCAAAACAGATGCAGCACCTGGTAGAGTCCTGACAATTTCAAACAGGGGTAAAAGCAATGGAAGCAACCCCATCCTGGGACTTGGAGCCATCCATATACACTGGCATGGATACAGCATGAAACCAAGTGTGCTCCAAAATGTGTTGAACACAATACTCCTGGCACTGTGGATGTGGAAGCTTTGGGAACGGAGGCAAGGTGACAAATAGTAAAAGGAGGTACCCTCCAGGGTGGCAGCCTCAGGATGCAGAGAGCTGATGGTGACTGAAGGAGGAGCCAAGCTTACTCGTACAGGCACATAATACACTATGTATGACACAGATAGAATGGCATATCTCCAGCATTGACAAGTAGGCTCTTAATGGGTAATGTGCATAAGGTAGCAGTCACTAGGCAGAGACCAGTATGATGGATCAAGTCCACCTTCAGCAATACATACTTTGCTGAGGATGAATAAAACTCATCCAAGTTTCAGACATACAAAGGATCTGTAGAAAAGTAAGGCAGTGGCCCTATCAGCATTGAGGTGCTCAATGTAACTGAACCAGGAAAGTCCAGGAAAAAGAGACCCCAAGGCTGTGAATATGAGCCTCCCAGCTGAGGAGTCAGTCCAATACAAATCGAAGGAAATGGTGCGAGTCAACCACATCCAGGCGTACCCCATTGAGAAACAAGTCTGGATCAGGGTGGAGCCATGGATGGTGGCAGAAGTGCACCACCTTAGTTTTGGCCAAGAAAAAACAAAACTTGTGCGCTTCGGAATGCGAGAGACGCGGTTCAATACCTGTTGGAGTCGCCGCTCCAGAGTGGCATCCGGGCTGCGCCAAAAGATATCAAAAGGTCGTCCACGTAGAGCATAGCGAGAACATCTTCCAGCAGCACTGAGGTGATGCGGTTGATGCTCAGGGCAAAGAGTGTGACACTGAGGACACTTCCCTGTTGGACACCCTCTTCCTGCTCCATTGGGCCAAAGAGGGCTCCCCCCACCCATACACAGAATCAACTATCTCATAAAAATTCAGATATAAAGACTGGGAGGCGTCCCCTTGCCCCCAGCATTTGGAGAGTCTCCATGATACTGTATCACTATGCAGTATCATAGGCCTTCTCCAGATTGAAAAACACCATGGCATAGTGTTGTCTATGAGGGAAGGCCTCAGAAACAGCATTTTCCCATCACTGCAGCGCATCTAACATGGAATGGAACCACACTGTACAGAAGACAGGTGGCCTCTGCTGTTTAGGGAAAAAGGACAATCTAATATTTACCAATTTTTCCATCAACTTGCATACACAGATTAGTCTCAATCTCGCTTGAGACAGCTGGGAGGTAATAACCCCCTCCGAGTACCAGGTTTAATAGTCTGCAGAGGACATCTTGGGTGAGGGGTATAAAAGAATAAAGTCCATTTTGTCTCAATCTAGTTTGAGACTACCAGTACATCCCCTATGGGGAGAAGAGGAAAAACAAGGGATAGAGTCATAGAAGAGGAAACACAATATAAAATAGGCAATGTAGAAAGAGAGGGAGAAAAAATAACATAACATAACATAATTTCACGGATGACAAAAGCCACAAGGGCCTATCAAAGGTCAACCGTATCCATCAAATCCACCCACATAAAGCATCCATAGGATTTTGTCAGATCATGCATCTACAATATACAATTTAACAATCCATAGGAATGTCCAACCATGCATCTACAATATATAATTTAAAGCCTCCATAGGAGTCTCAAAAACAAAATCAAAGTCCCCCAAAATATACAATAAAAAGAAACCATCCACAGGAATGAGTCAAGAAACATATCCACATACCGAAAGTAGGAAATTAACCCTCCATCCCCATATAATCATCCAATCTGCGCTTGAAAACATTCAAGTTTGGGCTGTCTACAGTCTCAGGTGGCAAACTATTCCAATAATCCACCACTCTGTTAGTGAAAAAATATTTTCTAACATCCAGTCTAGTTCTATTACTACCTTCTAACTCAAATAACTTGCTGAAATCTAATTTATCCATCCCAGAAAAGATCTTAAAAAGCTCAATCATATCTCCCCTCACACACCTTCTTTCAAATGAAAACATATTTAATACCCTACGTCTATCTTCATATTCAAGGTGCTTCAGGGATGGTATTATTTTTGTTGCCCTCCTTTGTACTGACTCTAACAAGTTTATATCATGTCTAAAATGTGGTGACCATGCCTGTATACAGTACTCTAAATGTGGCCTGACATAAGAGTTGTATAGTTTAAGGATGACCTCCTTACTCTTGTAGCTAACATTTCTTTTAATGTAACCTAGCACCCTATTTGCTCTATTTTTTGCCTCAATACACTGCTTTGAAAATTTCAGTGACCTATCTACTACTACTCCTAAGTCCTTCTCATCTTCAACTGAATTAAGCCAATACCCATCCATCTCATAGCTAAATTCCCTATTATCTCTCCCCATGTTAATAACTTTGCATTTATTAAGGTTAAAAGTCATCTGCCACTTCTGAGCCCAAGCTAACAACTTATTTAAGTCACCCTGCACTTTAAAGCTACCCTCAACCTCTTTTTAACAGGTTATTCAGGAGAGTTATGGCAGTCACCCATGCAAGGATCTAATTACCTTTTTAAGAACATACCTAAGAAAAGGCATCTGCAAAAGGCTAATCAATAGCCTATACGAGGCAGCTCCTGTTCCCATCACCCATTTCAGTCCTACCTCACAGCATCCTCATCCATAAATCTATCCAATCTATTCTTAAAACTCTGCGTTGAGCCTATTCCATTCATCTACCACACTATTTGTAAACCAATTTCTACCAATCTCTTTCTTAAACATAAGCTTGTCCAGCTTCAACTCATTGCTACATGTCCTATCCTGGGCTGGAAAAATTACCTTTTTAAGCGCGCTGAAAATCTCTTCTTTCATTTTCTTAATTTCTTCACAAATGTCCTAATGGAAAAATAAAAAGTACAGTAATTTAGCCAATTGCACTGATATGTCATCAGACCTACTACACTTGACATCCACCTGCAGAACAACAGTTGCTACAAGTTGTTTAGTATGCATAGAGGAGGTAGGCTAAAAGAATTGAGGGGGTTTACCAATGATAATAATGCACTCATTTATTAGGATTTTTTTTTCAGTCAAGAGCTACCATTTGATGTGGCATATGAACCACAGGCATGTATCTACAGTATATGGCAGTTGTTGTAATAACAACTTAAATGGGGACTGCATCCAGAAATAACCATAACCATTGTGAGTTAACTTAGGGAGCCTTAACTTTGGGTGCCTTAAAAAAAAGAGGCCGTTTCACTCGGATGACCTTTGTGGCTTTTGTCATCTGTTATATTATGTTGGGGGGGGGGGATTGATGGATGCAGATGACCTTTGATAGGCCCTTGTGGCTTTTGTCATCCGTGAAATTATGTTATGTTATGTTATGTCACCCATGCCAGACATAATTCTCTGTGGGGACTCCAAACTCCTACTGGAAACCACTGACAAAGTATTCCTCTCCCAGCAAATAACAAACCCTACAAGAATGAATAACATCCTAGACCTCTACTTCACCAATAATCAAGATGCCTTCAGCAGTTACAGGGTTGACAGGACCATATTCACGGATCACAACCTGGTTACACTGAATACAACATACAGAAAGATTGGGTCAGTACAACAATGGCCATGCCAAATGGAGAACACACCCCTCGATGCCTTCAACTTTCACAGCAGTTTAATCAATTGGGAGAAAGTGGAAAAGAGCTTTCAAGGTGTAAAGTGGGATGACATAATGAATGAAGAAGACCTAACCAAGATACTACAAACACTTACCAACACCATGCTGGAGGTGTAACAAAACCACATACCAATAAAGAACAAGCGTAAAGCCAGAGACATCATTCCAAGAGACAGAAACATTCTCATGAGGAAATGAACCTCGCTAAACAAGCAACTAAGAAAATCAAAGATGGATGAACACAAACAATCAATTAGTGCCAAACTAGCAGAGGCGGAGGAACAGATGAAAAAGTCATATGAAGCCCAGAGAAGAAAAGAGAACTTAGCAGTGCTGAACATCAAACGAAATTCAAAATATTTCTTCAGCTACTGCAAAAGATTCTCAAAAACTAAAACACAAATTGGACCACTAGAAACAAAGAAAGGCACAACAACAAAGGATCCTAGGGAGACGTGCCAGCTTCTAATTCAACAATACAACAACGCCTTCAGCAAACCTAGAACACAAGTTGTGAAAAATCCTGAACTTTTTTTTTCAGTAGACATACCCCAACTAACCCAACTTACCGATATGGAGGTCACACAAGAAGACATCAAAAGGGCTATAGGAGAGTTTAGAACAAACTCAGCTAGTGGACCTGATGGAATACCAGCTATCCTACTCTTAAGGTGCAAGGAAACTCTAGTGTAACCCATCAGTATATTGTGGCGCAATTCACTCAAGAAAGGAATTATTCCCACACTATTGAAACAGGCAACAATAAGCCCCATATACAAGGGTGGTAACAAGAGCCTTCCTAAAAACTATAGGTCTGTTGAACTAACATCACACATCATCAAAATATTTGAAAAATGTATGAGGGACCACATCATTGCCTTCATGGAAGAAAAAAGGCTTCTTAACTCCAGCCAACATGGATTTAGGAGGGGAAGATCCTGTCTCTCAAAGAACTAGGCTGTTTGTTTATGGCGACTCATGCCTAAGTGGGCAGTCGCCAGATAGCCCCTTAAAAAAATACAAAAAAATCAAAGCTCCTGACCCACTATGACTGGCTCCTGCAAAACCTTACCAAGGGAAATAATGTGGATGTTGTATTCGTTGACTTTGCCAAGGCCTTTGACAAGGTCAACCATGGCATACTACTCCACAAGATAAAAGCCCTAGGAATGTGGCTCCACAGTTTTCTCGTAGGAAGATCCCAGTCAGTTGCAGTAGATGGTGCAAAGTCAGCCAAGACTCTAATTATAAGCGGTGTGCCAAAGGGATCTGTCCTGCGTCCCTTTCTCTCCTGATACACCTTGGTGACATAGACAGCAATAAGAACATAAGAAAAGAAGGAGACTGCAAAAGACCATTCATGGCCTACACTTGGCAGCTCCTGTTCCAGTCAACACATAAAAGATTTCTTACCAGAGAAAAGTCATCAACATTGTCACCCTTTACAGGAGTTTGTCAGATCTAATCTACAATATACATAAAATGCATCCAGAGGATTATGTCCATTCATGCAACCGCAAAACATAATCTCCCCACTCCTTAGAAAAATATATACATATGTACATAAAAAAAAGTCAGTCCCATCTAGCAGCTTCATCCATATATTTATCTAATCTATTCTTAAAACTACCCAGAGAGGAGGCTTCTATCACATGTCTAGTGAGCCTATTCCATTCATCTACCACACGATTTGTAAACCAATTCCTCCCAATCTCCTTCCTAAACCTATACTTATCAAGCTTAAACCCATTGCTACGTGTCCTGTGATGTTCACTAAGTATAAGAACCTTACCCAGATCCCCTTTATTATATCCTTTTACCCATTTGAAGACTTCAATCAATTCCCCTCTGACTCTTCTCCTTTCCAATGTATATAGATTTAGTTTTCTAAGCCTTTCACCATAAGGTAAGTTCCTTAGCCCACCAATCATCTTTGTCATCCTTCTCTGCACAGACTCAAGCAAATCAATATCCTTCCTATAATATGGTGACCAAAATTGTACTGCAGTCTAGATGAGGCCTAACTAGCGCCAGATACAGTTTTAGAATGACTTCAGCACTCTTATTGCTTACACTCCTCCTAATGAATCCCAATATCCTATTAGCTTTATTCTTAGCATTTAGGCATGGTGACATAGACAGTAATGTGACTTCTTCCCACCTAGCCTCATTTACAGATGACACGAATATCAGCCGCACCATCACAAACGAACTAGACGTTCACAGGCTACAGAATGACCTTAATTAGTGTACTCTTGAGCTGCAGATAACAATATGCAGTTCAATGAGGGCAAATTTGAAGTGTTGAGGTACGGCCCAAACACAGCCTTAAGGAAGAGACCACACTTCACACTGAAGGAGGACAGGACATAACCCCTAAGCCCTATGTCAAGTGCCTTAACATAAGAACATAAGAAAAGAAGGAGACTGCAAAAGACCATTCATGGCCTACACTTGGCAGCTCCTGTTCCATTCAACACACAAAAGATTTCTTACCAGAGAAAAGTCATCAACATTGTCACCCTTAACAGGAGTTCGTCAGATCTAATCTACAATATACATAAAATGCATCCAGAGGATTATGTCCATTCATGCAACCGCAAAATATAATCTTCCCACTCCTTAGAAAAATATATACATATGTACATAAAAAAAAGTCAGTCCCATCTAGCAGCTTCATCCATATATTTATCTAATCTATTCTTAAAACTACCCAGAGAGGAGGCTTCTATCACATGCCTAGTGAGCCTATTCCATTCATCTACCACACGATTTGTAAACCAATTCCTCCCAATCTCCTTCCTTGGTGTCCACTTCAGTCATGATGCCAGCTTCCACCACCACATCCCAAAAGCGATAAAGAGGGCAAAAGGGATGGTAGGCTGGGTACTGAGGACATTTGCTTCTAGGGAAAAGAAAGTTATGCTGACACTCTGGAAGGCAATGTGCAACCCGCGCTGGACTATTGCAGCCAGTTCTGGTCACCACATAAAAAAGGGGACATCCAGCGGTTGGAAGCAGTGCCAAGAGCTTCAACCAGACAGATTAGGGAAATGCAGGACCACCTCATCTACATATGGAAGGTCCTAGAAAACATGGTGCCTGACCCTACTGCCTCCGCCCTTCAAGCCTGCCATAATGACCGCACTGGACGTAAGTGTGCCAGAAGAACACTCCCTTCCAAAGCTCCAATATGCATCAAAACACTGGTTGCTGCAAGCCTGGAGCATGAGGGGCTTAAGATCTTCAATTCCCTTCCAAGGCGAGTTCAAAATACCACAGGCTGCCCAGTAGAAAAGTTCAAGGCTGAGCTTGACAAGTTCCTGGAAATCTTACCAGATGAGCCTCCCGTCCCGGGATATACAGCCATCTGCCAAGCCTCAAACTCCATACCGGACATTGTGAACCTCCAGAGTAGGGACACCAGGGCCGGGATCTTCAGTAGCTGACTATGACTGTGAAGGATGAACTTCTAGACCACATCACGTAAATCAAGTAAATATGGGGGGTCAACTGTATACAATAATAAAAAACTGCATCCACAGGAATGAGTCCAGAATACCCCCCAGAGTTAACCCTCCATCCCCATATAATCATCAAATCTGCGCTTGAAAACATTCAAGTTTGGGCTGTCTACAGTCTCAGGTGGCAAACTATTCCAATAATCTACCACTCTGTTAGTGAAAAAATATTTTCTAACATCCAGTCTGCACCTCTGTTTTTTAATCTTTAAGTGGTGGCCTCTAGTTCTATTACTACCTTCTAACTCAAATAACTTGCTGAAATCCAATTTATCCATCCCGGAAAAGATTTTAAAAAGCTCAATCATATCTCCCCTCACACACCTTCTTTCAAATGAAAACATATTTAATACCCTCAGTCTATCTTCATATTGAAGGTGCTTCAGGGATGGTATTATTTTTGTTGCCCTCCTTTGTACTGACTCTAATAAGTTTATATCATGTCTAAAATGTGGTGACCATGCCTGTATACAGTACTCTAAATGTGGCCTGACATAAGAGTTGTATAGTTTAAGGATGACCTCCTTACTCTTGTAGCTAACATTCCTGTTAATGTAACCTAGCACCCTATTTGTTCTATTTTTTTGCCTCAATACACTGCTTTGAAAATTTCAATGACCTATCTACTACGGTAAATATGTAGATTATCGGCGTGAATGATGGGACGTACTATTTCGTCCGTGTTCCAAAATGTTTCACGTTTTTGGAGTACATTTAAGTTGACGGCTCGTGTGGGGGTAAACACAATGAGGGGTCTACACTACGATGATCCTGAGTTTCATTAAATTTGGGGGGGGGGTCTGGGGGGCACAGCCCCCCAGTATATAATCCTAATTGTTTATAGAATAATAATTCGAAAAGGACTCAAACGCGCATGAATATTCCGACACAAGTGAACGATAATATTTACACACAATTTTTTTTCCAGCCGGGCCGCTAATCTACATATTTACCTCTACTACTACTCCTAAGTGCTTCTCATCTTCAACTGAATTAAGCCAATACCCATCCATCTCATAGCTAAATTCCCTATTATCTCTCCCCATGTTAATAACTTTGCATTTATTAAGGTTAAAAGTCATCTGCCACTTCTGAGCCCAAGCTAACAACTTATCTAAGTCACCCTGCACTTTAAAGCTACCCTCAATCTCTTTGACTACAGCTGCTAATTTAGTGTCATCAGCAAAAATTGACACTGCTATTTACAGCTGCCCAAAGATCATTTATATAAACTATGATAATAAAGGGCCAACCTGTAATCCTTTCCTGTATTTTTTCTAGATCATGACTTTGTAGATGCAGGCAACTGATATATTTTCGCTATAGTCACAGGGAAACCACATAGATACCACAGGCACGTCAACCCTTGACTACGACCAAAACATTATTCTCCTTAATTACTTCTCCCTTTCTCTCCTTCGTTCTTTTTTCTGAATATCAAACTTTCGTTAGAAAATCACTCTTACTCCACCCTTTGCCCTTATTGTATAATTCCTACTCTATCCTTTTGTCTTTTCCGGATTTCATTAATTTAAAATTCATATTTTTTCTTTTGTTTGTCTGTGTGTGTGTTTTTTGTCTTTGTGGTATTCCTAAGCTATTTAATCCTCTCGCAACATTTACGTTTTTCAGGATCCATTAATTAAATTTAATAATTTTTCGTTTTCCTTTGAAGATTGAATAACTTTAATTTCTTTTCTTTAAGAGTTGGTTGTTTTTTCTCGTATCTAGCAAACTATTTTTATTTCTAACATAAAGAGAAAGATGTGATGGGTGCCAGGGTATTTTTGTTTACGGCAGTTTCGAGGGATCGTCGACCCATTGTAAGGAAATGTATAAATCGTTGGTTGGAACTCTAGCTCCTGGCCCTGAGGCAGGAATTGGTAGGCCTTCGCTCGAGGTTGAAACGACAGGGGGGGGGGGGAGGGTTGTCCAATGTGAGGAGGAAAGCAGCATGAGCATGAACCCTCTTACTCTGTCACCGCACTTGCAGATCCCCTCCCACCCACCCCACACTAGGTGGAATCGCTCGACTGATGATTCCATACCTGTCCGCCGAGGAGTTCCTCCCAGAACGTTAATGAGAATATTCCCGATAGTCATCACTAACAAATTCTCTGGTTGAAACTTGGCTGACGAAGACGACGTTCAGAAATTTGCCTAGTAGGTGACTCCATAGTGAGGAGCCAGCCGACTGAATTTTGCGGTAGGCGGCCTGAGAGAAGAACAAGGTACTGCTACCCACGGGCGTGGGTGGGGAACTTAGTAGACTGAGTGGAAGGCTACACAAATGGAGCTGGGGTAAATATGTAGATTGGCAGTTCGAACGATAGGACGTAAACTATTTCGTCCGTGTTCCAATATGTTTCACGTTTTTGGAGTAAATTTAAGGGGAACGGCTCGTGTGAGAGTAAATACAATAGGGAGACCAACCTACGATGATCCTGAGTTTCAATCAATTCAGGGATCTGGAGGTAACAGCCCCCCCAGTATATAATCCTAATTGTTTATAGAATAATGTCCTAACGTTTACAGAAGTGCATGATTTAACCAAATTATTTCTGCGCTTTTAATCGTTTTGCGAATTATAATGGGGGTAAGGGTGGGGTCTGACGTCAGAAATGACTGAATTGGTTTTCTATTTTGTTTTTCACTTAATATCTTTTTATCATCCTCATTTAGAGTCATTTTTATTTGTCAATATATTTGTACCTATTTTACTATTTTTATTACCTTTTTTTTGTACATTTAAATATGAGGAAACCAGGAGAGATGGTACAAATCGGGAAAGAACAACGCTGCTAAGACGCCTGAGTGAAAAACTTAAGCAGGCTATCAACCAGCAACAGGCTGAAGTCTGGGACAGCCTGATTGAAAAGGTTGACAGCGAGGTTCAACCCGATGTGTTCTGGCGACTTGTGAACAAGTTGAAAGGTCTTACAAGTAGAGAAAAGACCCGCATTAAGGAGGGCGATGACTACTTAGAAGACCCAGCGGTTTTGGAAGAAAGATTCCGCATGTTCTGGAAAAATATCTTCAGGATAACACCAGAAGAAAGTGCGGAATTCGACCAGGAATTCGAAGGCAAACTGATTGAAAATCTGAATCAGAATGTGAATCGCACGCTCCCACATGCCTATGTTGACGAAGGGAGGAATTGGGCAGACCATGGCCGACCAACTACACCTGAAGAGGTCATGGCAGTCATAAAAACCTTCAAACAGAAGGCACCAGGCTGGACGGGCATCACCAGAAATAACTTGGTACATGCCCCCCGGCAGATCATTCGGGGAATCACCAACATCTTCAATGCTTCCCTGAATACGGGCTACTTCCCAGGCGGTTTAAAGATTGCTAAAATCATATTTATACCCAAAGGGAGGAAGCCTGATCAACTGGTGGACTGCAGGCCAATATTCCTCCTGGAGATTATAGGCAAAGTTTACGAAAAGCTTCTGGCTAACAGGTTGCAAGATCAACTGACCGAGCTAGAAGCCCTCAGCCCTCAGCAGCACGGGTTCCGCAAGAGAAGGGGGACGGACACAGCCCTTGCCCTTCACACCGAAAAGCTTGCCCGGTGTAAAGCTGAGAAGAAATACGTAGACGTGGTGATGCGAGATGTGCAAAAGGCCTTCGATAAGGTTTGGCTAAGAGGCTTACAACACAAGATCTTAGGCCTCCAGCTGAACCCAATCCTGGAAAGGGTCCTCTGCGATTACATCATACGCAGAAAAGCCCGAATTTCGATCGAGGGCTACAGAGGACCCGAGTTTGAGCTTGAGGCGGATGTTCCACAAGGTGGCTGTCTGAGTCCGCTGCTGTACCTTCTGTACACACTGGACTTATCTCATCCGGTAGGGGAGGAAGTGATGTACCTGCAGTTTGCAGATGACATTGCGCAAATCGTCCCCAGCTACTATAAACATGCCGGATATCAAGCAAGGCAGACAGCCATCGAAATCAACAACATCAATCGATATGAACGAAAGTGGAAAATCAAGACCAACCGCCGAAAGTTCCAAGTCCTTCCAATTAACCGCCGAAGACGTGTGGATGTCACAGTAAATGGCGATGTTTACCCATATGGTAACAAAGGAAAAGTCCTAGGTCTACAATTTACCTCCAAAGGGTACAAAGTTCAAATTAATGACAGAATCTCCCTAGCCAAAATACAGCTTTCCAAACTGTATAGGTGTAAAAACCTCAGCTCCAAGAACTTAAAAAAGCTGTACACTGCTCTGGTGCGCTCAACATTAGTGTACCCGGTAGTGGTCATGCAGGCTGCGAGTTCCACCTCTCTCAGACAAATGCAGAGAGTGCAGAACAAAGCAGCCCTGCTTATAGCTGGAGCGAAAAGGACAGACTATATTGAACAGACAGTCCTACACGCAAGAGCAGGACTAACCCCTCTAAATATAGAACTCTAAAGGCTAGGGAGGAAGACTTGGGACAAAATAGAAGAGGAAATACTCCCGAATACGAACCACAACCTCGACATACCGAGAGCAGTCAGGGGTCGTGTCACCAGAAAATCCCTATTCCCGAGTGGAAGAAACTGCTACCGAGAACACCAAGTCGGAATTTATACTTAGACACACGAAGTACGATCACCAAAGTCCAAAGAATGAAGAAACTACAACGAAGAGTAAAAGAGGCGTAGTGCCCAATATAAAACCTATTTAAACAATCAAGAATTAAAACCTAAACCCCGGCATAAGATATATTACCTAATAAGATAGCAATATAAAATAAGAAGATATATATAGCAAGTAAGAAACTTGAAAGGCTTGAAAGCCACGATGGAGGAAAGAACAAATATATTTGTTTATTTACTTTACGTTAGAAAAAAAAATAATAATAATAATAATTATATATATATATATATATATATATATATATATATATATATATATATATATATATATATATATATAGAGAGAGAGAGAGAGAGAGAGAGAGAGAGAGAGAGAGAAAAAAAAAAAAATAATAATAAAAACAAATAAAGGGAAGAATAATAAGAGACAAGACAAGAAAAACCTGAGAGGAGCCCTCCACACCAGAGCAAATCTAAAACTCTTTTTATCTTTATATACCTACTACACATTTTCCTACTTCTTACATCACTTTCACTTTCACTTACTTAGCTAGATCGTTTAATGGAACTACTTTTGTTGAGCCTTTTGAGTAGAGTAAAGACGCCTTTTACGCGGGCAAGGCATTTTGAATATAGAATCGAGATAAATTGTTAATCTTTTTGGACGATCATAATTTACTTAAGATTAAAATCGATTGCGAGGTTTGTGGCCAGACATTAGATACTAACCCTAATTTTGAATTTAGATGTTCTAAAACTAAACGTGACTCAAGTGGGCGCCATTTTTTTAAAAAAAATCAGCATTGAATGGCACCTTTTTCTCAAACACCCGGATCTCTGTAGAAACTATTCAGCAAATTATTTACTGGTTTCTAGTCAACCAAATGACATTAGAAGTTCTGTCCCATGAAGTCAAGGTTACACCAAAAACTTTGAATGATTGATTTAGTATCTGTAGAGAGGTCACTATTCACTATTGTGAACAAAATAGGCAGAAGATTGGCGGCGAGGGGAAAGTAGTCGAGGTGGATGAGGCAAAGTTTGGCAAAAGGAAATACAACAAAGGGAGAGTGGTTGAGGGAATGTGGTCTTTCGGGGGCTTCGAACGGGGAACCAAAAACATTTTTATGGTCACGGTTCCAGATTGCACCAAAGAAACACTTGTCTCAGTGATTAAAGAGTGGATCGTGCCCGGAACACTAATAATTTCTGATTATTGGGCTGCTTGCGCCGGTTTGGAATTGGAGGGATATAAACATCAAACCGTCAACCATTCCAAAAACTTTGTTGACCCCGAAAGCAGGGAAAGCACTCAAAATATTGAACGCGTCTGGCGGGATGCGCGAAATTCAATCCTCAAATACGGAAGAAAAACCAACAAGTTCGACGCCTATCTCGCTAACTGCCATTTTCTGCAAGCGATTCCCTTTTATCAAAACTGGAATTAAAGAAAGATTCTACGCTTTCCTCATCGCTATTTCAGAAGTATACCCACCGCAATAAAGTAAGTAAACAGCGTTTTTCGTTTGGTTAGTTTCGACCATTTTTATAAAAAAAATGGCGCTGGGTATATTTTAAATATGACTCAAACGCGCATGAATATTCAGGCAGGGGTGAACGAAATATAAACAAACAAAAATCCACTTTTTCGGCCGAGCCGCCAATCTACATGTTTACTGCTTGTGTTATGCACGTAAACACAAATAACTTTATTTTTCACTAGGTCCGAAGAACTACTGGCGCATTGCCGACAATTTATGCAGATCCTGAGGAAAATGAGTAGGAATGTATCCTTTTCAGGTATCCTACCGAAAATTGGAGCGATAACTTTTTTATTTAAGGGCAAATTATATTAATAATTATCTCAAAATCATTTGTCAGGATGAAGTAGCGCACTTCATTGATCTCCGGAACTAATTCTACGAATGCAAAGACCTGTTTATGCGAGATGGACTGCATCTCAAGTCCGTCGGTGCAGCTAGACTTGGGCGTATACTAAACAATGCAACAACTTATTTTTAGACATCTCCAATTCTGAGTCCAGTCCCCACGTAGAAGAGAGGACCGTACAACCGAAATCCAATGTGTTATCAAACCTAAAGTGCAGTACACAAATGCTAGAGGTATAAGAAACAAAATCAATGAGTTTAAACTTTTTGGTCGAAGTAGCAAATTCAATATAGTGCCGGTATCCGAGGGCTGAATTCACATCAGAATACGGGACTTAATTGGCGAGTTCGTGATAAACGGGTACAAATATTTTATACATAAAGAGAAAGGAAAAGAGGCAGTGGAGTTATGTTATACTGCAAACAAAACCTAGATCCTGTTGAGGTACTAGTAGATAACAGGAGCGACGCTGATATTGTCTTCGTTAAATTAACCGCCTACAGTACCAAATTTAACATTGCCGTTGTGTATATGACTCTTAATCATACAGAAAATTCGGATGAACAAATGTTTGCTTCACTTACGACTTAACAGTCACCAGAGATATAGTCAGAGTCGGTGACCTAAATTTTCCAAAAATGGACCGAGATTGTTAAACTTTATAGAGGAAAACTTTCTCAAGCAGATCGTTGATCAACCTACTCGTGTCCTCGCTAGCAATAAGGAATTTGTTAAAAGTATTAAAGTTTTAAACCCCTTGGGAGAGTGACCACAGTTTTGCACAATTATTTACCATAGGTAGTAGAACATTTACCATCACAAACTGACTGATGGTGTCCAACTTCAAGAGGGCTAATTTTGAAGAATTTAGGATACTATCAAATGGCCTCCCTACAAACATCAATTTAGAAAGTAGTGTTCCCTTACTCTGGGAAAGATTTCTAAATGACTTCAAAATAGTATATCATCAATGCGTGCCAAGTAGTCAAAAGCGTGAACCTACCACGCAGCAGAAATGGTAGCGCAATAAAATCAAACAGTAATCATAAGTGAGAATCATGCGTGCAAAAAGTTGAAATCAGACCGAATATTGCTTTCAGGTGAGTACTTAGAGCTCAAGCGTGCTATTCAAAAAATTAATTCGCAAGGAGAATAAAGACTATGAAATTAAAGGCGCCTTAAACAGACAAGAAAATCGAAAGATGTTCTACCAGTAGGTTAAAAATCGAAATCTATCAAAATAATAAATTGTTCCCTTAGAAAATGACGGTGGGGAATTGTCTTTTGATCTTAAATATTTAGTGGAGATCCTGAGTAACTATTTTGCATCAGTATTTACTAATGAAGATTCCGAAACTATCCCGGATGTTACTCCATTGACCGGCACGGAGGAAGGCACAATTCTAAATATGATGTTGGTGAGGAAGAAGGATGTAGGTGGTACAGTGATAAGCTAAAACCATAGGTGGGCGTTATCGCGATAACAATATCGGGTTATCCGATATTTTTTCCGCGTTATCGATTAATCGGTATCGCCGATACTTTTTGTTCCAAACTAGCAATAATCGATAATTTCAGCCGCGCGTGCCTTGGAGGCAGAAATATGTAGGTCCGAGCTGTGAGGAGGATCCTCAAAACCTATGAGGAGATGAAGGAGAGCCTCACCAGGTAAGAAACTAAGAAACAGTATTCAAATATTTTTACTATTGTCTTATAAAATAACGCTATATATAGTCAATAATCAATATTGTATTATATTTTTGGATTTATCGATTTATCGGTTATCGCGCCCATATATGGCTAGAACTAAGTACATCTCCAAGTCCGGACATGTTTTATCCTCGTCACTTAAAAGAGCTAAACGAAATGATGGCAGAACCACTTGCAACTATATCCAATATGTCTTCCAGGGAAGGTTTCATTACTGAGGATCTTAAACTTGCGAATATTACACCCATCTTCAAAAAAAAAGGTGATCGACAATCGCCTACAAACTACAGACTAATAAGCTTAACATCCATAGTTGGTGAGCTACTTGAGAAAATCGTGAAGGACAAAGTAATCGAACATCTCAATAGCCACACACTTAACCGGGAAACGCAACATGGTTTTAGGAAAAACAAGTCACGCCTGACCAACTTATTAGAGTTCTATATTAAAATGATCACTGAGTACGATTCTAGTAAAAATGTCAACTTGATCCATCTTGATTAAAAAAAAAACCCCAAACACTCAATAAAGTACCGAACAAAAGTTTAGTGAAAAAAAAATTCTGCACACGGTAGGTATCGGTGGTCAGGTATTAGAGTGGATAAAAGCATGGATAAGCGAAACAGTCATCAACGGATTGCATGCAGAGTGGCGATAGGTTACTAGCGGTGTGACCCAGGGTTCTGTACTGGGTCCACTGTTGTTCGTAATATATATATATATATATATATATATATATATATATATATATATATATATATATATATATATATATATATATATATATATATATATATATATATCAATGACATAGAGACTGGTCTTGAAAGCTATGTTTCAAAGTTTGTTGACGATACGAAGTTGAGAGACTGAAAATCCAAAATTACCTGAACACGGTAGTCGAGTGGTCCGAAAAGTGGCACGTGCAATTTAATGCTGATAAATGCAAAGTCTTACATATCAGGACGAGGCGTGAGAGTGTCAGCTACACAATGTCTGGATAAACTTTGAATGCAGTAGCCACTGAAAAGGATTCTGGCGTGATCGTATGCAACGACTTGAAAGTTGGTAATCAATGCGTTGAAGCTTGCAAAAGAGCCAAAGGGTCCTCAGATTTATATTTAGAAACTTTGCATATAAATCAGAAGATAATGTAATCCCATTCTAGAAATATATAGTTCGGTCTCATCTGAAATACACGGTGCAGTTCTGGTGCCTTTATTTGAAGAAGACAGAAATATTGGAAAGGATGCAAAGATGTGCGACGAATATAATTCTAAGTCTACAAAATAAACCGTACAAAGATCGTTTGACAGCCCTAACTCTTCAGTCACTAGAGTCAAGAAGCTTAAGGGAATACCTTATCCAAGTCTATAAGATACTGCTTGATTTTGATAACGTGAAAGTGGTCTTTCTTCGGCCTGGACGTCTACGGAAGAACCCAAAGTCTTGGTTATAAATTAAAAAGAGGATATTCGAGAAAAAATATAGCTAAGAATTACTCTACGCATAAAGTGGTTAATTTCTAGAATCGTTTGCCATTTAACGTTGTCAAGTCATCTATAAATTTATTTAAAAATCACCTGGACTCCCACTTTAAATGCATAAGCATACTCTGAAGAGATGCCAACCTAGAAATGGACTCGAGTGTCTTTTCCTCGCCCCCTTCTCTTATAATATCTTATAAACTAAAACATGTCCAGCTTAAACTCATTGTTACGTGTATTATCCTGTTCAGTACAAATAAGAACCTTAACTATCTCTCCCCTATCATAACCCACTTGAAGACCTCAATCAAATATCCTCTAATTATACAATGCTACTAGTAATAAATTAGGATAATATTCGTTTTAAGACATTAACGATTTTTAAATTTTCAAAAATATAAACGTTCTTAATTCTTAAAATGATGTTCACCGATGTTATTTTCCCCTTCCGGAAGTTAATAATCAGATTGAATTAAGTTAATTATGAATAAAGCAAACATTATATCCCGAAAGAAAGTGAATTGTGGTGGCAATGGGTATCATATCCGTTATCTTGACCCCTAAAAGCGCAAGAAAAATACATTTTAATACCTGAGATAATTGGTGGAGATGTTCTTAAAATTTACAAAGTCCTCCAGTAAGATGTTGGTGTCTTTTTTTTTAACTTAGCTCCAAGCACGACTCATTAACAGGATATAATTAGATTTTCCCACACGCACATTAAACAGAAAAACACAAACATCCTTCCGTTCACTTCTGTTACTTTCAGACGTGACTTATATCGTTGTGCGTTAGGAGACTAAATGTACATACGTTAGAAAGATTAGTTTTAGGGGCCTTTAGTGAGGTCATCGAGCGAATAAAAGGTTATAATAGGGAACATAGGTAAGGTTCTTAATTTTCGTGAACAGGATAAGACACGTATCAATGGGTTTAAGCTGGACAAGTTTAGATTTAGGAAAGAGATTGGTAGAAAATAGCTTACAAATTGAGTGTAGTAGATGAATGTAATAGGTTCACTAGTCATGAGATAAAAGCGTTCTTCCTACTGAGTTTTAAGAATAGATTGGGTAGATTTATAGATGAGGATGATAGGTGGGATGAAACTTAGGGATATATTTATGGATGAGCATGCTGGGTAGTACTAAACTTGAAGATGGGAACAGTAGCTACCTCATATAGGCAATTGATTAGCTTTTTTGCTGACTCCTTCTTTTCTTATGTTCTTAATAGTCTTGTGGTGTGTTTAGTCCAAACCAACGATAGCATTCACATTTACCAAACCTCTCCCAATTAGAACACTTTTGGGGTCGGATGACGCATAGGTAGGCTTCTGGCACAAAAAAATTGCTGGATTCAATAGGCCATAAAAGTACCTCCACAAATAGACGCGAATTGGTCCTACTAAATCCAAGTATGCCCGATTAAATGCATAAATCCAATTTTGTATTAGAAATAAAATGGGTTGTATAAATATACATATATAGCAAGAAGCGCGAGAGACTAAAAAATGGTTAAACACCTGCGTTTGAAAAAGCTGCATTTCGAGATAGAGTAATCAAAGACGGATATTTATTTAGGAAGAACCCGAGTAAACATAGCTGCTGACCATAGGAGATGGTGCAGCGAAAGTGTATCAAAAGCCAAATAAAGGTTTAACATGTAAGCGTACACACATTGTACACAGACTTCCTAGCCCCGCCAGAGATTGGGGATAGGATAAGAAACGGAGGTAGGCTGTCCGACGGTAGCCGCCCCAAGTATAAGCCACTCCTTCTGGATTTAGAGCGCAAATATAGATAGAAAAAAAAACAGTCAGTTAAAAATGGAAGTAGTTATTCAGAAAGAATCAAAGAGAGAATAATAACGAATACGCCCGCGTTCACACTTCCTGCCTAAATCCGCTAAGTCTTGTCTCGCCCTTAACTAGTACTTGCGTTGAATATATATAGACTACTAGTCTCCGTTACGCTCCTTCTCTCGACGTTTGCATTCATAATATTCCATTGTTAGAATAAAGTGTTTCTTTTTATAAGTCCATAATTGCCCAAACAAGTAGAAGAACAGCGTAAAATCGTTTAGGTTTGGAGTCGGATAAATAAGTCGCCGTAAGAGCTATCCTTCACCTCACAAGTAGAATTTTGTAGGTTTGAAGGTGGTGAAGTTAGTCTAGGCGCAGTTTGAGATGAAGATTGAGCATTTCGATTGTACGAGCATGGGCTTGAGCATTTTTCTGTTCTTGCACCAAATTTGAGGTGGTACCAGCAAAAGCCTGAAGGTCGAAAAATAGCAGTAAGAGCAGCACGACCAGAATGAGAGTTAAAGTTGTGGGCATGAGATGATGCCCGGTAAAAACTGCAAGGCTGAACACAGCGGACAGCGTTGCTCCCACAATTAGCATGGTACCAGCAGCTACCCTGAGAGTTGTCAGGATTGGGGGAATTAGGTCTAGGTTGGAAATGAAACTGTTGTGCCTCACCTCTTGTGCTGGAGTTCCCTCGTTGGTGTTGCCTTTTTCGGGAGGAGGAACGACGTCTGACTCCTCCGTCCTGCTCATGATGGTGCTCTCGGTGAAGACCTGTTCGCACCTTTAGGGCACGAATATCCTTCCCAATCCTCTCCAGAACGGATAAAAGACCCGAAGCCTGGGAGGATTCATCCTGAGGTAGTCCTGGCCGGTTGTAAGGAGCTTCGGCCGGTGACTTAACCTGAGAAATGAATACATATTAGAGTTGTATGATGTGCTACGCCCCCTATTTTCATCGCTAAACGACCTGGTGCCTGCATTTTCCCAGCTGACGAAAGGATTGTTATACAGGGCGTCAGCCACCTCTGCCATGTTCTTCACGTTCCATGGGGACGACATTAATATGAGGGGCTTAATTTAGTCCGGCATCCCACGTATGTATATCTCAGTTATGAATGGCTCGAGTTGGTCGAGCTGTGTTCTCTTGGCATGCGCCAAGGCCTTGAGATGGTCCAGAAATACGTGGGGCGCCTGTCCCCCATCTCCTGCGTATCGAGAAGGATCCGTAGGTCCTAAATTTGCGACCCCCCAAATTCCTCCATGAACGCCCTCTTGAACATTCCTCAATAACCAAAAATTACCCCCATCAAGCAGAATACTCTTAAAAGTGGAAAAAAATACTTAGAGGTAATTTCTGGGATACGATGATTTTTCTATGGTCCTCAGGAACTGCCTGGTGCAGGGGGATGAGTTCCACCATTTCCCACCAGCCGATGGGATTTTGTGGGTCGAATGGCGGAAGCTGAATCGGAGAGGGAGTGGGTAAAGGGCATTGAGTGGGAGGCGAATGAGGGAGAATGCTTGTGTGGGGGGTGAAGGTGGATGAATAAGTCGTTGTTGTTGCTGGGGAGGATGCTTGCGTGGTTGTTACTGTGCCTGAAGTTAGGGCGTAGCTTGGGGCTCCGTTATAATCCATTTATAGAAAAATAAAAGTGTGTGTGTATGCACAAATTCAATTCACGCGCTTGAACATAAAAAAAAATATTGAAAACTGTTCACTCTTTGTATTTATTACTGTATATTATAATTAATTTTAAGAAATTGCTGAGGGAGAACTTAAGGATATTAAGATCACTAAGGATAGAAAACGAGCACGTGTCGAAAAGTCACTCGTGAAAAATATGAGTCGACGCGAGAAAAATAATGGAATCGTGTGAGGCGGAATGCGACCTCTGAAAATATAACACACGTGACGGTGAAAATTAGTTTTACTAATGAATGGATGAATTGGAGATAATCAAACTATTCTGGGCAACATTTATAGGGTTTAGGTGTATATTGCGTCAATATTGTCGATAGCTCTGATCACAATGGACATCAAAACCTATATTTCGTTATTCAAGGGAATGAAGTTAAATAATAAGGTGAAATCTAAATTTTTGCAGACGAACTTCGTTAGGCTTAAATCTGGGCGACGTTGGGGGAATACGTGTATTAAAAACAAAGAGTTAGTAAAAATATATATTATTGAATAAACAGTTATTATTGAGAAGAGAAATTATACAGTAACAGTTATGATTGGATTAAATTACGCGTGCGAATTAAATTTGCATGA
Organism: Ceratothoa steindachneri; assembly: GCA_963969495.1. Classification (NCBI taxonomy): domain Eukaryota; kingdom Metazoa; phylum Arthropoda; class Malacostraca; order Isopoda; family Cymothoidae; genus Ceratothoa; species Ceratothoa steindachneri. Next base: position 120,382,201 of record OZ018333.1, on the reverse strand, counting down.
GTTAACGAAAATGGTTAAATAGTAATTTGTAAATAGTTTGATAAATAGATTGATAATTTATAAATAGTAATTGGTAAAATGTTAAATTGTTTAATAAATATTAATTAGATTATAAATTGGTAAATGGATTTGTAGGTAATTGAATGATAAGTGATTTCAGTTAAATTGGATAAATATTTAAATTGGATAAATAGTTAAATGGATAAATAGTTAAATTGGATAAATAGTAAAATTGGATAAATAGTTAAATTAGATAGTTAGTTAAATTGATTCTAGTTAAATGGGATGATAAATATTTAAATGTGTAAATAGATTATATGGTTAAATTGATTGATAAATAATTAAATAGTTTATAACGGAGTTGGAAGGGTATGATTCACCGAGACGAGGACAGAAATGCCAATGAACCTCATGCTTAATTTTAAGACGCTTGGGAGAGCGGGTGTACCAATCTCCATTTAAGTAATGGTTACCAACCCTTCTTGAAATTATATATATACTAGGGGCGGTCAATAAGTTTTGCGAATCGGTAGGGCAAAACAGAGGAAGGGGGGTGGCTGTTTGTGGGGGTGTTAGGACAAGTTATGACAATCAGAACCTGCAGCCGCACGCTCCTGCCTGACGATCGCAGATCGTCAGTCACATTTTTTTTCAATAATGGAGAAGGTTGAGCACCGCGCAGTGATCAAATTTTTGACCAAGAAAGGCAAGAATGCAAAAGAGATCCATGAACGCATGGTTGCAGTGTACACCGACACCGCCGCTTCCTATGCAACCAGTGCTCGCTCGAATAGGGAGTTCCACCATGGTCGTGAGTCCCTTGAAGATGACCCCCGTCCAGGACGCCCGTCAGACTGCACCAACGAGGACAATGTGGAGAGGATGATCCTCGAAAATCGACAGGTGAAGGTCGAAGAAATCGAGCGAGTACTTGGAATATCACATGGAAGTGTTATCAACATCATCCACGACAATTTGGCCATAACCAAGGTCTGTGCCCGTTGGGTTCCTAGAAACCCCACGCCCCATGATCGACTTCAACGTCGTCAAAGTCCACAAGGCCAGACTTGCACAAGCTGCCCTGCGCGAGTGTGGATTCAAGGAGCTCAACCACCTCCCCCTACAGTCCAGATCTGGCCCCTAGTGACTACTTTTTGTTCCGCCTGATCAAGGCTGCACTGCGTGGACGCCGGGTTGGGGACGATGAAGATGTCCAGCTCGCCGTCCAGGAGTGGATTGAACAGCAGTCGGGAGATTTGTGGTTGTCGGGAATTCGAAGCCTCAGGGACAAGTGGCGCAAGTGCATTGAAGTCGAGGGTAGTTATATTGAAAAATAATAAAACACTTTTCCTCATATCTCGTTTCCTTATATCCGAATTGCAAAACTTATTGATCGCCCCTCGTATATATATATATATATATATATATATATATATATATATATATATATATATATATATATATATACAGTTCGAAATTAATATTTACACTTGTAGGGGTATAGAACGTTGCACTGGTGACGTATCGCTTTCATAAACAGGCCCCAGCAACCGAAGGTAAGTGTGTGACTAGTGACTCTCAAACAATTAATATACATTTGGAAAACTACTCATTTCTAATATTTTAATTATCTCACTTATGTAATTCTAGAATAAATGAATGTTATTTGTCGTGCGTTAGCCGATATATATATATATATATATATATATATATATATATATATATATATATATATATATATATATATATATATATATGATGAAAATTAATGCAATAAAGATCACCATGAATTAAAACTTGACGTGTATAGGAAACCAACCCACTCGAATGCCTATATACATTATTTTTCGTTTCATGATAATACTGTTAAAAAATCGGTAATTTCTAACCTTTTCCTTAGAGCATACAAAATATGTCATCCTTACTATTTAGATGAAGAAATTGTCATTATCAGGACCATTTTTTCTAATTTGTATTACCCCGATTGGTTCATATCGTCTGCCCATTTTGCAGCTAGGAAAACATTTTATGGTAATAAGCCTTCCCGCACTAATGACTTGAACAAATGTATAACATTGCCATTTAATAATAAATTAAATAGTTTAAAGGACTTATTGGGAAAAGCGGGTATTAATCTAGCCTTTAAATATAATAATTCCTTAAACCAATGGATGATTGCCAGGAAACCCAAAGAACATCAAATCATAGGAGTATATGCAATACCATGCAACAATTGCCATAAAGTTTATATAGGGGAAACGGGGAGAAATCTAGACAAGAGATTGTATGAACACAAAAGAGATATTAGAGTGGGCAGCGAAAGCAGTGGAATATTTTGCCATGTTAGAGACAAGAATCATACGATCGATTTCAATGGAAGTAAAATGGTATTTAAATCGGCCAACTATGTTAAGAGAAGAATCGTAGAATCGAGCTTGATATCGTCAGTTTCTAATTTAAATCTATCTGAGGGTCAATTTTCTTTTAATCCTGTAATAAGAAAGCAAATAAACAAAATAGTAAAATGTCAGCCCTTCAATATGTTTAGGCCTAACCCCATCCCCCCCCGATTAGCCACAAGTAGGGGATTGGGGGAAAAAAGAGGGGATCTTTCACGACCTGACCTTGTGTTATGCTTATATGCACTTTTCTTACATTTTCTATCCAGTGTCAGTTGAAAAAGGGTGTGAGATACACCGAAACTGTTCTGAATTAAATTGTCTTCGGAGAATGTGGTTTAATTCCTCATATATATATATATATATATATATATATATATATATATATATATATATATATATATATATATATATATATATATTTGTTTCATTATGGTTAATATAACAAACAAAATTTGTCTTGAGGCGTAAGTTTCGTGCCTAGCTGATCGCTTGAGGATCGTTTTCTAAGAGTGCTATACTTTATATTTATTCTAGGGAACGAATAAAAGGGGTTTCTTTCTTGATTTTATCAAATATTGCCACTTCAACTCGTTCGAGGATAATTAAAACAGTGTTTTACTACCCAAAATAGAATTTAATGAACATAAACCCTCTCACTAAATAACAAAAAAATACAGATCTAATAGACATCTAAAAGAAAATGAGATTACTGGGCGAGTTCTCGAGGCTCGATTCGAGATAGAATTTTACGGTGGAATAATTTTAAGTTAATATCTTCGTCCTTAACCGGACATTCAATAAACTAATTTTTATGCTCGGAGACATAAACAACAGGATTATTCTTTACTTACATAAGGTAATGGAGATTAATACCCGAGACCACTTAGAAGAATATCTTCGGAGATTTTGTTCTGGAGAGGCGTAGCTCAATAGATGGCGTTCGTCGACCAGCCTGACGATTTGACGGGTGACGTCACGAATGATCTAGGTGGGTGGACGGGGCTTCAAGCGAAAGCTTAGTCCTTCTCCCTTTTGGTGGTTGGGGTGACCTTGACCTCGTTTTCTTCCGGACGAGATGAAATCGTTGTCTTTTTTTTTCTATCTAGTTGGGGTTTGTCCAACTCAGATAGAGTAAGATTTGGAGTCCTCAAGCTGGGTAGATTGATACTCAATAATCTTAGGGCTCGAACGGTGCCGAGCTTCCTTGGTACAATCTGGCATTGTACAAGGACTGCAAGTTCTCCTTAACTTGCAATAACTTTGTACCGGTGATTTTTCTGTTTTCTTCTCGAACTCACAAAAACTTCTCTCAACCGGTGACTTTCTTGTCTCTTCTGTTGGAACGAACAAAAAGCCACGTTTCCTTGGGTCAGCCTGTTATATACCCAAATTACTCCCGCGGGGTAATGGAGAGGTGGAGGGGGTGCTCGCAAGGTGTGACCCCAGGGTGGTCTCCCGGGCTTGGCATCTTGTAGCTCTGATAGAGGGTAATACGAGATCGGCAGTTTGCACTTTTGAAATGATTGTTTGCAAATACACCCTCGAAGGGCCTTACTTTTGAGCTGAGGTCAGAAATCTGTCTCGTAAAATTTACTATTATACCTGTTCTCCTATGTTACCGGAGAACATCGGAGGGGCAAAGCTAAACCCAGATGTCTTTTGTTATTATATCATTGGCTCTCCTCACCAAGAGGGAGGCCTATTTGTTTAATAGTGATAGCTATCCGGTTTATTTTGGATTCTACCTTGATTATAATGTTTGCCCAGGATTGCCTCGACCAACTCTAACAGAGATAACCGTGCTCCATTTACTACCGTGTGACATTCTCGTAAACGGCGCTAACTTTACTTTTTTCTCTCTCTGTACTTTCTGTGTGCAGTGACCCTAGCGTGTGTCCTATTTTGGACGTACACGCCAGTCGCTATATATTCGCTTAGTCAAGTAAATCTGCTTACTACTTAGTACCGTGGTAGTGCAAGAATATCCACTCTTAAAGGCAATACATTGCTTTACTCATCTGCTAAACCTCGTCCTGATTAAGACCTGCAACACGAAAGAGGTAAAGATCGCTCTCCAAACCCTCAACGAAGTCTACGACTTCATTTATGCATCAAACATGTGTTCACTGAGGTTCACTGAACTGGGAAAAGGCATTTTGTCCACCATTCTAAAAAAGCTGGTCAGCTTTTGCACTACTATATAGGTTGAAAGATGCAGTCATTGTGTTTACTGAATTCCTGCCCGCCGATAATTGCTGTCTTCCTTGAGGATGAGAGCAACTCGGATATGAAGGCAGGACTACTATTGATTGCATTCCGAGAGCCACGCTTTCTGATTAGTTCACACTGTGGAGCCAAGCCCAGCCCCACAGTCTCCTACAGTTGATCTAGTTTCAGCATACGCCATGACTAATGAAGTTGTGGTGTATCTCAAAAAGACCCGGAAAGCTTCTCTGATCAGATTCCATGACGTCTTCAAGAAGGCAAAGGAGCTTCTTCAGAAGATCGGCTCATCACATGATAGCATTCCAGTGCTTCGAATTTGCAAACAACAAACGCAGCGAGCAAATGTACCATTCCAGACAACTAAAGAATATTATCGCCGATCTGTCCAGGTATTGACTGAGCTGCTGAACCGATTTGGGAGTGATACTTTTCCGGGCGCATTCAACATCAAACATCTAATCAGCGGCACCAAAGGAGATCTTGCTGGTAAAATGAGTACAACAAAAGTATACGAGGCTTACATCGAGGCTTTGAGCATTATCAAGGCAGAAATGGAGCGCTGGTTATCGTCAATAGTCAAGTTGGACTCTATTAGAAATGCTCTTACTCACGCCCAGGATCGAATGTATCCTAACCTGGCCAAGCTCCTCGAAGTTCTGGTGACGCTCCCAACCAAGAACGCGGAAGCTGGACGTTCATTTTCAGTCCCGAAGAGTCTGAACACATATTTAAGGAATACCATAAGTCAAGAACGCCTGAACGGTCTGGCATTACTCGCTGTTCACAACGAAATTGAAATTAAAATAGACAATGTAATCAATCTATTTACCCAAAGAAACAGGAGGATGATGCTCGTGCGAAAAAATAAATAGCGAATATCAAAGGGCCGGAAAGCCCCCTCCCCCAAATTTCAGACCCGTTTATATATTTTAAAGCCATACTTTTTTTCTGCTATTCAGAAAAAGTTATGTAATAATATAGAATATATATATATAAAGTTTTTAAACCGTTGCGATCGAATGTATCTTATATGATACATGTCTAAACTTTACCATTTGTAATTCTTTGGGTTTTAAAAACTTCACAAAATTTCGATACTTATATTTATTTCTGAACTTCACCATTTTGGTTTTGATATTATAAAAGAATTATTAGAAATAACTTTGATAAAAAATCATGTCATAACCAAACTAAGATGAAATTATTATTCAAATACCAAAAAAAAAATCTCCTTCCTAAATTATAGAGTTACGTCATGATGAAGTTACTTAAGTGAGCCTAAAACGGGTGAAATCTAGCCAAAAAGCGAGCTAAAATAAGGGGCTGCTCTCTCCTTCAAATTTAACTGTATAATTTTCCAGAGCCTTTGAATATCGTATACTTAATAGTAAATATTAATTGAGATTGTGAAAACAATCATTAAAAATTAAGAATAAAAAGGATTAATAACAGGTGTAATAATTAAAAAACGAGTGAATAAATTACTATATCAAATTTATCTAAAAAAACGATAGTTCATTAAGCATATAATAATAATAAAAAAAAATGAAGAAATATCTCTATTAAATTTAGAATTAGTATATAATTATAAAATTAACATTTTATTGATTTTAGGCAGTAACAAATATATTTTGCATCGTATTTTATTCATAGATTAGTTTATAAAACTGTCAAGAAGTTTTAATTAAGATCAATACAAGGACTGAACGAGGACTTGGACAAAAAAATAATGGAGAAAAATATTATAGGGTATTTGAAGAAAGAGTTGAGTGGTAAAAACATAAAATGAAAAAAATATAGGAATTGTCTCTTTATTGTGTTTACCTTTTGGTATTTTCGTTAGTTTTAATTATTTACTTTCTTTCACCTGGCTGAAAGAGAAATGAAATGAAAAGGAAAGTGATAGAAAAAGAAACAGAGAGAAGAAAATGACAAATAAGATACTTATTTATCTTCTAGCAGTAAATTTAATTATTGTATTATTTGTTAAAATATCCCAATTATTAGTTAAATTCTTTCTAAAAAAAAAAAAACGGTAACACTTCAGATTCGGGGCGCACGGTAGATGGTATTTAAATCGGCTAACTATGTTAAGAGAAGAATCGTAGAATCGAGCTTGATATCGTCAGTTCCTAATCTAAATCTATCCGAGGGTCAATTTTCTTTTAATCCTGTAATAAGATCGCAAATAAACAAAATAGTAAAATGTCAGCCCTTCAATATGTTTAGGCCTAACCCCCCCCCCCCCCCCAGATTAGCCACAAGTAGCGGATTGGGGGAAAACGAGGGGATCTTTCACGACCTGACCCCGTTGTTATGTTTGTAAGCACTTTTCTAATATTTTCTATCCAGTGTCAGTTGAAAAAGGGTGTGAAATACACCGAAACTGTTCTGAATTAAATTGTCTTCGGAGAATGTGGTTTAATTCCTCATCTTCTCTTGCGATATTGCATTAATTTTCATCATATATATATATATATATATATATATATATATATATATATATATATATATATATATATATATATATATATATATATATATGGCCTACCAGAAATTCCCCCGAATTGATCAGGACGGTGCTAAATTACGAGGTATCCGCAAGGGGTTAAATAAATACACATAAAAGTATTTACAGTATTATTTACATCAAAATCAAAATGAAATAAATTGACTGCTAACAAATTATACGGGGGTACATTAAATAATAAGAAAAGTCACAACTGCTTATCACCATCTAACGACCACAAGTCGTTCTAACCAAATAAATATTCGCGCATACAAAATTGGGTGCTATGAATAGATTGCTTAAAGCCGAAACGACACGTGCCGTTGAAGATGAAATAGGCTTCACCACGCTAGTGATGAAGCCCAGGAAAGACGGGGAATAATCTCCCCGTCTTTTGTCCCTTACCCGAAGGCCCAAAGTTGCACGGATAAAGATTAATTTAAAAGGGACATAAGAAGAAAGAAATACTCCAAAATACCTGATACCTGAGCAGTGAAGCACTAACACGTCGGAAACTCAGGCGAAAGAGGATCGGCGACGATGAGTGAAATCAACCCAAATCCACAGCTCTTCGGCGAGGAGAAACTCACAGACGGCGATATCGGGACGAAAAGCGTTGAGGCTACAGGGAACGATGACTCGAAGGCCCAACGATCTTAGAGAATGAATTAGAGATGGCAGAATTCCCCGAAGAGAAGATGGCGACGTGACTAGGGGGAGCTTTCACGTGCCCAGTGTGAACGGCTTCCCAAAGAAGAACACATGCACCGTACTGGAAGAGCACAATTCGATGCAGCCGACAGAGGGGCAGCGACAACGCTGGCAGGAATCAAGAGTAAAGAAAATCCTCGCTGCACGAAGGAATCCAGTACGGGTCTCCAAAATGAACGTCAGAGGTAAGTGACGGAAAACAATTCAGCGGAGTAATCAAGGCAGAATCCTCGCAACAGAATAATTTAAAAGGCCTCACGGCCCTATTTATATCCTTCAGTCCAAATAGGAAAAAGGGAAGTAGGGCACGGGGGCAGGGGAAATGATTCGCTTTCCCTAAGCAAATTAGGCTGGTAAGTTACAGAAGTTTAGGCCAAAAATGGTAGCCACGAAGCGGGTAGACCTGCGATAAACACCGTTAACTATGATGAGCAAGGGAAGGCATGGGAATACGAGGGCTTGCCCTTTACAATATATACATGAAGAAAAAACTCGCAAAGTGGCATGTGAGGAAAGCAATAATATGAAAAACAAACCCACAGGAAAATGAAAAGATGAATACAAGAACTTTCGAACTATATTTGCAAGTTCATTTTCAAGGAATAGCATGAAAATAGAAAAGACAACCTTATATACTCGTTAGGGGTCATATTAGATTCCTATGTCTGGCTTCGGCGGAGGAGGACAACGCTTAGCGGGCAGGCACGACAAAGACGGCCTTTGATAGACCAAGAACCGGGCAGCCCGATGCAACCAGCCTCGCCGAAACCTCATGTATCAATGTTTTGAGCCGTAGTGGACGCTTTACTGGCCAAGTAAGCGCGCATGGCCGTCGCGCAGCCACGATCTCCTAAAACATATCCCTCAGCGAATGGCAATCGTCTCTATTTTCTTTCCGGCCTTCCTTCTTTCCCGGACAGGACTCTCTCTCTTCCAAATACCAATGACGATAACACCGCGGGCGCTGGGGGTAGGCCTGGATAGCCGGAAGCCTCTAGTCTGCGACCATACATTGGCGGCGGGTATTTGATTGTCGCTCTCCAATGATCCTGCCATAACATTGGAGTTCTGCAGCTGGACTCGCTACTCGGCTGACCTTTAAAGGGCCCCCTCAGCTCACCGCGCATGGGGAGGCCCCTAGAAAAGGTGGACTAAGCGTCGGACAGGGCAAACTTGTCTAGCCAGCTTATCGCGGCTGGCGGACTCCCCATTCAGCAGTCAGAACTCAAATATTATTAAATAATCGACTATTCGCCACACAACCATTTCAAAGCCCTTCATTCTCGGTGCTTGGAACATTCGCACCCTCCAGGAATGATCGACACCGACCGTCCTGAGCAACGTATAGCCCTCATCTGCAAAGAGCTGGCCCGCTTCAACATCGGGGTGACAGCCCTGAGCGATACCAGGCTTCCAGACGAGGGCAACATCAGGGAACTGGTTCCAGATACATTATCTTCTGGAAGGGAAAGAACCCTGACGAGCCACGCATCCATGGCGTTTACTTAGCCATCCGATTCCGGCTCGTGCACAAGTATAACCTTGTCCCGACTGCTATCAGTTAGCGCATAATGTCCGTTCGGATATCGCTCACTCGGGACAGATTCATTAACCTGATCTCTATGTAGGCCCCTACTCACCTCTGAAGACGAAGTCAAAGCCTCCTTCTACAACCTGCTCGTCCGTACCATTCGGGCAATCCCCGCACACGACAAAGTCGTTGTGTTGAGAGACTTCAACGCTAGAGTCGGCAGTGACCATCGCTTGTGGGAAGGCATCCTCGGCCACCATGGCATCGGGAATAGCAATGCCAACGGCCAGCTTCTCCTTGGTTTCTGTACTGAGCACGATCTCGTCGTTACCAATACCCTATTCCAATTACCCAACCAACAGAAGACGACCTAGAAACACTCTAGGTCGAAACACTGGCAAACAGTCCATTATATCTTGACCAGAGCCAGAGATAGGAAAGAATTCTGCGTCACCCTCTCTATGCCTGGGGCAGATGACTGCTGGACGAATCATCGCCTCCTGGTCTCTTGCCTCGCCATAAAAATCTGCGGACCAACGCAGCGGGTCGCAGCAAACAGATCCAATCACCTCTTTGATTATGCCAAGTTCCGTGATCCTCAGGCATCTCAATACTTCAGGGAGGTCATTGAAAGACACCCCATGGATATCCCTGAATCAACCTCAATATAGGACCACTGGACCACCCTCCGCGATGATATGACCAATGTCGCTAAGGAAACTATTTGTTTTGCCGGAAATAGAGCCAGGATTGGTTCGACGAGAATGATGAAGACATCACTCGTCTCATCGAAGGTAAACGTCGGACAGGCCTTGGCTTCGAGAATCAACCTACACCGAATAATAAGCGGAAACACCAACATGACTATGTAGAGGGATTCGCGAAGCTCAAAATACTGGATGGCAGGGAAAATCAGAGGAGATCCAAGACTATAATATACAACGAGACTTGCGCCACTTCTATGGTATGGATCCAGTGTGACAAAGAGTGTGCTCCCAAAAGTTCTAACTCGATACTTCCAGCCTTGTTGAAGCTTTGGGAACAAAGGTGTGGCAACAAATATTCAAAGGGTCACATCCTGGCCCAGAACCAGAGGCGCCACTGGCCCGACAGTGACATCGAGCTCGCACTGAAGTTTCTTGGTGCTGTTTCCGAAGGAAGGCTTCGCAGACAGCATTTTTTTAGTCAAACAGGGCATCCGATGTTGAGTGGAACTTGCAGAAGCCGCACTATGCAGAAAACAGGTGGCCTCCGTTGTCTAAGAAAAAGTCTAGTCTAATATTTATCAATTTCTACAGCAACTTCCACACACAGGAGGTTAGAGAGTTTCGGCGAAGACCAGTCGGGGTAGAGTGATCTCTACCCAAGCCGCGAAAAGCGAGAACATTGGCCATTCGCCAGGACTTGGGAGGATACCCTGTCCAGATCATGTTAAATAAATCTAAACGAATGGCCATGCCTAGCTCATCTAGGTGTCGAAACATTGCATACGGGCAATCGTCCTGGACCAGGGGTAGTGTCCACGCATGCACGCTCGGTGCGAGAGCGGAACGAAACTCACTTAATGCAAACCTGTCGTTGAAACATTCTACGCCTGTAGAGGTAAAGTCCAGTCGGCGGCCTTCAGCGACATCACGATGTTCATTGAATGCTGGCGGATAAACATCCCGGCTAAAGAATGCTGAGAAAGCGGTCGCGAAGCACTCCGCCACGGACACGGGGTCTGAGATTTTCGTTTTATTCTCTTGGAGAAAGGGAGGGGGGTCCTGCGATAACTTGGATCATATTCGCAGCCTTAGGATCAATGACCTCACGCCATGGATATGATTCGTTCCCTGAAATTCTGCACTTGGGGTGCTAATAGAGTCAGTGCTTTATTTCTAGTGTTCCTTTGTTCGGTCAAAGCTTGACTACGAATGCGATATTTATGCATCCGCAGCTGAGGAGGTATTGCGGAATGTTGACTCGATCCATCACACCCGCCTTCGCCTGGCGACCGCTGCCTTCCGCCCGTCCCCATTGAGAGCATAGTTGTCGATGCTAGAAAGATGCCACTGGCTCTGGGCCGCTGCCACCTGAAAGCCCGCCTAGGTGATACTTGGCCCGAATTTCAGGAAATTTCTCTATTTCACTCGAGGTATTTAGGTCAGGACGTGAAGCTGTTTTGCACGCCGACTGCTTCCGTGGTTGTCAGCCAATTGTGAGGCGGCCCTTAAAAAGAAGCGTTATGCCTACATGCGCAATAAGCACAGTCAGAACGATTTCACTGTCGGTAAAATTTGGACGAGCTAAGGCTAGGTAGCGGCATGTTTCGAAACACATCCGAAGCTCTTCCTAGTGGGTATACGTGTCCCCACTTAACGGGAAAGACCCCTCTAGCAAAGGTGTGGAAGCGAGTCAAAAGGATTCGAGGCAAGATTTTGCAGGATCCACTGGCGTTCTCCAGGAGAATGGGACCGCAATATCAGACCCCGCGACCGTGGTGAGGTCCTTCGCGACTGCTTTCTCCAAATTATCTATCCGGGATGATACTCCGCCAGCATTCAATACACGTCCTGATGTGGCGGTAGGCTGCCGGCTGTTCTTTACCTCCAGAGGCGGAGAACCCTTAAACGACAGGTTTACTCTGACCGGGTTGCGTTCCGCTCTTGCTTGCTGCGCGGACACCGCCCCTGATCTGAACGATGTCCCATAAGCCATTCTTCGACACCTGGGTGAGCGAGGCATTGCCTTTCTGGTAGATTTGCTCAACGGAATCTGGGTAGAGTGTATCCTACCAGATCCTGTCGAATTGCTACTGTGTTCGCTTTTCACAAGTCGGGGAAAGAGCACTCTACCCCAACCGGCTTCCACCCAATTTTTCTAACCTCCTGAGTGTGCAAGTTGATAGAGAAATTGGTAAATGTTAGATTAGCCTTTTTCTAGACAGCGGAGGCCATCTGTCTTCTGAACAGTGCAGCTTCCGCAAATTCCACTCCACGTCGGATGTTCTGCTCCGACTAGAAAATGCCCTTTTCGAGGCCTTCATTCGTAGACAGCACTACACCACTGTGTTTTGCGATCTGGAAAAGGCCTATGATAGCGCATGGCGCTATAGTATCATGGAGACTCTCCACACGATAGGGGCGAGGGGACGCCTCCCAGTCTTTATATCTGAATTTTTGCGAGATGGTCGATTCCTCCTAAGGAGGGAAGGTGGGGGCGCTCCGGCCAATGGAGCAGGAAGAGGGTGTCCCGCAGGAAAGTGTCCTCAGTGCCACACTCTTTGGTCTAAGCATCGATGGCATCACCTCGGTGATGCCGGAAGATGTTCTCGCTACGCTCTACGTGGACGAGCGTAATATCAGACCCCGTCTCTCACTATGCCGAAGCGCACAGGTTTCGGTTTTCTTTGGCCAAGACTAAGGTGGTGCACTTCTGCCGCCATCCACGGCTTCACCCCGACCCAGATTTGTTTATTAATGGGGTGCGCCTAGATGTGGTTGAGTCGCACCGCTTCCATGGTCTTGGATTCGACCGACGCCTTACCTGGGAGGCTCATATTCGCAGCGTTAGGGTATCTTGTACCCGCGCCATGGACATTCTCCGTTCCGTGACGTTCAGCGCTTGGGGCGCTGATAGGGCTACTGCCTTACTTTTTTATCGATCCTTTGTTCACTCGAAGCTCGACTACGGATGCGAGTTTTATGCATCCGCAGCCGAGCGTTTATTGCGGAAGGTGGATTCGATCCACCATACCGGCCTTTGCCTTGCGACCGGTGCCTTCCGCACTTTCCCCATTGAGAGCCTGTTGGTCGATGCTGGGGACATGCCACTCGCTCTGCGCCGCGTGCAGTTCATCACTCGCCTGTACGCGCGAGCCCGGCGCCTCCCTCAGTCGCCAATAGCTCTCACTGCATCCAGAGCTGATCTCGATGGTGCCTATTCCGCCGAGAGACGCGTCATACCCTAAGCCCTTTGGGTTTAGGGCCAGGAAACTCCTTCGAGAGGTATATATAGCTCTCGGGCCGGTGGCGCCCCTGGTTCTGCCCAGGACGCCACCCTGGAGGGTACCACATTTGGCTATTTGTCGCCACGCCTCTGCTCCCAAAGCTTGTACTGCGCCGGGAGTATTGCGTTCGACCTTTTTGGAGCACACATAGTGTCATGCTGGAACCGTGCCATTGTATACGGATGGCTCCAAGTCCCAAGAGGGGGTCGGCTTCCACGCCGTATCCCCTCTGTTTGAAGTCAGCGGGGCTCTACCAGGTGCTGCGTCTGTCTTCACGGCCGAGCTGGTGGCAATACACCACTCGGTACGGGAGATTACGCGACGTGCCCGGTTCGGAGACCGGATTGTGATCTATAGCGACTCACAAAGCGCCCTGAGTGCTCTCGGGGCATTGGAATCTCCGCATCCCCTGATTCGCGAAATCCGTGACGCCATGGTTTTGGCGAGCCGGGCAGATGTCGAGATTATCTTCTGCTGGGTTCCTGGACATGTAGGAATTGCGGGGAATGAGCGCGCCGATGAGGGCGCCAAAGAGTCCGCGAGGACTCTGCGACCGGACCAGCGTTTCGCTCTTCCTCACACCGACTACATGGCAGGAATACGGGCAGCTCTTCGGACTGCTTGGCAAAGAAGATGGGAGACGGTCGAAGGGAACTTAAAGTTGCGTGCCATTGTGCCGCGACTGTTCCCATGGACCTATCCCCCAATGCCGCGGCGGCTTCAGGTTGCTTTCTGTCGTCTCCGATTCGGATACACTCGTGTGACGCATCGCTATTTGATGGAGCCCTCGCCTGCACCCTATTGAAACGACTGCGTCGTCCTCCAGACTGTTCGGCACATTCTTGTTGAATGTCCCAGTCTGGGTGATCTTCGCCTACGATACCTGTCCCGGTACCGGGAAGGGCGGGATCGCTACCACCTGTCCCTTGTACTCGGGACAGATTCGTGCACATTGACTTGCGGACTTGTTGACTTCTTGGGGGAGGCCGGCCTTCTCCCTATTATTTAAGCAAGGTTTGTTTTTTTTTGTTTTTGTTTTTTTTTTCCTTTAGTTGCACGCTCCTGCGCCGGGAGGACCTCTACCCGACGCACCAGCTTGCTTCCATTCCCCCTTTTTGGGTGTTGTTTTTTTTTATCTTTAATTTTATTTTAAAGTAGCCTAGAACTAGGCCAGTTTTAATACGGCGACTAATGCCCAAGTAGGGAGTCGCCAGATGATCTCTAAAAAAAAAAAAAAAATCTCTAACCTCCTGAGTGTGCAAGTTGATGGAGAAATTGGTAAATGTTAGATTAGCCATTTTCTGGACAGTGGAGGCCATCTGTCTTCTGAACAGTGGAGCTTCTGCAAATTCCACTCCACGTCGGATGTTCTGCTCCGACTAGAAAATGCCCTTTTCGAGGCCTTCATTCGTAGACAGCACTACACCACTGTGTTTTTGCGATCTGGAAAAGGCCTATGATAGCGCATGGCGCTATAGTATCATGGAGACTCTCAACACAATAGGGGCGAGGGGACGCCTCCCAGTCTTTATATCTGAATTTTTGCGAGATGGTCGATTCCTCCTACGGAGGGGGGTGGGGGCGCTCCGGCCAATGGAGCAGGAAGAGGGTGTCCCGCAGGAAAGTGTCCTCAGTGCCACACTCTTTGGTCTAAGCATCG
Source organism: Ceratothoa steindachneri (assembly GCA_963969495.1). NCBI lineage: Eukaryota > Metazoa > Arthropoda > Malacostraca > Isopoda > Cymothoidae > Ceratothoa > Ceratothoa steindachneri. The sequence continues at coordinate 120,367,171 of OZ018333.1, read as the reverse complement.
ATGGCATCACCTCGGTGATGCCGGAAGATGTTCTCGCTACGCTCTACGTGGACGACCTTTCGATCTCTTTTGGCGTGGCCCAGATGCCAACTCTGGAGCGTCGACTCCAACAGGAATTGAACCGCGTCGCTCGCTATCACGAAGCGCACAGGCTTCGTTTTCCTTTGCCAAGACTAAGGTGGTGCACTTCTACTGCCATGCACGGTTCCACCCCTACCCAGACTTGTTTTTCAATGGGGTACGCCTGAAAAGGGTGAACACGCACCGTTTGCTTTGGCCTGTATTTGACTTACGCCTTACCTGGGAGGCTCATATTCGCAGCCCTAGGGTCTTTTGTACCCGCTACCCGCCCCATGGATATTGTTCGTTCCATGACATTCAGCGCTTGGGGCGCTGACAGGGCTACTGCCTTACTTTTTTATCGATCCTTTGTTCTTTCGAAGCTCGACTACGGATGAGAGTTTTATGAATCCGCAGCCGAGCGCGTATTGCTGAAGGTGGACTCAATCTACCACACCGTCCTTCGCCTGGCGACTGGTTCCTTCCGCACTTCTCCCATTGAGAGCGAACTTGTCGATGCTGGGTAGATGCCACTCGCTCTATGCAGTGCACAGTGCATTATTGGCCTGTACTCGCGAGCCCGGCGCCTCCCCCAGTCGCCAACAGCTCTCACTACATCCGCAGCTAATTTCGACGGCGCCTATGCCCCCGAGAGACGCCAGTAATACTCTAAGCACTTTGGGTTTAGGACCAGGAAACTCCTTCGAAAACTAAATATAGCTCTTGGGCCAGTGGCGCACCTGTTTCTGCCCAGCACGACACCCTGAAGGGTACCTACCACCTTTGACTATTTGTCGCCACGCGTCTGCTCCCAAAGCTTGTACTGCGCCGGGAGTATTGCGTTCGACCTTTTTGGAGCACACATCGTGTCATGCTGGAACCGTGCCATTGTATATGGATGGCTCCAAGTCCCAAGAGGGGGTCGGCTTCCACGCCGTATCCCCTCTGTTTGAAGTCAGAGGGGCTCTACCAGGCGCTGCGTCTGTATTCACAGCTGAGCTGGTGGCAATACACCTCTCGGTACGGGAGATTACGCGACGTGCCCGGTTCGGAGACCGGATTGTGATCTATAGCGACTCACAAAGTGCCCTGAGTGCTCTCGGGGCATTGGAATCTCCACATCCCCTGGTTCACGATATCTGTGACGCCACGGTTTTGGCGAGCCGAGTGGATGTCGAGATTATCTTCTGCTGAGTTCCTGGACATGTAGGAATTGCGGGGAATTAACACGCTAATGAGGGTACCAAAGAGTCTGCGAGGATTGGGCGACCAGAACACCGTTTCGCTCTTCTTCACACAGATTACATGGCAGAAATCTGGGCTGCCCTCCGGGCGGCTTGGCACAGAATATGGGACATGGTCGATGCTACACACTTGCGGGACGCACCGCTATTTGATGGAGCGCTCGCCATCCCCCTACTGTTGTTTGTTTTTGTCTTTGTTTTGTTTTTTCTCTGGTTTTGGGGTTGTTTTTTTTGCGAACTTCAGAATAGCCTAGTAGTTACTAGGCTAGAATTTTAATGATGGTGACTTAATCCCCTTGATTGAAGTAAGTTACCAGATGGGCAAAATTAAAAATATATATATTCTGCGCTTCCCCCTAGCTTCCTCTCAACGCTTGCTACTAGCACTTGGTACTAGTAAGAACTGTTCACACTCGGATTGGGTGCAAATTAGTGACGCCTCGTACTGAATTAAATTGAACCCTGAAAGGGCCCTGGTAAGTTGATGGTACACTTCCTCCTTGCTCTGTCTCAGCATTCATTTTCCACTGCACACCTCCCCTCTGTCTAGGCTCAAGGACCTTACCAGCTACCTCTAGCTGTGTCAGGAGAGAGGCTTTGGAACGTCTATAAACAACTTCTGCAGGTCCCAAAAGAGCAGGACTTGAGGGAACCTGGTAGTGGGGCGCTAATAATTGGACGGGCTTTAGTGCCTTGTGGGTTACGTGGGCAACTAAAAGTCTCTGGGTCTGCCACAACAGATCCTGGTTATCCCATCGAGAATTAATACGTCCCAGTAAGGGTATCCGCCATGTCGTTCTGCTTCTCTGGTTGCCTAGTAGGGCGCTTCCACATTTCGGAAACGACCGGCCGCTGGGTAACTTCTGGTTGCGTACATTATTCCTTAGTGCCCCCAGGGTAGACCACTAAAAAATCCGAAACTGCGAGACGAGATAGGCAGGACCGACTGGAGGTATATAGCCCACAAGCCCCCTTACTTTTTCCTTAGTGGTCCCAACTGTCAGAAATTACCCTGTGTTAACAGGATTTCCAAATGTTTTCACCAGGTTCGCCACCATTTCGGACGACTACGTCCCCTTCTGTGGAAATCTTTGACCGCGATGTTGTAGCGGACGAGTAGCTAAATAACAGCACCATTTGGCCATCTTCGGAGCCGCTTTCGGGCAGCTCCAACTCTGGGACAGAGATGCTGCCCCCTGTGCTTTATCAGGGGCCCATCCAAGACTTTTCCAGTGGGGAGGGCGCTTCTCCCTCTTCTTTGTAGTTCGTAGGTTCCCCTTTACCCCATTTTTCAGAAATGCCTCCGGGTGACTCACTTGAAGCGGATTTCCCCTCTTTAGTTTCATGGCTCGGTTCCCGGCCCTCCCGTTGGGTTCAGGTGACCCACCCAATCCCCCTTACAAGATTAAGAGGGGCATCATCCCCTGGGCCTTGTCACATTGATTGGAACCGGCATGCTCGATCTCCCTATCTTCCCAATGCGAGTCGGCATCCAGGCCCCAGTGACACTCGTGAACGGCCATATGACCTATGAATCCCAGCTCGGTATACCCAAGACCTTGGGGTGGAGGGCAATCGTGGGCCCCTCCTCACGTGGAAATGATCCCGGAGCTGGCCCCATCCCAATTGGCAATGACTTCTATAGGGGAAAACCCGCCACTGTCCAAGCACCATCTCAGGCGACACAGACCCCCGGGGACAAACAAGGAGGGGAGGGTCCCCCTCCTGGTGCTCCCTTGATTACCAAGATCTCCATCTTTGAGAAATATCTATATGATGCTGATCCGTCCGGCCTTGGAGTCTCTTCGGGAGAGGAGAAGGGCAGGTTCACTCCCTGCTATCCTTTCCAAACGTGAATGGATTCGTCTTCCTCTGATGGGGCTTCGGGTATGAACGGCTCTCCTGCCGTTTCAGTAAGAGATTAAGCCAAGAACTCCACATTCGTACTCGAGGCGGCCTCGGGCAGAGAGGCCAAGGCCAAGAGCAAAGTTGCAAGTGCGCTGAGAGGATCCTCGAGTAGATCGGGACCCCCTCATTCAGAGATCACCATGGCATCTTTGAGTCCCCTGGCTTCAAAGGCTTCATAATTATTCGCTCCACTGATAGCAGTATGTTTGCTAAAGGTCACATACTGCATCAAAAGAAAAGTTTTAGAAATGGGAACACCAGTCCTATGGGACTGGTGTTCCCATTTCTAAACCTGAAGCCTCTTCCATCAGGCAACACTCTGAGTATCACCATCATCCTCTTAATTCTGATTCATTTATCATATTATCTTCAGCCTTAACTTCCTTCAATTTGAAAATCTTAGAGTCACTATATTTCAATAAAATAAATCCAAACCTAAATAATTACTCCTCCTCAATTAAACTATTCACTTCAATAGATTAGTTGATTTCTCAACTCCCACGATAAAGGTTAGTCACTTTGTTCATTCTGATTTGTTTTCTGTTTTTTTTTTTATTTTTTACAATTTAATCTAATAGGTTATTTTTTGTTTACTTCAGTAAATTTTAATATGTGATATTCAAGTTAGTTTATGTTATAATTTCACTTTCTATTATTTTTTTTATTTTTAAATCACACTGGGTAGTATTATTTAATTCTATATATTGTTTAGTGTTTTTACTTTAATTTTAATAATTGTCAATTTTATTATTTTAACTGTTATCAATTAATGTTCCTTCCCCTTCTCATTAGTCGACATAGTCGCTGAAGATGGTCCTAGTAAAGGTCTGAAACGTCCAACCAATAAATGATTAGTGTAATCACCTGGGTCTTCATATTCCTGATATATATATATATATATATATATATATATATATATATATATATATATATATATATATATATATATGAAGGAGCAAATGCAAGTTCTGCGGGTGATAACAACCACCAAAGGGCTTTCGCCATATTTATTTTCTGCCGTTATCTCTGTTTTCTCGGTAAAGGATTGCCTTCATTGTGCCGCCCTCTGCTCTCTTTGATTCTAGTCTTCTTCTAATGTGCCTTTCTCTTGCCTTTAAAAACTCCGGTTTCTTGTCTTATTGCTCATTCGCGTCCAATTTCTCTTTCATGTACTATATTGTTATATAGTCTGCAATGCAAGGTTTCTGCACCTTTATTTCTGTCTTCAAAATTGTTTTGAAAGGCAGAAAATAAATATGGCGAAAGCCCTGTGGTGGTTGTTATCACCCGCAGAACTTGCATTTGCTCCTTCTTCTTTGTATGTGACTTGGGGATGAGCCTTTAAATTGTGAGCGGGTAAGAAGATGTGGTATTAAAATTCCTTGAAGGTTTCTAGCTTAGAGAGATACTGGGTTTGATGGGGTAATGCTTTGGGCGAAGTAGAGTCACTGTGCATGGATTCAGAGCCGGGATCGGTGTAAAGCTCCGAACCTGACTACACCCCTCTGGTGCAAGCTTCTTCACAGACGACTTGGGCCCTCGAGGACTTAGAAAGAGAGGAGGGATCTCCTCCCCCGGCTAATGCCCCTTGGACAGCTAAGGCCGCCATTTCAGAGAAGGATCTTATTGAGGTCTGTCCATCTGGCATAATGGCTTCTTCCGGCGGAGGAGAGAAGAGGGTTAATTCCCCACTCTCCTCTCGTAGAAAGAAAAGAAACGGGAAAAGACTCAGGGTTCCTTTCCCTCCGCGGGAGCCCCGGAGACGGACGTGTACGCTGCCTTTTCGTTAAGTGACCAAGCTGAGATCGGCACGTCCTGTCCCGGTGCTTCCCCGGGTGAGTACCAGACAAGGACCAAAATCGCTACTGCGCAGGGCAAAGCCTTGATTACATCGGGGTCCCTGATTAGGAGAATACAAGGCGTTTTCGCGTCAGTTGGCATCAAACGCTTCCTCGTTATTGGCTCCAGTGATGGCAGCATGTTGATCAAGGGCAACAAGTTCCATCAGAAAAGAGAACTAGCTAGCCTGATTGGTAGAGAGCCGAAGGTGACCCGTTTTCGGGCGAGAGCCTTCTAGCGAATGCGTCGGATCCTTCCGAGGCGGCTATGATTAGTGCTCTTCGGACACTTGATCGCACGCCGGTGAGTATGACACCGCACTCTACTATGACTTTGTGAAAGTAGTAGTTTATGCGACGGAACTCGTGGACTAACTACTCAATAGATGACATCACATTAGAGCTGCCCAAACAAAGAGCGGTCAAGGTCGAACGTGTGATAAGAAAACAGAGATCCATCTCTATACCCTTTGTCACGGTCAACTGGGTTGAGCTCTCCGAGTCGCTGCGTGCCGGTTGGTCTCGATACCGCGTGAAGGCATTTGTGTCACTGCCGTGGAGGTGCTAATATTGCCACCGCTACGGCCTTATGAATCGCTCCTGTAAACGTGCAAAGTCGGGGTTACCTGAAGTCTGTGTAAGTTGCTCCAAGGTCGCACGCGATAAATCCAAATCGCGTGTGGCCAAGTGTGTCAATGGCGAAGAGCCGCACCCCGCTTTTTCGAAGCAATGTGGTGTGTATCTCTTTGAGAAGGAGATCCTGGCTGTTCAGGCCCAAGTTAGTCTCTCATTAAGCGAAGCTTGGTCGTAGCGCGCCACGCGCTGCCTGGGATGTCTTAAGCCGAAATGTTAAATAGGACACTCTTTGCTCCTGAATTGCTATGAATCGCTCCTGTAAACGTGCAAAGTCGGGGTTACCCGAAGTCTGTGTAAGTTGCTCCAAGGCCGCACGCGATAAATCCAAATCGCGTGTGGCCAAGTGTGTCAATTGCGGAGAGCCGCACCCTGCTTCTTCGAAGCAATGTGGTGCATATCTCCTTGAGAAAGAAATCCTGGCCGTTCAGGCCCAGGATCGACTCTCATTCCGCGAGGCTAAGGACTTGGTCCTGGCGCGCCCGGCTCTGCCTGGGACGTCATATGCCTCAATAGTTAGGAAAGCACCCTCTGCTCCTGGCCCATCCAAGCCAATGAGCACGGTTGTTTCCGCGCCCATTCGGAGCCCTTCTGCGGGTTCTACCCAAGCCGGGCGCTCCCCTGGTAAAGCTAGCGGCACAGAGGGTTCACACCCAGTACCGGCTAAAACAAGGGCTCCTCCACATCTTCCTCCCCTCGCGGGGCCGTTTCTCGTAAGACTAAACGGCCACGCGTCTCCACCGAGTCGTTAGATTCACAGGAGGCAACACCCTGAAGTTGGTCACCAGGCCATCTTCCGGGGTTCCTAAAGCTGCCCCCCGAAAGGAGGAGAGCACCAAAGGATCTTCAGCTCATACGCACACACCCAGTGCTAGGCTGAGTGACTCGATGGTGGATACTACAAATGAGGGACCCCCACCTGCCTAAGATTTCGAGGCGGAGGGGGGAAAAGACCGGCATGGCGAGCAAACCCTCCACTGATAAGTCACCTTCAGCACATTGCTAGTCCAACAGCACCAGGAGTTCTGCCACCGGAAAGCTTACTTTCATTCCCGCGAGGGTCTTCTCTCCCAAGAGGCCCCTCGCATCAACTCCGAGCAAGGCCTGGAGGGTATATTCCTCTAATGGAATTGCCACGGACTCCCAGCCAGCTGGGAGGAGCTGCAGGGGCACGTCACCTTCCGTTGTCTTAGCTATATTTTTGCATGATACCATGCTGGGCGCGTGCCCCCTGCCCACCCTCCCGGGGTATAAGGGTTGTGTAACCGGATGGTGGCCAGGCGGGAGGATGCTCCATTTACACCCGGCCTGATGTCTCCGTTCTTCTCTTCGCTTTAGATACCACATTTCAGGCAGTAGCTGTTCAGCTGCACCTGGAGAGGAGATATACTGTTATTTCTGCGGAGATTCCACAGTCTACCTAATTCGAGGTGGGAAAATTCCACCACGTCGTGGCACGGGTGCAGAGCCCTTTTCCTCTTGTTTAGGTCGGTGGATGAGGCCTTTGAGTTCTTCTCCGGCAACCTCATCGCCGTGCGCCTATTTACTATTACTAGAGCGTCTCGCCATTTTTCACGCCGATCGAATTCGTGGTGGTCAGCCCTCAAATAGACGCGTTATGCCTACAGTACATGCGCTATAAGCGCTGAAAGAACGATTTAACTGTCCGTCATTTTCATCGAGCAATGGCTAGGTTTGGTGTCTCGAGACGTCCGCCGTTCTTCTGGCGCGCATACGTGTCTTCACTAAACGGGAAGACTCCTCAAACAGAGGTGTGGGAGAGTCTCAAAGGAATTGGGGACGAGTTCTCGCAGGACCCCCCCCCCCCTCCCATTCTCCAGGATAATGGGACCGCAACCTCGGACGCCGCGTCCGTGGCGGAATCCTTCACAACCGCTTTCTCTACCCGGATGCTGCTCCGCCAGCATTCATTGCACGTCGTGATGTTGCGGATAGCCGCCGACTGGACTTTACCTCTGGAGGTTATGAACCTTTCAACGACAGGTTTACTCTATGCGAGTTGCGTTCCGCTCTCGCTTCGTGCACGGACCCCGCCCCTGGTCCGGACGATGTCCCGTACGCCATGCTTCGACACCTAGGTGAGCGAACCATAGCCTTTGTGTTAGTTTTTCAAGAGAATCTAGGTAGAGAGTATCCTTCCAGACTTATGGGGAGTCGCTACTGCGTGCGCTTTTAGCAAATCTGGGAGAGATCACTCTACCCCAACCAGTTTCCGGTCAATCTCTCTAAACTCTTGGGTTTGCAAATTGATGCAGAAATCGGTAAATGTTAATTAGACTTTTTTCTGGACAGCGGAGGCCATCTGTCTTCTGCACAGTGCGGCTTCCGCAAGTTCCAATCCACGTCGGATGCTCTGCCGTCTGCGAGGCTTTCCTTCGTAAACAGCACTACGCCAAGGTTTGTTCTTTTTGTTTTGTTTTTATCTGGAGAAGGCCTATGGTACTCATTGGTGATACGGTATCATACAGACTCCATACGATGGGGGCGAGAGGACACCTCCCAATCTTTTATATCTGAATTTTTGCGAGATCGTCGATTCCGCGTACGGATGGGGGTTGCCCTCTACGGCTCAATGGAGCAGGAAGTGGGTGTCCCGCAGGGAAGTGTCCTCAATGTAACAATCTTTGTCCTGACCATGAACGGCATCACCTCGGTATTGCGGAAAGATGTTATCGCTACGCTCTACGTGGAAGACATTTCGATATCTTTTGGCGCGGCCCAGATGCCAACTCCGGATCGTCGACTCCATCAGGCATTGAACCGGATCTTTTGCTATGCCGAAGAGCTCGCGTTTCAGTTTTTCTTGGCAAAGACTAAGGTGGTCACTTCTGTACCCATCCTTGGCTCCACCCTGATGCGCACCGTTTCCTTGTTCTTGTATTTGCCGACGCCTCACTTGGGAGGCTCATATTCGCAGCCTCAGGCTCTGTTGTACACGCGCATTGGATATTTTTCACTCCGTGTCGTTCGGCGCCTAGGGCGCTGAACGACACGAAGCGAACATTTGTTTGTTCGAAGCTCGATTACGGAAGCGAGATTTATGCATCTGCAGCCGAGCGTGTGTTGCGGAAAGTGGCCTCGATCCATCACACAGGCCTTCGCCTACCGACCGATGCCTTCTGCTAGTCCCTACTTCTCGATGCTGGGGAGATTCCACTCGTTCAGCGCAGTGCACAATACATTATTTGCCTTACGCGCGAGCCCAGCGCCTTACTCAGTCTACAACACCTCTCACTGCATCCGCAGCTGATCTCGGCGGTGCATATGCTGCCGAGAGACGCGTCATACCCAAAATCCAAACTCCTTCGAGAGTTTGCTGTTGCTCTCGGGTCGGTGGCACCGCTCATTTTGCCCAGGAAGTCACATGGAGGGTACTGCTTTTGCCAATTTGCATCCACGCCTCTGATCTCAAAGTTTCTACAGCGTCGGGAGAATTGCGTTCGGCATGTATGGAACATACACCGTATCCCGCTGGAACCGTGCCCGTGTATACGGATGGGTCTAAGTCCCAAGAGTGGGTTGGTTTTCACGCCGTATCTCCTCTGTTTGAAGTCAGCGGGGCTCTGCCAGGCGCTGCGTCTGTCTTCACGGACGAGCTGGTTGCAATACACCGCTCGATACGGGAGATTACGCGACGTGCCCGGTTCGGAGGCCGGATTGTGATTTATAGCGACTTACAAAGCACCCTGGGTGCTCTCGGAGCATTGGAATCTCCGCATCCCCTGGTTCGCAATATCCGTGACGCCATGGTTTTGGTGAACCAAGCGGATGTCGAGATTATCTCCTGCTGGGTTCCTGGACATGTAGGAATAGCGTCAAATGAGGGCGACAAAGAGTGCACGAGGAGTTGGCAACCAGACCAGCGTTTACTCTTCCTTGCACAGATTGCATAGCAGGAATACGATCACCCCTCCATGCTGCTTGGCCAAGAAGATGGGAGACGGCCGATGGACACTTAATGTTGCGTGCCATTGCGCTGTGACTCTTCCCATGGACCTACTCCGAAATGCCTCGATGGCTTCAGGTTGCTTTCTGTCGTCTGAATTGGACACGGGACGCACCGGCATTTGATGGAGCGCTTCCATGCACCTTACTGTATTGTCCCAAGGTCTGCTCGTCAAATTATTGTTAAATGTCCCAGTTTGTGCGTCTTTGCGCACGTTACCTTTCCCGGTACCAGAACGAGCGGGGTCGCTACCGCTTACCCTTATACTTGGGACTGGTTTGTGCACACAGACCTGCGGACTATATGGCATTTTAGAGGAGGCTGGACTCCTCCCCTTTATCTTACTCTTTGTTGTAGGTCGCATTCTCCTGCGCCGGAGCTCGCTTCCTTCTTGTTGCCATTTTGCTTTTTTATAGCTTGCTTCTTACTCTTTGTTCCTTTTTTATGTTATTTACATGTGTTTTTTAATCTAGCCTAGTATTAAGCTTTAGCGTGAATACGGCGACATTTGCCTTAGTAGGAGGACGCCAGAGGGGCTTTTTAAAAAAGGTTCTTCTCCCAACCCCTGTAACTGAAACTTTCGACCTCTCATTAGTCGGAGGTCGTGTATCCTTCACCCATAGTGATGGATCCTCACTCCCTGAAGGTAACGATTCCTCTATGCTTCCAAGTGTCTATCAATACCACCTCCTTCCCACCACGACCATACCGTATCGTGTTCGCCCTGTTCCTTTGAAGCCCTCTTTAACTAGGACGTCCGACCTCCCGTAGCTAGGTTAGAATAGGAAAGGGGCAAAGAAAAGTAGCGAAACGAGTTTCGAACACGCTTCCCGCGTTGCTGGACAGTCGTTAGCGAGAGACTTAAGCCACTCGGCCATCCTGAGTCCCCCAAAAGTCATTCAAGCAAAGCATTTAAGTCGCTACCTTGAACTTCTCATACGCTACACTCCCTTCAGACCCGGGTTGCACACCCTACATTAGAAGTGATGATTCTCCCCGCACTGGGGGTACTGACCCCCACAAATCTCTCTCGTCTCTACCCTTTACTCCGGTTCATGGCACACTGACTTTAGCCTGTCGAAACAAACTTAGCTCTCGCAATTCTAGCCCGTGCCCCCTCTAAATTGGGGTTGCCTCGCCGGTGAGGCTGCTCCTATAACGCCCGTGCCGGGTTCTTCTCGCACGACACCTGTTCGTGAGACCCCTCCACCCAAAGTACTATTTTGACCGTGGTCTCCCACCTGTCTGAGTAATGGTAGTAATTCTTCAATAGGAATATCAGGAGAAAGTCTCCTCTTTAGTATCTGAAATATCATCTGTTATATGCTTGCAGGAAACCAAACTGGGAAAACACCCTTTCCCAAGTTTAGTCAGTTCGCTGCTTTTAATTCTCTACCACATCCCTGGATGGGTGCTCCATGGTGGCGTCTCGCTCCTGGTGACCACTAACCACTTTTACACGCCTTCAATTCTGTGGACTACTCTTCAAGATGTCGCAACTCGTGTTCATCTTACGAATAGAATTTATACCTCCCCAGATGAGCCTCTTTCAGGGGTTCAGTTTTAGATCTTTTATCTCAGCTTCGTACGTTTCTAGTTCAAGCTGACTTTAATGCTAGACACTCTCATAAAGGGGTGATAGAGTAAGCAACCGTCAAGGGCATCTCTTAATCCCCTCAGCATTCTTAACTCTGGCCATATTCCGTCCTACCACACTTAAACTGATTCTTCCCGTTGTGTAGATCTATCTCTTGGCTCCGCTGAGTATATCTCTGATTTCAAGTGGTCATTTTAGATGACCTGCACGGCAGCGACCACTTTCCCATTCTCTTGAAACGCGACTCTTTGCCCGTCCCCTTCAAATCTCCCCATATGGAACCGAGTAAGGGCCAACTGGTCATAGTTCCAAGACGCTTCTTTAACCAGTAAACAAATTGGAGATTTTGTAGATATTGATGCAGCTATACATTACTTTTCTTGTTTAGTGCTTGGCTACAGTCCGAAATTCCACGTACTCGGTCCCGCCGGAAAAGAACACCAGTCCAACCGTGGAATGCTGATTGCCCCCGCGTGGCGGAGGACTATAAAATAGGTCATGCACAGCTCCGCCGGAACTCAACCCTTCTGAACCGTATTGACCGAAATCGAACTAGCGTCATTCGCCAGCAAACTTTACTTCAGACGCGCATTGACTTCTGAAGGGCATATGGGCCCTCCTTAACTTCCACTACTTCTTCAGCTCAGGTTTAGAAGAGAATTAACTGTCGGGATGCTGGTCATTCCACCCCTGATATTGAGAGGAGTGGCTCCATCATCTGCGATCCTGCAGGAACGCCAATATATTGGCATCCTTTTTGGCCGATGTTAGAAGCGTCGAGCGTTACCCGGATGAGCTTAGACGCATCAAAGCCGGACTCGAGGGCGAAGCCTTGCGGAGTTGGTCGGTCGGTGGACGGGACTCGTACAACTCTCTGTTCATGACCGCCGAAGTGCGTTCAGCGCTCTCGTTGCGTCCCCATTTTTGTCCCTTATCACAACCCTTCTGAGAAGAAGGTTACTATAAAAGTACTTGGGTAAGGGTGGAAAGATGATTTACCCATAAACTGAACTTCACCAGAGGGGGAGATGAGGGCTCAGCACCCACCACGGAGCTCTATAAGGGAGGATGGGGGGGATGCGCTGGTGAGGTAAACCATGTCCCAGCGACCCAGGTGATACTACACCTACTATATTCCAGTAACCACAAAGGGCCCAGGTGGCAACACCGGACTAATGACGTATCAGGATTCCAGGTGCAGAACTAATTCCCTGATGGCCCAAGCAGAACCAACCTGGCCTCCCCTTTACCACCAAGGAAATGAGTTGCCACCTCAAGATCGCATCTCAGGAGGGCCAAATTTCCAGAGGGAGGGGGGCAAATTGCAGGGGCTCCACATGAAAGGGCATAGGGCCTACATAATCCCTAATGTAAGGGCAGAAATCCCTACAGGAAAGGAAAGAACGCTGTAGGGTCCCTAGTCGGTCTGCCCATTCACTACGAGGGAGATCAACAAGAATGACATTTTTAAATGAAGTAAACTCGCCACTACAATTTGTAAAAGCCGTAGTAATTCGTGGACGTAGTCATTAAAATAGTAGATTTCCGTGGTAACTAGTCAGAGAAAATATACTGATGTGGTAACCGCCAGCTCCAACACTGCTATCAGCTTTAGAGCGAGCATGAATTGATGGCAATGGTAAGTGTGAGGCGATGTGGTCCAGAAGCAGAACATGCAACTTGAGGGACAACGGAGGGACTTTCCAAATGCTAGAGCAGAGCGAAAAACCAGGAGGGGAGAGGGGGGCACCCTGGCTTATCTATATATGTATTGGGTTGAGGAATAAGTTCTTGCGGTTTTATTAAATGTATTTATTCCCATTAACAATTTTAATAAAACTTCATTTTTAATTGATAACAAAATGCAATTTAATCAATAATGTATTATTCTTTGTTATTTACGACTTCTTCCCAACGTTCAAAATCTCTGGATTTTGACTCGAAGAATTCGTCTAACCAGGTTCTTAATTACACATCAGTATTGAACGAAACGCCGCGCAAATTGTTGGAGAGCGATCGGAACAGATGGAAATCCGATGGAGCCAAGTCTGGCGAATATGGAGGATGCGGTAGGATTTCCCAATTAAGCGTTTGGATGGCGTCTTTTGTCATATTGGCAATGTGAGGACGAGCATTTTCCTGTTGCAGAAGGACTCCATAATGTCGATGAGGTCGCTTTTTACGAATAGCTTCGGCGAGTCGATACATTTGTTGAACGTAGAGTTCTGCATTGACAATCTCGTTGTTCGCAAGGAGCTCATAAAGAATGATGCCTTCACTATCTCACCACACACACAGCATCGTCTTTCGTGGATGAAGTCCTTGCATTAATCGCGGAAGTGTTTTTTTTATTGGGGCTAAGCCATTGTTTTCGATGGTTCATGTTGGCATAAACACACCACTTTTCGTCGCCAGTGATGATGCGGGAAAGAAATCTATCCTTATATCCACGAGTAGCCTTGTGACGAGCAAGCAAACCTGCGGCAAGCATGGAGCGTTGAAGCTTGTTGCTTTCGCTCAAAGCGTGCGGAACCCCATCGAATGAAGGTGATTCACTACAGTTTTCTGATCACACACCAATTGTACAGCCAATTAATTCTCTAGTCGATTGACGAGGATTTTCATGAAGGTCGTTCAATCGATCTTCATCCAACTTAATGGGGCGACCAGAACGTTCTTCGTCATCAAGATTGAAATGACCGTTTTTGAAACGTGAAACCCACCATTGAGCTGTCCTTTCTGATAAAGCATTTTCTTCGTACACATCACAAATATCGCGACGAGCTTTGGCTGCGTTTGCATTGTTCCCGTCTAGATTGAAAATGAATAACAGCAAGTGTCGAAAATGCGCCTTTCTTTCAACTTGACATTCCATTTTGAGGGGACAGAACAAAAATTAAATTAACACAACTTTTAAATAAACCGCAATGACTTAGTACTCAACTTCAAGACGTAGCCTAGGCAAAAGCCTAATAGTCTACGCTGTTAAGAGACGTATCCTAACCTTTGCAAATTTTGCTCTCATTATTTATTATCGTTTCTTAATATGTGCACAAATCACGTCAACAAAACTTAAATCAACACAACATTAAAGAAAAAGGCAAGAACTTCTTCCTCAACCTAATATATGAAAATTGGCAAACAAGGATAGGTAGATCCGTGCCTATGAGGTGGCAAGCCTAAGACCCAAAGGACTTAAGCACGTTAGGGGATCTACCAAAATGGGCCGGTGATCCAGTTGCACCCTAGTAAACTCCAGAGATTGGGGAGGGGAGCAGTGAATATACAAGGCAAATCTGATTTTTTTATATGAGCCCAATCTGGCGATACCTTACTAGGGCAAAAGTCGCCGTAATCACGCTACATCCTAGTACTAGGCAAGATTAACAAACACAAAACATTCCCCCCCCCAAAAAAAAAATAATACAAAAGGCAAAAAAACAAGACACCCAACGCAGGAACATGCGACCTACGAGTCGAATATAATGGAGGCCAGTCTACTCTAAAAAGTCAGTCAAGACAAATCTAAAGATGAAAAGAAAGTCAACTACTGTCGGCATAGGGACCATGTACAAGGAAGGGGGGGGGGTATCAAAAGCACCCTTGGATAACCAAACAAAGATTACAACCACGGTCCACCATGCAGATAGACGAAAACGAGGCCGTCCGCCATCTAAGAGTGGACGAGAGACGATGCTGGAGCGTTCTTGCTTATTCTTGTGTTTTTTGCCTTTGTTTATTTATTTGGGGTTGGTGTTTTTTTTTCGAAGGGTGATTTTGCTCATTTGGCTTTTTAATCTATCCTAGCATTAGGCTTTACGTGTCTCACTGTCCCCTAGGATATTTGTGGGGGGTTTTAGGAGCCCATCTGGCGACTGCCTAAGTGGGCATAAGTACTAGGCTACTCACCACGACAGCCTAGTACTAGGCTACTTTAGAAAAACAAAAAAGTTACCAAGCAGTATGCATGCTCGAGCGTCGTCGGGGGTCCACCCCACCCCCCGGCGCAGGGACATGCGACATACAGAGAAAACAACAAGAAAAAACCCACCTAGTTAAATAAACGGGAGAAGGTCGGCATCCTCCAGAAAGTCTATAAGTCCCCCAGTCAATGTGCACAAACTCGTCCCGAGTACAAGGGAGAGGCGATAGCGACCCCGGCCATCCCGCTACCGGGACAGGTAACGTACACGGAGATCGCCCAGACTGGGAATTTCAACAAGAATGTGCCGAACAGTCTGGGGGACAATGTAGTCTTCACGGTAGGGCGCTGGCGAGCGCTCCATCAAATGGCGGTGCGTCCCGTGAGTGTGCCCAATTCGGAGACCACAGCAAGCAACCTGAAACCTTCGCGGCATTCGGGGGTTGGTCCATGGGAACAGTCGCGGCGCAATGGCACGCAATTTTAAGTTCCCTTCGACCGTCTCCCATCTTCTTTGCCAAGCAGCCTGAAGAGCTGCCATTTGATAGAGCGCTCGCCTGCGCCTTACTGCGTTGTCCCCCAGACTGTTCGATCTCCGTGCACGTTACTTGTCCCGGTACCGGGATGGGCGGTGACGCTACCGCCTCTCCCTTGTACTTGGGACAAGATCGTGCGCATTGACTAGTAGACATATAGACTTTGGGGGGGAGGCCGGCCTTTTCCCCTTTATTTAACTAGGTTTTGTTTTTTTTGTTATTGTTGTTTTCTTTGTAGGTCGCACGCTCCCGCGCCGGGGGGAAAGGGAACCTCCCCCGACGCCGGAGCTTGCTTCCTGCTTGCCTTTTATTATTATTTTAAAGTAGCCTAGTACTAGGCATTCGTGAGTACGGCGACTTATGCCCAAGTAGGAGGTCGCCAGATGAAATCTTAAAATAAAAAATTCCCCCTCAAGAAACGGACCTGCAGAGTATATTGACACCTTCCTTAAAAGTCCAGTTGGCAGCCAACACAAGAGCTTGACCCCACACTCCGACGGCCCGAGCCCCTCCGCAAGGGCCCCCTTGTCTCCGACGGGGGGTTAAAAAAAAAGGCAATGATCCCCCAACGGGATAAAAAACGACAGCAAAAAATTTCACATTTTTATATAAACGTTCGACAGCCATAAAAAGAAAAAAACAAGAACAAGTTTGGCAACCATCGTTAGGTACACCCAGAACAATTACAAATCCTAAAAAAACAATTGATTTAATCTTTAAAATTTGGAGGCGAAAAAAATTGTATGAGTTAATTTCCTTTTTTGTATACACAATTTTTCCTTTTTTCTCCATTCATAGTTTTCCTTGCATTAAAAATATGGCAGCAATGCATAAAAATACCATTGAATGCTAACCTCGACTATGAGGTAAAAGAGGGGTAAAATGAGGGGGAATAAAATACAACACAAGGGGAGATTGTTTGCGATAAAAAGGGAAAAATTATTCTTTTCTCAGATGGAAAAATTATTTGCCATATAAGAGAAAATTTGTTCCTTTTCAAAGGAAAAATGGTTTGCAATAAAAGGGAAAAAATTATTTGTCATATAGAGGAAAATTCGTCTTTATCAAGAGAACGAAATTATTTGCCATATTTAAGAAAAAAGTCGTCATTATCAGGAGTGAAAATTATTGCCATATAATGGAAATTTCATCATAGGAATTAGGAAAAAATAATTGGCATGTAATGGAAAATTTTTCTTTTCCCTTCAGGGAAAATTGTTTGTAAATAAAAGGGAAGTTTTGTATTTTCCCAAAAGGGAAAATGATTTGCTATATAAGGCAAAATTCATCTTTCCTCAGAGGGGAAATATATTTGCCATATAAGGGAAAATTAGTCTTATCTCAATAGGGGAAAAAACTTTCCCAATAAAATGGGAACTTCACCTTTTATCAAAGCAAAAAGTTATTTACCATATAATGGAAATTTGTCTTTTAGAAAAGGGGGAAATTATTTCCCATATAAGGGGAAATATCGTATTATTAAATGGATAAAAATAATTGCCATCTAAGGGAAAATTGTAAATAAAAGGGAAAATTATTTGCCATATAAAACAAAAATTCGTCTTTTCTCAAAAGGAGGAAATTTTGTCTTTTCCTAAAATTGCAAAAGGGAAAATTTCAACCTTACACCAGTTACCCCCCCCCCCCAATCCCCGAAACGTTTGAGCAAGCAAATCCCCCCCCAGGACAGCCGGAAGCCCCTTTTCTACCTTTCGAAGCCATCTTCGTCCTCGACGGGGCCTGGGGTGGGACCGCCTGGTGCTAACGGCTTATGGGTGTGGCGGAAGTCGGGGTGGGCATCGTAGTGAAGGGGGCACCGGGCTATGACCGACTGGATGAACCACTCGGACGAGACCACGGGGACGCCCACCTCCTTAGCGCGGCGCAACTCCGGGTCCGGGATCGACGCGTCCGCCATCACCACCGCGGTTCGTCGATCGATGATGCGCTGCAGGTTGCCTGCGGGGGGCGGAGCGAGAAGGTAGGTTAGAGGGGGAGGGGGCGGAGCGAGAAGGTAGGTAAGAGGAGGAGGGGGCGGCCTTTATTGCAATGATGTAGTCCTCATATGGTATTGGGATATCGTTGGGCCTGATTGGACGAAGGGCGGCATTTTTTGCCGCTCTATCAGCTTGCTCATTTCCAGCGACCCCTACGTGTGCTGGGACCCAGCAAAAGGAAATTTTCTTTCTTTCGCATGCTGCTCTTTATACGTAGTTTCTTATTTCGAACAGAATTGGATGGATGTCTGTCATTCGTTCTAATGTTTGTAGGCTGCTGAAGGAGTCGGTGAAGATTGTGAATTCATCTGATGTTGGGTTATTGTATGCCCAATGTACTGCATGTTTTAAGGCATAGCACTCGGCACTGAAGATTGATGTTTGGGGTAGAGAAAAACTACCGTGAATCCTGTTCCGTCTATGAATTTTGATCCGTCGGTGTATATATGTATACCCGTGTGTGTTGCTGCGTGGGTAAGGAATTGAATTTTCTCTCCCAGGGGAGTAGTTGTTGATTGTTTTGTTATATTGCCATGGCATAGCTTTAAAGTTGATTTCCAAAATGGAATATCTGGGAAAGCAAGTGTTTGGATGGGGTTCATCGTTACCCCGATTTCCTCCATCCATAGTCGCACTCTACTTCCAAATGGTCGTGGGAGAGTTAGGCGTGTTGTAAAAATATTATCCATTTGGTCATTCATGATGGCGGTCGAAGTCGGCGATGTTGGGAGTCGCTGGATGCGGGTAAAGAGGCGTAGAGAGAGTTCCATCCTACGGAGGTCTAGTGGTGTCTCCCCGGTATCGAATTGTAGGCTCGGTATGGGTAATGATCGGAAGGCTCCGGTAGCCATGCGGAGACATTCATTCGCCACTGTGTTGATGAGTGCAAGGCGTTTCTTGGAAGTAGAGGAGTAGATCTCGCATCCGTAGTCCAGTTTGGGTCGGACTAAGGAGCGGTAGAGAGTCAGAAGTGTTTCGCGATCAGTTCCCCAGTCGTGGCGTGATACTATACGTAAGACGTTCATTTCTTTCTTACAAGAGCCTTACAACAGGAAGTCATACTAGCCATGGGGCTTGAAGTATGACAAAGGTGGCATCGGAAGCTTGAGTTTTGCCTTTGGTTTTTCTTTAAGATGTGGAACATCAGATTTTGATAGGTGGCTGTAAGAGAGAACTGTCTTCACTGGATAAGCAGAGATGGAAGCAACTCCAGGGGTCAGTTCAGGTGTCGAGGGAACAGACGATGTTGACACAGCTGGTGCATTGGTTGGGATGGTAGAGGCGATGGTGGTGGCGAGGACATCGGCAAATGTTGTGAATTCGATGCTGATAGAGAAGGATGTGGAGTCAGTTTTTGAGAGTCCTCCTCAGATGAGGGGGTAATCTCCACAACAGCTGTCTCCAGGGAAGGAGCAAAGTTTGGTTCCTTCTCATTCAGGGATCGAAGGAATTCCAAAGCAGTACCAACAAGGGGACGGGGGGAGTGATAATTGGCTTTGGAGCTGAAGAAGAGCTTGGTCCTTTAGGGGCAGGGTGAATGTCCAGAGGTGGAAATGATACCACCTGAGGACCAACATGATCCAACATCCACATGTTCTGGAGCGGTAGCAAGGTGCTTAACCACCCTTGGGGAACCAGGAGAGGATGGAAGGTTCCTCTTCTTGTTGGTAAACTCAGAAGCACTGTTAGGTGCTGACCAGGAGTGTTCATCACGAGGACGGGAGGACTTTTTACCTCGTCAGGCACAACAAAACCAATAGGAGGTCTTTGGCTTCTCCCTTTCTTTGGCCTGGTAGAACGCAGAGCATCAGAAAAGCTCACACCAGGTTGGACATACATCTCCTTTACTCTTCTTCTGGCCTCTTTAAAACTGACCCTGTTCTTGTTTCTAATGGCAATGATTTCTCTTTCATAGAGAAAGAAAGTGCATTGCTGTGATGTTGCAGGGTGTTCTACACCACAGTTAGGGCAGCACGGCTGTTGAGAACAGGGCGTCCCGTGATAATCCGATCCACAATTCACACACAACCTTTGCCTGTTTACAAAACTTGCCCTCATGTCCAAAGCGTTGGCAATGGAAGCAGCGTCGTGGGTTTTGAAGGTCAGGATTATGGTGGCGGTAGGTAACCTAGCGCCATTCACAAACCTGGAAATGCGGTTGGCACTTACAACCTTCTGATTGGTAAGTTTTGATACCAGCCTGTCAACATGGTAATCTATTAACTGTCCCGATCGAATAACACCTTTACAGGTGTTAAATGTCGGGTGTGAAGCAGAGGACATGTCTACAGAAGCTAAAGACTGTAGAGTCTTAATCCGCTGATGCTGCTCGTTTGATTTCGCCTCGACTATCAATTTACCCATATAAGTAAATATTTTATTTTAGGCTGCCACTGGAGCCGAGGGCATGCACCAAATCGTCATCGTGAGTCCAAAGAGCGCCAGACGGGGTAACCCGCCCCCGGACTCCCACTGTCGTTTTAAAAACAGTGGAGTCGCATAACGAAGATTCTCTGGACTGCGGTGCGAAGACCTCCCAGAAACAAAATGACGCCCCGGCAACCAAACCTCCTCTAAGGCACGGTCCTGCAGACGATGCCCCCCAGTGGGCGCATCCATCGACCCGTACAGAGGCAGAAGTAAGAATAGAAGAAGAGGCTAAGCTGTGGCTAGACAGGGCGCTGAGTCTCGTCAACACGGCGGCCAGGAGAGCAAATCGCCGTGCCCCTTACGGTGGGAGGGGGGGGGGGAGAAGGTAGGTAAGAAGAGGGGGGGGGGGCGGAGAGAGAGGGTAGGAGCGTGTCGAAAGGAGGGAGGGAGGAAGAAGGTCGCTGTGTGTCGAAGGGGGCGGAGCGAGAAGGTAGGAGGACCTCAAAATGGGCAGAGATATTGTAGTAGGTCATAGGAGGGGGCGCAAGACCCCCCCCCCCCATCGCTAATACAACGCGTGGACCGAACGAGACTCCGCTCAACCCTTAAACCTTGGGGTATTAGAAGCTTCCAGGAACAGGTACGGCCAGCGAGTCAATAGAAACGTAACAGACCCCCCCCCCGTGGGGACGGCGCCAGAGTGGTAAAAAATGACCTAAAACTAGTACGCTGAAAACCAAAGAGGGTATCTTGTTCGGGGGGTTCACTCTCCCTCCCCTAAAAACCTGGGGTGCGGGTTCGTACCTGCTTTGAGCGGCATCTTGTGGACGTTGGCCCTGGCGGCGGCGAGGAGGGCGCTCCACAGCTCGCAGAAGCGGGGGTCCGAGGAGGAGGCGAGGAAGACTTTCTTGCCCTCGAGGATGTCCACCACGTTGCCCACGGCCGAGAATGTGTCCTTGAAGTCGTCCTTGAACGGCTGCTCCATCAGTTCGCCCGTGAGCGAGAGGCCGGCGGGGAGGAGGAATTGGAGCCAGTTCTTGGGCGCGTTCTGATGGGGAGACCGGGAGGCGTAAGAGGACGGGGGGGTGACCCCACTGTATCCACCACTCACCTTGGGCATGAGTCGGAATACATATGAGCCCCCCCCCCCCCAACATCACTCGATTAAGACAAAATATGTAAACCACTTGACCCCTAGTAAAGAACCCATTAAGATGGAGCGTGGAAACGAGGGGGGGGGGGCGGTTGTAGCACCTTCACATTGAGTGGTATTTCTTGCTTGTGAATAGAAACTATTAGGAAAAAATAGGAAGCCAGTTATCAAACTAAACGCTCCGCCACCTCATCATGTAAAACAACCAGAAGAAGCACATAGCCAAACCTAAACCAAGGACCCATTTTATATAAGAGTATAAATGCAACCTAGTAGACTGTCATCTCCTCCTCCACTCATAGATTGTAATGATGGAAACTAAATTATCAAGAAGAATGACATACCACCTAAGCAACAGAGTCCCTAAAACTTTCATAAGCCAAAACCATGGAACCTGACTCAGCCAAAAAATGACAACAAAATTATTGACTTGACACCAAATTGCAGACAACTTTTCCTACAAGCCATCCATATACAAAAAAAAACAACCTAAATAAAACATTCAATTTCATTTGAACGGAATACTGACGAGCTGTAGAATTAAGAGCCAAACTACAAGGGATATTTAATTTCCTCATATGAAGCTCCCCCCTCTTTTTTTACGTGACTGCAGATTTGACTTTTGACCCCTAAGCTTACCTTTTTTGACCTTGTCTGAACTTGCTCACAAGTTTGTCAGTATGTTCGCACTTGCCAATCTCTTTGTTTGGTTTTTGTGTGTCCATTCTTTAATTACTATATACAGTGCTCGACAAAAGTTTAGGCCGGGTGAGTGTCAGACAAGTTGCAGCATGATAAAAGTATCAAAAAATATTAATTTTACCCTTAATACTTTGTTGGGCATCCTTTGCATTTCTTGACATCCCTCAGGCATCGTGGCATGGACATAGCAAGATCATGTAGCTTCTGGGTACGTATAGCATCCCAACAAGCCCTAATTTCCTTCTCCAGCTTGGGGAGAGTGCTAATGTCCTTCCCTTGTAACCCGTGTTTAACCACCTGCCAAAGGTTCTCATTTGGGTTTAAATCTGGACTGTTACCAGGCCAATCCTCAATGAACTTAATCTCACAGATTTGGCAGTGTGGCAGTGGGCACCATCCTGTTGGAACACGCTTGCGCCTGTTAACTCAAAGCACTCCTCCAGATGTTCATTTAGCAGTTCATAATAAATGTACTGGTTGACTTTAATGTTGGCAGGCAATACAAGCTTCCCCAAGCCCCTGCCTGAGAAACAACCCCATTCCATTAATGAACTGGGGTGTTTCACGGTTCCACAAAGGTAGTGTGGGTCACTCACTGCCATGTTTCCAATACACCTTACCACCCCTCCCCTCAGTCACTGTGAACATTGCTTCATCAGACCAAAGCACGTCAAGCCAGTCAGCATCATCCCACTGAAGATATTTCAGAGCATAAGCGACCCTACGAGCCTTCTGCACACAGGTGAGAATCAGTATCTTGACGGGGCGGTGGCTTGTGTAACCAAGCTCATGAACACTTCGACTAACAGTGCGCACAGACACTTCACTGAACAGACCACTATTATTTTCCTTAATTTTATGGGCTGAAATGAGGAAACTTCTCTAGGTCTCTCTTAACAACATTATCAACACACCTAGAGGTCTTATGAGGCCTACCAGACCGTTCTTTCTGGGTTGGTTTGGCATCACACCCTCCTGCCCTCCACCTAGCAAGGTAACGCCTCATAACACGATCACTTATTTTAAGTTGGTCAGCTATTTCCTTAGTTTGCATACCGGCCTCCTTGAGAGCGATAATCTGGGCAATAGTTTGAGACAATAACTGACTCGCTTTCCCCATAATAAGGCCACAAACACTCCCAAACTACAAAAAAACAGTCATAAAATGGTGATGGTCAGGAGAACATAACAGCACAGTCCTCTCACTACTGCGGCCAAGCCAACACTGAGCACGTGCTGGCTGGCTGAGCAGGAAACTTGCAGCCAGACAAACTTCTGAATTAAATCACCCTCATCTATACCATTCTTTTTTAGACATAAGTTTAATCCGTCCGAGCTCACCGGGCCTAAACTTTTGTCAAGCACTGTGTGTATATATATATATATATATATGGAGTTTGGCCCTGAAGCCTACATTTAATATTGAGGATAAATCCTATAAATCCTAAGGCCACCAGAAATGGATGTAACATCTTTTAATTTCTTACTACATTTCAAAAACTACAAGTTTTCATCTTCAGGCTAAATAAGTATACTAAAGTTAATACATATGAAGAAAACATGAAAAGGTAGTGGCCTACAAGACATTGAATTATTTTAAAAGGTGACCAATTATAAAATATCAGTAAAATATACTATAATTAAAATTTTAAATATGACTTGGCAATAGTTAAATTTGCACAAGCAAAATCTTAAATAAAAAGAAGTCTTCTATTAGGAAACACACCATAAGCTGTAAAACTGACATTTCTATTGATAATTTTAAAGTAAGCTCACTGGACAAAAATTAGTCACTTGTAACCATAGTGCAGTTAATAGAGTGTAATTCCACCTTGTGCTTGAATAACAGTAATGATTTGACGTGGCATGGACTCTACAAGGTTATGTATGTAAGGACCATCAATATTCATCCATTCACGCTTCAACAAATTTTGTAGTTCAGTCAAATTGCGTGGATCCTGTCCAAGACATTTGGCCTGTTTTTCAAGGCAGTCCCACAGATTTTCGATTGGGTTCAAATCTGGGGACTTTGCCGGCCAATCCAGATGTAGCAATGATCTTGAATGTTCATCATGCCATTCAGCTATAGTTTTGGCCCGGTAAATGCAGTTGTCGCTCTAAGATGCAATGCAAATGGCAGAACCTGATTGTCCAAGAGTTCAATATAAGAATGCTGGTTCAAACTTGCAGTCACTTCAACCAAAGAGCCCATCTCACTATAACTGAAACAGCCCCAATACATCACAGAGCCTCATCCAGCTTGGACTGCACCCTACACACAGTCTTCCTTAAAAACTTCATGAGGTTTTCGGTGGACATGTCAGCAAGCATTGTTCATAAACAGATAAAATCTTGATTCGTCAGACCATATAACAGTTGTCCACTGCTCTACACTCCATAGTTTGTGTGCCTTCACCCACTACAACCTGGCAATTTTATGTGCAGTAGTTAGTAAAAGCCTCTTGTTGGCCACTCTGCTCCATATGTTCATGCCATGGAGTTCCCTGCGTAATATTCTTTCTGAAATGGAGGATGAAGGACCGGAATTGACGTTTTGTTGCAATTCCTGCCTGGAAGCAAATAGATTCACAAGTACAAGCCTGGAAATTCTATGGCAGTCCCTGTCTGTCAACACCTTCTCCCGTCCACAATTCTGGCGAGAGTTATTCGCATTCTTTGAGTTCTGCCATTGTTTGTAAATCTCTATGACCGTACGCATTGAAACACCAGCAAATTCCACCACTTCCTACACAGGATGACCTTTGGCACAGCCAAATGAAATTACACCTTTTTGCCATTCTGTGACGTCGCTTTTCCAGCCCATTTTAAGTAGAGCTGATTTGCTATCTACAGATCTCAACATCATCTGCAACACAAATAAAGCCTAACTAATGTTTCAATATAAACTAAGCTACTCCTCTCGGCTGCCTAAGGTTCCTACATGCTTCAGATTTTAAGTTATGTTTTTTCTCGCTAGGTGACTAATTTTTTAACCCTCAAATCTTTATATATCAAACACTACAAACCTACACTCAATGAAGATTTAACCCATTAGCGCCCCCGATCCTCATTTGGGGATTACTTAATTTTAAAGTATTTCTTTAATGCTTAATGTTATTGTGGGAGAGTGAATGGGAGTATGCATGAAGGTCCATTCGCCCACCTCTTTTCTCAATACCTTCTCCCTCCCTCTGTAAGAATGTGTGTGAGAGTGGGAATGGATTTTTTATTATATTTTCTTTTGTACATATGTATTTGATTTCATGTTGTATTAAAATGGGGTTTTTTTTCTTTCTCATATATTACTTTGTCTTAAGAAAATTTAACGAAAAAGATAGTTCTTTGTTTAAATTAAGCTTTAACAAAGGGCTATATTTGCATGAGAAGCTGACTATTTATTGTTAATTAATAAAGGCCAATAGTATTTGGCAAAGGTTCAAGGCCGTGTTCTGTCTTACTTGTTGAGGATAAAATAGTATAGCTTAATGGAGGGCTTATAATAGCCACGCAAGCGTGATAAGGTCACTTTATCTTCCATCAAGCTCAGAGGAGCCACTCGTTTGTAAGTCCTAGGCATTTTGCTCCCTCGAGTGGCGGCTGGCTGGATGTCCCCCCCCACCCCCTTTGTACCACGTGAGGCCTTTCGTTTTGTTATTTATATATTGACTGTTGTAGTCCGGATTTTTTTTGTTCAATTTTGCATAGAATCGTTTCTTAGGATTGATTGATTGCTAAAAGTCATAAGTAGGATTTATTTATTTTTTATTGCATATATATATATATAGGAAATTTAGCTGTATATTTTTTGTAAACAGTAACGAGATCTCCAATTTAATCACCCCTCTCCATTGTGAATATTATTGTACATTTTTTTTGTTAGTAAAGGACTGTACATAAAATCCGTTTCATTCTCCTTCAATTTCTCACGTCCGGATTAGTATAGGAAGCAGGTTGGATCGATTGGGGTTAGGCTAGATTCTCGGCCCACTACATTATTTTTTTATATATTGCAATTAGCAGTTTAATGCATTTTCTGTAATATTGCACCAATTTTCAGTAACGTTGGTAATCGTGGTGGTGGGAAGTTAAGTTATAATTTAGTAGATATTTTAATATTTTTTTTACTCAAATTGATTTATGTTGTTTTAAGTTGCCTCTCTAATAGTAAGTGAGTTCTTTCTCTCTCTAATACCCCCCCCCCCCATATATATATATATATATATTTAACTTCCCATTTTTGCAATTCTTTCTCTTTATTTATTTATACCATTTATTTTATTTTTCAAAATATAATGGATCCACCTCTTATATCCGTAAAGGAATTTTATAAAGCAAGTCATACCCGAAAATATCTGGAAGAAAATCCACCTGGTGATGAAGTTACCGTTGTTGATATAGTTGAAATGCCACTACCTGTCAGTAAACTAACAGATGAAGAAGACTTCAATGATGATGCATTAGATAATGAAAACATTCCATCAGATGTGGTTAGAACCATTGAGATTCACCATGAAAATATGACAAATTAATGCACCTAAATTTATATCTGTGAAAATAACACATGGGAAAAAACTAGGCTTTCCTTCACAAAATTAGGCGCACCAACGGATGGAGTTACTACAAGAGCAAATGATATAAAAAACATCTTTATAGGTAAGAACTCAGTAGAACTGGGGGGTGTTTAAGAACTTTTGTTCGATATTTGCAAACAGTTTGTATTATATGCTATGCAAAAAAACAAGCAGGACTTTACTCTTAGCACAAACTGTTTGAGAAATTTTATAGGAATTTTGTTTTCACTGGTTATCACAGACTGCCAAGTGAGCGACAGTACTGGGCCTTGGATGAAGATATGTCTTTACCAGTTATTAGAAATGTTATGTCCCATAATAGATTCATTGAAATAAAATGTTATCTGCACTTAGATGACAACACAGAAGCTCAAAACAACCTTGAGGACAGAGTATTAAAAGTAACAGCTGTTATGAATTACTTGAATGATAAATTCAAACAGTTTGGCATATTTTCCAAAAAGCTTTCAATTGATGAGCAGATTGTTCAATATTATGGGAGAAACAGCTTGAAACAATTGATTAGAGGTAACCGAATCAGATTTGGATTCAAACAGTGGGTAATGTGCTGTGGGACAACTGTGTATTGTTACTGCATGGAATTATATCAAGGAAGAGCTAAAGGTATTTGTGAACAAAGTAGAATGGAAGGTCTTGGAACAACAGTAGTGAAGAAAATGGTAAGCTATCTCTTCTACATCCCAGTGATCATGAAATTTACATTGACAATTTCTTCACCAGTCATAATTTGGTCACGGAGTTGGTAGATATCGGCATTCAAGTTACAGGAAGGACTCGTGCAAATCGTACAGGAAGATGCCATTTCACTGATGATAAAACAATGAAAAAGGATGATAGGGGGTCGTAGGATTATAGATTCGATCACAAGAAAGAGGTTTTGTTCGTCAAATGATATGACAATAGTTTAGTAACAATAGGAACCAATCACCAGGAAATAGATCTGATTGTTTCAACCAAAAGGTGGTTGGCTGCAATGAAGGAAATAAATGTGCCTCAGCCTCAGGAAATTGCTTCCCACAACAAGTACATGGGAGGCGTTGATCACCTTGATTGGTTTATTCAAAAGTACAGAATTGCAGTGCAATAAGAAAATGATATTTTCCCCTTTTATCAAACTGCCTTGATATAGCTGCTATAAATGCATGGATTCTGTACGATGCATATAATGGAAGCAAAGTATCATTGCTTGATTTCAAGCATTCAGTCACAAGAGCCTACTCGCAAACTGAATCTTCATCTGCACCAAAGTCTTCAGGACACCCTAAATTTATTCAAAAGTGTTTCCTACCCTACGATTCTCTCCCATAGAGCACAGGATAGAATGAACAGATGGTGAAAAACAAAGAAAATGTGCAGTGTGCAAAAAGAATGCCAGCAAACAATGCATAAAATGCAATGTAAGATTGCATCTTAGTGAATATAAAAAACAATGGCACAGAAAGCAACCCAAAAAGTAATCTGTAGTAATTCCTGAATAAAAAATAAAAATTAATAATTTTATTATCCTATTACTGTTGCTACTAATCTATAAGTTCTGCAAAATGAAATTCAACTGCTTTTAAAAATATTCACATTATCATTGAAATTTCACATCCAGTGTCCATGATCCCCAAATGGGAATAAAAAAGCTATTATTCCTATTAGATTTTATTTATTTATTCATTTATCCTTCTAAAATGAGATAAATTGAATACTTTTACAACAAAAAAGTCATTAAAGAAAATTTAAGCACTAATGGGTTAAGTGCAATATCTTTATTAATGAACTAATTTTAACTAGTTTGTTTTTTTAACTATTGTTTGGTTAGTTGGTGTTCCTCACTCTCAAGCATCATTGTAACCTATAAATACTAGCCCTTTATTAAATCCACAATTCACTCTCTAGGATGGATCCACTTTAGTAAGTACCAAAATTAACCCATTTTACTATTAAATGTTTTTTACTCTTACAGTTTTTACAAATTTTAAATTTAAAACAAAGTTTTAATTTATTATTATAGTTAATTATCTTTAACTATTGCCAGGTCAATCTTTCTTATAGTTTTTAACTAATTAAGTTTTATAAATTTTTGAAATAAATGATAAAATTTATTAACTACTTCTTTGAGTCAGTTTTAAAACAAATTTAACTATTGCCAAATCAAATTTAAAAATTTTAACTTGATAGTACATTTTATTGATATTTTATAATTGGTCACCTTTTAAAATAATGTCTTGTTGGCCTTTTCCTGTTTTCTTCAAATGTATTAACTCTAGTAAACTTATTCTAGCCTGATGATGAAAACTTGTAGTTTTTTTAAAATCTAGTAAGAAACTCAAAGATGTTACAACCGTTTCTGGTGGCTCTATGATTTATCCTCAATATTATATATATATATATATAAATTGAAAATCACATGATACATGATTTTTTTTATAGATGTGATTAAAGGCCCAAGGAAATGAAAATTGGTAACACAACCCGGAAAAACACTTAGGAGAATATCACATGAACCAATAAAAGCGTAAGAAGAAAAATGGGAGATGTAGAGATCGGAAAGATAGGACAAACTATTTTAACCGTTATATGAAAATAAATAACGAAGTTGGATTTCAACCTGTATCATTAAGTGCTCATCGCTTATATGACCAAGACGCTGATCGCCAGAAAGTGTGTTACCAATTTTCAATTCCTTAGGCCTTTAAATATATTAAATATATGGAGCTCAGTCGTGAAGACTGCATTTAATATTGAGGATAAATCCCAGAGCCACGAGAAACAGATGCAGTATCTTTAAATTTTTCACAACGTTTTGAAAACTACAAGTTTTCATCTTCAGGCTAGAATAAGTTTACAAAGTTAATACATATGAAGAAAACTTGAAAAGGCTAACAAGACAATATTTTAAAAGGTGACCAATTATAAAATATCAGTAAAATGTACTATAAATATGACTTGGCAACAGTTAAATTTGCTTTAAAACCGACTAAAAAAATTAGTAAATAAATTTAGAAGTTTATTGCAGGAATTAATTAAAAACTATAAGAGAAATTAACCTGGCATTATTTAAAGATAGTAAATTTAAACTTTGTTTTTAATTTTGTAAAGACTAAGAGTTAAAAAACATTTAATATAAAAACTGTAAATTTGTAAATTTATACCCAAATTTACCGTTTTTATATTAAATGATTCCAGGATATTTCTCTTTATAAAATCATTACTATGGATTATAGTATCCAGAGTAATGATTTTATAAGGAGAAATATCCTGGAATCATTTTTAATCTCCCATACAAAGGAGAGTAATCTCAACATTAGCCCAGGACTGTTTTCGTTAGATCCAATTTTATCACCGTTTCTAAAATCCGACTTATCTGATGGCATTAAAATGTTGACCTCATAGGAAACCTGCTTTGTATAAATACTGTGTCTTATTTTTCTTACCATTGAGTTTGAAAATGTCGAATAGACGAAAGTACTAACTCCAATCTGCTTTTTATTCAGTTTCCTTCCGTGGTACATATTCATATTTATAGTTATCACGTGCTAACTTTGTGATATTTCCCATATATATATATATATATATATATATATACAGTGAGTTCAATAAATATCTGATACATGGTCCAGAGTTTATTTACCATAGTTACACAACAGCAAAGTAATCGATATGACCTTTCATCGCTAGTACGGTTATAATATTTACTTATGAGGTTCTTACAAATATTTGTAGGTATCTTGGCATATTCTTTTTAAATGTCAGATTTCTTGGGTCCCTTTTCTAAATTTTTAGTTTCAATTCTCACCACAGATTCTCAAGAGGATTTAGGTGTGGTGACTGACTTGGCCATCCCATAACCTTAATTTTCTTCTGCTGAAACCATTGTGCAGTGCCCTTGGTTGTATGTTTTGGATCGTTGTCCTGTAAGAGATTATCATCCAGAATCCTGCAATACATCCAAGAATTCATTTTGCCTTCAATAATATGGAGTCTTCCAGGACCTGCAGAGGAGAAGCAGCCCCATACCATTATGCTGCCTCCTCCAAACTTCACTGTTGGGATTGTATTTTTAGGATTGATCAATGAGCTGAGTTTTTCTGCCTCCAAACGTGACTAACACTATTCTGCCCAAGTAATTCAATCTTCATCTCGTCAGACCATATAGTACAGCGTTCCCAAAACTTGCAAGCTTCTCTAAATGTTCCTTGACAAAATTCAGACGATTTCTGACATGAATTGGTTTCAACAAAGATGTCTTTCTTGGTGTGCAAGAATGGAATCCCTTGTTCCTAAGAACTACTCTAATTGTATTTTGCATACATATGTCTGAGCTGCTTCCAAATCTTTCTGAAGTTCAGATTGAGTCACTTGAGGATTCTTCTTTACTTTACAGACTATATGTTTAGGCGCACGGTTTGAAATTTTAGATGGACACCCTGAACGCAGTAGACTTGCAATTGACTCGTATGACATAAATGGGCAAATCGTGTCACCAATGGTTGAGACTGGAATTTTTAGCATAGATGAAATTTTTCTATAGCCCAAACAACTTTTATGTAACTGAACAATTAGTTTTCTGCTTCTTTTTGGCAATTTTTAGTCTTCACCATATTAGAATTAGAGTGTTGAAAGATGACCTTCTCATGCAGCTCTCAGACACTGACTGAAGTCCTGTTTCATGTGGATGAAGTAGATTATTTTTCTAGAAAGTTTTACAGCATTCCTGTCACGTAAACCACTGGAAAGTTCAAGAACTATTTATTATCACTTTAAAACTAATTTTGTGGGTGTGTTGGATACTCTTTGAGGCAATAATCTAACACTTTTGTTGATATAATATCAATGCTTTACTATTTGTGTATTTTAATACCAAATTTGTATTCAAAGTACAAAATACATAAGATGTTCAATTTTCAATTACTTTGCCGTTGGTAACTATGGTAAATAAACTTTTGACCATGTATCAGATATTTATTGCACCCACTGTGTATATATATATATATATATATATATATATATATATATATATATAATATATATATATATATATATATATATATATTATATATATAAACCAATGTTCTACTCTTTCTTTACTTTGTCTCTGAGGATGATACAAGAATATTGAAATGCATCAGAGGGTATGAGGTTAGGGGGACATATAAGAACATAAGAAAAGAAGGAGACTGCAAAAGACTATTCATGGCCTACACTATGGGGAGAGGGGGATAGTATTAGGGCAGGCAACTCTTCTAAAACCTGAAGACTTGCTTGGGGGAAATGGTTGTCAAGATGCTTACCTGCATGAGGGATTGCGCGACCCACTGCGAGTCCACGAGTGGGATACCCACAGTCAGACACTGGATGAACTTGGCGGTACGGCAGAAGGAGTTGCTGACACAGATGACCCTTGAGGGCGACCTGCCCGCGGGTAGCTCAGACTCATCATGCAGGTGGACTCGTCCCACCCCACTCGAGGGGGCCTTCCTTGCCCGTTGGAGGGTCTGGACATGGAGGAGATTCGACTCCTCAAACGTATCCAGCACCTGGCCCCCACCACCCAAAATCTGTCTCTTCAGGTACTCCCTGTTAAGGGGGATGTCACCTGGAGGAGAAGGAAGAGGGTTAAATCCCCAGTGGACAGACCCTAACCCCCTGGTTAGCCCCCAAAATAATTTTAAGGGGCGATGGAGGGGATCCTTATCTGGTGAATGCTATCAAGGGCCTAAGTCACCCAAAATAATTTAGCTTATTAATTAGTCATTAAATTAATTTAGCATTTTAATTAAGCTAAACAACACCCAAGGGGTCTACCGTCTGAGCCTGCACACATCCCAAGAGTTAAATAGAATGGGAGACCTGTCCCCACCCTCCCAGGGCAAAAGTCACCGTAATCCCACTATATCAATGGCCAGCAGAATGGGTTGACCCAAGAGTAGAGGGGCAGGCTAAGCAGGGGCCTGATGGGGAAGCGGGGCAGAAAAAACATCGCCCTATCCCTTACGGTGGCTACTTGTTGACAGGATGGCTAGGATCTGAAAATTTGGTATGGCAGACTCAGAGACGGGACCCTGTAAAGACCGACCCCAACTATAAGGACAGCCTTAATGTACCCTAAAACACTACCGGGTAAGGTGGTCAGACAATTACACGCAGAGTAGGGGTTGGGAGGGAGGGGGCAAAACCGATCTTCCCATCAATCGCACCCCAATGCCCGGTCTCTTGGAAGTTACAGGCGTTGTTTATAGAGGTTCCAAAGCCTCTCTTCTTACACAACTAGAAGTAAAGGGTCAGGTCCTTAAGCCTAGACAGAGGGGTGAGGAGAAGGTTGTAGTGGAAAAGGAATGCTGAGAGGAAGTGTAGCATCAACTTACCCCAACCCTGTCAGTAGGGGTTCTATTTAACCCATTCATTGGTGGGGCTTCCCTCATATGCACTCTGTACAGGCACTTCCTGCTGATACCAAGTGTTGATTAAAATTATGGAATGCTGAGAAGGAATGTGGGAGAAGATCAACAACTTCCCACAGCCTGTCAGTGTTCAATTAAACACACCAAGGGAGAAGTAAAATATAGTGGTAAAAAGGTGAAAAGAGAATAAGACTGGAGTTGTTAAAAAGGCAAAGACGGAATAAGACAGGAGTGGTTAAAAAGGAAAACAAGGATTAAGATGGGAGTGGGGAAAAGGAATGACTGGAGTGGTAAAAAGAGATGACAAGTGGTAAAATTATCAAAATGAATAAGTGGCAAAAATGTGAAAGGGAATGAGACTGGAGTGGTAAAGTGGTTAAAAAGGTAAATTGGGAATAATGTGAGTGGTAAAAACATGACGAACAGGAATAAATAATAAGACTGGATTGGTTAAATGGGGAAAAAGGAAGATGAGTGATAAAAAGGAATCAAAATAGTGGTAAATTGCTAAATAAAATGTGTGGAGTGGTAAACATGGACATATTAGTGGTAAAGGGTGAGTAGGACTCGAGTGGTGAAAAAAGGGACTGAGACTGGAGTTGTAAAAATGGTGAGAAGGAATAAGACGAGTGGTAAAAGGGGTGAAAAGGAAAAGTGGACTGGTAAAAAATGTGAAAATAGAATAAGACTGGATAGGTTCAAAGTGCAAAAAAGGCTGACTGGAGTGGTAAAAAGTGTGAAAAGGAATAATACAAGTGGTAAAGGGAAATAAGACGTGGTTAAAAAGACAAACAAATCAGACAAGTGGTAACAAATGAATAAGACTGGTGATAAAAAGCTTTAAAAAATGTGTGGAGTGGTAAAAAGGGTGATTAGGAATATGACTAATTGTTAAAAAAAATTATAGGAGTGGTAAAAAGGCAGAAAAGGAATGGTTGTGGTGGTAAAAAAATTGTAACAATGAATAAGACTGGAGTGATAAAAGTGTAAAAAGGAATGCCTGGAGTAGTTAAGACGACGAAAAAGGGATAAGATTAGTGGTAAAAGTGAATAAGACTAGAGTTGTAAATAAGGAATGAGAATGGAGTGGTTAAAAGGAATGAGTGGAGTGGAGGAAAAAGACTGGAGTGGTAAATAGGAAATCAGACTGACATGATAAAAATAGAAAAGGGAATGGTAAAAAATGTTAAATATGAAACCAGAATGACATGGTAAAAGGACAAAAGGGAGTGGTTAAAAAAAAGCAGAAAAGCAATGATTGTAGTGGTATAAATGGTGAAAAGAAAACATAATAAGTGGTAAAAATGGTGTAAAGGAATGAGTGGAGTGGTTAAAAAGACAAAAGTGGTAAAAGGGACTAACAAGAATAAGGCTGAGTGATAAAATGTGAAAAGGGAATATGACTGGTGGTAAAGGGGTGAAAAGGGAATGACTGGAGTGGTCAAAAGGTGAAAAGGAATGACTAGTGGTAAACATGGGGGAAGGAATAATGAGGGTGGAGTGGGTAAAAGTGAATCAGACTGGAGTGGTAAAATGAATGACTTGGTGGTAAAGTGGTGAACATGGAATGACTGAAGTGGTAAAAGTGAAAATGAAATAATACAGGAATGATAAAAAAGTAAATAGGAATGTGACTTAAGTGGTAAAAAATAATAAGACTGGTGAGGGGGGAAATGAAAACGAATAAGACAAGTGGTAAAAAATGAATAAGACTGGAGTGGTTAAAAAAGCAAACAAGTAATAAGACTGGAGTGGTTAAAAGGGGCAAACAAGGAATAAAACTGGAGTGGTAAAAGGGTGAAAAGGGAATGATTGGAGTGGTAAAAATGAATGCCGTGGTAAAAAGGCATGAGACTGAAAATGGTAAAAATGGTGAACAGGTAGCAGACTGGAGTGGTAAACAAAAACCTGGAATAAGACTAGTGGAAAAAAAGTGAAATGGATTTGTGAAACAGAATTAAATCAGTGAATAGGAAAAGTTTTTAAAAAATAAAATGGAGAAGTGTCCCCCAGGGAGGGGGGTGGGGGGTACCCTCATAGGCTGAAGTAAAGGGGATCTTCTGTACCCCCCTCCCCCACTAAAGAGAGGAGGAGGAAGGGAAGCTTGTGTCGGGTACTTACGGTCCGGGTCAGGGTGCGCTGGCGTCTGGGCGTGAGTGATGAGGATCGAGTAGCCTGCAGCAACCAACCCGAGGGAAAATGAAAAATAATCCAAATGAGATGGCGTCACGACACCAGGCAGGTCCTCCCCCGCGACCATTAAAAGACTCCCAGACTCGACAATGGGGAAAATCCCCCCACCCCTGTGTGAGTGAAGTTAAACCACAATGAATACAAATAGTTCCTGGATGGGACTAAACAGAAGGCCCTCATCTTCCCCGTAGGGGTGTAGTGTACATACTGCATCTGACGGTGCCCATCAACGCCCCCACCTTCTCGAGGGAGACCTCCCAAGGTCCTCCTTGGGGCCCTCTTCATCTGGGGAGGGGGGGCGCACCGTCCCAATGGTCTCCAACTAATCCATCCCCTAGTGTAACCTCCCGCAACGGGAGGGGCGGTTACTTGAGCCACCCCCTGTAATCCGGGTCGCCCCAACCCTCTCTACTCCAAGGGGCCTCCCCCCCCCCTATCTCAGCCCAAATAAAGCAAAGGACCCCAAGGGAGTGCCGGGGGTCGGCTAGAGTCCGTACCTGCGAAAATCTGACATCCGGGCGAGGGCAGCGGCCCCAGGAGGGGGTCCACGGGGGGAAGGGGCGTATCCTCCTCAACCCGCATCGCTTTCCTGCTCGATCCACGTCCGCTCCCTGCAACCAAAAAGTCTCATAAAAGGGGGGAAGAGGAAGGGGGGGGGGGGGCTAACCTAATGTATCCGTCAAATCTCACCCCTTTGGGAGGGGGGTGGAGACGTGTAAGCCTATCTAGCCCCCCCCCCCCCCCTCCTGTGTTATCGAAGATTCGGATAAAGTTAATTCAGGAAGCACAAATAGACTAACAAGAACTGCCGATAAGGCAAACGACCGCATCTCTCGACCCGCACAGGATTAAGATGTGCCCCCCCCCACATGACACTTATTACAATCATCTACGAAAAGCAATTCCACCTCCTCACAACCAGCCCATCACCACCTCACACCCCACAGCATTCAATATCTGGGGTCCCCCCCCCCATCAAAGCGATTCCATCGGAATTCAAACCCAGAAGAAACATCGTCTTCCCTGTCACGCGAGGGTCACCCAGGCAAATCTCCGGTGCGGTTCCCAAGTACAACCGAGACCGAGCCTTCAGATGGATCTCTCCCATCGTAAGGAAATGGGGACCTTAGCAACGGGGTTAGAGGAAGGGGGCGAGTAAGACGCGACTTCAAACCTCGCAAGGGGTAGCTCGTTCTTAAGCCACCACCTCGTCCTTGAGTGAATCAACCACTCGGTCCGGATATCACCCCAGACGTCGTATCAATCAACATTAGGGAAAACAAACCACTTCCTACAACGCCCCCTCCCACCGTCTTTGCCCCCCCCCCCCATCTCGAAATTTAAAGTGCAACAGCAACGAGGCTTGATCGCGTTCGTAAGATGTAAAGGAAGATATTATAGGGGGCAAACTCGTTGTTGGGGAGAGTGGGGTACGTAAGCCTGCCAAACTCACATGTTCCGGGTGCGTAAAAGGATAGAAAATGAAAAGGTGGGGAAGGGGCGGAGGGTAGAAAAGAGGGTGGTGAGAATACAGGTTAGATACCCCCGATCCGAGGGGATTGGAGAACCTGCCTACCCCATCTCCCTGGCCAAGGATCAAATGGACCAGTCGCCGCCGGAGAGAGCGAAAAAAATCTATAAGGAATAAAGTACAGGTAGACTCAATTGTGGTAACGTCGGTGGGGCCTACAACATAGAAGGCTGTAGTATCAAATGTTTACTCCCTACAGCACAGCA
This sequence comes from Ceratothoa steindachneri, assembly GCA_963969495.1. Taxonomy (NCBI): domain Eukaryota; kingdom Metazoa; phylum Arthropoda; class Malacostraca; order Isopoda; family Cymothoidae; genus Ceratothoa; species Ceratothoa steindachneri. The sequence goes on along the minus strand of OZ018333.1, from coordinate 120,330,333 downwards.
GACTGCAGGATCAAAGGCTTTCTCCCTAAAGCACAGCAGGCTGTAGGATCAAAAGTTTTCTCCCTGTATCTCCCAAGCCGTCGGAAGGGGCAGGAGTCATCTGCTCCCCGGGAATAATGCAACCACTTTCTTCAACCAAACCATCACTCCACCTGGTTGTTACACAAGACCTTTTAACTGGGTGCCACACAGAGCATTACATCTTGCCCTTAGAGGGGCATAACTTCCTGACCCGTGCCCCGCCAAGTCCTAAAGAGAAAAGTTTGGAGACCCCGGACTTTACACCGAGACTTCTCCCCGCCATATTCTGCCCCAACCCGTCTCAACTATGTCCTGTAGGGTGTCGGGGTGGGGGCATGGGGCAACGGCACTGTGACTGATATCCCCCATCATATCCTCCTTGCCCTAGACCATGGTGCTGTCCCACTACACCCACTGTCAAGATAACCAGTGCCATCTATCGGAGTATCAACGCACCTCTACATACACCAGTGACCTCTCCTATCTAGTCCTAAACCCCCAAAAGGAATGTAACATTTGGATTATGTGCCCTACTGTCCCTGACAACCGTAGATGCTCTCCCGGGTCAAATATCTACAGTAGGATCTTCCAGAGATCTTCACCCCGTTCCATCACCCTTACAAACTTTATGGTTAAGGCCTCGTTGCTATTGCACTTTCAAGGGGGTGGGAGGTACGATTTTGCATTACTGCATCCCTCACCTGGCTTACGGCTCCGTTTCTTACTAGGGGTCCCCCGTTGGCCCCGGGGCGACTCCTCGTTCAGCTGCGTCAGCTTCACCATAGGAATCTTGGGGGACTTGGCGCGGGGACTGTAAATCACGGTGGCCCTTTTGGCCCTCTCCCGTGGGGTGCCCCCTCCGTCAGAACTACTCGTCCTCTCCGCTGTGGTAGGGACCCGGCGGCTCCGGGGGGTCGGCAGCCTGGGGGCAGTGGCGACCCCTTCCCCAGCGTCGCTAGAGTCGAGGCGGGGGTCCGGTTTAGTGCTCGCACCCACCCTCCGGCCGGGGCCGCGGGGTGTCCGACGGAGCTTACCGGGAACCACGTTATCGAGGGAGACGTCGCCCCCGGGGGACGCCATCATGGAGTGGAATGCCCTCCGGGGATCCAGGAGGGCCTCGGCAACTCTCTGGCTCAAGCTGATCTGCGAGTGGGGAGTGCTTAGGACCCGTCCCCGGTCCGTCTCCACTACGTGCAGGAGTAAGGGGGTTGCGCCCCCACCGTGGGTTAAGCCCCGTACAACCCCAGAATCCGAGTACTTGTGGTCGGGCCGCCGGACGAAGCACCGAGTCCCCCGGGGAAGGACCTCCGTCGGCAGGAGGTACATCTCCCGCACCCTGTACCGGAGGTCGTCCAAGGTGAAGTAGACCTCCCACTGGTCGGGCCCCAGGGGCTTCTGCACGAGTGCCGAGTAGTAGTTGTTGTCAAGGTAACGCGCGAACACCAGAGCCCCGGGGGACACAGCCGCCTTCCGCACCCGTCTTTGGATCTCCTCCAGTTGTCGCGCGGTGGCTTCCCCACCGGGGTCGCAGCCCCCGCCAGCAGGGGAGCTCCCCAATAGGAACATCTCCTCCTCGTCCTCCGTCAGGGGGATTTGGGCAGCGGCCAGCATGCCCCGAAGGTCTTCCGAGAGGAGGCCGCTCAAATCTTCCCCTTCAGAGCCCCCAGGAGCGGGCACCTGAGGAGACTCCTCTTCAACGGGCGGAGGGGGATCCTTGGTGGGGGGCGCTCTCGCCGGGGTCCTCTTCGTGCGGCCTCGCGCCGTCCTCCCCGCTCGACGTAGGGGTACGGCGCCCCCAAGGGCGGCCTCCGTCTCCATCTGAGCGTCTCGCGTGGGAACCGAGGACCCAGCGGGTGGGGGAGGGAAGACTTCGGTGGGCGGGGGTGGCTGTGGGAGCCTGAAGGAGGACGAGGTGGAGGTCGTCGTCGTGTCGTGGGGGCCCGGGGGCGGCGAGGGGAGCGTCGGGGCGGAGGACAGTCGGGGGCCCGAGCGGGAGGTCGAGGAGGAGGACGCGCTCCGATCAGCCAGGTATCCCGAGGACGAGGTCGAGGACATCGTGAGTGAGGTCACCCTCGACAAAGAGCTCCCACTCGACGCACGTCGGTCACCCCCGGGGACAAACCCCCAGGCTGTGGAAAGAGACACCACATCACTCAGGGGATCACTGGGTCTAAAAAGGTGCTCAGAGGAGCCCACCATGCGCAGAATTCTCCCGTGGGAGGGTCCCCTGGGGTCCACCCAGTACTCGAGGGGGGCCAGGGTCCCCAAGCGGTTCCAGCCCTGCTCCTGCAGGTCTCTCAGGGACATGACCGACTCGTCCACGTCGGCAGTGTCGTCCTCGGGGGACACAAGGCGCTCCCCAGACGAATTTCCAGCCCCAGGGGCCCCACCGATCGCCCCCGGTTCTAAGCTGCTGTCCATGGCCCCCTCGCTCTCCAGAGGGGTAAACGTTTTCTTCTGAGAGCCCCCTAGACGGCCCCTCCTGGTAGCCCCAGGGGTGAGGACACGCGCGGGGGCCTCCTCGTCCGACTCCTCGGCATACACCCGCGATCTCTGGAGGACCTCGCGGCCCCCGGGAGTGAGGGGGCCCTCGGGGAGATCTTGGGAGATGTGGGGGAAGAGCTGCTGGGCGGGTGTAGCGTCTAAGGCGGCGCCCTCAGCGGGTTGACTAGAGGGAGACAATGGGACGCCATTTGTACTGGGGGGCGCGGCCCCACCAAGGAGGGGAAGGCGAATCAAGGGATCCACGTTGGGCTTCCCGGGGGATGGGGGGCCTTCACCGTGGCGGGGCCAGAGGAGCTCCTCCATCTGGGTGGCCCGAATCGTGTTTTCCTGGCGGGCCCCCTGGGGTGAGGGGGTCTGGGGTTCGGACGCCCCCCCGACCGTCGTTGACAAGATACTCGGCGACTGACTGAAGACCCCCGAAGCCGGGGGCTGAGTTTCCCCAGTCAACACCAGTTTCAGATCCTGAGAGTCCAGTATACCCCCAGGGGTCACCCCCTCCGTGGACAGGGCCCCGCCCTCGTACACAACCTCGATACTGCGGTCCTCTTCCAGAATTTCGACGTCAGAGTCCCGCCCTGGGGTTGCCAGGGCAACGCCAGTCTTCTCACCGACAAGACCCGGACTGTTGAGGGCCCCATCCCTTGGCAGGGTGTCCGACATCATCTTCAATTGGGGAGAGACGGCCCCCCGCCTGTTGGTAAAAGCCCCCACAAATTAGAGACAATCTACCTTCCATTAACCCCCCCCACCCAAATCTGCTGCCAAGGATCTCCTATACAGATTCAGACAACACTCGCAGGAACCACAGACGAACCATACATGGATTCTATCAACAACACTCAATCTTCCATGGTTTGGGTTATAACCATTAAGAGAGAGAGATTTGATGAAGACAGATGTGTTCCAAGTAGGTGTTAGAAGCACTAGTCAATCACTTACACTTTTCTCAACACCACAGCAAAGCCGACCTTTCCAATGCATGCAATGCTCATACCCTCCACCGCAAAACAGGCCTAGGAATCAGACCCACCACTAAATCAAGCCTTAATCACACGTGAAATAGTCCAAATGATGGAGCATGTGTCGATGGGATAACCCGGTTCCAACAATTGTGCAAATAGGCCCCCAGTAGGCTTGAATAAATACGAGTGGTCAGGTCATTTCCAAGTGGATATGACATGACCACCCTATCTGGATGCAATCAGTGAGTTTATACCACCCCACTCGGGTGCAATCATTGAGTTTATACCACCCCACCTGGATGCAATCATTGAGTTTATATCACATCATTTGGATGTAATCCGCATGAGGCTAAGTTCCAGTAGAACTTCCACTTCTTAACTGTTGCAAGGACCGCTAGCACAGGAGGGGTGCTATAAAATTCTCATAGCATACAACAACCTCACTCCACTTTTAACCTGGTTCCTTGGGACAGTCTCCCAGAAAGTGCAGCCCCATTTGTGCTAATATGAATGGGACCTAGAGTATAGTCTGTATGATCAAAGACTTTCTCCCTTAATCTCCCAAGTGGTCGGAGGGAGCCTACAACAACAACAACAACAAGTGCATAACGTATAAACATTTAAAGCTGGCAGGCTCAAAGATGCCAGGAAGCCTCTGAGCTGATATGCCTTGAGGCTCCTCTCTGTCTTTTTGATCATGAGGCAATGGTTTTCATCCCTTTCTCTTCCCACTAATGAGGGGATCCCAAGGGAAGACAAACAGTGCCACATACCCACAGATTGGGAGGGACCCATCACAGTGGGATTTTTTATGCCATTAAATTTAAAATGAAATACCAAGCTTTAAAAGAACAAAGGACGGATAAAAAAGTAAAGCAGTAGCCCTATCAGCACCTCAAGCGCTGAACATCACAGAAGGGAGAATATCCATGGTCCGGGTACAAGAGAACCTAAGGCTGCGGATATAAGCCTCCCAGGTGAGGCATCGGTCAAATACAAGACCAAGGAAACGGTGCGATTCAAACACTTCCAGGCACACCCCATTAAGAAACAAATCTGGGTTGGGGTGGAGCCGTGGATGGCGGCAGAAGTGCACCACCTTAGTCTTGGCCAAGGAAAACCGAAACCTGTGCACTTTGCCATAGCAAGAGACGTGTAGCGAGAACATCTTCCGGTGATGCTGAGTATACCCTCCTCCTCTTGCTCCATTGGGCCAGAGAAGGCTCTCGCAACTTGCATGTGGAATCAACGATATTACAGAAACTTGGAAATAAATATTGGGAGGTGTCCCCTTGACCCAACCGTAGGGAGAGTCTCTATGATACTGTATCACCCTGCGGTACCATAGGCCTTCTCCAGATTGAAAAACACTGTGCTGTAGTGGCGTCTACGAAGGAAGGCCTCGCAGATAGTTTTTTCCAGTCAGAGCAGAGCATCCAATATGGAGTGAAACTGTTGGAAGCGGCACTGTGCAGAATACAGATGGCCTCCACTGTCCAGAAAAAAGACTATCTAACATTTACCAATTATTCCATCAACTTGCACATGCAGGTTAGAAATTGGGTGGAAACCAGCTAGGGTAGAGTGATCTCTCCCCAGTTTGCGAAAAGCGAGCACAGTAGTGATTCACCAGGACTGGGAAGATACCCTCTACCCAGATCTTGTTGAACAAATCTAAGAGAAAGGCCATGCCTCGTTCACCTAGGTGTCAAATCATGGCATATGGGACATTGTTTGGATGAGGTGGGATGTCTGCAGAAGAAGCAAGAGTGAACCACAACTCACTCACTATAAACATGTTGTTGAAGGGGTCTCCGCCTCTGGAGGTAAAATCCAGTCTGCAGCCTTTAGCAATATCACAACATACATTGAATTCTAGCAGAGCAGCATCCCAGCTAGAGGATGCAAAGAAAGTGGTCAGGTAAAACTGCATGATCGCAGGGTCTGAGATTGCTATCATCCTCTGACAATAACAGTCAGACTCACTGCAATGAGCTTACTGGAGAAGAACTCAACAGCCTCATCCACCAACCCAAACTCTTCAACTGGGACAGTGAAATAAGTCATTTCCTGAAATGCAGACCACTGCACCCGCACCAAAATACCACAAGGGGTCTCTAAGGCAGCAGAGGTGCAGAAAATTATATTTGAAAGAGAAAGTGATTACCACCATGAATGAAGGTCATTGATTATCTCCCACCCAAAAATCAGGCTGTGCATCCAGAGAGCACAGGAATAGAACAAAGACGTAAATGAAGCGGTTCTCGGGCAGTGATGAGTAAACTCATCCACATTTAGGACCCCCATCTTCAGCTCACTGATCACGTCAGCAAGGACCTGACTTCTGGGAGTGACCAGTTTCCCTAGAAGGGCTGTCTACCATTCAAATTCCTGAGCAGTAGATAGGGCCATGGCAACTGTGCCAGAATGCAGCAGAAGTCCCACACATCAAAGTCAGCTAACTGTGGAATGTACGCAGAAATAAAAGTATGTATGTATATATATATATATATATCTTATCCAGGTGCAGCTGCACAGCTACTGCCTGAAATGAGGAATGAAAAAGCAAAGAAAAAAGCAAAGAAAAGAACAGAGACATCATGACGGGTATAAATTGCACATCCTCCTGCCCGGCCCCCATCCTGTGATGGTGGGGTTGGAAAACCCTTATACCCCAAGAAGGTGGGTAGGGGGCACATGCCCAGCATAGTTTCCTGCAAAATGATTGTTAATTAGGAAAAGGAGTAGATGAGCCTCCCTAGCTCCCTGTTGGCCCAGAGTCCACAGCATTGGAGGAATATGCCCCCCTCCCCATCATCTAATGCCCTCATACCCCCAAATGACCAGGCTCATAGGCCTGGAGGGGACAGGAGCAGAGGGTGTCTTTCTTAACATTGAAGCATAAGACATTCCAGGCAGCGCCAGGTGCACCAGGACCAAGTCCTTAGCCTTGTGAAATGAGAGACAATCTTGACCCTGAACAGCCATGATTTCCTTCTCAAGGAGATACGCACCACATTGCTTCGAAGAAGCAGGGTGCAGCTCTCCGCAATTGATACACTTGGCCACACACGCACCATACAGTCATAAGCACCATACACTATACAATCATATGCACCATATACTATGGCCATGAGCAAGATACATTATATGGTCATAACATAAGCACATTTATACTATTCAAACATCCTAAACACCATACACTATATGGCCATAAGCACAATATACTATGAAGGTCATAAGCACCACACACTATTCCTATGCCAAGGTCATAATTCACATAGACTGAATTACCTTGAATCAGGTCTTTTTGGAGCCCATCTGGCAACCTCCTACTTGGGCATAAGTCACACGACGCAACAGCCTACTAGTAAGTACTAGGCTAGAGTAAATAACAAGGATAAAAAGATCATAGGCTAAAAACAAACCAAGAAGGAAAAGCGCTCAGACAGGGGGCGCATGCAAATAAAGTGGAGGCCAGCCTCCTCCAAAAAGTTGTATAGTCCCAAGGCAGTGTGCAGGAACCAGTCCTGAGTACAAGGGACAAGCAGTAACGCCCCCTATCAATCCCAGTACCGGGACAGATAATATCCCCCCATCCCCCCCACTGAAGCAATTTATTTTCCTTAGAACCACAAAACAAAAAAAAAATGTGCTAGAAAGTATTTCAAGAGCTTTGTGAAGAAATTAGTGTAGTTAGGGAATGTGACAACTTAAATAGAGCCACCCATGGGTTAACCCTACCTCCCCCAGCCCCTATTGGTCCCAATTCGAGGTGAAAGAGGGCACTAAACCCATTAAAAGGCCCAATCCTTACCTCCAAGGATCAGGGTGGGAAGTAGCAAGGACTTCATTATCTGACAAGGTCCCCCTTTCTCCTTGACCCACCCCTGGGGGAGAGTCACAGGGTGGGGCGGCCCGGTCAGGTTCACCTTCTGCGGGAGAGAAACCATTTAATCATGGTTGTATAGCTACAGAACCACCCGCAGGTAGTGGGGTCAGGGAGGCACACAGTCAAGATGTCAACTGCAGCATTTGCCATGCTACATCAGACACCTCCTGCATACAGGGAAGCTCTACCCACTGGGTACACCTAGGTCTGAGTTTAGGGGGCTATCTGATTCCTGGTGGTGTGTGTGTGTGTGTGATTCCTGGTGGTGTGTGTGTGTGTGTGATTCCTGGTGGGGTGGGTGTGTGGTAGGGTCTAAAGAATACCCATTGGGGCCAGGCAGAGTGAGTAGGGCTGATGTGCTTCCATGTTTAGTATTGGATGGTGATCGCACCGGAGCATTGCCAAGGTGAGCCGTGTGGGGCGCGGAAGGGATGGTTTCTTCCATGTCTGGTAAAATGGCATTGAGAGGAGTTAAACCTCAAATTGAATGTGCTGTTAAGTTATAGGTGGAGTGTTGTACAAGGAAGCTTAGTTTCGGGGTTGTGAGATGCTGTGGTGTATTACCTGTGCTTGTCAAAGTGTGAGGAAGTTGGAGAGACATTTTGGGTGTATTTTTGAGAGAGGTGAGCTGTATTTTACTGGCAATGATGTGTCTAGATAGTGTGGAAGGTTTTGCTTATGTTGCAATTACTGTTTTGGGTGGTGGTGTGAGTGCATATTCAGTACAATGGATGGAATGGGGGTTGGGGGGGTACAGCACCCATCTGATGACTGGCATGGCAGCAAGGGTATAGAGGGCTGTGGTTGATTTGAGAAGGGTGTAGTTTATGGAGTGGTAAGATGAGTCAATGGGTGGCATTCTCTTTCACCCCTCTGCAACTTTATTTTATTCTCGGAGATTTCAACATCCACCCATCATACCCCACCACCTCTTCTCAAACTTTAATACCTTAATCCCTCATATGCAAGTGTACTCACCTTTTTTCATCCTTTGAATACCCCCCTCCCCCTTCACAGAAATTTTGAACCCTCATCCATTCTATTTTTCCTCCAATTCCTTCCATACACACTCTCATAGAGTTTTGCCATTGTCAGCTATCCTCCATCCATCACAAACTGATGTCCTGGAACCTTACCTGACTCACCTCATTAAACTGCTCTCCACCTCCATTCCTTGTCCCAGAGCCAGTCTTCCTGCCTCATCATCCATGCTCCTCTTCTCTCACCATCTCCTCGGTTCTCAATTATGAAGACACAGGAGAGTATACGATAAGTGCCTTCAGTCTGCCTCACCTCGGTGTTTTCATGCCATCACCCTCCTAGTCTGCCTGTGAAGCTCACACCCACCATATCCACACTGAGAACAAAAACCATACACACACTAATCAGGCCTCCTCTCCACATCAACCATGCCATTTTGTTTCTTCTCTGAGCAGTTAACGTACATGCAGGAGGATTCCGCCTCTGTCCCTCTCCACCAAGTAAAACCCCTTCCCCACAGCCCAGTTACTCTTGCCTCAGTGCCCCAATCTTTAAGAACCAACCTGAACCCAAATGACCAAGCTAACTCCAAATCCATCAACTCAGATTCCCCTTAAAAGTCCTTGAAAGGCTGGTGGCATCCTCAATCACATATCCTAAAGTTCTTAGTCTAGCTTTGCAGCAGGGCACATGCAACAGACCCATCATTCTGGTTCTTCTTGATCTCTCTGTGACATTTGATACAGTCAATCACAAAATTTCTTGAACTGTACTCACCTAGTTTTGTGCATATCTATCATCACTTAGTCTATTCACATCAGGAGCAATATATCTCAGCAAGCAGAGGTGTATTATGGTGATTTGCAGAGCTCAGTATCTATGCATCTGTGTCAGGGTGTCTCACAGAGCTCACTTCTTGGTCCACCTCTAATACTTGAGCTCTCTCACATAGATGATAGTCTACAAATCCTCTCTGCTTTTGCGTTAATCTTAGCTGCATCCACCACCACTTTGAATGCTATAGTTTCAAGATTGCCATTTCATGCTTTACCTCCTGCCACACCTTGCTGAATCACATACCACTACCATTTGACTCTCAACTTGTTCAGGCAGTGTTCTTCATCAAACCTATTACTCCCTGAAAAGCACTGGCTACCCATATGATCCAAAATCACTTACAAGGAGTACCACCTTACATATAATCTTTTAAACAGTGCCACACCTTCATACCTCTTTTCCACATTGAACCTATCCCAACAAACATTTTATTCTTGACTTGCCCCCTTACTCTTCCTTGAATATGGAATAATCGGCCTGCTACCATACACTCCCCCACCTCCCTCAGTGCTTTGATATCCCACCTCTTCCCTAAAGCTACTCCTTAAATGGTGGATGGGCATTCTGTGAAAGTCCATAGACTCGAAGAACACCATACAAAACCAGACATTTGGAAAAGTTATGGGAGACGTGATTAAAGTTAAAAGCAAAAAAAAAAAGATGTGACGAAAGTGATGAGGTTAAGCGAAGTAAACATGCGAAAAAGGCTCTTTTTAAGGCTGCTCATCTGGCAGCCAGCTATGGGGGTATGGATGCTAACCACCTGAGCAGCCTACCTATAGACAGGAATTAGGTAAAACCTTCCTTCACTCATACCATTCACAGCCAGGCTACATTTAGCTAAGTGGAAACACCACTTCCAATTTTAGCAAAGTTAAGTGACATCGAGTGTGGTTAGTCACAGGGTGGAGTCTCAATTCAGGGCGCCTCCACAGAGGCGACCATACACTGTAGATATACAGGGTTTGGATCCCACATTAATAAGTAGGGCCACTAAATAGAAATAAAGGCAGCTTAATTGAGTGCAGATTGATGTAAAATCCTAAGGTTGCATTAACCTTCCCCCCTATGGTTCAGATCCCACGTTAATCAGTAGGTCCAGTGAAGATTGATGTAAAATCCCCAGCATTAACCCTACCCATGGTTCGGAACCCACGTTAAACAGTAGGTCCCCTAAATAGAAATAAATCATTGTAATTGAGTGCAAATAATAAACTACCAATACAAAATAATAAGTGCGCCGATACAATTCATCCTCACCTTGGCAGAGTAGGGTAGAGGGACTGTCTGGCTGTGGCCCGGGAGATCCCTGAGAATCAAACAAGGGCTGCGAGAAGGGGTCAAAGGGACCTGCAAGCAGAAGAACCCATAAGACCAAGGAACCCCATAAAGAGGGCCTCGCCTCCATTCTGCCTGCAAGGGGGTGTCAGCACATCATCTGGAGGGCCATATTCCCTCCTGGCCCTCATTGGTTTTTGCTTTCATTTTTGTAACACCCCTAGGGGGTGGGCGGGGGTCAAATATTCACTTTGGGGGATTAAAACCAAGAAAAAAAGGAAACAAACAATGAGGGCATATCTACTTAGTAGATATTAAGGGAAGTGAAATGTGCAGAAGGCATACAACCCGAGGTTTTCAAAGAGGAGACTACTCGGGTCCCTTGGGACTGGAGGATGGCTACTCACTGACCTTTGGTGGGTGTCACTTTAAGGACCTCTTCGGATTCTGCAGGAGGCATCGGGGCTCTGCAATGACAAAGATGTCAAAGCATTATTTGTGTGTCTGCAAAAGACCATCTGTGTGTCTGAATAAGATCATGTTTGTGTCTGAATAAGATTATGTGTTTGTCTGAATAAGATTATGTGTTTGTCTGAATAAGATTGTGTGTATGTTTCTGAATAATATCATGTGTGTGTCTGAATACAATCATGTGTGTCTGAATAAGATCATGTGTGTATCTAAATAAGATTGTGTGTGTCTGAATAAGAACATATATGTGTATACATATAAAACCATTGTGTGTGTGTATAATACTATGTGAATAAGACCATGTGTGTAAATCTGCATAAGATCATGTATGTGCATTTGCAAAAGACTATGTCTGTATGTGTGTGTGTGCGCATGACAGTGTAGTCCCACAGATGTAAAACTCCAAATTTACACAAAAATTGCACCCTTCCCAAACACTCCATCTCAAGGTCTCCCTCCTTTCGATGCTTCCATAAATCCTAAGCTGTTTTGTCATACATTTCACCACTGCAAGGGGGTCTCAGGGTTACCATGGCAACCATGCTACCAGTCACGTCTAGGGAAGTGTGTACCCTCTCAGCCCCAATGTTCAATACCTGTGGTTCGGAGGTCACATCAAACAGTAGGTCCCTCAAAATGGTCAGATCAGCAAAAAACAAAACAAAAAAAAACAATATTTTTTTTACCCTTAGAATAATATATAAAAAAAATAATCCAATGAGGGCCTCCCAACCAGACACAACAGGAAAATTTGTTAAATTGATGAAGTTAAAATGTGTGGAAGTAGAGTAACTAAACAAGGGAGTTAAAATGCTGGAAGTAGACACTTACAATGTATTTGTTTCAGGAGAGGGTAGCGGAGATGTGTTGGGGTGTCCGTGGGAAGGTTGACTAGTAGATGGGCTGACTGAGCGTGACCCCTGGTGGCTATGGAAGAGCTCGGGGCCAGGTTCCCCCATATTGGTATCACTGTCTTTGTCGGTGTGATATTCTGCAAAACATAAATACACGTTAACAACCTCAATGAGCCCTAGTGATCAGAGTTCTCACAGCACTTTGTGGATCTGTAGGTGTTGGGTGACGTGTGTGAATGTTATGCTGTATGTCATAAAGCAGGAATCATCCATACACTTCTGAGGGGTGTTGGGGGCACAGGAAAGCCCCTACATCATGGATCTGTAGGTGCTGGGTGAAGTGTGTGCAGGTTACGGTGTGTGTGTCTTGAAGCGGGAATCATCCATACACTTCTGAGGGGTGTTGGGAGCATGGGAAAGCCACCACATTGTAGATCTGTAGGTGTTGGGTGAAGTGTGCAAATGTTACACTGTGCGTCTTGAAGCAGGAATCATCCATACACTTCTGAGTGGTTGTGGTTGGGTGCCCAAGCATGGATATGAAAGTCCATCTGGGCCAGGAGCTATTAGGTAACACCTCACACCCCTGGGGGGGAAGGGCGAAGGGGGATCATATGGATCAACTATCAAGACCCACACTGTATACTCTCCCCAAATACCAAAATGGGACTGCCCCCCCCCCTCAATTATTTAAACCAACTGAATGAATTTGCCCCTGCAATGGGGGTCTCAGATGCAGCATGATCTGGCTTAAATCTGGACAAGTGAGTGTCCAACTGCGCCCTAATGTCCACAGGAGGATCTCAAGCTTTATCTTGCGCACTTTTTTCTTACATCTCCCATTTCAAACTTTGTGGGAGATCCCTGGTTGATTTTTTTTTTTTTATTAAGCCAAATTTCCTCTGGACATCATTTCCACAATACGGTAATTTTGAATAAGGCGTATACAAGCATTTTTTCTGGGGGGGGGGGGGAAGTGTCGCCCCCAAAATAAAATTAAAAAAACACGTCTCAAAGTATTTAAAGATGGCATCATCAAATGATTCTTGCATCTGGTTGAATAATGACTTTTGGGGACTTTAAGGGGTTATACACCCCCTCTGCCAGCAAAGTATCATGCCTAGGACACTATTACAATGATATGAAGAAGAACAACATGATTTAGTAGCCTTAAATGCTTGCCCTTATTGCCAATTTTTCGCCTTAATCTGTACAATGACCAAAACATGTTTAAATACCATACTACCACTAACATTGTGGCTCAGAAAATCAGAATGAACTAATATTAACCTTAAAAACAAATTACTTGGGTTCTCTAGTTTCAAACAAGTGAGCTTAACTGAGGCCGTCTCATGGCATTGTTGAACAATTCCTACATTGCAGAATTGGGTTGAAATAGTGACTTTTTGTGACTATAAGAAGTGATGCAGCGCCTCTGCCATGCAATATTACTCCTAGGACACTATTACAATGATACAAGGAAATATGACATGATTTAGTACCCTAAACCCTGTCTTGTTCAAAATTACCCATAATAAGATTTATTACAAGTCTAGCTGAGATCAATTTTTATTAAATATAGACAAGCATTAAATATTTCAGTTTCATCGGTAAAATCATTTTCATTTCAGCCTGTGTGGAGCAGAAAGGATACCCACAATATCTTTGAGTGGGTCATAAAAAGGCTAAACCTGAATATGGGCCACCACCCGGAGAAACCACACAAAATTTAGTTTCTGGATGGTACGCTATGGAAGACAAATGATACATGCAGTGGTTTAAGTTGATTTCAAGGTTTCTACCACTGAGTCACACCACCTAACACCCATCTCAATGGTGTTGGAGGAGTGGGGTGATGAAGACCGACAGTTCAATATGAGATCTGCCACACCGGTCAAACAAACATATGGCAGCCATCCCAAAGACAACATGAATTCCACCCCCATCCTGCACCTAACCAATCCTAATGTGACTTAGCTTAATGTGGAAAGCAGCTTTTCTAGTTGACTAGACCATAGCCCCAAAATATAATCCGATAGGGGCCCAATGGAACAAATTCTTTTTTTAAAAAGGGTAGGGGGCAACAAACTAAATGAAAGTGAAATAAAACAACCTCAAAGGTTATGTGATGGTGTGAGTGTGAGTTCATATCACCTGCACTTCAAGACATACATTCTTTCACTACATCCATGTGCAACCTCCCAGACAGCCAATCCACTTGATGCTGGTCTTAAATCCCTTCCACTATGAGGGACAAGTGTCCTTGTACATTGCGTGCATGTGTATTGTAAAAGGCACTGGAGCATGGTTGAAGTTCAGTGAATGAGGAAGTGGGTGAGGCAAATTTAAAGAACCATGACTACACTTTGCAACCAATCAATCACCTTTTCCCACCCCTTCAGCCATTGTAAAGCTGGGGGATCCTAGGGCAGACTTGGACAGGGATACCCCCCTCCCTCCAGCTCAGGGCAATCCCAATCTCACCCCTCCATTTATACTTCCTAGGCTTATCACCCTCTTTCTCCAATTCAAAGGTACAAGCACACCCGGGTAAATTTAATGACCATTACCTAGTTCCTCCTTAAGGGGGCTTGGGGGATCCTACATTAACAATACCTGGTTGCTCCTTAAGGGGGCTCGGGGGATCCTCAATTATTACCTGGTTGCTCCTTAGGAGAGCTTGGAGACTCCTGCTCGGAGGGAGGGTGCTCGGGCGAGTCGCACTCCATGACATGTGGGGGGAGGCTGTCGGACACCGACACTGAGAACGCCTCATGAGGATCTTTCTGACAATGCGGGAAGGGGGCCATGCGGAAGGGGGGCAGGAGGGCCTCAGACTCCAGGGGCAGTGGGGCATCCACCAGCGAGTCCACAGTACCCCCCTCCAAGGAGGTTCCATTGTAGTTCTTCTTGAACGGTGAACTGGCTGGAAAGACCAAGGGTGAAGGACACCTTAATAGTGTAATCCAATGGGGAATGAGGGCTATGGTGAAGGACACCTCAATAGTGTAATCCAATGGGGAATGAGGGCTATGGTGAAGGACACCTCAATAGTGTAATCCAATGGGGAATGAGGGCTATGGTGAAGGACACCTCAATAGTGTAATCCAATGGGGAATGAGGGCTATGGTGAAGGACACCTCAATAGTGTAATCCAATGGGGAATGAGGGCTATGGTGAAGGACACCTCAATAGTGTAATCCAATGGGAAATGAGGGCTATGGTGAAGGACACCTCAATAGCGTAATCCAATGGGGAATGAGGGCTATGGTGAAGGACACCTCAATAGTGTAATCCAATGGGGAATGAGGGCTATGATGAAGGACACCTCAATTGTGTAATCCAATGGGGAATGAGGGCTATGGTGAAGGACACCTCAATAGTGTAATCCAATGGGGAATGAGGGCTATGGTGAAGGACACCTCAATAGTGTAATCCAATGGGGAATGAAGACTGGGACAAATAGAAAGTGAAAAAAAAGAACCCATAAATAGCGAGGCTCATCAGGAGACACCAGGCACAAGTTTGTACAGAGAGCACTGCCAATTAAAGAGTACAAACCTTGATGAGAGGGTTAAATTGTCCTCTTTATGAATTATTATCAAACCACACAGATAAGGGGGTCAAGTGTCACGACGGTTAATCATGTTGCAGATGACATCTGGAAGAAAGCTTGTTCTCCCAGACCCAATGGCCACATAGATCTTTGCGCAACAATTATCTCACTTTTTTTTCATAAACAAACTTGGGCAACTCTTCCAAAAACCTTGTAATGACAGGTATTAGCGGTAGCGATTCGCCAACCTGCCTTTATCCATGCAGATCCCAACCGGATAATCAAATAGACAAAGATCAGTATGACAATCACTGGTAAGCCCGAGAGGATTTGAAATTGGGGAGGAGTGAAGAAATATGCATATGAATGTGTGTGAATGCACAAGCGTTTCCCTGTCTCACAAACAAAAAAATGGACTCGTGTATCTGAATGACTAATGTCAGTGATGTGAAATGGACAGAAACCTTACACTAATCCATCCTTGAGGATTTTTCATCTATTAATTCAATTTTATCCCAAAGAAATGAAGTCAATCCATTCTAGAGCCCTACCCAAGGTTAGCCCATACAAAGCATTTGTCAAAAGAATTCAATCTATAAAAATAACACCAAAGAATAGATTCAAAAACAGAAGTAAAAAATATAAAGAATGGCCGGAGAGAATCTGGCCATCTTCCTTCAGTTTAGATAATAAGGGAACAGTTCATTTAGCGCAGAGTGGAAAAAGCTTTCAATTTTAGCTGCTGATTCAGGTTGCCAGGTTGCCATAGACACTAGATAACTGTGGTTCAGATCCTGCATTAATCAATAGGTCCAGTAAATAAAGCATCTTAACCTCTACCGTCTAAAAAAAAGACAATTCTTTTTACTCAAAAAAGTAGCTTGAGGTTTACTATATAAATCATGTATAGTTTCAGGTGTGCCGCTACAAAGGCGATACTTCCACACAATATGTGCCTAGTACCGGCAGCCTTTCCAGTGATTGTTAGTCTAATCTTTCAGTTCAGTTGATGGTTCGAGGTATTGCCTTCACTTTGGCGCCTCTAATTATATTTCTTATTAAAAAGAGAAATATCTCTCTCTCTTATCTATCAATCTAGTCTATCTTAGAGCAGTATCATAATTAATTATCAATTCAGGTATGCTACATATTATAGGTTACAATTTTGTTTTCCAAAACATCATTGGTAGTCAACTTATTTAGCAGCTAAATTTAGCTTTTATCTTTGTCATTAATAAGGATTCCGATTTTCATCATCATTTTTATAAATACATTTATTTACAATTCTGTATATGGGAAAAATATGTGACTGTTCAAGTATTTTTGTAGGTATGCCTAAGATTGGGCCTCACCTTAAAAGGTGTTTATGAACAAGTGAGTAAACGAGTTTTCCATATATTACAGTAGTGTATTGAGTACTGTTGTGCAGAGAAATTTCTTTTAAGGGGTGAATATAGAGTTTCCCCTAACCCCCATTTCTGCCTCTACACTTTACTAATTGTAAATGGTGAAGTCTTCACCCATCTTTATCAGTGAATTACAGTACATGCTTCATGCTATTTCTAGAAGTCTTTTTCTTGCCTTCCAAATTTCTCTCAAGTATTTTTTAAATTTATCTTCATTCACTTCTTGAGTTTCTGTAAACAGTAATATTTTTCTGCTATTTTCTAGCTTTTTACACTTCTTGATAAAATGTTCTAGTCCCAGTCTCTTCTCGGCAGAGCGTGCATTGTGTCTAAATTTATAGTATTGCTTCTGAATTTAAATAAAAGCACAGACAAGTCATTACTATCATTTTTTTTATCTAGTTCCTCTATCCATATCCCGGTATCAAAATCCTTTATCTGTGTCTTGAGTTCCTCCTTTTATTTTCTTTTATTAATTTCAATTTGCTCCATGTATTTTTCAATGGTAGCTTTCCATGTTTTAGGAAGTTTTTCATTCATTATTTTTGTTATTGAGATCTGTGCCTCTTTATGTCGGTTTTCTTATTCGGTCGGGGAAACCTTTCCAAGGGAAATGGTCACTGAGGCAGGACCAAGAATTTAAAGTGGTATCAAAAACCTTGGGTAAAATCATAAATATCCTAAAATGTATACCCAAATTGAGGTCAGCAACCAATACCACATCCAATGTGGTGTAATTTTGCACAAATGTGAAGTGGCACTCCCTATTGATTCAACCATAACCTTTTATTTTAATATTGGAGAGACCGAGATGGGCACGAGATGACGGAATCAAGCTCAGATTCTTTAAAAAGGACAAAGAAAATAATAAAAATAGAAGATAGAAAAATAAAAGTCAAAGGATGGTTGCAATCCCAAAATAAAAAATGAGATCAAAGCCAAGGCTGGCTCTTCTCTTACTACCATTTAACTAAACCAATTTTTTGAAGGGCGGGCTCCAGGCTAAGAGAGTGGCGTGCCTGACACGTTAGCATACACCCAACACCAAGAAGGTGGGTCAAAGGGGAGGCAGCCTCCTATAAAAAGTCTCTACAAGCCTGTGGCCACAAACCCATCCTAAGCAAAAGAGACGAGTAGCGCTCCTGCTCATCCTGGTCTTGGGAAAGTTGACGAGGATCAAGATCCCAGTACTGGGACACTACAAGAATGCACCTGACAGTCTTAGAGGAGAATGCAGTTATTGAAGCTGTTTAGGGATAGTTCTACAGGAACAGTCTGAGCAGCGATGGCAGGCAACTTTAAATTCCAGGCAGCCATCTCACATCTTCTTTGCCAGGTAGCACAGAGGGCTAACCTTATTTCTGCCATGGGGTTAGTGTGCCTAAGAGAAAGACACTGGTCTGGTTGCCCAGTCTTCGCAGACTCTTTGGCACCTTCAAATTAAATTCCTATATGTCCAGGAATCCAGAAGATAATCCACATTGCATCTCTCTTACCTTCTTCACCAATTGACATACCCCCCCCCCCTCTCCCCAAACAGTCGGACTAAACATCTACGTGGATGACATATCCATCATATCAAAATCCAAAGCCTCTGAAACCTAAACCAGTACCTGCAACTCTTCTAAAGCTGGTTCAACCTTAGCAGAATGCTCCCCCCCACTCTTTACTCCTATAAGGAAACAATCTGACTAGCACCCACACATCTTGTTCTACAGCAATTTTCTCTCCATCAAACCTAACCTGACCTGACACTATGCGTCTCTCAGCCCAAGACCCACTTCTTAAAGGACCATAGCCAAACGCCCTCAGAACACTGATTTTCAACAACACAAACTACACAGACAGTTCATCTGCACAGCACTGAACTACACATCATAGGGGAGGGCAACTATTGCTAATACACAGGTCCACAACATAGTGCAAAATAGTGCCATCCACATTTGGCTGTACACCAAACCCCACGAGACCCAATACATGCCCCCTCCACACTAGTTTTCCCCAGACCCACTAAACCAAAACCAAATAAAACGCCATACAATTTATCCATAAAGCACTTTGAAACAAGCCACAAAATGCCACCTCACATCTACACATCCAACTCTACACTGGACCCTCAAACCAGTTTCACTGGCCTACCTGTAATCAGGGCACCACCACCCCCAGTCCCCAAAGCAACCTGAGTGCAGATTGGTATTAAAACCCTACCCCTTGTTTTAGATCCTACATTAATCAGTAGGTCCCCTAAAGGTATCCTAATTGAGTATAGATTGATGCTGTAAAACCCCTACCTCTCTCATCCTCTCCCCCACTCTAGAAAAGTCTGCACTGTAGCATCTTTCCTGAGTACTGCCAGGCTTGCATAAAGAGAACCATAGGGAATAGAGGGGGACAGACTGAGCAACAGTCTTTATCTCACCTGTCACTACCAAAGACTCTCCATTGTAAGAACCGATCTCATTGGTCAGGTCTGATGGGTCCACACGCCCTGTCCCAGGTACAGGCGCAGGGGTCCCCGCAACTGAATCTTCTCCCTCTTCCTCCTGCCCGCAATGTTCGAGAGTATCAATAATAGGGTCGTGTATATTCCGCTCTTCATGGTCAGACATCTGGAGGAGGAAGGATAAGGGTTGTAGGCAAATCACCGCACATTTCAAGCTACAATAAAGGTGTCAGAAAAGGAAAAACGGCTCTTGGCCAGGAAATAATACAATAATTTCTAAAGTATGTGGAAATTATGGCCTTTTCCTTGTGTATCTTTTGAGATATATATATAAAGTGCCCCCTTCCCCTTACAAATACCAGAAGATTATCTGCTTAGTTGTGCCAAGTCTTCTTTTAATCCACCCCCACTTGACTCACATGGCGAGTAATATGGCCATTTCCTTGGGTATCTTTTGACACATATAAAGCCATAATAGTTGGAGCACCATTTTTTGCGGACTATATGATACTACCTCATTCTAAGGAAACAAAAGTATTATGGGATCCATCATATATTTAGGGGTCAATAAAGTCAAATAAAATTATTGTACTGTGATTTATTAGTTCACTTCATTCACCCCATCTTTATTATCATCTGCAAATATTTACCTTTCAACTAAACTCCAGACAGAAATTATATCCATTGAAATTTTATACTGCAATAAATGCAATACAAGGAAAATTAAATGAAGATTCCAAGTACTTTAGAATTTTATTTAAAGTTCATTATTATTCAAAAGTACTTGGAATCTTCAACTTATTTCCCTTGTAGGCTTTGTTGCATACTCATACAATACCTTGTGAGTTTTCCACACTGTATGATATATATATATATATATATATATATATATATATATATATATATATATATATATATATATATATATATATATATATAATGTAGGATATCACATTGATGTGATGTATATCAGTGGAAGATAATCCCCAAAACGCATTGCATCCGATTCTATTGCCGATTCTATTAGTTATATATTTATTAAATTTGTATTGCCCTTCAGATAAATTGAAATTATAAACTTTGTTAATGATGCTTTCGGTAATTCTCTTCTCAATACAATTGTTTGATTTATAAATTATTTTTGCATGGTTAAAATCAATTCTATGGTTATGCATTTGCATGTGCGTAAAGAGACGATGAATTCGTACATAGTCTGATGTTGTTTTTTTTTCATTTTTTTTTAAGAGCTCATCTGGTGACTGCCTACTTGGGCACTAGTCGCTGTATTAAAAACTGCCTAGTACTAGGCTACTTTAAAATAAGATTAAAAAAAACACAAGAAATAAAAAAAAGGAAAGGGCAATGAGCAGTATTCACAGAAGAGAAATCAGTTAGATTAATTGATGATAATTCTAGGTCAAGGGAAGTAGTGATAAATTCTATTAATATAGACAGAGAAGAAATTAAAGGGCTTATAATTCAGTTAAATACTAGTAAGGCATCTGGCCCTGACAACATTCATTCTAGGATACTCAAAGAAGGTGTAGAAAGTATTGCAGTAGCTCTCGAGAAGATATTTATTAGATCACTAGAGTCTGGAGAAATACCAAATGATTGGAAATTGGCAAATGTAGTGCCAATTTTTAAAAAGGGAAGCAAAGAGGACCCAAATAACTTTAGACCAGTAAGCTTAACTTCTATAGTCTGTAAAATTCTTGAGAAGATGGTTAAGAAGGGAATTTCTGATCATCTAGAGAGTAGCAGGTTAATTAATGATGCTCAGCATGGTTTTAGAAAAGATAGATCGTGTTTAACTAATTTACTGGATTTTATGGATTATGTAACTAAAGAATTAGATAGGGGTGAGAAAGTTGATGTGATCTACTTAGATTTCAGCAAAGCTTTTGATAAGGTTCCACATAGAAGACTAGTTCATAAATTAAAGCTGCATGGGATATGTGGGAACGTTTTAAATTGGATAACTGAATGGCTGAAAAATAGGAAACAGAGAGTTGTACTGAATGGAGTGAGGTCAGAGTGGAGGAATGTTATTAGTGGCGTACCTCAGGGATCAGTTTTAGGCCCTTTATTATTTATAATCTATGTAAATGATCTTGGGCAAGGTGTAAATAGCAAAGTGTCAATTTTTGCTGATGACACTAAATTGGCAGCTGTAGTCAAAGAGGTTGAGGGTAGCTTTAAAGTGCAGGGTGACCTAGATAAGCTGTTAGCTTGGGCTCAGAAGTGGCAGATGACTTTTAACCTTAATAAATGCAAAGTTATTAACATGGGGAGAGATAATAGGGAATTTAGCTATGAGATGGATGGATATTGGCTTAATTCAGTTGAAGATGAGAAAGACTTAGGAGTGGTAGTAGATAGGTCACTGAAATTTTCAAAGCAGTGTATTGAGGCAAAAAATAGAGCAAATAGGGTACTAGGTTACATTAAAAGAAATGTTAGCTACAAGAGTAAGGAGGTCATCCTTAAACTATACAACTCTTATGTCAGGCCACATTTAGAGTACTGTATACAGGCATGGTCACCACATTTTAGACATGATATAAACTTATTAGAGTCAGTACAAAGGAGGGCAACAAAAATAATACCATCCCTGAAGCACCTTGAATATGAAGATAGACTGAGGGTATTAAATATGTTTTCATTTGAAAGAAGGTGTGTGAGGGGAGATATGATTGAGCTTTTTAAAATCTTTTCTGGGATGGATAAATTAGATTTCAGCAAGTTATTTGAGTTAGAAGGTAGTAATAGAACTAGAGGCCACCACTTAAAGATTAAAAAACAGAGGTGCAGACTGGATGTTAGAAAATATTTTTTCACTAACAGAGTGGTAGATTATTGGAATAGTTTGCCACCTGAGACTGTAGACAGCCCAAACTTGAATGTTTTCAAGCGCAGATTGGATGATTATATGGGGATGGAGGGTTAATTTCTTACTTTTTGGTATGTGGATATGTTTCTTGACTCATTCCTGTGGATGCAGTTTCTTTTTATTGTATATTTTGGGGGATTTTGATTTTGTTTTTGACAGACTCCTATGGAGGCTTTAAATTATATATTGTAGATGCATGGTTGGACATTCCTATGGATTGTTAAATTGTATATTGTAGCTGCATGATCTGACAAAATCCTATGGATGCATTATATGGGTGGGATTTGATGGATACGGATGACCTTTGATAGGCCCTTGTGGCTTTTGTCATCCGTTAAATTATGTTATGTTATGTTATGTTATGAAACAAGCTCCTGCAGCAGGGGGAGGTCCCTCCCTCCCCGACGGAGGAACGTGCGACCTCTGATATCAGCTAAATGTTCTTTCATCCTCTTAATAAAGTGGTCTGACTCTCTGATGTATGTTAATTTACAATTATACCATGGTATACTGTAAACTCCAGCATCGAGATTGATTGGTGCAGTCTAGTCAGGGATTTTTGAATGGTATTGGAATATTTAAATGGAATATTTATGTTATTTCCATTCGCATATGATTTTAGAGGAGCCAAGGCTGGAGCATATGGGAAACTAATACATTTTTTTTAAATCATCCTTCGTGGTGTGGGGGTGGCATAGAAGTTTTTTTTCATGCTTTGGAATGGCATCTATTTATGAGGTGAATTAAATATTTTAGTTCAATGAAATTGCAGATAAGGTGGTTGGTTAATTTCATCCTGAAGGAAGATTGGGTCGCACATTCTATAGGATTGGAGAAAGAGGAAAGAAATAACATATCTTAACGGATGTCATGTAGAGAGAAAAAATGTATGTAAACATTTGAATTTGTAGGCTTTCAATAGACTGATGTAGTTTTCCTGGGAGTTTGGGTGCCTTAAAAAAGAGGCTGTTTGACTCGGATGACCTATGATGAGCCCTTGTGGCTTTTGTCATCTGTTATATTATATCATGGGGGACTTTGATTTTGTCTTGCCCTGGTGATGGTGCTTTTTGTGGGTGGGTTTTGATGGAGGCGAATGACCTTTGATAGGCCCTTGTGGCTTTTGTCATCCATGAAATTATGTTATGTTATGTTATGTTATGTTAATTATTTAGATGGTGGATATTTAAAATGGTAGAGAATTACTCTGTTCCCATTCTACTTTGGGTAAACAGGAAAATCGGCGGCACACCCAAAAAAGTATAATTTTGGGGGGGGCATGTATGTTTCATTCACTCGCGCATGCACATTCATGCATGTTTGGTTAAATAAAAATGTCAAGAAAATGTTAGAACAATATTCTATAAACAATTATGATTATATACTGGGGGCTATGCCCCCCAGACCACCCCCAAATTGATTGAAACTCAGGATCATCATAAGGGGGTCCCCCCACAGTGATAAATCCCCACGAACAGTCCCCTTGAATTTATTCCAAAAAGGTGAAACATATTGGAACAGGGATGAAATATTTTGCGTCCCATCATTTGCACTACCAATCTTCATGTTTACCCTACTTTAAATTCGTTAGACCCATAAATATGGGATGGGGGGCTATATCCCCCATATAGCTCCCCCTAACTTGCTGCACTCACCCTCAGGAACAAGTAGTAAAATGACAGTTAATGAGACAGGTAAACATATTGGCAAATGGCTGAAATATTATGGGAACAAGGAGACTCATACGCGAGAAAGCAACTGGGGTATGGGTCATAAGGTTTACCCAAGTCTGGTTTGGGATGGTGGCAGAAGTGCACCACCTTAGTCATAGCCAAGCAAAAGCGAAACCTGTTTGCTTTGGCAGTAAAAGAGGCGGTTCAATGCCAGTTTGAATTGACACTACAGGGTAGAGTGATCTCTGCCCAGTTTGCAAAAAGTAGGTACAGTAGCCATTCGCCAGGAGTCTGGGAGGATACCCTCGGCCCAGATTCTGTTGAAATAAAAAAAAGTTAAAATTTACCAATTATGTTATTGGATGACATTTGATAGGTGTGGCTTTTGCCATCTATTTAATTATGTTAAAAGAACTGCAACCACAAGGGTATGGAAGAGGACCAGAACTATCAATAAGGAATGCCATTGGCTTTCCTGTAGAGAAATTCAAGTACCAACTCAATGAGTTCCTGGAGAGAATTATAAGAACATAAGAACATAAGAAAAGAAGGAAACTGCAAAATACCATTCCTGGCCTACACTTGGCAGCTCCTGTTCCAGTCAACACACAAAAGATTTCTTACCAGAGAAAAGTCATCAACATTGTCACCCTTTACAGGAGTTCGTCAGATCTAATCTACAATATACATAAAATGCATCCAGAGGATTATGTCCATTCATGCAACCGCAAAATATAATCTTCCCACTCCTTAGAAAAATATATACATATGTACATAAAAAAAAGTCAGTCCCATCTAGCAGCTTCATCCATATATTTATCTAATCTATTCTTAAAACTACCCAGAGAGGAGGCTTCTATCACATGTCTAGTGAGCCTATTCCATTCACCTACCACACGATTTGTAAACCAATTCCTCCCAATCTCCTTCCTAAACCTATAGATTATCGGCGCGAATGATGGGACGTACTATTTCGTCTGTGTTCCAAAATGTTTCACGTTTTTGGAGTAAATTTAAGTTGATGGCTCGTGTGGGGGTAAACACAATGGGGGAAGCACCCTACAATGATCCTGAGTTTCAATTAATTGGGTGGTCTGGAAGGAGGGGGGGGGGGGGGGTATAGCGTTTTTTATTTGGTTAGTTTGTCATTTTTCTAAAAAAAAATGGTGTTGGGTATATTTCAAATAGGACGGTAAATATGTAGATTAGCGGCCCGGGCCGCAAAAAAATTTGTGTGTAAATATTATCGTTCACTCGCGCCGGAATATTCATGTGCGTTTGAGTCCTTTTCGAATTATTATTCTATAAACAATTAGGATTATATACTGGGGGGCTGTGCCCCCCAGAACCCCCTCAATTTAATGAAACTCAGGATCATCGTAGTGTAGTCTCCCCATTGTGTTTACCCCCACACGAGCCGTCAACTTAAATATACTCCAAAAACGTGAAACATTTTGGAACACAGACGAAATAGTACGTCCCATCATTCGCGCCGATAATCTACATATTTACCTCATTTTTTTCTGCCAGGCCGCTCGTCTAAATAGTTACCGCTATTCGGTAAGGTGGACCTGACATTAAGACTCCGAGGTCGGATGGAGCACCACGGCTGTGAGGATCACCTCTTAACAATATCAAGTGCACATGTTACCAAATTTAAATGGGTGGAAGACACAAAAATGGTGTACGACGGAGTCATCCTGGAATCAATTAAATTTGATAAATAACCCGTCTCATTAAACTAGGGTGAACCATGCGAGCAAACTTTATATTGAACTTACATTTTATTTTTGCTTGTTTAAATTTTGTCCATCAATCGGAAATTACTGATTTGGGGATGAGTAGCCGAGAATTACCAGTGACTAGCAAGAATCGATCGTAAAATCTAATTATTTAATGTCCGGTGAATAAAAATTGGAGCCGCTTGAGCTAAAAAGCAGCTGCCATTGAGAAGCAAAGGCAGATCGCCTGCCTTACCCGTCAGAACTTGAAATAAAATTGTGCCGATATTGACTTAGTTGGTTGGTACTTTAGAATTTTTTTCCTGACACGCCTAATCTTCAATACCTGGCGAGAGGGGAGAGTGGTATAAGCTAAATTTTGATGAAATTATGTACATTACATTTTGTACATCTTCACCCTATTTGGGTTAAATTTCTGAAAATGCGCGCCCTCCATTTTTTAGATAATTCATATATATTTGTGCATAAAAATAAGTGGGCTTTTTTTTGTTTTTCAATTCGGAGACTATTTATTCTTGGCAAATTCCCAAAAAGCGAGGCGGGGGGGATATCAGTGAGTTATACCCCTACACACCGTTATTTTTTTCAATACACTCGTAGTATTCCTAATTAGAAAGCCTATCATTAGATTTAAATTCAGAGGCGATTGCCAGATGTCGTTAGCACTTTAGTTTTTATACCGTGTTGCTTTACTTCAGACATATCAGCATCACCCCGAATGCTATTTAAATCAATCATATTTTCTTTAAAATTTATTAATATGATGTTGCCAGATCATACAAAGTAGTAATACGCGGGGAAAAGTCTTCAGTCTAGGTCTGTGAGTAAGAGAGACATGGAACCTGTTAGGTTGACTAACAGATTCGATGCCCTGAGAGAGGAAGAGGTTGAAAGTGATTTGACTGATGTGGTTGTGGCAGAAAGTGAAATAAGTGGTAGTTTGAATGATAACAGAAGGGAGGGTAATGCTAGCCCTAGGGGGACTAGGAGGATGACTGAGATGCTTGTGATGGGTGACTCAGATTAAATTTTAGATATGAAGTTTAGTGCAAGCAAATGGAAGGGAGGGAGAGTTTGCTTGCTGGGTGCTGGTGTAAATGATGTGTCTGAGAGGTATGATAGGTTGGTGTCTGGTTGTGATACGGGGTGCAATTGTGATTACGCATGTGGGATTAAATGATGTAAAGAAGGTGGGTTTATGTGAGTTACGAGAGATGAGTGAAAGTAGAGTGAAAGGCGTTGTTTCAGGTGCGCTTCCGAGATTAAATGTCGGGATTGAATGGTTGTCTCGTGCAATTGGAATGAATAAGTATGTGAAAGGCCTGGGTGATGTGTCGAGATTAGTGTTTGTAGATGTTTGGAGTGGGTTTTATGGGAATAGGGCATTGTACTCATTGGATGGACTCCATCTAAGACGGGCTGGGGTTCACGTGTTGTGGCAGGAGTTAGATAGTGCCGTTGGGTCTTTGCAGGCGGGAAACTAGTTACTGATAGTGGTTAGGAAAATATAAAGAGTACAGGGTGGGGCAGGGAAAGGAAAGAGAAGCAGAGGAGATAGAGTGGAAGGTATACATTCTAAAAGAGGTGCTTCAGCAATATGAGGGCTGAGTTGTCTTTAAACCAATGCTCGTAGTCATAGAGATAAGAAAGATGAGTTATTTACTTATATTATTGATGAAGAGATAGATATAATATGTGTAATAGAATCATGGGTTAATGAAAATAAATTTAATGACAACGTGAGTGAATTTGAACTACAGGGGTTATGGTATGTACATTAGTCAAAGGAGAGATATGACGGGTGGTGGGTTGATTATTTATATCAGAAAGAGCATTTCTTTAAATCTAAATAATTATATGAAGCAAGAAGAAATTGAATCACTGTGGATAGATATTAGGGTCAGTAAAAATAGGATAATACACTTGGGAGGCTTTTACAGACCACCCGGACAGACAAAATATATTGATGAGCTAATGATCAGGGTAATAAGGAAAGGATGTGAGGTAGATACAGTTATTCTTGGTTACTTTAATTTAAATTCTGAGGACTGGGAAAATATGAGAGGAAGGGATAGAGCAATTTTTAAGTTTATAGAATGCTTTGAGGATATTTTTTTGTACTCAATTTGTTAATAAGCCAACAAGGGGTGCTAATATCTTAGATCTAGTTCTTTCAAATGGTGATCACTTCGTTCAGGAATTGACTGTCGGAGAAGCATTGTGAAATAGTGATCATCAGATGGTTCGTTATAACTTGGGAATAGTGAAAGGTAGAACATCAACAAACTCCACAAAATCTCCGAATTTTTATAGGGGAGATTAAGATAATTTACGAAACTTGCTAAATCAGATTAGGTGGGATATAAAATTCAGGGGGAAGAATACTTATTGAATGTGGGACACTTTTAAGACTATACTAAACATAATCCAGGAGCTGTGTATTCCAATGAAGGCTATTAGGAAGAAATGTAGGAAGCCATTATAGTGGAATCAGGAGATAGCTAAGAAAATTTCTGAGAAGAAAAGGGAATACCAGAGATTAGAGAAAGAAAGTACTTTTGAGAATTTAAATCATTATAGGTCGATCAGAAATGAGCTAAATAAGATTATTAAGAGGAGCAAAAGGGCGGCAGAAATTAATTTAGCTCAAAATAATAATAAAGATCCAAGAAAATTCTTTAGCTATTATAAAATTAATAACAAATCTAACAGTGATAAAATAGGACCTATTAGATATGAAGGGGTTTTGAAAGAATCTGATGACGAAATAGTAGATGTTCTTAATGATCATTTTTCTTCAGTATTTACACAAGAGAATCAAGATAGATTAATTGATGATAATTCTAGGTCAAGGGAAGTAGTGCTGAATACCATTAATGTGAACAGGGAAATAATTACAGGGCTTATGTCGGAGTTAAATACTAGTAAGTCATCTGGCCCAGACAACATTTATTCTAGGTTACTCAAAGAAGATGTAGATAGTATTGCATTATCTCTTGAGAAGATATACTAGATCACTAGGGTTTGGAGAAATACCTAATGATTGGAAATTAGCGAATGTAGTGCCCACTTTTAAAAAAGGAAGTAAAGAGGACCCAAATAACTTTAGGCCTATAAACCTTAACTTCTATCGTTGGTAAAATCCTTAAAAAGATAGTTAAGAAGGGAATTTTTGACTATCTAGAGTGTGGTAGGTTAATAAATGGTGCCCAGCATAGCTTTAGAAGAGGTAGATCGTGTTTAACAAATTTACTGGATTTTATGGATTATCTTACTAAACAATTAAATAAGTGAAAGAATGTTGATGTAATTTACTTAGCTTTTAGTAAAGCTTTTGATAAGGTTCCACATAGGAGACTAGTTCAAAAATTAAAAGTGCATTGTATATGTGGTAAAGTTTTGAATTGGATAACTGAATGGCTGAAAGACAGGAAACAGAGAGTTGTGCTGACTGAGTTGAGGTCACAGTGGAGGGACGTTATAAGTGGCGGACCTCAGGAATCTGTTCTAGGCCCTTTATTATTCATAATTTATATAAATTATCTTGGGAAGGCTGTAAATAGTAAGGTATCAATTTTTGCTGCTGACACTAAATTGGCAGCTGTAGTCAAAGAAGTTAAGGGTAGCTTTAAAGTGCAGAGTGACTTAAATAAGTTATTAGCTTGGGCTCAGAAGTGACAAATGACTTTTAACCTTAAAAAAATGCAAAGTTTTTAACATTGTAAGGCCTAATAGGGAATTTAGCTATGAAATGGATGGGCATTGGCTGATTCTGTTTAGGATGGTAAAGACTTAGGCGAAGTAGTAGATAGGTCACTGAAGTTTTCAAAGTAGTGTATTGAGGCAAAATAGAGCAAATAGGGTGATAGGATACATTAACAGTAATATTAGCTACAAGAGTAAATAGGTTATCCTTAAACTCTACAACTCGTATGTTAGGCCACATTTTGAGTACCGTATACAAGCATGGTCACCACATTTTAGTCATAACATCAACCTGCTAGAGTCAGTACAAAGGAGGGGAACAAAAATAATACCTTTCCTGAAGCACCTTGTATATGAAAATAGACTGAGGGTACTAAATATATTCTCATTTGCTAGAAGATGTGTGAGGGGTATAGCGAACGAGAAGTGCAGGCGAGCGGCTTAAAAGCTTCGTTTGAATCAATCTTTTTTGGAGACTCAGGATGGCGGAGTGGATTCGCTGCTGGCTAAAAGTGGTCCAGCGACGCGGGAAGCTGTTCGCAACTCGCCTACGCTATTATTTTTTCTTTTACCCTTTTCTTACATCCCTCTATCTACAGGGGATATATGATTGAGCTTTTTATAATATGTTCCTGGGATGGATAAGTTGAATGTTAGTAAGTTATTTGAGTTGGAATAGTTTGCCATCTGAGATGGTAGACAGTCCA
Organism: Ceratothoa steindachneri; assembly: GCA_963969495.1. Taxonomy (NCBI): domain Eukaryota; kingdom Metazoa; phylum Arthropoda; class Malacostraca; order Isopoda; family Cymothoidae; genus Ceratothoa; species Ceratothoa steindachneri. The sequence continues at coordinate 120,300,407 of OZ018333.1, read as the reverse complement.
AACTTGAATGCATTCAGACGCAGATTAGATGATTATATGAGGAGGGATGGTTAACTTCTTTTTGGGGGGGGAGGGGGGTATTCTGGATTCATTCCTGTGGATGCATTTTTTTATTATTGTATATTACAATCGATTTGGATTTTGACGAATTTTGGTTCGACTTGTATATTGTAGATGCATGATCGGACACAATCCTATGGATTATTTAAATTGTTTATTGTAGATGCATGATCTGACACAATCACATGGATGCATTTTGAGGGTGGGTTTTGACAGATGCGGATGACCTTTGATAGGCCCTTGTGGCTTTTGTCATCCATGAAACTATGTTATGTTACTTTCTCGAGTTGCAGCGTGGAAGACGATCGACGGCGTCAACGTAAACAAACCTTTTCCATAAAAATAACTCTACTGACCGGCACCGGTAAACCTCAATCCTCACTGCCTCCCAACTCCTTAAGCAATCAGGAACTCTTAGTCAACCTCAGGATCTGCCACAACGATACAACCTCACGACCAACGCGCTTTTCGCCAACTGCCAGCGAATTGGCGTTGTTTCTTCCTTCTCAGCTGAGCCAGACATCTCACTCAAACATTGCTAAACCAAAACATTCTTTGCTGTGCTTCCCTATAACTACACGCTCCCTTGATCTTAAGATCATTACTCAAGCCCCAAAACTAAATCTAATAATTAATTACTAACTTGAGAATAAATTTTACCAAGAATAACTCAAAACCTTAAGACTAAGAAAACAAAATTAAGGGAGACTTAAGCAACATAGTCTTCCATCCAGAGAGGGGCTACCCTTACTCTCTAGCATAATCGCCATTCACCATTGTCTGCATCGTTCCCGTCTTCAACATCATCAGCTTGTGGTGGCTGTTTTTCACCTTACTCTACATCTTCAGGGGGGCGTATGATCCTTCATGCTCCAAACTCATCTTCTTCCTCCTCATTTCTTTGTATACTTTTGTATGGGTCGATTGTTCTACGCACATCAAGAACATTGTTTTCAGAGCTAAGTCCTATAACTACTCTTTTTTGCCAATGAGATGCACAACGAGCATGCGCAGGTTTCACCCAAAATTCCTCTCCAAGTCTTACAGACGAAAGCTCTCCTTCCCCAACCTTAGGTGCACTGCTGCAGGGTGTCTCCAATCGTATCGAAATACCGATTTCTGAGGTACTGATTGCTTATCTTGTCCATACCTAGCGGACATGTTTTACCAAAAACGACCTCCAACGGGCTAATACCACCTCGTTATGCCACCACCTTAATCGTTCTATGATGCCTCTCTTCTATCCTATTGTCGCCTGGTCGATATGCTGCTCTGAAAAACCGGTGAATATTATATTTGCTGAGAAGCTTTTCTAGTGACTCTGACCGAAAAACCGTAGCATTGTTTATCAAAAGATCGTCTATTGGACCCCTCTGTAAAAACAAGTTATTTACTACTGAAGTTATACATTCAGCAGATTCACTTTTAAACTCCTTCCAGATAGCAATTCTCCCTGGTCCACAATCTACGATGGACAGATATGACACCTGTCTATAGTGGGCGACATCTAGAGCTAGCCTCTTCCAATTCTCCGGTACCCCAAGTTCTCCTCTACAATGCACCACAAGAGCAGAAGCAATCGTTTGACACCTCTCACAGCTTCTCACCACCTGCTGCATCGCATTTCGGGTTACTGTTGGATCTACCCTCCTGACTAAAAACAATGAACGGTCCACTCCTACATGGTGCATTTCATGAATCTCTTTCAGGTCAACTGCTGCTGCACATATGGTTGAATCTCTCATCATGGGATATTCCTTTTTGGTTGCCAGCCACCCTTTCTTCACTCTAGTTAATGCTTCAGCATTATTCTTCAATACTGGGAAAAGGGTGACTTATCTTTAGGTTAAACTTCTCACCCAGATTTTTCAGAATGCCCAGGCGTCTCTTGATAATCATTTTTGCAGTTCCTTTCGTTCGGATTCTCTTCTCCTCTGTCAGAGTAACCTTCACCCACCTATACACTGTTAAGGAATCTGTCATCAGGTTACTCTTTCCCAAGCCTCATCTCAATGCTAAATTAACACATTTCAAAATTGCCTCCAACTCCGCTACATTTATATGATTATAATCACTTTCCTTTCTTAGCCAGGCAGCATCCTCTATTGCACATCAGTCGATCTCAAGTAACACCCCAAGAGAGATACTACTAGCATCGCACGACACAACACCACTGTCTTTCTTCGGAACATACCATCTCCCATTTACTGGGTCTGTCCTTCTGACTTCTTCCAATACCTTTTCTATCATACGCATTGTGTTCTCTCCTACAAAGTCATCCTACCTTGTTCCCTCGGCTCTTCTTTTAATATAGCTACAAGCAACTCTCAGCCATCAAGCCAGGGGGTAATGCCTGACCAACTTGCCACATACAGAGAACAACTCCTTCCTTGTTGTTGTTGGGTTGCTCTTCAGTCAGTTCTGAACGAACAGACCAGCATTCCTGAGGTAGGCAACAGAGGGACCCGGACGATCCCAGAGATCACTCGTACGGAGAGGCGGTGTGTGTTAGTGTCTCAGTGTATTGAGTGACGAGCACTCTTCCATTATGTGGTGAATTGTGTGTGCTCCTATATGACAGAGTGGGCAGGTGTCTGATACTTCAGGGTGTATCCTCTTTCTGTAAGACAGAAGGGCATTGTGGTTTCCGCATCTAAGCCTGGATAGGTGAACTCGGTCCTCTCTACTTAGCTCGGCTTCTAAATCATCCACTTTGGGTGGGATTCTCCCCAGAACGCTGTTTGGACCGAATCTGTTGATAGAGCGTGTTGCTAGGGTGTTATGTATGTGTGTTGAGTTGCTTGTGCCTCTTGGGGCTGTTGGTATGGTGTCCAGAATGCTCGTGTAGTATGTGGATGTGGTGTTTCTGATGTTTCGGTGGGTTGGTGCTGTGTGCAATGTGTGATGTAGTGGATGTGAGGTCTCTTGTGACCCTATCATAGAATTGTGCACATTTTAGATCCATGTGATCTCTGACCTTTAGTGTTTTAGTTTCTCGATGTAGGTGGTCGATGGGAGTTGTTTTGGTATAACCTGTGGTGGTTCTCAGTGCATTGTTTTGTTGTATTTATTTGCAGCGTATTGTAGTGCGTATCTGAGGGGTTTAGTGTCCAGCTGGTGCTACAGTATTCGGTAGTGGATCGGATGAACTGTTTGTGGATGGTGGTGGTTGTCTCCTTGCTCTGTCAAAAGTCCTGGCCCGTTATGGCTTTGAGAGCTCTGAGTTTTGGTGAGCATCTGAGTTTGATGTTAGATGTGTGGTCTTTGAAGGTCAAACCGTTGTCGTAGGTGACTCCAAGGATTTTTACCTTGTTGGCGTATGGGATGGGTGTGTTGTACAAAGTGACGGGTGTGGGGTTATTATGGTTGTATTCTTGTTTGTAGTTCGTTATGAGAGTGGCTGTGGATTTCTCTGGTGCTACTTTAAGTATGTTGGTAGTGAGCCATGTTTGTAGTGTGTTTAGGTAGTGTTGTGCGTTTGTGGCAGCTGTGTTGTGTTTAGCATAGGTGGATGTGATCGTGATGTCGTCTGCATAGGATGAGATTTTGATGTCTTGAGAGGTGGGAGTTGGGATGTCGTGGAGAAAAAGGTTGAACAGTGTGGGGGATAGGACTGAGCCTTGTGGTACTCCTTCTCTGAAGGGTCGTATTTGTGATGGAATGCCATTGAAATCTACATGAACCTTTCTACCAGACAAATAGTTGGCGAGCCTTCTTTTGCTGTTGTTATGCACGTTAGTGTTGTAGATTTTGTTTATAAGTTTATGTCTGAGGGTGGCATCGAAGGCTTTGTTTATGTCTATTGTTATGAGTAGTGTTCTTTTGTGTGGTGCTTTGTGGTTGAAGCCTTCCAGCATGTCTTGCGTCAGTTGTGTGAGTAAGGTGCTTGTTGAGTGTTGTGGTCTAAAGCTATGTTGGGTGGGCGATAATGGGATATGTGATGTAATCAGGTTGAATATGAGTCGTTCTTTTACTTTGAAAGTTGTGTTCAGCAGTGTTATAGGTCTTTATGAGGTGACAAGTGTGGGGTCTTTGTTGGGTTTAAGGATAGCGACAATGATGCTGTGTTTCCATGTGTTTGCTGCGATTTTGCAATATAAATAGCTGTAATTTGCTTTGTCGGTGAGGGCTTGGATCCCTCGTGGACCGAGATGTTTAAGATGGTAATTTGAGATACCACCTGGTCCAGCAGCTGGTGAGTTTTTGAGGTTACAGTTGATATGGTCTGTTTGTCTGTATGTGAAAGGTTTGTGGTTTTTGTCAAGTGGAAGTGCTTTTTACGTGTTATGATTTTTCTGTCTTCTGGCGTGTGTGGGAGGTGGCTTATGTTGGCGTAGTGGTTGATGAGTATGTTGGCTTGTTGTTTGTGTGAAGGGATTGTGTTGTCACGAGTGATCGATGCGTGTGATGTTCGAGTTTGTGAGTTTAATTTAGTTATGCTTCTGAGTACTTGGAAAACTTTCTTCTGTTGTCTTTATGGTTGAGATTGTTAGCGAAGTTTGTCCAGTTTTGTGTCTGCTGTTGCTTTATTTTTGTTCTTATTTGTTCACTGAGTGACTGGACAGTGCAAACAGTTTATTCTGTATGTGGAAAGGGAGATGTGTGTTTTGCATTGTCTTGGTTTTCTATGAGGCTCTTTATTTCTAGTGTGAAATTAGGGTTATGAACTTTGCGGTTGCCTCGTGGAATGTGTTTCTTGCCTGTTTTGTTTATTATGGAGTTGAATTGTGTAGTGATTATTCTGTAGGTTGTTTCTGTTATGTTTGTGGTGTCTAGTGAGGCAAAGAGGGTTTCTGTGTCTTATGTGTAAGCTGACCAATTTGCCTTTTTGTAGTTTATGGAAGTTTTCCTGCCTTGTTTTTGTTTGTGTGTTGTTTTAGTTGTGATGATGATGGGTAAATGGTTTGATGGTAGTTTTTTTGCTGTACTCCAGAGAGTGTCGATTGTAAGTGCTGGAGAACAGAATGTTATGTCTGGTGAGGATATATTGCGCCTGGCTTGGTGGGCCATATGTGTGTGTGCTGTTAGGTCATTGAGTATGGATAGGTGCTGTAGTTCGTGTTCGATGCGTGTGCCTCTGCTATTTGTATTGTTGTTCTCGTACCAAGCGGTGATCTTACCATTGAAGTCACCCACAATGATAAAATTAGGTATTTGTGTGATTTGGCGTAGTAGTGGAAGGTAGCCGCTATGTACTGTGCTTGTGTCTGTTGGGGGGATGTATATGTCGATGAGGTTTATGTGTTTGTTGTATCCTATACTGATTTTGAAGGATTGTAGCTATATTGTTTTGTCTTGTTGTGGGAGTAGTACTTTTGTGTGTTTTGCGGTGTCGATGTAGCTAATGTTTTTATGAATGTACGTGATTAGGCTCCGTCCATCTGAATCTTTTCTCTTGTTTCTTATAGCAGTGAAGTTGTCTCCTATGGAGGGGGTGATGCTGTGTCCTTTGAGTTTTGACTCTTGTATCATTGCTATATGTATGGTGCGTTTATTGATGAGGTCAGTTAGTTCATGTATCTTTGAATTTATACCGTCTATGTTTAGTTGTAGTATATTTATATTATTTGTGATGGTTGTTTGTATGTCGTTGGCAGTCTAGTTTGGTGGAGGTGCAGTGTGGGGGGGGGGGGCTAGAGGTGGAATTCTGGTTGTATAGTTAAGGTTTTGTGGGTATTTTGGTTTAGAGTTTGGGGAGTTGTTTGTGATGGTTGTGTTCTGTGGTTGTTGGTGTGATGGTGGATTGGGTTGATTGTTGTTGTTGTTGTTGTTGGGGAGTTAGTAGTAGTTTGAGCTGGGTTTGTGCATTTGGGAAATGCCCAAGTGTTTGTATGATATTTTGTATTGGGGAGTGTTGTGCATCTGGTGTGGACCCAGTTCTTGCATTGACAGCATGGAACTGAGCCTTTATCATTTTTGTTTGATGTTATGTGTTGAGAGCAAATCTGGCATATGTATATTTGTCTTGGGCCCGGGTTGCTCTCTATGTCTCCGGCGATTAATAGGAGAAGGAATATGAGGCGCCGGTCCTCAAACTCCCTCAACGAAAAAATCCCGGAGCGACCCCTGAGATCGCCCAGGGCGACCAAAGCCAATCCCCGGGAACGCCGCTGAGCGCCCCAACAGAACTTCCGAAGATCTTCCGAAGATCTTCCGAAGAATATCCTCTTCCTTTATCCCGGACGCCGGCAGGAGATAGTTTTGGACGTTTCGCCGACCGGGGCCGCCGCATCTTCGGTGCGCCGACTGGACCGCCAGCACCCCGTCGCCCGCCGACTCCGACCGCCCGCTGCCACCACACGGAGGCGTCCACAGCAGTAGAGGCGTCCTTCCTTGTAAGGTTTTCCACTATGCATGGCAGCTCATTCCCGATGAAAAAAATGAGCTCACCTTTCTCACTTCTTTGAAGTTTAAGTACAAGTGCTGCTCCTCCATCCAGAGGCTCTGGCAGCTTTTGTAACCAGACCAAACCGATTTAGATAGTCAACTAATTCTTTAGCAGACACATGCGACTCATCCACCAAGATGCCATCAATGTATGAGCTTCTGGCCAGTTGAATCCTCTCTGACTTAGAGAGCACCGTTTTAAGGATTTTTGCCATGATGCGTGGTGCACAGCCCAACCGCGTCAAGCAAAATGTTCGGCCTTAATACTTGACTAGTTGATATTTCCATAATTCATTTGCAACATTTATTTGCAGATAAGAGGATTTGAGATCAACAAGTGTCACATCTCCCACCACCTGACTCCACTCACGTATAACCTCATTGCACACATAAGTCACCTCATCTCAACTGCTGGTCAACTGCCAAAAGCGGCAGAAGCCCACTTTCAACCTCCTCCTTCCAAGGTATAAGGATACCTTCATCTACCCAGCACTCTACCTCTTTTTCAAACTCTTCTCTTTTCCTCAGTCAACTGTTTGTCGCAGCAAGAGATTGAGTTCTTTAACACAGGGGGCTTATCTACTTTCCAGTACCATTTCACAGTCTAATAGCTGCCATCAAATCTCGCTGCCATTCTTTCCATAGTTTCTTTGTTCCTCTACAGTAACTGCCAAACAATGCCCCCCTCCGAATCTCACAGTCCCTTTACAATAGGCATGCCCCCCAGCCGTTCAACAACGTCCATCCCCATCACCACCTCAACCCAATTAACAATTTCATCAATTACTACTGCTTGCACTTCCTGGTGCGTCCCACCCACCACCAGCTCAATCCAACATTTGCCTTTGCATTTGAATTTTCTCCCGTCAACCCAAACATAAGACTCTCTCCCTCACAGCAGTCCACCAACCGAGACTTCACCACTGTAGTTGAACACCTCGTGTCAACCAACGCGCGCATATCTGCTCCCCTTAACAACACCTCAACAACTGGTAGGACATTTGGCACCTTTATTCTGTTGAGGGGATAGCTGCTGGCGCAACAGCCCCCTCACCCCGTTTCTTCTCGTTTCCCTGGCCACACTTCATGGTCACACTTCCTTGCAGAATCTTGCCATGTATGGTCTTCTACATCGAAAACACTGTCTTTTAAAAGTCCAAGTCTCACTTGGCTTTAACAGCTTCTCTACTCATACTCTGATGCTTGCTTACTTGATTAACTGCTCCTTGACTAGCCCGATGAGCAGTCAAGTCTGGCCCTTGAGAGAAAATCACTCACTGACATTTTTGCAATGTTTTCTGCCTGCTTAAGCTGCATACCTATGTGGTCAGGAAACCTCTTCACAAATATTAGCCTTACAATGTGCTCAAGGTTATCTCCGGTAAACCATGCCAGGCTAGCCAATCTCATTATCTCATTGGCATAAACATCGACCTGTTCACCAGTCCACCTCATATTCACTAACTTCCCATAAGTCACAAATGGCACATCAGTAAATGCTTCCTTCAGCTTGGTCTCAATCTTATCGACGTTTGCTTGCTCACTTTCTTTCATCTCTAGATATATTGTTAAGGCAGCACATTTCAAATATAATGGCATAAAACTTGCTAGAGCCGTTATATTTTGCAGCTTGGCCACCAACTTTACTTTCTTAATCCATGCTATCACGTCACCCTCTCCAGGAAATGGCTTTATCACATCCGACGACACTTTGAACTTCCCTTCAACTGTTAGGGCCTAGATAGCTTGTTGCGAGATCATACACAGTAGTAATACACAGGAGAAAACAGCCTTACTTACTCGAATTGCAGAGCGTGGAAGACGATCGACGGAGTCAACGTAAACAAACCTTTTTACAAAAAATAACTCTACTGACCGGCACCGGTAAACCTCAATCACCACTGCTTCCCAATGCCTTAATCAACTTTGGAGCAATCAGGACTACCTAGCCAACCTCAGGATCTGCCACAACGATAGGACCTCACGACCAACGCGCCTTTTCCAACTGCCGGCGAACCAGCGTGGTTTCTCCCTTCTCAGCTGGGCCAGACAGCTCATTCCAGCATTGTCAAACCACAACATTCTTTGGTGTGCTTTCCTATAACTACATACGATATGTCCATATCATATTTTAATTCGGAAAAAAATTACCTTCAAAATCATATACATATAATACAATATGATGCCATTCCAATTAACAATTTCGCTCCCAAGAAGGCGTCCAATCTACTTTTCGTGATAACATCATAATTAGAAATTTGCCCGCCTTAATTAGTGAAAGACTATATAGAGTATATATTTAATATACTCTCCTAGAGTATATCTTTGATATACACTATATAGCATTTGCGTAATTTTTTTTTTTTAAATAGCAATATTTATAACAAAGCGCCCACAAAAATCGAGGGCTGGCATTTTCCGAAATTTGACGGATATTTGTTCAAAACATTATACAGAGTGCTCTTACAGTACTTTATTAATAATAAATCATTAATAATAAAGTGATCTCGCTCGAAATTGCTCTTTGTAAAAAAAAGTCACCTGACAAATAAAAATAATCATCATAATGTTAATTGATTTAATCGTGAATATTATGAAAGCGTTGACAATTTCTTATTAAATGTTTAATTTACAATAACTCAATTGAGCTCTTCCCATACAAACCTCCTCGTAATTGGTATGTCTACGTAGGTGTAAATCTGTACGGTTGGCAATGCCGGCCACCAAAGCAAGCTGTAATATTGTGTGTTTTAATGAAGTTTCCTGCATCCGTTCTGTGAGGTTTACTTAATGTGAGATTTGGTTGAAGTATTTGAATTCAGCATTCTCTTGAAGGTGAAACTAATTTTATTCTTTATTTTATCTTGCAGTCTGCTCTTCATTGCGAGGGTGCATTCAGTGATACATGTTACTCATAATGGAAATTTCTCCCAACTTTTTACTACCGATCTCATTACTAGGAAGCTGCGAGAACGAAAGAAGCACCGTTGCCAAATCCCAATATGCACATCAGAGGCTCCGTTCAGGAAACCGGACGGTAATCTATACAGAAAAGTGGATGGAGTAACACCAAGGACAACAAGGAAAGAAGGTACCCTAGGAGACCTTACGGTCCATTCAAAGAGGGTACCTTTGGACTAGCAATCGAGCGGGCACATGGCTACTCGATTGTTTTGCGTCCCTAAACGGCCACTTTTCAAGACTTTGTCTAGTCTTGACTTGAACTGGTCAACAGATTCACTGTTGACAACTTCCACTGGAAGTGCGTTCCACTTACCGCAGATAATGTAGGTGAAAAAATTTCCACACAGATTGCGGTTGTAACGCTTCAGTTCAAGTTTAAAGCCATGATTGCGCGTTCTGTTCTCACTCAGTGTGAAAATATCCCGGTAGTCAAACCCTCGAAGTATTTTGAAAACTTCGATGAGCTGACCACGCAGTCTACGGGTTTCGAGAGAGAACAGATCTAATTCCCTTAGTCTATCCTCATAACTTTTATGTCGGATAGAGGGAATCAGCTTGGTTGCCCTGGCTTGTACGCGTTCCAATCTCGCGATGTCCTTGCGCAATGAAGGACTCCAAAATTGTACGGCATACTCCAGGTGCGGTCGGACAAGTGAGTTGTACAGGCACAGTACAATCTCCTTGTTCCGATAACCAAACTGGCGCTTAATATAGCCTAGCATCCTTTGGGCCTTTTTCTCCGCCTCAATGCACTGTTTCGAGAACTTGAGGTCGCTAGTGATAGTAACACCCAAGTCATTCTCAGTGTCACTAGATTCAAGAGCAGTGCCCTCAAGGATATAATGAGATTGGGGGTTTCTGTGGCCGATATGCATTACTTTGCATTTCCCCACATTAAAAGGCATTTGCCACGTGTCCGACCACTCCCCAATCTTCCCAAGATCTTCCTGCAGGCGGGCAGTATTTCCATCCTTTGCAACGTTCATACCAAGCTTGGTATCGTCGGCAAATTTGGAAATCTTGGCAACCATGTCACCGTCAATGTCGTTGACGTAGATGATGAATAGTAGTGGTCCCAGGACAGAACCTTGAGGCACCCCGCTAGTAACGGGCACCCACTCAGAAGCCTGTCCATTCACCACCACCCGTTGCCGTCTGCCACTTAGCTAGTTCTCGATCCAGCCAGCTACTTTTCTGTCTATGCCCAGCGCTCGCACTTTCCGGAAAAGGCGGCGGTGTGGTACCTTATCAAAGGCTTTCTGAAAGTCTAAGTAAACCACATCCACCGCCTTGTCCCGATCGTGCTCACTGAACAACACGAAGTGGAAGAATTCCACAAGGTTCGTCAGGCATGACCGTTGCCTTCGGAAGCCGTGCTGGGAACTCCTCAGTAGCAGCTTTGACTCTAAATACGACGTCATTTTGTCCACCATCATGCTTTCCATGAGTTTACCGACTATCGAAGTCAGACTAATAGGTCGGTAATTGACGGTTGGCTACGGTCTCCTTTCTTGAAGATAGGAGTCACCTCCGCTTTACGCCAGTCTCTAGGAACGCATTCGGTCCGGATTAAAATGTTGAAGATTGCGCTCAGGTGTCGTGACACTTGATCGCGCACTTCTTTCAACACTTTAGGTAGAAACCCATCCGGGCCAGGTGACTTATTCGTCATTAGGTCACTGATCTTCTTTTTTATTTCTCCGTCGGTGAAGTCCATATCCTCCAGCTTTTACCCCGAGTAGGAATTCATTGGCTGGGGGATGGGACCACACTCTACATAAAACACTGAAGAGAAGTAGTCGTTGAGGAGGTTAGCATTTTCTGCATCTGAGTGCTTTAGTGTCCCCTCTTCATTCCTCAAAGGGCCAATCGCTCGACGGATTGGTTTACGGCTATTTACATAGTCGAAGAACTCCTTGGGATTCTCCTTGCAGAGTCTCGCCACTCGGAGTTCCTCAGTACGCTTAGCGGCCCTTATCCGGGACTCCACTCTCCTGGCTAGCCTCCAGTACTCGTCAAAGGCACCCGAGATCTTCGATCGCCGGTACGCATTTCTCTTCTCCCTAAGCAGTTGGCCGATTTCTCGATTAAACCACTTTGGTTGAACAGAAGACCGGCGGAGGCATTTCAGAGGGATGCAACTTGATTGAAGACTCATGAATTGATTTTTGAAATTGTTCCACGAATCCTCAACCTCTTCGCATACTGCTAGCCTTAAATCAGTCAGCCCAGCACAAAGGCTTGCAAAGTCTGCTCTTCTCAAGTCAAGTTTCCTTGATTGACTGGCAACAGACCTTACCTTCGGGATCTTGACGGTAAATCTAACTAGCTGGTGATCACTGCCACCGAGCTCTTCGCCTACAGAGACATCCTCAACGATATTATCCTCAGAGGTGAAGACCAAGTCGAGGATATTGTCTCCTCTCGTCGGTTCTCTGACCCATTGAGTGAGGAACTCGATGTTGGCGAACTCCAGGAGTAGCGCGCTCTCGCCACAGGCTGCTCCGGTTTCCCAGTCAACTTGTCTGTTGAAGTCGCCCATAACGATGCACACTCTGCCTTGAACAAGCTCACCCAGCAGCTGGTACAGTTCCCTGTCCTTCTCAACGGGTTGGGAAGGGGTCTTTAAAGTACCAAGGTCCTGTATCTGACAGGACCTATCTCTAGGTCAACGCCTAGGAGCTCGTGATCGGATATAATGTTGGAGTTCGTAGATGTGATTGTATCCTTGACATATAACATTACACCGCCCCCCCTTTCTGTCTGGCCTATCTTTGTGGAAGAGTTGGTAGCCAGGAACCGTGAATTCGCCTTCTAAGTCTCGGTGTGAGGTTTTTATCCACGATTCTGTTATGGCTACCATTTCGGGTTCTTCCGTCGCTACGAGGCCACGGAGCTCAGGAAACTTGTTCCTGATTGACCTCGCATTGAACAGAAGAACTTTCAGGGAGTCCCCGACTGTAGGACTCCCTACCCTCTCCCGTTTCCCGGCTTGTTTGTTGGCGAGGCACCCCTTTTTGCGACCTCTGAGAAGGTCGTTCCTGGAGTGACACGGGCGCACTGGCGTACGTCCGCCCTCACTCTGGGCCGGATACTCCTTTCGGTCCTCTCTACGACATCCTGGATCATGTTCGACAGAAAGGCCTTTCCTTTAAAGGAAAGATGTACCCCATCCCTTTGGTAGAGATCATTTCTACCATAAAAGGTGCGGTACGGGTCCACAAAAAAGACCCCCTCTGCCGTACACAAATCTGCCAGGCGCCGGTTTAAGGAGATATTTATCGAGTGAGCGGTCCGTGTTGGACCTCTCCTCGGGAGCATCCCGACTACAACACGCTTGCGGGTTTTCAGCCCACAGTCGTCCACGGCACCCATGACCGTGTTGAGGATTTTATCTGTAGGGCCTACCCTACCTCCTCTCAGGTAGAGGTCGTTTCCACTGACCATCAGAGCAACGACTGAGCTCTCAGAAATCTGTGATTTCTCAGCCTCTACTCTGATGTGGTGGTTACCACATCCTGGCAGGCAGCTTACCTACACACTAGTGCGAAGGCGGGGCCGACCTTCGCCAACTATTACATGGGTCACCTCAATGAGAGATTATTGGAAACCATGGAAAATCAGCCACACACATATTGCCGATACGTAGATGACATCTACATCAACGTCCAAAACGAAGAACATCTGGTTAACATTAAGCAGCATTTTGAGGAGAACTCCGTGCTAAAATCCATTTATGAATTGAGCACGGGCAGTAAACTCCCTTTTTTGGACGTTGAGGTTCATAACATCAATGGCAACTACATCACTAAAGTACATAGGAAAAGTACGGACATGGGAATATGCCTCAATGCGGAGGAGGAATGCCAAGAAAGGTATAAAATAAGCGTAATCGGCTCATAGATCCGCCGAGCTTATAAATGCTGCTCTACGTAGGGACTTTTCCACCAAGAGATCTCACGCGCAAAACAAACACTCGTGAACAACGGTTTCTCGAACAGCATGATTGACAAACAACTCCAATCATTTTTAAATAATCATTGCAAATATACGGATAAACCTGAAAGTAAGCAAGGAGAAATCAACAACATCAAAGTGTATTACAGAAATCAGATGTCCACGGCCTATAAAATAGATGAAAAAAACATCAAGGAGATTATCAACCGTAGCATCAAGGTTAAAAATCAAATGGATAAAATTCAACTCATCATTTATTATAAAACAACAAAAGCCAGCCACCTCCTGATGAAAAACAACGGCTGCCCAAACTCCTCGAATTTCAAGTCAACCAACATAGTTTACGAGTTCATCTGCCCCAATAGAGACTGTAAGCTTTATAACAACTCGAAATATATTAGCATGGCAACTACTACACTTTCGAGACGTTTAACCATGCATCTGCAAAGTGGATGGCCTAAAAACATATGGAGAGTGTACATAACATTAACTAACGAGATATATGCTAGTTGACAACACTGTTATTAAAAGAAAAGAGGTTAATAAAGCTAGGCTAAACATCTTAGAAGCCATATTAATAAACAAAGATAAGCGGGCCATGAACAGTCAAGCGACAATCTGGAATCGAACATTAAAATCATTTTTAAATTCCACTCACCGGACTGGCCCGTTTCCACTAACGTTACGCTCAACCTAGGCGGAATAAATACCCCTTAAAAATCGTTATCGTGGTTCGGATTCCACGTGAAGCTGTAGGTCCCATGACTAACTAAGTCCACTTTTGTCTCCTACTATTTTCTTCGCTGTCCTATCCTAAAACCTTCTTCTTCCTCTCCCTCTCACTCCTAACCGCCGTGCTCACAGTGCTTGGAGCCTACTTTGGCTCTAGACAGTGTGACTATGGAGGTCTATAAAGGAGTACCGGGGCTCCCCCCCCTCCCTCCTTGGCAGCTCCATTAGCGCCAAGGGGGACGGGGAAAGGGTCGGAAGAACTGTTCTTTGTCTCCCACCTCTCTTTTCATTTCATTTCATTTCTTTCATTATGTCAGATCCTCACTCCACTCATTACATCGGTAAAAGAGGCAAGAACATTTCAAAACGCTCCGAAGATGATCGAATAAGATCGAAAGCTCAGCAATTTAGTTTGGTTTTTACCAAACACATTCATTTAAAAGAGATGAATACAGGAAAAGTGATCCACTATCTACAAGATGGAATAAAAAAGAGAAAGTTGCCAAGGAAAATTAATTAAAGTGAAATACACAATGGTCTTCAAAAAAATTTTCATTCAAGAAATAATGCTACCCAGTTGCACTAATATATATATATATATATATATATATATATATATATATATATATATATATATATATATATATATATATATATATATATATATATATATATATATATATATATAAATCGTGATAGAAGACTAGAAGACCATGTAAACAGGATTGATTAAAGTCAACAGCGATGGCTGCTTGGTCGAGTTTACATCATCCTTGCAGGTGTAACCTTATGTACGAATATACATAAAACGTCAGATAATCTGAGCACTGCACTTCCTCGTACATTGGGATGGCTTCTACAACCATGTCACTGCGCCTAACACCACATCTCAAAACGGACCCATCAGATGCCATACTGAAAAGCACCGGACTCTCACATGAGTAATGCGAACTAACAAAACTACCATTATCCTCCGGGAGAGTGACCGCAGACGACTGCGCATATAAAAACGAAAAACAAAAATAAACATACAGCTCCAGCCATAAATCAACTTGCCTACTATTGCATTTTTAATGTCAATCACATTGACTCATAGCTCGCCCTCCGTTTACCTTGCCACTTTTACCGATCCCTTAACTTTCGTATTTCCTAACAGTTCTCTAATCTGAAAATTATTCAATTCTTATAAATTTCCTCTCATCTGATTGGCCCAAAAGGTTATTCCTGTATTAACTTAATTATGCATAAATAACACCCATTTTTTTTTGTCATTTCCACTCTAGAGACTGCTAAGTCACTGCCTAGAAAAGTCAACGCATACCCATTGGAGTCATTTCTTCGGCAGTAAAAGGGCTCCGACCAAGGACAAGAGACCAAAAACGTGAATTTTTATTCACCTTTTCACTACGGATTTTTTTTGAGAGCGATTTTAATACAAGCCTCGAATAGTCGACTTATGTCGCCTCCCCCTCCAGTAATCTCCACAATAGGGTAACGAAGCAGAAGTGAACTGGACTACCACTGATCTAGCATCGTTCCAATTATGCCGTTCTATATGAAAGACATAATTGGAAGCGCCAGGGAAAGCAGGTTTGAGGATTAGCCCACTGTGGAACTCGGCAACAGAGGCACCCGGACAAGGTGTACAACTGCAACCTCCGGGGAGGGGGGCAAGGGTCTTACCCCCTTTCTACTCCGGGGATCCAGCGAGGCCCACAGAGGAAAGTAACACCCATCTCTATGTACGCCGGGTGTAGTTCTGATACCCAAAGCCTAGATGGGCGGCACACCCGGTTAGCTATGGTTGATTCTGCACTAACCGAAAAAAAGCACGCCACATATCATACCTCGTGGGGCCCCTCCGGGTTCATCCATCTCATACGGTAGTTTACGTTCATGGAAGCTCTGTTACAACACAGAAGGGTTTACATTAAGTAACTTCAAAGAAAAGCGAAGACTTTGACACCAACAAAAGACGAGTCAATTTAAGCAACGTGGAGTACAAACACTAGTACCAAGGAGCTTTTACAAAAGAATAATCCTGCCCGAACGACCCCCCTTGCAAGGAAATGGCGCAAAATGAGAAAACAAGGATCCCATTGCGCACCATCAGCGGACCTAAAAGGCCGAGCAGATATAAGGTGTTTGAGGTCGTATACGGACCAGTAAACATTGCCATGCTCATGCTCCTGGGTGTTGCCACAGGTCACGTAGAAATTTGTGTGCAAGAGAAGGACGTGAAAGCATCACGAAGGGGAAAACAGTGGAGACACTACAAGAGATAGGCCTACAGCCTGCCATTCCCCTCTCCCCCCTGCAAATCTTGACCATAGGAACGTGGTCTGCAGATTAGCCCCATAGATAGGCGGACACATCAAGGAAGAAATACGTGAGGAAATCGTGAAGAATCACCTATGGGCTAAGGTAGCAGAAATCATCATGTTTAGAAATTGTAACCGACAACTGAGACTACTCACACGTGCTTAAAATCATATTTAAAGACACATTCATGAAGAAGAAGGCAAAAGAGTGTACTGCTGTTGTTCAACACTAAGATTTGCGGGGAGTAGATTGGGGGGGAAGAATTTATCCCTATACAATTCTACTTATGTTGCTATAAAATGAAACAGCACGCCACTAAAGACTGTAAAGCCGCGAATAAAGTATGCTCCAAGTGCAGCGAGATCATTGGAAAAACTGGAGGAACACCTACGAAAAGTGCGCAAACTGCGGCAAGGCTATAAAACGATGGCCATGGCCTGGCCAATGAAGAGAGAACTGATCAGGAAGTAAACCCAGCAAAACAAGCAGGGGCAGGCAAGAAGAAATAACACGACCTACGCACAATTCAAAAAGGCGGCCTACTCAGAGGCAGAAAGTAAAAAGACCTACTTAAAGATCTAAAACGAGAGCTCCACAAAAATCTTGACATGCATATTGTACGCACACGTCAGAAACCTATCAAAATTGAGAACGTTTGCCAAAGAATGAAATCAAATGCTGCCTAAAAACGGAATGAGTGAGATGTGGTTTCCGGACAACCTTCCATCGGGAAATGTCCTGCAGCTACAGATGTTACCGAACCAGAAGAACAACACAAAAGAACAGAAGACCAAAAAGAAACAACTAAAACCGAAAGAGGAAGCCAGAAGACCCGACCCTTGGATTGAGACTAGAAGAGAAAGAGAGTAAGCATCCAAAATGTCTAACGAACCCAAACAAAAGAAAGCGAAAGAGACAACAGACTCCACGGATTCCTCAAACACCTCAGACTCTTAGATCTCCACCAAGGACGGATACCACATACAAAGAAAAGGCCGCTCGATGCAGATGAAATCAATCTCACGATTTATGCATCCCACCAGTTCCCTTTCCCCAAAGACATGCATACCCCCCAAACTTACACGGGTATCAAAAGAAAAATGTACAAGTAGGAGTAAGACGCAGAATACGACGAGGAGACAGTTGAAGAGGCACTCCTTAATTACAACGGGACCTTCTATGAGGAAACATGCGAACAATTACCCTCTATCGAATTTAAGAAGTAAAGGTACGGTAGAAGGCAAACGACAAACAAAGAAAAGAACAAAAAAGCCAGGAATTCGAAATGGAAAACGTCAACAACACGCTCAGAATCATGATACTTAATGTTAATGGAGGGGGTGGGAAAGCACGGCATATGGCAACATATCCCGAGTGCTCGACCCTGACGTCATCCTATTGACAGAGCCCGGTGTCTACACGAGATCTTCTAGGCTGAAGATACCGGGCTACAAAGTGATCTTAAATACATTCACAGGAAAGGTTCGACGGTGTTTCCTTTGCTATCAAAAGGAATATCTCCTTCAGGCACCTTCCGAAACTGGACGAGTCCTTTGTGGCCATGGAACTGCCCACCTTGGTGGGTAACCTCGTGATAACGGAGGCATGCCAACCACTTCAAAGAGAGTAACTGGCCCTCAATAACTTCTACACCTAGCTCGGGCACCGCAGAATGGCATTCTTAGAGGGAGACTCTAATGCCAAATGCCGAACGGCGGACTTAGGGCGCACGAACGAAAGAGGTCGTAACTTGGAAATGATTATGGAAAAGAACATCCAAAGGATAAGGCCGGACTTCCCGACTCATATCACCCACAGGTCTGCTTAAGGTCTGACACAATCATGACAACAATGACTTCCCTTTCAATCTCCATAAAGAACCTGTTCCAACCGTATCCAGCGACTATATAACGACCTTGAGAACAATCTCGCTTGCGCCGATTCAGCTTCCAGTCATTCTCCGCAAAAGCTACGCCTCGGTTAACTGTGGACGCTACAGGGAACTAGACGAGTAAACTTTGGAATGGATTGACGGGGAGCTGAAGAGAAAAAACTACCTCCATCGCAGAGGCATACTGTGAGTGCGTACCCAAAACAGGGTACATCCCTCCCCCACAACCTAGATGGAGCGAAGAGTTGAGACAGATCGCTAGGGAGCACAAGGATGTGTACTAGGAAATAAGAAGGGCATGCCTGAGACGAAATGAAGCTCGCTGCTACATCGCATAAGCGAAGAACTTAGGCAGGGTATCAACATCCAACAGGTTAAGATCTGAGAGCGCTTGATAGCCAGGGTAGAGGGCTAGCTGAACCAGGTAAAATTCTGGCAAAACATTCAAAAATTAAAAGGACAACCAAGTAGAGAGAAGACCCGCATAAAGGAGGGCGATGGCTACTTAGAGGACCCGTGGGTTCTGGAAGGACAAGTTCGAACGTCTGGAAGAAAATCTTCTCGATAACACTTGATGACAACGAAGAGTTTGGCTAGGAATTCGAAGGTCAATTGATTGACGACCTCAATCGGATAATTCATCGAACACAGCCACACCACCACGTCGACGAACACGAAGGAGATGGCGGGAGGTGTGGGGGGGGTGTTATGGCCGTCCAATAACAACAGAGGAGATAATTGCAACTGTAAAATATTTAACACAAAAGGCACCAGGCTAGACGGGCATCACTAAAAACAACTTGCTGCATGCCCCCAGTAGATCATTCAGGGAATCACCAACATCTTTAACGCTTCCCTGAATACAGGCCATTTCCATGACGGTTTAAAAAGGGGCTACAACTTCAGCTAACAGAGCTTGAAAACTACAGCTGTCACCAGCACAGGTTCCGTAAGAAACGAGGGAGAGAAACAGCCCTCGCCCTTCCAACGGAAAAACTCGCCCCCTGCAGAGCTGAAGGGAAGTATGTAGATGTGGTGTTGCGAGATGTACAGAAGGCATTTGATAAGGTTTGGCTGAGGTTTGCAATACAAGATTCTAGGCCTTCAGCTGAACCCGATCAGAGAAAGGGTTCTCTGTGATTATATTCTGGAGATGACAGCCCAAATCTTGATCGAGAGCTACACAGAACCCGAGTTCGAACTCGAGGTATGTGTCCCACAAGGTAGCTGTCTGGGTCGTTTGTTGTACCTAGTGTACACATTTGACCTACCTGCTCCAGTTCGGGAGGATGTGATATATCTGCAATTCGCAGACGATATCACTCAAATCGTCCCCAGTTCCTATAGTAACGCTGAAGTTCAAACAAGGGAGACTGCTCCCGATACACGTAACATTAACAGGTATGAGAAGAAATGGAAAATTAAAACAAACCGTCAACAATTCCAGACCATCCCAGTTAATGGCCGTAAACTGGAGGATGTCATCGTCAACGACGAATTATACCTATATTCCAAAGAGGGTAAAGTCCTAGGATTGCGTGGCACTGCAACAGGCTATAAGACGCATAATAACAATAGAATATTCCCAGCTAAAAGAGAACTTTGAAAGATCTACTGGTTCAAAAACCTCAACGCAAAGATCATCAAAAAGCTATACATTGCACTCGTGCGCTCAGCATTGGTGTACCCAGCAGTGTTAATGCAGGCAGCAAGCTCTACCTCTCTCAGGCTAATGCAGAGAGGGGAGAACAAAGCTACCATGCTAATAGCTGGTCTGCGCAGGTTGAGCCATATACGGTAGACGGTACTACACGAAAGAGCACGCTTGAAGCCAGTGAATAGAACTCCAGAGGCTAGGGAGAAAAACCTAGGACAAAAAAGAAGATAAAAATACTCCCAACATTATAAAATAACTTAGACACTCCACGACATAAGCTGCACACCTTCACCAGGAGGGCTCTACCCCTAACGGAATAAACTGCTCACAGGAAGACCCTATTGCAATTTACACTTAAACGAGACCCCACCACTAATTCAAAAATGTACCGAAACAAGAAGTCCAAACTGATAAAATATAAAGAGACAAAAAGCCCACAAATAAAGGAGACAAAGGAGGCGAATTGCCCCAAATCCTTATTAGATAAAAGAAATGAAGTGCACAAAACCTAAAAAATATAAAAGAAGCAATGTGCCCCAAAACTTAATAAGCAGAAAAGAGGCGAAGTGCTCCAACCTAAAAAAATAGAATAATAATAATAAGACAAATTGATAACGAGTTAGCATAAACATAAATGCAAAGCTTGAATGCCAAAGACGAAGCTCGTAGTGTAGATAGAGGGAAGTAGTAGGAAAGGGGTATAGCGTACGAGAAGTGCAGGCGAGCGGCTTAAAAGTTTCGTTTGAATGAGTCTTTTTGTGAGACTCAGGATGGCCGAGTGGATTCGCCGCTGGCTAACAGTGGTCCAGCGAGGCGGGAAGCTGTTCGCAACTCGCCTACGCTATTATTTTTTCTTTGCCCCTTTTCCTACTCTCCTCTATCTACAGGGGGCAAAGAAAAAGAGAGAATGAATCCACTCGGCCATCCTGAGTCTCAAAAAAGACTCATTCAAGCGAAGCTTTTAAGACGCTCGCCTCCACTTTTCGTACGCTACAAGAGTAATAAATATTTTTTTTTAAGTAAGAAAATATACAGATGATCGTCATAGGATCAACTCAGCCACGAATGCCTTCAAGGCATAATGAAAGATTAACATAAAATAAAAAGTAAAATAAGAAAACATGAGATGCCCTCTTCACCAGGGCAAACCCTACAGTATTTTCTTTCACACCTATCAGTTCTCTAACTAATTTCTCACCTCATTCATTGAAATCAAGATCAATATTCCACTCTAGATTTACTGTCTGAACGCATGATCGCTCATTACAAATTGCTAAAGGAAGGAAGAGGCGGAAAGAAACGACTTTCTCAGGAAAACTTCAATGATGAAATTTGGGTTTGGTTGGAAATTTCTCGTCTTCATTTTGAGCGAGGTAGGCCCGCGAAAGAGCTGTTATTTCTGATTATAATTCTTGGCTCTTTCTTCTTAATTCTTTACTTCTATCTTATATCCCACTAGCACTATGTATCTTTGTCACCGGTAAGGTCTGAGTTTCAGTTGTTAGTAAGGTACAGTGAACCCCTGCAGGAGACCCTGTTAGGAGGCCAGAAAAGGAGAGCTGATTCTCCGTCACGAGCCAGAACTCAACTGTGGACCGCTGTTAGGGCTAAGCCCAGATAGGTAGTGTGACTAAGGAGAGTGCGTAATTCGAGAGGTAGGCGAGATAGAAATATGACGGATACTAGGGCTCGTACCACTAGTGGGGACTGAGAAATTTCTCCACAGTTGAAGAGCTTCAGAAGAACCCCTCTCTTCAGAGAAGGGGGACGCCGCCCAGGAAACATCATATAAGTAAATTCGATCGCAACGGTTAAAAAAACTGTTTTTAAATATATTCTATATTATTAAATAACTTTATCAATAGCAGAATACAAGTAGGGCTTTAAAAAAATATAAACGGGTCTGAAAGGGTTAATAACAGCACCTAACTCAAAGCATTAGTCGCAGGATTTCACATGAATATCAACCTTCTATTCCCTTAGTGATTACGTTGTCTATTCTAACATCAATTTAGTTGTGAAGATTGATAAGCGCGAGGCCGTTGAAGCGTTCTTGACCCATGTTATTCATCAATTACGTTTTCAGTCGTTTCATGCCTGAAAATGAACGTTCAGCCTCCGCGTTCGAGACTGGGAGAGTGACCAGAACTTGGAGGATCCTGGCCAGGTTCTGATACATTCGGGTCCGAGCGTAGGCAAGAGCATCTTCAACGGAGTCAAACTTGATTGTTGTCAAATCTATCGCTCTGCTTCCGCATTGACGATGATCAAAGCCTCGATGTCAGCCTCATATACTTTTGCCGCCTCCAGTAGAGCAGCAACATCTCCATGGACGCCATTGAGCAGATGTTTGATGTTAAAGACGACCGGAATAATGCTGTCCCTGAACCGGCTCTGCAGCTCAATCGTCTTGTAGGGTACGTTCGCTCGCTGCGTTTGTCACCTACAAAGTCGCAAAGTCGCAACTCGTTGCCACAACCCCCAGCTCTGGATGAATGTAATATCTCGGTTTCACATTTTGTAGTTTATTTCTTGTAATCATACATAATTATTCTGCATTAAAGCGTCTTAATAATTACTTTTATTGTTGCTGTATCGGAAAGATGGAATGTATCATTATGAATTTTGACTAGTATATTTGTTTAATATGTAATATTTCAGTTTTAATCATACACAAGTATTCCCTATAAAGTGTCTTACTTATTTTTATAGTTTTATTTGACACTATCAGACATACCAGAGTAAGCAAAAATATTGCAAGAGAAATTGTTTTCATCTCATTCAAACATTCGTATGTTAGGGGCCGCCAAAGGAGATAATTTCCCCGGGCCCTCCAAATCCTTAACTACGCCACTAGGTTTTAAATTTGTTTGAAGACGACTATATAGATGGTCAAAGAAGAGGAAATGGAAGAAGCTGGTCATTGTTTCCTGCAGTGTTATGGAATATGTACAGTCGCGGCCAAAAAAATCGTAACATTCATACGATGCGGTTAATAAAAAACAAAATATTTCACTTAGATGTATTTTATTGTGATTATATCCCTAAACTTAATACTTTGACATACTTTAACACCATATGAAATCTTTTGGGCATTGATTCGGCCAACTTGGCAAAGTGGGAGGCGGGCATAACGATCCATAACCCCTTCAGTGCCTCCTGCAGGTATTTGATGTTGGTTGGTTTGGATGCTTTTACCTTATTTTTCATAACATTCAAGGCATTTTTGATGGTGTTCAGATCCGGCGAATTACGTGGTCAGTCTAACACATCAATTTGTCTATCTACAAGGACCTTTTTGACTTGTGTGCTGGGGCCCCATTATGCATGAAATAATTGCACTCATGAATACTCCAGAAATATAGCAAATGTTCCTTCAACACATTAATGTAATTGCTCCCCTTCATGGTAAGGCTATTGGGGAGGAAGTATAGCCTTGCTCTGCCCTTTCCACCACTGAAAGCACCCCACACTATTACACTGTCCAGATGTTTTACCGTCTTCACTGTGTACCGGGGATCGAACCGTGACACACCTCTCGGCCGACGCACCGTCTTGGACTCCCCCCTGACCAGCCTGAAGGTACTTTCGTCGCTGAACATTACCTTTTTTTTCCATTTCTCATTAATGGACAGAAAAATACTAAAAGGAGTAGGCCCGGACTTTCCGACATATATTACCAGTCGAACCTCAGCCAAACCAGACATAATAATGACGACCGAGAACTTCCCATATAATATTTACATGGATCATATCGGAGTTTTGGTGATTATAAATCAAAACCCGATCCAAGTGCCAATCAAGCCCCGAAAAGCCTACAGGAAGGCAAATTGGGAAACACACGACCATGTTAAATAATTATAATCAGCCAGATTTAGACGGAAAAAACATCTAAGAATTAGATGAAATAACCAGAAAGCTAATAGAAAAAACACAGAAGGCAGACGAAGCAAGTGTACCGAAAATTAAATACAAAACTCTCCCACATCCAAAATGGACAGACGAAATGAAGAGAAAATCAAGGAGAATCAAAGAAAAATACTCTGAAATAAGTATTTACGGAACAAATAGACAAAGGAATAAGGAGTTAAAAAGACTGAAAGGAGGAATAGTCTTTCTGATAAATGAACAACAAGAAGAAAAATGGAAAGAGTTTACAAACAAAATAGAGTCCACAGAAAATGCAAGCGAGGCTTGGAGACTGATAAAAATAATTAAAGAAAACCACATAGAGAAAAATAAAGAGTGAACAAAGAATACCTGAGAAGCAATTCAGAAATAGAAGAGAAGTTTAGAGGACAATGGAGAAAATTATACACTATAGAAGAAGATAATGAGAGATTTGACAGGGAAACTGAGGAAACAGTTAACGAAAGCCTAAGGAGGATTAGAGAAAGGATAACACCACTAAGGAGAGTCGATAAAAGTACAGACGAGCACGAGGGAATAGGAGTATTTATCACCCTGGGAGAGATAAAAAATACAATCGCCTCATTCAAACAAAAGTCACCCGGAAATACCGGGATCACAAAACGAAATAATGAGAGTGTCCCCGAGAAGATATTAATAGACATCAAAGAATTATTTAATGCAGTCCTAAACATCGGTGCCTACCAACGATTTTTTAAAGTGGCGAAGATGGTTTTCCTCCCAAAACCAGGAAAGCCACCAACATTGGTGTCAAGTTACAGACCAATTTCGCTGCTTAACTTTGTGGGAAATGTATTAGAAAAGATACTGAACACGATACTGGTGGAACGGATGTCGAGAAGGTCTTCGATAAGGTATGGGTGGAAGGGTTAAAATACAAACTCCTCCCACTCGATCTCGGCATCCGGATGGAGAGAATCCTGGCGGGGTACTAACAAACAGGGAGGCGTACATCAACATTGAAGACCACAGAGGACCCAACTTCCAGCTGGAAACTGGGGTCCCGTAAGAGTGGTGCCTAAGCCTCACTTTGTACCCAGTGTACATAGCAGATATACCGCCTCCATTGACACAAGGCTACATGAACATGCAATACACCGACGACATCAGCCATGTGATCACACGAACCGCAAATCCCACATGGCAGTCCAGGTCAACAGAGCGAGAAATACAAAATATAAATGAGATCGAAAGGGAATGGAAGATAAAAACCAATACGAATAAATTTAAAATAATCCCAATAATGAAATTAAAAAAAGACAGAATAACCCTCAACGATAGAGAACAGAGATACTGAAGGAAAAGTGCTGGGCCTGCAGATAGGGGAGAGAGGCTACCACGCACACGTTAAGGAAAGAATTGCCAGAGCTAAATCGGGACCAAGACTGATTTACATCCTGAGGCAACTGAAACAAAGAAGGAAAAAAGACTCTCTACAAAACATTCGTGGAATCAGTGCTGGTGTATCCACCGATCCTCATCCACGCTATAACAAAAACAAACAAGAAAAAAACTACAAAAAGTACAAAATAAGGCGGCCTACTTAATAACAAATACAAGACGCCAAGAGAGAAAAAGACTACGTGATATAATGAATATGGCCGGACTGGATCCCATTAATAAAATTATCGAGAAACGGGCCAAAGAAACCTGGCCAAAAATAGAAGAAAATAACGAGGAGACCAAAAGAACTCTAGAAATAGAGAACATTAATCATGACCGTAAAGTCTTCCCCAGCAGTAGGCTCCACCTGCGACGTGAGGAAGACCCAGTAATAACAACACCAAACAAGCAAAACCTATCAAAAAGGCATGAACGCCTGAAATCAAAGAACAAAGACAGTTAACTATACAAAACAAGGAATTTAGAAAAACTCACCCTAAACGAATAAAGTAAATAAGTACAGTATAAAAACCGAATTTGAATTAGAAGTACGTTACCGCCAGGTACCCCAAGCAAAATCACCAAAATGATATAGGAAACAAAAAAGGAAGACGAACATAAACTTAGAAGTAACTATTACAACACAAACCCAAAAGCAATTAGAAGTGCAGAAGATAAAATAACGCCAGTCATCACACAAACACACATTTCACACTCCAACATCACCCTATCTCTCAAAAAGCACCCTCTCATGCTATCTACCCCTATCATCCCCTCACTTCTCTCACCTTATTACCTCTTTCAGTATTATTATCGTTTGAGACGGACGCGGTAAAGGAGGCAAAGTCGCTTTTAAGCTCATAGCCTACTCCAGTCATTTTTAACCGATTGCAAGGCGAAGTTCCGGTATCTCGGAAGAATAAACGAATCCCGCAAGTAGAGAAGCTCCTTACCCAAAGGGGGCCCATGGGGTCGGCACCACAGGAAAACAAAAGGGTCCCCCCTCGCACCCTAAGAGGGGGGACAAACCGACGAGGGTGACTCTCATGCAGTCGATCTTCGGGGTCCTAAATATTTCGCTACTGCGGCTAATTGAAACGCCTTCTGGGTACGCAACCATCTACGATACCATGGAGGACGTGGACAAGTTGGTCTCAGAAGAAACTAAGAAAAACCTTAACGAGATTGGACTGGAAGCCACAATATCATACGAGATATTCGTTCAACGAACTATAATCATGCGACGACTAGACCCATTATTTACTGACAACTCCACTGAGGAAATAAAAGAAGAATTAAGTGCCAAGCATAAATGGGCAAAAATTACAAGAGTGGAGAAATTCGGCAATGCGCAGAACATTGTAAAAATAGTCTTCACCAGCATTGAAATGGCACGAAGATCTATGAGCGAGGGACTGCGAGGGTTCTACCTTAGGGTTTCACCCGATCAAATTGAGGCAGAAGAGTTAATCCCAATCAACTTCTGCTTCAAGTGTTACGCGGTCGGAAACCATAACATGAGAGACTGCCCCCTAACCAGTATCGCCTGCTCCAACTGCTCCAGACTCGGGCACGAGTGAAAGGAATTCAGAGCTGAAAAACCGCAATGCATAAGCTGCAAAGGAGAGCACAAAGCTATGGCCCTGAGATGCCCCGTCAGGAAGAAAGCAATATAGGAGAAAAGGGAAGTAAGGGCAAGGACATACCTCGAGGCAGCGACGACGCCGGGAAAATTTGAAACCAAAGCAACGACTCAACAAATGCCAAATGAAGGGACCGAAATTATGACTATGATCGTGTCTGCCCATCTAGCAAACTTGGCTCACCCCGAAACGTTTGCAAAAGAGGGGTTAAACCATCTTCTGCAGATGAACGGGGTGAGAAAGAAACCATGGTTTCCACCGAACCCAGCGTCTAAGGAAATATTGAAAATATAATACGCCGATAACCCAGAGAAAAATAGTGTTAAAGAAATTGCAGAAATAGAAGAGGAAGCACCAAAAGAAGATGAACAACAATCGAATATATCCCCAAGGAAGAATTCCGAAAAGGGAAGGAAAAAAGAAAAAGAAAACTATCGAAACAGAAGAAGAAACCACTACTACTGAGGAAGAGTTCGAGATAGAAGAAATAACGGAATACAAAAGTCCAAACAAAAATGAAGACAAAAGAAGATTGAAAAAGAGGAAACACCCAAAGAAGAGGAAGAACAACGCCCGAAGTACCAGGGAGTGTCCCTCACAGAGGAGAAGTACATCCTGGAGGAAGAATGCTTCTACGACACCAGGGTCCTCAACTTCTTAGGTCCTTGGGACACCCACGCGCAAACTCCCAGTCGGAGGCCAGAAGAAACTGCGCCAAGGAATCCGTGAGGGGAAGTTTAAGTGGATCTTCGATGGACCAGACTCAGCATTGGAGATCGAAGGAACGCTGGCGGACAACGCGCTTTGCATACAACCCGGATTCGTGCTTCCGTGCGGTGAGCAAAAACTCTTTTAAAAAGTTAGAACCGGACAAAGAATAACAACGTCAGCGGAGCAATTAAACTTCCTCCCAAACTAACAGAAGTGAAAGAAGGTGTTAAAATGTTAATAGTTAATAGATACGGTGTCAAAAATTGATGCATTTAAAATTATAAAGTAAACAAATTAATAATTTGACTAAGTGCATAACCAAATTTATAAGTGAATAAAGTAATAACGAGTTGATAAATAAATTAACAAGTGATAAGTAAATTGAAGATAAATAAAGTGACTAAGCGCATAACCAAAAGTAACTAAACAACGTAAATAATGAAAAATGTCGAATTAAAGCGAATAACAATGATAAAAATAGAATATATGAAGTGTTAAATACTGAAAAAAACAGGATAAGTAAAATTAATTTGATAGAGTCATATAATATTGTAAAATAAAACAAAAAAATGAAAAAAGTAATTACGAATAAAACAAAGGGTGATAACGTATGAAATAATTAATCTGGAAATTTAAAATGTGATAAATAGAAAAGAATATAATCAATCTGTTAACTTAAAGAAGTTAGGAATAAAATATAATACAACAAATTATTACAAACTCCAAACTTGTAAACAAATTAAATCTGTAAACTGTAAACATTAGGAGTGTCCTCAACCGATCCTGGAGCTTCATTCTTCGTATTTTTCGATGTAACTTTCTCTTATCTACTCTCCTTTTGTGTTCTTCACCACTATTAACCTAATTATTTTTTACTCATGTGTTTGTAAAAATACTCATTGTAACTCTTTTCTTAATAAATCTTATCTTCTTTTCAACTTGATTCAGACTCCACCATACTTCATCGGTAAAGGAGGAAAGAATACCTAAAGAAGCTCCGAAGATGATCGAATAGATCGAAGGTTGAGCAATTTAATTTGTTTTTTACCAAACGCATTTATGAGAAAGAGAGATGAATATAGGACAAGTGATCTACCATCTACAAGATGGACTAAAAAACACAGTAAGAAGAATAGAAAATTGCCAAAGGAAATTGATCAAGGCGAAATATATCATGGTCTTCAAAAAAATTTGCATTCAGGATAAAATATTAATTATCCTGTAAATACTTTGATTTTATTTTGGTAAGGTCTTTAAAGAGACCTTTAAAGAGCTTACAAGATAATTAATATTTTTTTGCCCCAAAACTATTGTCACTTAGTAAGTTAAACATGGTCTTTATCAAAAAATATTGATAAAAATAAGAAATTATTCCCAACCTAAATTAATTTAGGATATTACTTGCCTAGGTCGCATAGAAAATTTGCGAGGCGCGATCATTGGTTTTCAAATGAAAATAAATCTGAGTTGCCAGTTCATGATTATTTTATATACATCAAAGAATACCGGAGTCTTTAAAGACAGGGATCCTTAATTAGTTGAAATAAAAACGATGTTTTTTTCTTTGTTTCAAATAAAAATAAATCTGAGTTGCCAGTTCATGATTATTTTAAATACATCAAAGAATACCGGAGTCTTTAAAGACAGGGATCCTTAATTAGTTGAAATAAAAACGATGTTTTTTTCTTTGTTTCAAATAAAAATAAATCTGAGTTGCCAGTTCATGATTATTTTAAATACATCAAAGAATACCGGAGTCTTTAAAGACAGGGATCCTTAATTAGTTGAAATAAAAACGATGTTTTTTTCTTTGTTTCAAATAAAAATAAATCTGAGTTGCCAGTTCATGATTATTTTAAATACATCAAAGAATACCGGAGTCTTTAAAGACAGGGATCCTTAATTAGTTGAAATAAAAACGATGTTTTTTTCTTTGTTTCAAATAAAAATAAATCTGAGTTGCCAGTTCATGATTATTTTAAATACATCAAAGAATACCGGAGTCTTTAAAGACAGGGATCCTTAATTAGTTGAAATAAAAACGATGTTTTTTTCTTTGTTTCAAATAAAAATAAATCTGAGTTGCCAGTTCATGATTATTTTAAATACAAAAAAGAATACCGGAGTCTTTAAAGACCCGGTATCCTTAATTAGTTGAAATAAAAACGATGTTTTTTTCTTTGTTTCAAATGAAAATAAATCTGAGTTGCCAGTTCATGATTATTTTAAATACATCAAAGAATACCGGAGTCTTTAAAGACAGGGATCCTTAATTAGTTGAAATAAAAACGATGTTTTTTTCTTTGTTTCAAATGAAAATAAATCTGAGTTGCCAGTTCATGATTATTTTAAATACATCGAAGAATACCGGAGTCTTTAAAGACAGGGATCCTTAATTAGTTGAAATAAAAACGATGTTTTTTCTTTGTTTCAAATGAAAATAAATCTGAGTTGCCAGTTCATGATTATTTTAAATACATCAAAGAATACCGGAGTCTTTAAAGACAGGGATCCTTAATTAGTTGAAATAAAAACGATGTTTTTTTCTTTGTTTCAAATAAAAATAAATCTGAGTTGCCAGTTCATGATTATTTTAAATACATCAAAGAATACCGGAGTCTTTAAAGACAGGGATCCTTAATTAGTTGAAATAAAAACGATGTTTTTTTCTTTGTTTCAAATAAAAATAAATCTGAGTTGCCAGTTCATGATTATTTTAAATACATCAAAGAATACCGGAGTCTTTAAAGACAGGGATGCTTAATTAGTTGAAATAAAAACGATGTTTTTTTCTTTGTTTCAAATAAAAATAAATCTGAGTTGCCAGTTCATGATTATTTTAAATACATCAAAGAATACCGGAGTCTTTAAAGACAGGGATCCTTAATTAGTTGAAATAAAAACGATGTTTTTTTCTTTGTTTCAAATAAAAATAAATCTGAGTTGCCAGTTCATGATTATTTTAAATACATCAAAGAATACCGGAGTCTTTGAAGACAGGGATCCTTAATTAGTTGAAATAAAAACGATGTTTTTTTCTTTGTTTCAAATAAAAATAAATCTGAGTTGCCAGTTCATGATTATTTTAAATACATCAAAGAATACCGGAGTCTTTAAAGACAGGGATCCTTAATTAGTTGAAATAAAAACGATGTTTTTTTCTTTGTTTCAAATAAAAATAAATCTGAGTTGCCAGTTCATGATTATTTTAAATACATCAAAGAATACCGGAGTCTTTAAAGACCCGGTATCCTTAATTAGTTGAAATAAAAACGATGTTTTTTTCTTTGTTTCAAATGAAAATAAATCTGAGTTGCCAGTTCATGATTATTTTAAATACATCAAAGAATACCGGAGTCTTTAAAGACAGGGATCCTTAATTAGTTGAAATAAAAACGATGTTTTTTTCTTTGTTTCAAATGAAAATAAATCTGAGTTGCCAGTTCATGATTATTTTAAATACATCAAAGAATACCGGAGTCTTTAAAGACAGGGATCCTTAATTAGTTGAAATAAAAACGATGTTTTTTTCTTTGTTTCAAATAAAAATAAATCTGAGTTGCCAGTTCATGATTATTTTAAATACATCGAAGAATACCGGAGTCTTTAAAGACAGGGATCCTTAATTAGTTGAAATAAAAACGATGTTTTTTCTTTGTTTCAAATGAAAATAAATCTGAGTTGCCAGTTCATGATTATTTTAAATACATCAAAGAATACCGGAGTCTTTAAAGACAGGGATCCTTAATTAGTTGAAATAAAAACGATGTTTTTTTCTTTGTTTCAAATAAAAATAAATCTGAGTTGCCAGTTCATGATTATTTTAAATACATCAAAGAATACCGGAGTCTTTAAAGACAGGGATCCTTAATTAGTTGAAATAAAAACGATGTTTTTTTCTTTGTTTCAAATGAAAATAAATCTGAGTTGCCAGTTCATGATTATTTTAAATACATCAAAGAATACCGGAGTCTTTAAAGACAGGGATCCTTAATTAGTTGAAATAAAAACGATGTTTTTTTCTTTGTTTCAAATAAAAATAAATCTGAGTTGCCAGTTCATGATTATTTTAAATACATCAAAGAATACCGGAGTCTTTAAAGACAGGGATCCTTAATTAGTTGAAATAAAAACGATGTTTTTTTTCTTTGTTTCAAATGAAAATAAATCTGAGTTGCCAGTTCATGATTATTTTAAATACATCAAAGAATACCGGAGTCTTTAAAGACAGGGATCCTTAATTAGTTGAAATAAAAACGATGTTTTTTTCTTTGTTTCAAATGAAAATAAATCTGAGTTGCCAGTTCATGATTATTTTAAATACATCAAAGAATACCGGAGTCTTTAAAGACAGGGATCCTTAATTAGTTGAAATAAAAACGATGTTTTTTTCTTTGTTTCAAATGAAAATAAATCTGAGTTGCCAGTTCATGATTATTTTAAATACATCAAAGAATACCGGAGTCTTTAAAGACAGGGATCCTTAATTAGTTGAAATAAAAACGATGTTTTTTCTTTGTTTCAAATGAAAATAAATCTGAGTTGCCAGTTCATGATTATTTTAAATACATCAAAGAATACCGGAGTCTTTAAAGACAGGGATCCTTAACTAGTTGAAATAAAAACGATGTTTTTTCTTTGTTTCAAATGAAAATAAATCTGAGTTGCCAGTTCATGATTATTTTAAATACATCAAAGAATACCGGAGTCTTTAAAGACAGGGATCCTTAATTAGTTGAAATAAAAACGATGTTTTTTTCTTTGTTTCAAATGAAAATAAATCTGAGTTGCCAGTTCATGATTATTTTAAATACATCAAAGAATACCGGAGTCTTTAAAGACAGGGATCCTTAATTAGTTGAAATAAAAACGATGTTTTTTTCTTTGTTTCAAATGAAAATAAATCTGAGTTGCCAGTTCATGATTATTTTAAATACATCAAAGAATACCGGAGTCTTTAAAGACAGGGATCCTTAATTAGTTGAAATAAAAACGATGTTTTTTTCTTTGTTTCAAATGAAAATAAATCTGAGTTGCCAGTTCATGATTATTTTAAATACATCAAAGAATACCGGAGTCTTTAAAGACAGGGATCCTTAATTAGTTGAAATAAAAACGATGTTTTTTTCTTTGTTTCAAATGAAAATAAATCTGAGTTGCCAGTTCATGATTATTTTAAATACATCAAAGAATACCGGAGTCTTTAAAGACAGGGATCCTTAATTAGTTGAAATAAAAACGATGTTTTTTTCTTTGTTTCAAATGAAAATAAATCTGAGTTGCCAGTTCATGATTATTTTAAATACATCAAAGAATACCGGAGTCTTTAAAGACAGGGATCCTTAATTAGTTGAAATAAAAACGATGTTTTTTTCTTTGTTTCAAATAAAAATAAATCTGAGTTGCCAGTTCATGATTATTTTAAATACATCAAAGAATACCGGAGTCTTTAAAGACAGGGATCCTTAATTAGTTGAAATAAAAACGATGTTTTTTTCTTTGTTTCAAATGAAAATAAATCTGAGTTGCCAGTTCATGATTATTTTAAATACATCAAAGAATACCGGAGTCTTTAAAGACAGGGATCCTTAATTAGTTGAAATAAAAACGATGTTTTTTTCTTTGTTTCAAATGAAAATAAATCTGAGTTGCCAGTTCATGATTATTTTAAATACATCAAAGAATACCGGAATCTTTAAAGACAGGGATCCTTAATTAGTTGAAATAAAAACGATGTTTTTTTCTTTGTTTCAAATGAAAATAAATCTGAGTTGCCAGTTCATGATTATTTTAAATACATCAAAGAATACCGGAGTCTTTAAAGACAGGGATCCTTAATTAGTTGAAATAAAAACGATGTTTTTTTCTTTGTTTCAAATGAAAATAAATCTGAGTTGCCAGTTCATGATTATTTTAAATACATCAAAGAATACCGGAGTCTTTAAAGACAGGGATCCTTAATTAGTTGAAATAAAAACGATGTTTTTTTCTTTGTTTCAAATGAAAATAAATCTGAGTTGCCAGTTCATGATTATTTTAAATACATCAAAGAATACCGGAGTCTTTAAAGACAGGGATCCTTAATTAGTTGAAATAAAAACGATGTTTTTTTTTCTTTGTTTCAAATGAAAATAAATCTGAGTTGCCAGTTCATGATTATTTTAAATACATCAAAGAATACCGGAGTCTTTAAAGACAGGGATCCTTAATTAGTTGAAATAAAAACAATGTTTTTTTCTTTGTTTCAAATGAAAGTAAATCTGAGTTGCCAGTTCATGATTATTTTAAATACATCGAAGAATACCGGAGTCTTTAAAGACAGGGATCCTTAATTAGTTGAAATAAAAACGATGTTTTTTTCTTTGTTTCAAATGAAAATAAATCTGAGTTGCCAGTTCATGATTATTTTAAATACATCAAAGAATACCGGAGTCTTTAAAGACAGGGATCCTTAATTAGTTGAAATGAAAACGATGTTTTTTTCTTTGTTTCAAATGAAAATAAATCTGAGTTGCCAGTTCATGATTATTTTAAATACATCAAAGAATACCGGAGTCTTTACAGACAGGGATCCTTAATTAGTTGAAATAAAAACGATGTTTTTTTCTTTGTTTCAAATGAAAATAAATCTGAGTTGCCAGTTCATGATTATTTTAAATACATCAAAGAATACCGGAGTCTTTAAAGACAGGGATCCTTAATTAGTTGAAATAAAAACGATGTTTTTTTCTTTGTTTCAAATGAAAATAAATCTGAGTTGCCAGTTCATGATTATTTTAAATACATCAAAGAAAACCGGAGTCTTTAAAGACCCGGTATCCTTAATTAGTTGAAATAAAAACGATGTTTTTTTCTTTGTTTCAAATGAAAATAAATCTGAGTTGCCAGTTCATGATTATTTTAAATACATCAAAGAATACCGGAGACTTTAAAGACCCGGTATCCTTAATTAGTTGAAATAAAAACGATGTTTTTTTCTTTGTTTCAAATGAAAATAAATCTGAGTTGCCAGTTCATGATTATTTTAAATACATCAAAGAATACCGGAGTCTTTAAAGACAGGGATCCTTAATTAGTTGAAATAAAAACGATGTTTTTTTCTTTGTTTCAAATGAAAATAAATCTGAGTTGCCAGTTCATGATTATTTTAAATACATCAAAGAATACCGGAGTCTTTAAAGACAGGGATCCTTAATTAGTTGAAATGAAAACGATGTTTTTTTCTTTGTTTCAAATGAAAATAAATCTGAGTTGCCAGTTCATGATTATTTTAAATACATCAAAGAATACCGGAGTCTTTACAGACAGGGATCCTTAATTAGTTGAAATAAAAACGATGTTTTTTTCTTTGTTTCAAATGAAAATAAATCTGAGTTGCCAGTTCATGATTATTTTAAATACATCAAAGAATACCGGAGTCTTTAAAGACAGGGATCCTTAATTAGTTGAAATAAAAACGATGTTTTTTTCTTTGTTTCAAATGAAAATAAATCTGAGTTGCCAGTTCATGATTATTTTAAATACATCAAAGAAAACCGGAGTCTTTAAAGACCCGGTATCCTTAATTAGTTGAAATAAAAACGATGTTTTTTTCTTTGTTTCAAATGAAAATAAATCTGAGTTGCCAGTTCATGATTATTTTAAATACATCAAAGAATACCGTAGACTTTAAAGACCCGGTATCCTTAATTAGTTGAAATAAAAACGATGTTTTTTTCTTTGTTTCAAATGAAAATAAATCTGAGTTGCCAGTTCATGATTATTTTAAATACATCAAAGAATACCGGAGTCTTTAAAGACAGGGATCCTTAATTAGTTGAAATAAAAACGATGTTTTTTTCTTTGTTTCAAATGAAAATAAATCTGAGTTGCCAGTTCATGATTATTTTAAATACATCAAAGAATACCGGAGTCTTTAAAGACAGGGATCCTTAATTAGTTGAAATAAAAACGATGTTTTTTTCTTTGTTTCAAATGAAAATAAATCTGAGTTGCCAGTTCATGATTATTTTAAATACATCAAAGAATACCGGAGTCTTTAAAGACCCGGTATCCTTAATTAGTTGAAATAAAAACGATGTTTTTTTCTTTGTTTCAAATGAAAATAAATCTGAGTTGCCAGTTCATGATTATTTTAAATACATCAAAGAATACCGGAGTCTTTAAAGACCCGGTATCCTTAATTAGTTGAAATAAAAACGATGTTTTTTTCTTTGTTTCAAATGAAAATAAATCTGAGTTGCCAGTTCATGATTATTTTAAATACATCAAAGAATACCAGAGTCTTTAAAGACCCGGTATCCTTAATAAGTTGAAATAAAAACGATGTTTTTTTCTTTGTTTCAAATGAAAATAAATCTGAGTTGCCAGTTCATGATTATTTTAAATACATCAAAGAATACCGGAGTCTTCAAAGACCAGGTATCCTTAATTAGTTGAAATAAAAACGATGTTTTTTTCTTTGTTTCAAATGAAAATAAATCTGAGTTGCCAGTTCATGATTATTTTAAATACATCAAAGAATACCGGAGTCTTTAAAGACCCGGTATCCTTAATTAGTTGAAATAAAAACGATGTTTTTTTCTTTGTTTCAAATGAAAATAAATCTGAGTTGCCAGTTCATGATTATTTTAAATACATCAAAGAATACCGGAGTCTTTAAAGACCCGGTATCCTTAATTAGTTGAAATAAAAACGATGTTTTTTTCTTTGTTTCAAATGAAAATAAATCTGAGTTGCCAGTTCATGATTATTTTAAATACATCAAAGAATACCGGAGTCTTTAAAGACCCGGTATCCTTAATTAGTGGAAATAAAAACGATGTTTTTTTCTTTGTTTCAAATGAAAATAAATCTGAGTTGCCAGTTCATGATTATTTTAAATACATCAAAGAATACCGGAGTCTTTAAAGACCCGGTATCCTTAATTAGTTGAAATAAAAACGATGTTTTTTTCTTTGTTTCAAATGAAAATAAATCTGAGTTGCCAGTTCATGATTATTTTAAATACATCAAAGAATACCGGAGTCTTTAAAGACCCGGTATCCTTAATTAGTTGAAATAAAAACGATGTTTTTTTCTTTGTTTCAAATGAAAATAAATCTGAGTTGCCAGTTCATGATTATTTTAAATACATCAAAGAATACCGGAGTCTTTAAAGACAGGGATCCTTAATTAGTTGAAATAAAAACGATGTTTTTTTCTTTGTTTCAAATGAAAATAAATCTGAGTTGCCAGTTCATGATTATTTTAAATACATCAAAGAATACCGGAGTCTTTAAAGACAGGGATCCTTAATTAGTTGAAATAAAAACGATGTTTTTTTCTTTGTTTCAAATGAAAATAAATCTGAGTTGCCAGTTCATGATTATTTTAAATACATCAAAGAATACCGGAATCTTTAAAGACAGGGATCCTTAATTAGTTGAAATAAAAACGATGTTTTTTTCTTTGTTTCAAATGAAAATAAATCTGAGTTGCCAGTTCATGATTATTTTAAATACATCAAAGAATACCGGAGTCTTTAAAGACAGGGATCCTTAATTAGTTGAAATAAAAACGATGTTTTATTTTGTTTCAAATGAAAATAAATCTGAGTTGCCAGTTCATGATTATTTTAAATACATCAAAGAATACCGGAGTCTTTAAAGACCCGGTATCCTTAATTAGTTGAAATAAAAACGATGTTTTTTTCTTTGTTTCAAATGAAAATAAATCTGAGTTGCCAGTTCATGATTATTTTAAATACATCAAAGAATACCGGAGTCTTTAAAGACCCGGTATCCTTAATTAGTTGAAATAAAAACGATGTTTTTTTCTTTGTTTCAAATGAAAATAAATCTGAGTTGCCAGTTCATGATTATTTTAAATACATCAAAGAATACCGGAGTCTTTAAAGACCCGGTATCCTTAATTAGTTGAAATAAAAACGATGTTTTTTTCTTTGTTTCAAATGAAAATAAATCTGAGTTGCCAGTTCATGATTATTTTGAATACATCAAAGAATACCGGAGTCTTTAAAGACCCGGTATCGTTAATTAGTTGAAATAAAAACGATGTTTTTTTCTTTGTTTCAAATGAAAATAAATCTGAGTTGCCAGTTCATGATTATTTTAAATACATCAAAGAATACCGGAGTCTTTAAAGACAGGGATCCTTAATTAGTTGAAATAAAAACGATGTTTTTTTCTTTGTTTCAAATGAAAATAAATCTGAGTTGCCAATTCATGATTATTTTAAATACATCAAAGAATACCGGAGTCTTTAAAGACAGGGATTCTTAATTAGTTGAAATAAAAACGATGTTTTTTTTCTTGGTTTCAAATGAAAATAAATCTGAGTTGCCAGTTCATGATTATTTTAAATACATCAAAGAATACCGTAGTCTTTAAAGACAGGGATCCTTAATTAGTTGAAATAAAAACGATGTTTTTTTCTTTGTTTCAAATGAAAATAAATCTGAGTTGCCAGTTCATGATTATTTTAAATACATCAAAGAATACCGGAGTCTTTAAAGACAGGGATCCTTAATTAGTTGAAATAAAAACGATGTTTTTTTCTTTGTTTCAAATGAAAATAAATCTGAGTTGCCAGTTCATGATTATTTTAAATACATCAAAGAATACCGGAGTCTTTAAAGACAGGGAGCCTTAATTAGTTGAAATAAAAACGATGTTTTTTTTTTGTTTCAAATGAAAATAAATCTGAGTTGCCAGTTCATGATTATTTTAAATACATCAAAGAATACCGGAGTCTTTAAAGACAGGGATCCTTAATTAGTTGAAATAAAAACGATGTTTTTTTCTTTGTTTCAAATGAAAATAAATCTGAGTTGCCAGTTCATGATTATTTTAAATACATCAAAGAATACCGGAGTCTTTAAAGACAGGGATCCTTAATTAGTTGAAATAAAAACGATGTTTTTTTCTTTGTTTCAAATGAAAATAAATCTGAGTGCCAGTTCATGATTATTTTAAATACATCAAAGAATACCGGAGTCTTTAAAAACAGGGATCCTTAATTAGTTGAAATAAAAACGATGTTTTTTTCTTTGTTTCAAATGAAAATAAATCTGAGTTGCCAGTTCATGATTATTTTAAATACATCAAAGAATACCGGAGTCTTTAAAGACAGGGATCCTTAATTAGTTGAAATAAAAACGATGTTTTTTTCTTTGTTTCAAATGAAAATAAATCTGAGTTGCCAGTTCATGATTATTTTA
The DNA here is from genome assembly GCA_963969495.1 of Ceratothoa steindachneri. Lineage (NCBI taxonomy): Eukaryota > Metazoa > Arthropoda > Malacostraca > Isopoda > Cymothoidae > Ceratothoa > Ceratothoa steindachneri. Next base: position 120,261,549 of record OZ018333.1, on the reverse strand, counting down.
AATACATCAAAGAATACCGGAGTCTTTAAAGACAGGGATCCTTAATTAGTTGAATTAAAAACGATGTTTTTTTCTTTGTTTCAAATGAAAATAAATCCGAGTTGCCAGTTCATGATTATTTTAAATACATCAAAGAATACCGGAGTCTTTAAAGACCCGGTATCCTTAATTAGTTGAAATAAAAACGATGTTTTTTTCTTTGTTTCAAATGAAAATAAATCTGAGTTGCCAGTTCATGATTATTTTAAATATATCAAAGAATACCGGAGTCTTTAAAGACCCGGTATCCTTAATTAGTTGAAATAAAAACGATGTTTTTTTCTTTGTTTCAAATGAAAATAAATCTGAGTTGCCAGTTCATGATTATTTTAAATACATCAAAGAATACCGGAGTCTTTAAAGACAGGGATCCTTAATTAGTTGAAATAAAAACGATGTTTTTTTTTCTTTGTTACAAATGAAAATAAATCTGAGTTGCCAGTTCATGATTATTTTAAATACATCAAAGAATACCGGAGTCTTTAAAGACAGGGATCCTTAATTAGTTGAAATAAAAACGATGTTTTTTTCTTTGTTTCAAATGAAAATAAATCTGAGTTGCCAGTTCATGATTATTTTAAATACATCAAAGATACCGGAGTCTTTAAAGACAGGGATCCTTAATTAGTTGAAATAAAAACGATGTTTTTTTCTTTGTTTCAAATGAAAATAAATCTGAGTTGCCAGTTCATGATTATTTTAAATACATCAAAGAATACCGGAGTCTTTAAAGACAGGGATCCTTAATTAGTTGAAATAAAAACGATGTTTTTTTCTTTGTTTCAAATGAAAATAAATCTGAGTTGCCAGTTCATGATTATTTTAAATACATCAAAGAATACCGGAATCTTTAAAGATAGGGATCCTTAATTAGTTGAAATAAAAACGATGTTTTTTTCTTTGTTTCAAATGAAAATAAATCTGAGTTGCCAGTTCATGATTATTTTAAATACATCAAAGAATAGCGGAGTCTTTAAAGACCCGGTATCCTTAATTAGTTGAAATAAAAACGATGTTTTTTTCTTTGTTTCAAATGAAAATAAATCTGAGTTGCCAGTTCATGATTATTTTAAATACATCAAAGAATACCGGAGTCTTTAAAGACCCGGTATCCTTAATTAGTTGAAATAAAAACGATGTTTTTTTCTTTGTTTCAAATGAAAATAAATCTGAGTTGCCAGTTCATGATTATTTTAAATACATCAAAGAATACCGGAGTCTTTAAAGACCCGGTATCCTTAATTAGTTGAAATAAAAACGATGTTTTTTTCTTTGTTTCAAATGAAAATAAATCTGAGTTGCCAGTTCATGATTATTTTAAATACATCAAAGAATACCGGAGTCTTTAAAGACCCGGTATCCTTAATTAGTGGAAATAAAAACGATGTTTTTTTCTTTGTTTCAAATGAAAATAAATCTGAGTTGCCAGTTCATGATTATTTTAAATACATCAAAGAATACCGGAGTCTTTAAAGACCCGGTATCCTTAATTAGTTGAAATAAAAACGATGTTTTTTTCTTTGTTTCAAATGAAAATAAATCTGAGTTGCCAGTTCATGATTATTTTAAATACATCAAAGAATACCGGAGTCTTTAAAGACCCGGTATCCTTAATTAGTTGAAATAAAAACGATGTTTTTTTCTTTGTTTCAAATGAAAATAAATCTGAGTTGCCATTTCATGATTATTTTAAATACATCAAAGAATACCGGAGTCTTTAAAGACCCGGTATCCTTAATTAGTTGAAATAAAAACGATGTTTTTTTTTTGTTTCAAATGAAAATAAATCTGAGTTGCCAGTTCATGATTATTTTAAATACATCAAAGAATACCGGAGTCTTTACAGACAGGGATCCTTAATTAGTTGAAATAAAAACGATGTTTTTTTCTTTGTTTCAAATGAAAATAAATCTGAGTTGCCAGTTCATGATTATTTTAAATACATCAAAGAATACCGGAGTCTTTAAAGACAGGGATCCTTAATTAGTTGAAATAAAAACGATGTTTTTTTCTTTGTTTCAAATGAAAATAAATCTGAGTTGCCAGTTCATGATTATTTTAAATACATCAAAGAAAACCGGAGTCTTTAAAGACCCGGTATCCTTAATTAGTTGAAATAAAAACGATGTTTTTTTCTTTGTTTCAAATGAAAATAAATCTGAGTTGCCAGTTCATGATTATTTTAAATACATCAAAGAATACCGGAGACTTTAAAGACCCGGTATCCTTAATTAGTTGAAATAAAAACGATGTTTTTTTCTTTGTTTCAAATGAAAATAAATCTGAGTTGCCAGTTCATGATTATTTTAAATACATCAAAGAATACCGGAGTCTTTAAAGACAGGGATCCTTAATTAGTTGAAATAAAAACGATGTTTTTTTCTTTGTTTCAAATGAAAATAAATCTGAGTTGCCAGTTCATGATTATTTTAAATACATCAAAGAATACCGGAGTCTTTAAAGACAGGGATCCTTAATTAGTTGAAATAAAAACGATGTTTTTTTCTTTGTTTCAAATGAAAATAAATCTGAGTTGCCAGTTCATGATTATTTTAAATACATCAAAGAATACCGGAGTCTTTAAAGACCCGGTATCCTTAATTAGTTGAAATAAAAACGATGTTTTTTTCTTTGTTTCAAATGAAAATAAATCTGAGTTGCCAGTTCATGATTATTTTAAATACATCAAAGAATACCGGAGTCTTTAAAGACCCGGTATCCTTAATTAGTTGAAATAAAAACGATGTTTTTTTCTTTGTTTCAAATGAAAATAAATCTGAGTTGCCAGTTCATGATTATTTTAAATACATCAAAGAATACCAGAGTCTTTAAAGACCCGGTATCCTTAATAAGTTGAAATAAAAACGATGTTTTTTTCTTTGTTTCAAATGAAAATAAATCTGAGTTGCCAGTTCATGATTATTTTGAATACATCAAAGAATACCGGAGTCTTTAAAGACCCGGTATCCTTAATTAGTTGAAATAAAAACGATGTTTTTTCTTTGTTTCAAATGAAAATAAATCTGAGTTGCCAGTTCATGATTATTTTAAATACATCAAAGAATACCGGAGTCTTTAAAGACAGGGATCCTTAATTAGTTGAAATTAAACGATGTTTTTTTTTGTTTGTTTCAAATGAAAATAAATCTGAGTTGCCAGTTCATGATTATTTTAAATACATCAAAGAATACCGGAGTCTTTAAAGACCCGGTATCCTTAATTAGTTGAAATAAAAACGATGTTTTTTTTTGTTTCAAAATAAATCTGAGTTGCCAGTTCATGATTATTTTAAATACATCAAAGAATACCGGAGTCTTTAAAGACCCGGTATCCTTAATTAGTGGAAATAAAAACGATGTTTTTTTCTTTGTTTCAAATGAAAATAAATCTGAGTTGCCAGTTCATGATTATTTTAAATACATCAAAGAATACCGGAGTCTTTAAAGACCCGGTATCCTTAATTAGTTGAAATAAAAACGATGTTTTTTTTTTGTTTCAAATTAAAATAAATCTGAGTTGCCAGTTCATGATTATTTTAAATACATCAAAGAATACCGGAGTCTTTAAAGACAGGGATCCTTAATTAGTTGAAATAAAAACGATGTTTTTTTCTTTGTTTCAAATGAAAATAAATCTGAGTTGCCAGTTCATGATTATTTTAAATACATCAAAGAATACCGGAGTCTTTAAAGACAGGGATCCTTAATTAGTTGAATTAAAAACGATGTTTTTTTCTTTGTTTCAAATGAAAATAAATCCGAGTTGCCAGTTCATGATTATTTTAAATACATCAAAGAATACCGGAGTCTTTAAAGACCCGGTATCCTTAATTAGTTGAAATAAAAACGATGTTTTTTTCTTTGTTTCAAATGAAAATAAATCTGAGTTGCCAGTTCATGATTATTTTAAATATATCAAAGAATACCGGAGTCTTTAAAGACCCGGTATCCTTAATTAGTTGAAATAAAAACGATGTTTTTTTCTTTGTTTCAAATGAAAATAAATCTGAGTTGCCAGTTCATGATTATTTTAAATACATCAAAGAATACCGGAGTCTTTAAAGACAGGGATCCTTAATTAGTTGAAATAAAAACGATGTTTTTTTTTCTTTGTTTCAAATGAAAATAAATCTGAGTTGCCAGTTCATGATTATTTTAAATACATCAAAGAATACCGGAGTCTTTAAAGACAGGGATCCTTAATTAGTTGAAATAAAAACGATGTTTTTTTCTTTGTTTCAAATGAAAATAAATCTGAGTTGCCAGTTCATGATTATTTTAAATACATCAAAGATACCGGAGTCTTTAAAGACAGGGATCCTTAATTAGTTGAAATAAAAACGATGTTTTTTTCTTTGTTTCAAATGAAAATAAATCTGAGTTGCCAGTTCATGATTATTTTAAATACATCAAAGAATACCGGAGTCTTTAAAGACAGGGATCCTTAATTAGTTGAAATAAAAACGATGTTTTTTTCTTTGTTTCAAATGAAAATAAATCTGAGTTGCCAGTTCATGATTATTTTAAATACATCAAAGAATACCGGAATCTTTAAAGATAGGGATCCTTAATTAGTTGAAATAAAAACGATGTTTTTTTCTTTGTTTCAAATGAAAATAAATCTGAGTTGCCAGTTCATGATTATTTTAAATACATCAAAGAATAGCGGAGTCTTTAAAGACCCGGTATCCTTAATTAGTTGAAATAAAAACGATGTTTTTTTCTTTGTTTCAAATGAAAATAAATCTGAGTTGCCAGTTCATGATTATTTTAAATACATCAAAGAATACCGGAGTCTTTAAAGACCCGGTATCCTTAATTAGTTGAAATAAAAACGATGTTTTTTTCTTTGTTTCAAATGAAAATAAATCTGAGTTGCCAGTTCATGATTATTTTAAATACATCAAAGAATACCGGAGTCTTTAAAGACCCGGTATCCTTAATTAGTTGAAATAAAAACGATGTTTTTTTCTTTGTTTCAAATGAAAATAAATCTGAGTTGCCAGTTCATGATTATTTTAAATACATCAAAGAATACCGGAGTCTTTAAAGACCCGGTATCCTTAATTAGTGGAAATAAAAACGATGTTTTTTTCTTTGTTTCAAATGAAAATAAATCTGAGTTGCCAGTTCATGATTATTTTAAATACATCAAAGAATACCGGAGTCTTTAAAGACCCGGTATCCTTAATTAGTTGAAATAAAAACGATGTTTTTTTCTTTGTTTCAAATGAAAATAAATCTGAGTTGCCAGTTCATGATTATTTTAAATACATCAAAGAATACCGGAGTCTTTAAAGACCCGGTATCCTTAATTAGTTGAAATAAAAACGATGTTTTTTTCTTTGTTTCAAATGAAAATAAATCTGAGTTGCCATTTCATGATTATTTTAAATACATCAAAGAATACCGGAGTCTTTAAAGACCCGGTATCCTTAATTAGTTGAAATAAAAACGATGTTTTTTTTTTGTTTCAAATGAAAATAAATCTGAGTTGCCAGTTCATGATTATTTTAAATACATCAAAGAATACCGGAGTCTTTACAGACAGGGATCCTTAATTAGTTGAAATAAAAACGATGTTTTTTTCTTTGTTTCAAATGAAAATAAATCTGAGTTGCCAGTTCATGATTATTTTAAATACATCAAAGAATACCGGAGTCTTTAAAGACAGGGATCCTTAATTAGTTGAAATAAAAACGATGTTTTTTTCTTTGTTTCAAATGAAAATAAATCTGAGTTGCCAGTTCATGATTATTTTAAATACATCAAAGAAAACCGGAGTCTTTAAAGACCCGGTATCCTTAATTAGTTGAAATAAAAACGATGTTTTTTTCTTTGTTTCAAATGAAAATAAATCTGAGTTGCCAGTTCATGATTATTTTAAATACATCAAAGAATACCGGAGACTTTAAAGACCCGGTATCCTTAATTAGTTGAAATAAAAACGATGTTTTTTTCTTTGTTTCAAATGAAAATAAATCTGAGTTGCCAGTTCATGATTATTTTAAATACATCAAAGAATACCGGAGTCTTTAAAGACAGGGATCCTTAATTAGTTGAAATAAAAACGATGTTTTTTTCTTTGTTTCAAATGAAAATAAATCTGAGTTGCCAGTTCATGATTATTTTAAATACATCAAAGAATACCGGAGTCTTTAAAGACAGGGATCCTTAATTAGTTGAAATAAAAACGATGTTTTTTTCTTTGTTTCAAATGAAAATAAATCTGAGTTGCCAGTTCATGATTATTTTAAATACATCAAAGAATACCGGAGTCTTTAAAGACCCGGTATCCTTAATTAGTTGGAATAAAAACGATGTTTTTTTCTTTGTTTCAAATGAAAATAAATCTGAGTTGCCAGTTCATGATTATTTTAAATACATCAAAGAATACCGGAGTCTTTAAAGACCCGGTATCCTTAATTAGTTGAAATAAAAACGATGTTTTTTTCTTTGTTTCAAATGAAAATAAATCTGAGTTGCCAGTTCATGATTATTTTAAATACATCAAAGAATACCAGAGTCTTTAAAGACCCGGTATCCTTAATAAGTTGAAATAAAAACGATGTTTTTTTCTTTGTTTCAAATGAAAATAAATCTGAGTTGCCAGTTCATGATTATTTTGAATACATCAAAGAATACCGGAGTCTTTAAAGACCCGGTATCCTTAATTAGTTGAAATAAAAACGATGTTTTTTCTTTGTTTCAAATGAAAATAAATCTGAGTTGCCAGTTCATGATTATTTTAAATACATCAAAGAATACCGGAGTCTTTAAAGACAGGGATCCTTAATTAGTTGAAATTAAACGATGTTTTTTTTTGTTTGTTTCAAATGAAAATAAATCTGAGTTGCCAGTTCATGATTATTTTAAATACATCAAAGAATACCGGAGTCTTTAAAGACCCGGTATCCTTAATTAGTTGAAATAAAAACGATGTTTTTTTTTGTTTCAAAATAAATCTGAGTTGCCAGTTCATGATTATTTTAAATACATCAAAGAATACCGGAGTCTTTAAAGACCCGGTATCCTTAATTAGTGGAAATAAAAACGATGTTTTTTTCTTTGTTTCAAATGAAAATAAATCTGAGTTGCCAGTTCATGATTATTTTAAATACATCAAAGAATACCGGAGTCTTTAAAGACCCGGTATCCTTAATTAGTTGAAATAAAAACGATGTTTTTTTTTTGTTTCAAATTAAAATAAATCTGAGTTGCCAGTTCATGATTATTTTAAATACATCAAAGAATACCGGAGTCTTTAAAGACCCGGTATCCTTAATTAGTGGAAATAAAAACGATGTTTTTTTCTTTGTTTCAAATGAAAATAAATCTGAGTTGCCAGTTCATGATTATTTTAAATACATCAAAGAATACCGGAGTCTTTAAAGACTCGGTATCCTTAATTAGTGGAAATAAAAACGATGTTTTTTTCTTTGTTTCAAATGAAAATAAATCTGAGTTGCCAGTTCATGATTATTTTAAATACATCAAAGAATACCGGAGTCTTTAAAGACCCGGTATCCTTAATTAGTTGAAATAAAAACGATGTTTTTTTCTTTGTTTCAAATTAAAATAAATCTGAGTTGCCAGTTCATGATTATTTTAAATACATCAAAGAATACCGGAGTCTTTAAAGACCCGGTATCCTTAATTAGTGGAAATAAAAACGATGTTTTTTTCTTTGTTTCAAATGAAAATAAATCTGAGTTGCCAGTTCATGATTATTTTAAATACATCAAAGATACCGGAGTCTTTAAAGACAGGGATCCTTAATTAGTTGAAATAAAAACGATGTTTTTTTCTTTGTTTCAAATGAAAATAAATCTGAGTTGCCAGTTCATGATTATTTTAAATACATCAAAGAATACCGGAGTCTTTAAAGACCCGGTATCCTTAATTAGTGGAAATAAAAACGATGTTTTTTTCTTTGTTTCAAATGAAAATAAATCTGAGTTGCCAGTTCATGATTATTTTAAATACATCAAAGAATACCGGAGTCTTTAAAGACAGGGATCCTTAATTAGTTGAAATAAAAACGATGTTTTTTTCTTTGTTTCAAATGAAAATAAATCTGAGTTGCCAGTTCATGATTATTTTAAATACATCAAAGAATACCGGAGTCTTTAAAGACAGGGATCCTTAATTAGTTGAATTAAAAACGATGTTTTTTTCTTTGTTTCAAATGAAAATAAATCCGAGTTGCCAGTTCATGATTATTTTAAATACATCAAAGAATACCGGAGTCTTTAAAGACCCGGTATCCTTAATTAGTTGAAATAAAAACGATGTTTTTTTCTTTGTTTCAAATGAAAATAAATCTGAGTTGCCAGTTCATGATTATTTTAAATATATCAAAGAATACCGGAGTCTTTAAAGACCCGGTATCCTTAATTAGTTGAAATAAAAACGATGTTTTTTTCTTTGTTTCAAATGAAAATAAATCTGAGTTGCCAGTTCATGATTATTTTAAATACATCAAAGAATACCGGAGTCTTTAAAGACAGGGATCCTTAATTAGTTGAAATAAAAACGATGTTTTTTTTTCTTTGTTTCAAATGAAAATAAATCTGAGTTGCCAGTTCATGATTATTTTAAATACATCAAAGAATACCGGAGTCTTTAAAGACAGGGATCCTTAATTAGTTGAAATAAAAACGATGTTTTTTTCTTTGTTTCAAATGAAAATAAATCTGAGTTGCCAGTTCATGATTATTTTAAATACATCAAAGATACCGGAGTCTTTATAGACAGGGATCCTTAATTAGTTGAAATAAAAACGATGTTTTTTTCTTTGTTTCAAATGAAAATAAATCTGAGTTGCCAGTTCATGATTATTTTAAATACATCAAAGAATACCGGAGTCTTTAAAGACAGGGATCCTTAATTAGTTGAAATAAAAACGATGTTTTTTTCTTTGTTTCAAATGAAAATAAATCTGAGTTGCCAGTTCATGATTATTTTAAATACATCAAAGAATACCGGAATCTTTAAAGATAGGGATCCTTAATTAGTTGAAATAAAAACGATGTTTTTTTCTTTGTTTCAAATGAAAATAAATCTGAGTTGCCAGTTCATGATTATTTTAAATACATCAAAGAATAGCGGAGTCTTTAAAGACCCGGTATCCTTAATTAGTTGAAATAAAAACGATGTTTTTTTCTTTGTTTCAAATGAAAATAAATCTGAGTTGCCAGTTCATGATTATTTTAAATACATCAAAGAATACCGGAGTCTTTAAAGACCCGGTATCCTTAATTAGTTGAAATAAAAACGATGTTTTTTTCTTTGTTTCAAATGAAAATAAATCTGAGTTGCCAGTTCATGATTATTTTAAATACATCAAAGAATACCGGAGTCTTTAAAGACCCGGTATCCTTAATTAGTTGAAATAAAAACGATGTTTTTTTCTTTGTTTCAAATGAAAATAAATCTGAGTTGCCAGTTCATGATTATTTTAAATACATCAAAGAATACCGGAGTCTTTAAAGACCCGGTATCCTTAATTAGTGGAAATAAAAACGATGTTTTTTTCTTTGTTTCAAATGAAAATAAATCTGAGTTGCCAGTTCATGATTATTTTAAATACATCAAAGAATACCGGAGTCTTTAAAGACCCGGTATCCTTAATTAGTTGAAATAAAAACGATGTTTTTTTCTTTGTTTCAAATGAAAATAAATCTGAGTTGCCAGTTCATGATTATTTTAAATACATCAAAGAATACCGGAGTCTTTAAAGACCCGGTATCCTTAATTAGTTGAAATAAAAACGATGTTTTTTTCTTTGTTTCAAATGAAAATAAATCTGAGTTGCCATTTCATGATTATTTTAAATACATCAAAGAATACCGGAGTCTTTAAAGACCCGGTATCCTTAATTAGTTGAAATAAAAACGATGTTTTTTTTTTGTTTCAAATGAAAATAAATCTGAGTTGCCAGTTCATGATTATTTTAAATACATCAAAGAATACCGGAGTCTTTACAGACAGGGATCCTTAATTAGTTGAAATAAAAACGATGTTTTTTTCTTTGTTTCAAATGAAAATAAATCTGAGTTGCCAGTTCATGATTATTTTAAATACATCAAAGAATACCGGAGTCTTTAAAGACAGGGATCCTTAATTAGTTGAAATAAAAACGATGTTTTTTTCTTTGTTTCAAATGAAAATAAATCTGAGTTGCCAGTTCATGATTATTTTAAATACATCAAAGAAAACCGGAGTCTTTAAAGACCCGGTATCCTTAATTAGTTGAAATAAAAACGATGTTTTTTTCTTTGTTTCAAATGAAAATAAATCTGAGTTGCCAGTTCATGATTATTTTAAATACATCAAAGAATACCGGAGACTTTAAAGACCCGGTATCCTTAATTAGTTGAAATAAAAACGATGTTTTTTTCTTTGTTTCAAATGAAAATAAATCTGAGTTGCCAGTTCATGATTATTTTAAATACATCAAAGAATACCGGAGTCTTTAAAGACAGGGATCCTTAATTAGTTGAAATAAAAACGATGTTTTTTTCTTTGTTTCAAATGAAAATAAATCTGAGTTGCCAGTTCATGATTATTTTAAATACATCAAAGAATACCGGAGTCTTTAAAGACAGGGATCCTTAATTAGTTGAAATAAAAACGATGTTTTTTTCTTTGTTTCAAATGAAAATAAATCTGAGTTGCCAGTTCATGATTATTTTAAATACATCAAAGAATACCGGAGTCTTTAAAGACCCGGTATCCTTAATTAGTTGAAATAAAAACGATGTTTTTTTCTTTGTTTCAAATGAAAATAAATCTGAGTTGCCAGTTCATGATTATTTTAAATACATCAAAGAATACCGGAGTCTTTAAAGACCCGGTATCCTTAATTAGTTGAAATAAAAACGATGTTTTTTTCTTTGTTTCAAATGAAAATAAATCTGAGTTGCCAGTTCATGATTATTTTAAATACATCAAAGAATACCAGAGTCTTTAAAGACCCGGTATCCTTAATAAGTTGAAATAAAAACGATGTTTTTTTCTTTGTTTCAAATGAAAATAAATCTGAGTTGCCAGTTCATGATTATTTTGAATACATCAAAGAATACCGGAGTCTTTAAAGACCCGGTATCCTTAATTAGTTGAAATAAAAACGATGTTTTTTCTTTGTTTCAAATGAAAATAAATCTGAGTTGCCAGTTCATGATTATTTTAAATACATCAAAGAATACCGGAGTCTTTAAAGACAGGGATCCTTAATTAGTTGAAATTAAACGATGTTTTTTTTTGTTTGTTTCAAATGAAAATAAATCTGAGTTGCCAGTTCATGATTATTTTAAATACATCAAAGAATACCGGAGTCTTTAAAGACCCGGTATCCTTAATTAGTTGAAATAAAAACGATGTTTTTTTTTGTTTCAAAATAAATCTGAGTTGCCAGTTCATGATTATTTTAAATACATCAAAGAATACCGGAGTCTTTAAAGACCCGGTATCCTTAATTAGTGGAAATAAAAACGATGTTTTTTTCTTTGTTTCAAATGAAAATAAATCTGAGTTGCCAGTTCATGATTATTTTAAATACATCAAAGAATACCGGAGTCTTTAAAGACCCGGTATCCTTAATTAGTTGAAATAAAAACGATGTTTTTTTTTTGTTTCAAATTAAAATAAATCTGAGTTGCCAGTTCATGATTATTTTAAATACATCAAAGAATACCGGAGTCTTTAAAGACCCGGTATCCTTAATTAGTGGAAATAAAAACGATGTTTTTTTCTTTGTTTCAAATAAAAATAAATCTGAGTTGCCAGTTCATGATTATTTTAAATACATCAAAGAATACCGGAGTCTTTAAAGACTCGGTATCCTTAATTAGTGGAAATAAAAACGATGTTTTTTTCTTTGTTTCAAATGAAAATAAATCTGAGTTGCCAGTTCATGATTATTTTAAATACATCAAAGAATACCGGAGTCTTTAAAGACCCGGTATCCTTAATTAGTTGAAATAAAAACGATGTTTTTTTCTTTGTTTCAAATTAAAATAAATCTGAGTTGCCAGTTCATGATTATTTTAAATACATCAAAGAATACCGGAGTCTTTAAAGACCCGGTATCCTTAATTAGTGGAAATAAAAACGATGTTTTTTTCTTTGTTTCAAATGAAAATAAATCTGAGTTGCCAGTTCATGATTATTTTAAATACATCAAAGAATACCGGAGTCTTTAAAGACCCGGTATCCTTAATTAGTTGAAATAAAAACGATGTTTTTTTCTTTGTTTCAAATTAAAATAAATCTGAGTTGCCAGTTCATGATTATTTTAAATACATCAAAGAATACCGGAGTCTTTAAAGACCCGGTATCCTTAATTAGTGGAAATAAAAACGATGTTTTTTTCTTTGTTTCAAATGAAAATAAATCTGAGTTGCCAGTTCATGATTATTTTAAATACATCAAAGAATACCGGAGTCTTTAAAGACCCGGTATCCTTAATTAGTGGAAATAAAAACGATGTTTTTTTCTTTGTTTCAAATGAAAATAAATCTGAGTTGCCAGTTCATGATTATTTTAAATACATCAAAGAATACCGGAGTCTTTAAAGACCCGGTATCCTTAATTAGTGGAAATAAAAACGATGTTTTTTTCTTTGTTTCAAATTAAAATAAATCTGAGTTGCCAGTTCATGATTATTTTAAATACATCAAAGAATACCGGAGTCTTTAAAGACCCGGTATCCTTAATTAGTGGAAATAAAAACGATGTTTTTTTCTTTGTTTCAAATGAAAATAAATCTGAGTTGCCAGTTCATGATTATTTTAAATACATCAAAGAATACCGGAGTCTTTAAAGACCCGGTATCCTTAATTAGTTGAAATAAAAACGATGTTTTTTTCTTTGTTTCAAATTAAAATAAATCTGAGTTGCCAGTTCATGATTATTTTAAATACATCAAAGAATACCGGAGTCTTTAAAGACCCGGTATCCTTAATTAGTGGAAATAAAAACGATGTTTTTTTCTTTGTTTCAAATGAAAATAAATCTGAGTTGCCAGTTCATGATTATTTTAAATACATCAAAGAATACCGGAGTCTTTAAAGACCCGGTATCCTTAATTAGTTGAAATAAAAACGATGTTTTTTTCTTTGTTTCAAATTAAAATAAATCTGAGTTGCCAGTTCATGATTATTTTAAATACATCAAAGAATACCGGAGTCTTTAAAGACCCGGTATCCTTAATTAGTGGAAATAAAAACGATGTTTTTTTCTTTGTTTCAAATGAAAATAAATCTGAGTTGCCAGTTCATGATTATTTTAAATACATCAAAGAATACCGGAGTCTTTAAAGACCCGGTATCCTTAATTAGTTGAAATAAAAACGATGTTTTTTCTTTGTTTCAAATGAAAATAAATCTGAGTTGCCAGTTCATGATTATTTTAAATACATCAAAGAATACCGGAGTCTTTAAAGACCCGGTATCCTTAATTAGTTGAAATAAAAACGATGTTTTTTTCTTTGTTTCAAATGAAAATAAATCTGAGTTGCCAGTTCATGATTATTTTAAATACATCAAAGAATACCGGAGTCTTTAAAGACCCGGTATCCTTAATTAGTTGAAATAAAAACGATGTTTTTTTTTTGTTTCAAATGAAAATAAATCTGAGTTGCCAGTTCATGATTATTTTAAATACATCAAAGAATACCGGAGTCTTTACAGACAGGGATCCTTAATTAGTTGAAATAAAAACGATGTTTTTTTCTTTGTTTCAAATGAAAATAAATCTGAGTTGCCAGTTCATGATTATTTTAAATACATCAAAGAATACCGGAGTCTTTAAAGACAGGGATCCTTAATTAGTTGAAATAAAAACGATGTTTTTTTCTTTGTTTCAAATGAAAATAAATCTGAGTTGCCAGTTCATGATTATTTTAAATACATCAAAGAAAACCGGAGTCTTTAAAGACCCGGTATCCTTAATTAGTTGAAATAAAAACGATGTTTTTTTCTTTGTTTCAAATGAAAATAAATCTGAGTTGCCAGTTCATGATTATTTTAAATACATCAAAGAATACCGGAGACTTTAAAGACCCGGTATCCTTAATTAGTTGAAATAAAAACGATGTTTTTTTCTTTGTTTCAAATGAAAATAAATCTGAGTTGCCAGTTCATGATTATTTTAAATACATCAAAGAATACCGGAGTCTTTAAAGACAGGGATCCTTAATTAGTTGAAATAAAAACGATGTTTTTTTCTTTGTTTCAAATGAAAATAAATCTGAGTTGCCAGTTCATGATTATTTTAAATACATCAAAGAATACCGGAGTCTTTAAAGACAGGGATCCTTAATTAGTTGAAATAAAAACGATGTTTTTTTCTTTGTTTCAAATGAAAATAAATCTGAGTTGCCAGTTCATGATTATTTTAAATACATCAAAGAATACCGGAGTCTTTAAAGACCCGGTATCCTTAATTAGTTGAAATAAAAACGATGTTTTTTTCTTTGTTTCAAATGAAAATAAATCTGAGTTGCCAGTTCATGATTATTTTAAATACATCAAAGAATACCGGAGTCTTTAAAGACCCGGTATCCTTAATTAGTTGAAATAAAAACGATGTTTTTTTCTTTGTTTCAAATGAAAATAAATCTGAGTTGCCAGTTCATGATTATTTTAAATACATCAAAGAATACCAGAGTCTTTAAAGACCCGGTATCCTTAATAAGTTGAAATAAAAACGATGTTTTTTTCTTTGTTTCAAATGAAAATAAATCTGAGTTGCCAGTTCATGATTATTTTGAATACATCAAAGAATACCGGAGTCTTTAAAGACCCGGTATCCTTAATTAGTTGAAATAAAAACGATGTTTTTTCTTTGTTTCAAATGAAAATAAATCTGAGTTGCCAGTTCATGATTATTTTAAATACATCAAAGAATACCGGAGTCTTTAAAGACAGGGATCCTTAATTAGTTGAAATTAAACGATGTTTTTTTTTGTTTGTTTCAAATGAAAATAAATCTGAGTTGCCAGTTCATGATTATTTTAAATACATCAAAGAATACCGGAGTCTTTAAAGACCCGGTATCCTTAATTAGTTGAAATAAAAACGATGTTTTTTTTTGTTTCAAAATAAATCTGAGTTGCCAGTTCATGATTATTTTAAATACATCAAAGAATACCGGAGTCTTTAAAGACCCGGTATCCTTAATTAGTGGAAATAAAAACGATGTTTTTTTCTTTGTTTCAAATGAAAATAAATCTGAGTTGCCAGTTCATGATTATTTTAAATACATCAAAGAATACCGGAGTCTTTAAAGACCCGGTATCCTTAATTAGTTGAAATAAAAACGATGTTTTTTTTTTGTTTCAAATTAAAATAAATCTGAGTTGCCAGTTCATGATTATTTTAAATACATCAAAGAATACCGGAGTCTTTAAAGACCCGGTATCCTTAATTAGTGGAAATAAAAACGATGTTTTTTTCTTTGTTTCAAATGAAAATAAATCTGAGTTGCCAGTTCATGATTATTTTAAATACATCAAAGAATACCGGAGTCTTTAAAGACTCGGTATCCTTAATTAGTGGAAATAAAAACGATGTTTTTTTCTTTGTTTCAAATGAAAATAAATCTGAGTTGCCAGTTCATGATTATTTTAAATACATCAAAGAATACCGGAGTCTTTAAAGACCCGGTATCCTTAATTAGTTGAAATAAAAACGATGTTTTTTTCTTTGTTTCAAATTAAAATAAATCTGAGTTGCCAGTTCATGATTATTTTAAATACATCAAAGAATACCGGAGTCTTTAAAGACCCGGTATCCTTAATTAGTGGAAATAAAAACGATGTTTTTTTCTTTGTTTCAAATGAAAATAAATCTGAGTTGCCAGTTCATGATTATTTTAAATACATCAAAGAATACCGGAGTCTTTAAAGACCCGGTATCCTTAATTAGTTGAAATAAAAACGATGTTTTTTTCTTTGTTTCAAATTAAAATAAATCTGAGTTGCCAGTTCATGATTATTTTAAATACATCAAAGAATACCGGAGTCTTTAAAGACCCGGTATCCTTAATTAGTGGAAATAAAAACGATGTTTTTTTCTTTGTTTCAAATGAAAATAAATCTGAGTTGCCAGTTCATGATTATTTTAAATACATCAAAGAATACCGGAGTCTTTAAAGACCCGGTATCCTTAATTAGTTGAAATAAAAACGATGTTTTTTCTTTGTTTCAAATGAAAATAAATCTGAGTTGCCAGTTCATGATTATTTTAAATACATCAAAGAATACCGGAGTCTTTAAAGACCCGGTATCCTTAATTAGTTGAAATAAAAACGATGTTTTTTTCTTTGTTTCAAATGAAAATAAATCTGAGTTGCCAGTTCATGATTATTTTAAATACATCAAAGAATACCGGAGTCTTTAAAGACCCGGTATCCTTAATTAGTTGAAATAAAAACGATGTTTTTTTTTTGTTTCAAATGAAAATAAATCTGAGTTGCCAGTTCATGATTATTTTAAATACATCAAAGAATACCGGAGTCTTTACAGACAGGGATCCTTAATTAGTTGAAATAAAAACGATGTTTTTTTCTTTGTTTCAAATGAAAATAAATCTGAGTTGCCAGTTCATGATTATTTTAAATACATCAAAGAATACCGGAGTCTTTAAAGACAGGGATCCTTAATTAGTTGAAATAAAAACGATGTTTTTTTCTTTGTTTCAAATGAAAATAAATCTGAGTTGCCAGTTCATGATTATTTTAAATACATCAAAGAAAACCGGAGTCTTTAAAGACCCGGTATCCTTAATTAGTTGAAATAAAAACGATGTTTTTTTCTTTGTTTCAAATGAAAATAAATCTGAGTTGCCAGTTCATGATTATTTTAAATACATCAAAGAATACCGGAGACTTTAAAGACCCGGTATCCTTAATTAGTTGAAATAAAAACGATGTTTTTTTCTTTGTTTCAAATGAAAATAAATCTGAGTTGCCAGTTCATGATTATTTTAAATACATCAAAGAATACCGGAGTCTTTAAAGACAGGGATCCTTAATTAGTTGAAATAAAAACGATGTTTTTTTCTTTGTTTCAAATGAAAATAAATCTGAGTTGCCAGTTCATGATTATTTTAAATACATCAAAGAATACCGGAGTCTTTAAAGACAGGGATCCTTAATTAGTTGAAATAAAAACGATGTTTTTTTCTTTGTTTCAAATGAAAATAAATCTGAGTTGCCAGTTCATGATTATTTTAAATACATCAAAGAATACCGGAGTCTTTAAAGACCCGGTATCCTTAATTAGTTGAAATAAAAACGATGTTTTTTTCTTTGTTTCAAATGAAAATAAATCTGAGTTGCCAGTTCATGATTATTTTAAATACATCAAAGAATACCGGAGTCTTTAAAGACCCGGTATCCTTAATTAGTTGAAATAAAAACGATGTTTTTTTCTTTGTTTCAAATGAAAATAAATCTGAGTTGCCAGTTCATGATTATTTTAAATACATCAAAGAATACCAGAGTCTTTAAAGACCCGGTATCCTTAATAAGTTGAAATAAAAACGATGTTTTTTTCTTTGTTTCAAATGAAAATAAATCTGAGTTGCCAGTTCATGATTATTTTGAATACATCAAAGAATACCGGAGTCTTTAAAGACCCGGTATCCTTAATTAGTTGAAATAAAAACGATGTTTTTTCTTTGTTTCAAATGAAAATAAATCTGAGTTGCCAGTTCATGATTATTTTAAATACATCAAAGAATACCGGAGTCTTTAAAGACAGGGATCCTTAATTAGTTGAAATTAAACGATGTTTTTTTTTGTTTGTTTCAAATGAAAATAAATCTGAGTTGCCAGTTCATGATTATTTTAAATACATCAAAGAATACCGGAGTCTTTAAAGACCCGGTATCCTTAATTAGTTGAAATAAAAACGATGTTTTTTTTTGTTTCAAAATAAATCTGAGTTGCCAGTTCATGATTATTTTAAATACATCAAAGAATACCGGAGTCTTTAAAGACCCGGTATCCTTAATTAGTGGAAATAAAAACGATGTTTTTTTCTTTGTTTCAAATGAAAATAAATCTGAGTTGCCAGTTCATGATTATTTTAAATACATCAAAGAATACCGGAGTCTTTAAAGACCCGGTATCCTTAATTAGTGGAAATAAAAACGATGTTTTTTTTGTTTCAAATTAAAATAAATCTGAGTTGCCAGTTCATGATTATTTTAAATACATCAAAGAATACCGGAGTCTTTAAAGACAGGGATCCTTAATTAGTTGAAATAAAAACGATGTTTTTTTCTTTGTTTCAAATGAAAATAAATCTGAGTTGCCAGTTCATGATTATTTTAAATACATCAAAGAATACCGGAGTCTTTAAAGACAGGGATCCTTAATTAGTTGAAATAAAAACGATGTTTTTTTCTTTGTTTCAAATGAAAATAAATCTGAGTTGCCAGTTCATGATTATTTTAAATACATCAAAGAATACCGGAATCTTTAAAGACAGGGATCCTTAATTAGTTGAAATAAAAACGATGTTTTTTTCTTTGTTTCAAATGAAAATAAATCTGAGTTGCCAGTTCATGATTATTTTAAATACATCAAAGAATACCGGAATCTTTAAAGACAGGGATCCTTAATTAGTTGAAATAAAAACGATGTTTTTTTCTTTGTTTCAAATGAAAATAAATCTGAGTTGCCAGTTCATGATTATTTTAAATACATCAAAGAATACCGGAGTCTTTAAAGACAGGGATCCTTAATTAGTTGAAATAAAAACGATGTTTTTTTTTGTTTCAAATGAAAATAAATCTGAGTTGCCAGTTCATGATTATTTTAAATACATCAAAGAATACCGGAGTCTTTAAAGACCCGGTATCCTTAATTAGTTGAAATAAAAACGATGTTTTTTTCTTTGTTTCAAATGAAAATAAATCTGAGTTGCCAGTTCATGATTATTTTAAATACATCAAAGAATACCGGAGTCTTTAAAGACAGGGATCCTTAATTAGTTGAAATAAAAACGATGTTTTTTTCTTTGTTTCAAATGAAAATAAATCTGAGTTGCCAGTTCATGATTATTTTAAATACATCAAAGAATACCGGAGTCTTTAAAGACAGGGATCCTTAATTAGTTGAAATAAAAACGATGTTTTTTTCTTTGTTTCAAATGAAAATAAATCTGAGTTGCCAGTTCATGATTATTTTAAATACATCAAAGAATACCGGAGTCTTTAAAAACAGGGATCCTTAATTAGTTGAAATAAAAACGATGTTTTTTTCTTTGTTTCAAATGAAAATAAATCTGAGTTGCCAGTTCATGATTATTTTAAATACATCAAAGAATACCGGAGTCTTTAAAGACAGGGATCCTTAATTAGTTGAAATAAAAACGATGTTTTTTCTTTGTTTCAAATGAAAATAAATCTGAGTTGCCAGTTCATGATTATTTTAAATACATCAAAGAATACCGGAGTCTTTAAAGACAGGGATCCTTAATTAGTTGAAATAAAAACGATGTTATTTTCTTTGTTTCAAATGAAAATAAATCCGAGTTGCCAGTTCATGATTATTTTAAATACATCAAAGAATACCGGAGTCTTTAAAGACCCGGTATCCTTAATTAGTGGAAATAAAAACGATGTTTTTTTCTTTGTTTCAAATGAAAATAAATCTGAGTTGCCAGTTCATGATTATTTTAAATACATCAAAGAATACCGGAGTCTTTAAAGACCCGGTATCCTTAATTAGTTGAAATAAAAACGATGTTTTTTTCTTTGTTTCAAATGAAAATAAATCTGAGTTGCCAGTTCATGATTATTTTAAATACATCAAAGAATACCGGAGTCTTTAAAGACCCGGTATCCTTAATTAGTGGAAATAAAAACGATGTTTTTTTCTTTGTTTCAAATGAAAATAAATCTGAGTTGCCAGTTCATGATTATTTTAAATACATCAAAGAATACCGGAGTCTTTAAAGACCCGGTATCCTTAATTAGTTGAAATAAAAACGATGTTTTTTTCTTTGTTTCAAATGAAAATAAATCTGAGTTGCCAGTTCATGATTATTTTAAATACATCAAAGAATACCGGAGTCTTTAAAGACCCGGTATCCTTAATTAGTTGAAATAAAAACGATGTTTTTTTCTTTGTTTCAAATGAAAATAAATCTGAGTTGCCATTTCATGATTATTTTAAATACATCAAAGAATACCGGAGTCTTTAAAGACCCGGTATCCTTAATTAGTTGAAATAAAAACGATGTTTTTTTTTTGTTTCAAATGAAAATAAATCTGAGTTGCCAGTTCATGATTATTTTAAATACATCAAAGAATACCGGAGTCTTTACAGACAGGGATCCTTAATTAGTTGAAATAAAAACGATGTTTTTTTCTTTGTTTCAAATGAAAATAAATCTGAGTTGCCAGTTCATGATTATTTTAAATACATCAAAGAATACCGGAGTCTTTAAAGACAGGGATCCTTAATTAGTTGAAATAAAAACGATGTTTTTTTCTTTGTTTCAAATGAAAATAAATCTGAGTTGCCAGTTCATGATTATTTTAAATACATCAAAGAAAACCGGAGTCTTTAAAGACCCGGTATCCTTAATTAGTTGAAATAAAAACGATGTTTTTTTCTTTGTTTCAAATGAAAATAAATCTGAGTTGCCAGTTCATGATTATTTTAAATACATCAAAGAATACCGGAGACTTTAAAGACCCGGTATCCTTAATTAGTTGAAATAAAAACGATGTTTTTTTCTTTGTTTCAAATGAAAATAAATCTGAGTTGCCAGTTCATGATTATTTTAAATACATCAAAGAATACCGGAGTCTTTAAAGACAGGGATCCTTAATTAGTTGAAATAAAAACGATGTTTTTTTCTTTGTTTCAAATGAAAATAAATCTGAGTTGCCAGTTCATGATTATTTTAAATACATCAAAGAATACCGGAGTCTTTAAAGACAGGGATCCTTAATTAGTTGAAATAAAAACGATGTTTTTTTCTTTGTTTCAAATGAAAATAAATCTGAGTTGCCAGTTCATGATTATTTTAAATACATCAAAGAATACCGGAGTCTTTAAAGACCCGGTATCCTTAATTAGTTGAAATAAAAACGATGTTTTTTTCTTTGTTTCAAATGAAAATAAATCTGAGTTGCCAGTTCATGATTATTTTAAATACATCAAAGAATACCGGAGTCTTTAAAGACCCGGTATCCTTAATTAGTTGAAATAAAAACGATGTTTTTTTCTTTGTTTCAAATGAAAATAAATCTGAGTTGCCAGTTCATGATTATTTTAAATACATCAAAGAATACCAGAGTCTTTAAAGACCCGGTATCCTTAATAAGTTGAAATAAAAACGATGTTTTTTTCTTTGTTTCAAATGAAAATAAATCTGAGTTGCCAGTTCATGATTATTTTGAATACATCAAAGAATACCGGAGTCTTTAAAGACCCGGTATCCTTAATTAGTTGAAATAAAAACGATGTTTTTTCTTTGTTTCAAATGAAAATAAATCTGAGTTGCCAGTTCATGATTATTTTAAATACATCAAAGAATACCGGAGTCTTTAAAGACAGGGATCCTTAATTAGTTGAAATTAAACGATGTTTTTTTTTGTTTGTTTCAAATGAAAATAAATCTGAGTTGCCAGTTCATGATTATTTTAAATACATCAAAGAATACCGGAGTCTTTAAAGACCCGGTATCCTTAATTAGTTGAAATAAAAACGATGTTTTTTTTTGTTTCAAAATAAATCTGAGTTGCCAGTTCATGATTATTTTAAATACATCAAAGAATACCGGAGTCTTTAAAGACCCGGTATCCTTAATTAGTGGAAATAAAAACGATGTTTTTTTCTTTGTTTCAAATGAAAATAAATCTGAGTTGCCAGTTCATGATTATTTTAAATACATCAAAGAATACCGGAGTCTTTAAAGACCCGGTATCCTTAATTAGTTGAAATAAAAACGATGTTTTTTTTTTGTTTCAAATTAAAATAAATCTGAGTTGCCAGTTCATGATTATTTTAAATACATCAAAGAATACCGGAGTCTTTAAAGACCCGGTATCCTTAATTAGTGGAAATAAAAACGATGTTTTTTTCTTTGTTTCAAATGAAAATAAATCTGAGTTGCCAGTTCATGATTATTTTAAATACATCAAAGAATACCGGAGTCTTTAAAGACTCGGTATCCTTAATTAGTGGAAATAAAAACGATGTTTTTTTCTTTGTTTCAAATGAAAATAAATCTGAGTTGCCAGTTCATGATTATTTTAAATACATCAAAGAATACCGGAGTCTTTAAAGACCCGGTATCCTTAATTAGTTGAAATAAAAACGATGTTTTTTTCTTTGTTTCAAATTAAAATAAATCTGAGTTGCCAGTTCATGATTATTTTAAATACATCAAAGAATACCGGAGTCTTTAAAGACCCGGTATCCTTAATTAGTGGAAATAAAAACGATGTTTTTTTCTTTGTTTCAAATGAAAATAAATCTGAGTTGCCAGTTCATGATTATTTTAAATACATCAAAGAATACCGGAGTCTTTAAAGACCCGGTATCCTTAATTAGTTGAAATAAAAACGATGTTTTTTTCTTTGTTTCAAATTAAAATAAATCTGAGTTGCCAGTTCATGATTATTTTAAATACATCAAAGAATACCGGAGTCTTTAAAGACCCGGTATCCTTAATTAGTGGAAATAAAAACGATGTTTTTTTCTTTGTTTCAAATGAAAATAAATCTGAGTTGCCAGTTCATGATTATTTTAAATACATCAAAGAATACCGGAGTCTTTAAAGACCCGGTATCCTTAATTAGTGGAAATAAAAACGATGTTTTTTTCTTTGTTTCAAATGAAAATAAATCTGAGTTGCCAGTTCATGATTATTTTAAATACATCAAAGAATACCGGAGTCTTTAAAGACCCGGTATCCTTAATTAGTGGAAATAAAAACGATGTTTTTTTCTTTGTTTCAAATTAAAATAAATCTGAGTTGCCAGTTCATGATTATTTTAAATACATCAAAGAATACCGGAGTCTTTAAAGACCCGGTATCCTTAATTAGTGGAAATAAAAACGATGTTTTTTCTTTGTTTCAAATGAAAATAAATCTGAGTTGCCAGTTCATGATTATTTTAAATACATCAAAGAATACCGGAGTCTTTAAAGACCCGGTATCCTTAATTAGTTGAAATAAAAACGATGTTTTTTTCTTTGTTTCAAATTAAAATAAATCTGAGTTGCCAGTTCATGATTATTTTAAATACATCAAAGAATACCGGAGTCTTTAAAGACCCAGGATCCTTAATTAGTGGAAATAAAAACGATGTTTTTTTCTTTGTTTCAAATGAAAATAAATCTGAGTTGCCAGTTCATGATTATTTTAAATACATCAAAGAATACCGGAGTCTTTAAAGACCCGGTATCCTTAATTAGTTGAAATAAAAACGATGTTTTTTTCTTTGTTTCAAATTAAAATAAATCTGAGTTGCCAGTTCATGATTATTTTAAATACATCAAAGAATACCGGAGTCTTTAAAGACCCGGTATCCTTAATTAGTGGAAATAAAAACGATGTTTTTTTCTTTGTTTCAAATGAAAATAAATCTGAGTTGCCAGTTCATGATTATTTTAAATACATCAAAGAATACCGGAGTCTTTAAAGACCCGGTATCCTTAATTAGTTGAAATAAAAACGATGTTTTTTCTTTGTTTCAAATGAAAATAAATCTGAGTTGCCAGTTCATGATTATTTTAAATACATCAAAGAATACCGGAGTCTTTAAAGACCCGGTATCCTTAATTAGTTGAAATAAAAACGATGTTTTTTTCTTTGTTTCAAATGAAAATAAATCTGAGTTGCCAGTTCATGATTATTTTAAATACATCAAAGAATACCGGAGTCTTTAAAGACAGGGATCCTTAATTAGTTGAAATAAAAACGATGTTTTTTTCTTTGTTTCAAATGAAAATAAATCTGAGTTGCCAGTTCATGATTATTTTAAATACATCAAAGATACCGGAGTCTTTAAAGACAGGGATCCTTAATTAGTTGAAATAAAAACGATGTTTTTTTTTTTGTTTCAAATGAAAATAAATCTGAGTTGCCAGTTCATGATTATTTTAAATACATCAAAGAATACCGGAGTCTTTAAAGACAGGGATCCTTAATTAGTTGAAATAAAAACGATGTTTTTTTCTTTGTTTCAAATGAAAATAAATCTGAGTTGCCAGTTCATGATTATTTTAAATACATCAAAGAATACCGGAGTCTTTAAAGACAGGGATCCTTAATTAGTTGAAATAAAAACGATGTTTTTTTCTTTGTTTCAAATGAAAATAAATCTGAGTTGCCAGTTCATGATTATTTTAAATACATCAAAGAATACCGGAGTCTTTAAAGACAGGGATCCTTAATTAGTTGAAATAAAAACGATGTTTTTTTCTTTGTTTCAAATGAAAATAAATCTGAGTTGCCAGTTCATGATTATTTTAAATACATCAAAGAATACCGGAGTCTTTAAAGACAGGGATCCTTAATTAGTTGAAATAAAAACGATGTTTTTTTCTTTGTTTCAAATGAAAATAAATCTGAGTTGCCAGTTCATGATTATTTTAAATACATCAAAGAATACCGGAATCTTTAAAGACAGGGATCCTTAATTAGTTGAAATAAAAACGATGTTTTTTTCTTTGTTTCAAATGAAAATAAATCTGAGTTGCCAGTTCATGATTATTTTAAATACATCAAAGAATACCGGAGTCTTTAAAGACCCGGTATCCTTGATTAGTTGAAATAAAAACGATGTTTTTTTCTTTGTTTCAAATGAAAATAAATCTGAGTTGCCATTTCATGATTATTTTAAATACATCAAAGAATACCGGAGTCTTTAAAGACCCGGTATCCTTAATTAGTTGAAATAAAAACGATGTTTTTTTCTTTGTTTCAAATGAAAATAAATCTGAGTTGCCAGTTCATGATTATTTTAAATACATCAAAGAATACCGGAGTCTTTAAAGACCCGGTATCCTTAATTAGTGGAAATAAAAACGATGTTTTTTTCTTTGTTTCAAATGAAAATAAATCTGAGTTGCCAGTTCATGATTATTTTAAATACATCAAAGAATACCGGAGTCTTTAAAGACCCGGTATCCTTAATTAGTTGAAATAAAAACGATGTTTTTTTCTTTGTTTCAAATGAAAATAAATCTGAGTTGCCAGTTCATGATTATTTTAAATACATCAAAGAATACCGGAGTCTTTAAAGACCCGGTATCCTTAATTAGTTGAAATAAAAACGTTTTTTTTTTCTTTGTTTCAAATGAAAATAAATCTGAGTTGCCATTTCATGATTATTTTAAATACATCAAAGAATACCGGAGTCTTTAAAGACCCGGTATCCTTAATTAGTTGAAATAAAAATGATGTTTTTTTTTTGTTTCAAATGAAAATAAATCTGAGTTGCCAGTTCATGATTATTTTAAATACATCAAAGAATACCGGAGTCTTTAAAGACCCGGTATCCTTAATTAGTGGAAATAAAAACGATGTTTTTTTTGTTTCAAATTAAAATAAATCTGAGTTGCCAGTTCATGATTATTTTAAATACATCAAAGAATACCGGAGTCTTTAAAGACAGGGATCCTTAATTAGTTGAAATAAAAACGATGTTTTTTTCTTTGTTTCAAATGAAAATAAATCTGAGTTGCCAGTTCATGATTATTTTAAATACATCAAAGAATACCGGAGTCTTTAAAGACAGGGATCCTTAATTAGTTGAAATAAAAACGATGTTTTTTTCTTTGTTTCAAATGAAAATAAATCTGAGTTGCCAGTTCATGATTATTTTAAATACATCAAAGAATACCGGAATCTTTAAAGACAGGGATCCTTAATTAGTTGAAATAAAAACGATGTTTTTTTCTTTGTTTCAAATGAAAATAAATCTGAGTTGCCAGTTCATGATTATTTTAAATACATCAAAGAATACCGGAATCTTTAAAGACAGGGATCCTTAATTAGTTGAAATAAAAACGATGTTTTTTTCTTTGTTTCAAATGAAAATAAATCTGAGTTGCCAGTTCATGATTATTTTAAATACATCAAAGAATACCGGAGTCTTTAAAGACAGGGATCCTTAATTAGTTGAAATAAAAACGATGTTTTTTTTTGTTTCAAATGAAAATAAATCTGAGTTGCCAGTTCATGATTATTTTAAATACATCAAAGAATACCGGAGTCTTTAAAGACCCGGTATCCTTAATTAGTTGAAATAAAAACGATGTTTTTTTCTTTGTTTCAAATGAAAATAAATCTGAGTTGCCAGTTCATGATTATTTTAAATACATCAAAGAATACCGGAGTCTTTAAAGACAGGGATCCTTAATTAGTTGAAATAAAAACGATGTTTTTTTCTTTGTTTCAAATGAAAATAAATCTGAGTTGCCAGTTCATGATTATTTTAAATACATCAAAGAATACCGGAGTCTTTAAAGACAGGGATCCTTAATTAGTTGAAATAAAAACGATGTTTTTTTCTTTGTTTCAAATGAAAATAAATCTGAGTTGCCAGTTCATGATTATTTTAAATACAT
The DNA here is from genome assembly GCA_963969495.1 of Ceratothoa steindachneri. NCBI lineage: Eukaryota > Metazoa > Arthropoda > Malacostraca > Isopoda > Cymothoidae > Ceratothoa > Ceratothoa steindachneri. The sequence continues at coordinate 120,234,901 of OZ018333.1, read as the reverse complement.
CAAAGAATACCGGAGTCTTTAAAAACAGGGATCCTTAATTAGTTGAAATAAAAACGATGTTTTTTTCTTTGTTTCAAATGAAAATAAATCTGAGTTGCCAGTTCATGATTATTTTAAATACATCAAAGAATACCGGAGTCTTTAAAGACAGGGATCCTTAATTAGTTGAAATAAAAACGATGTTTTTTCTTTGTTTCAAATGAAAATAAATCTGAGTTGCCAGTTCATGATTATTTTAAATACATCAAAGAATACCGGAGTCTTTAAAGACAGGGATCCTTAATTAGTTGAAATAAAAACGATGTTATTTTCTTTGTTTCAAATGAAAATAAATCCGAGTTGCCAGTTCATGATTATTTTAAATACATCAAAGAATACCGGAGTCTTTAAAGACCCGGTATCCTTAATTAGTGGAAATAAAAACGATGTTTTTTTCTTTGTTTCAAATGAAAATAAATCTGAGTTGCCAGTTCATGATTATTTTAAATACATCAAAGAATACCGGAGTCTTTAAAGACCCGGTATCTTTAATTAGTTGAAATAAAAACGATGTTTTTTTCTTTGTTTCAAATGAAAATAAATCTGAGTTGCCAGTTCATGATTATTTTAAATACATCAAAGAATACCGGAGTCTTTAAAGACCCGGTATCCTTAATTAGTTGAAATAAAAACGATGTTTTTTTCTTTGTTTCAAATGAAAATAAATCTGAGTTGCCAGTTCATGATTATTTTAAATACATCAAAGAATACCGGAGTCTTTAAAGACAGGGATCCTTAATTAGTTGAAATAAAAACGATGTTTTTTTCTTTGTTTCAAATGAAAATAAATCTGAGTTGCCAGTTCATGATTATTTTAAATACATCAAAGAATACCGGAGTCTTTAAAGACAGGGATCCTTAATTAGTTGAAATAAAAACGGTTTTTTTCTTTGTTTCAAATGAAAATAAATCTGAGTTGCCAGTTCATGATTATTTTAAATACATCAAAGAATACCGGAGTCTTTAAAAACAGGGATCCTTAATTAGTTGAAATAAAAACGATGTTTTTTTCTTTGTTTCAAATGAAAATAAATCTGAGTTGCCAGTTCATGATTATTTTAAATACATCAAAGAATACCGGAGTCTTTAAAGACAGGGATCCTTAATTAGTTGAAATAAAAACGATGTTTTTTCTTTGTTTCAAATGAAAATAAATCTGAGTTGCCAGTTCATGATTATTTTAAATACATCAAAGAATACCGGAGTCTTTAAAGACAGGGATCCTTAATTAGTTGAAATAAAAACGATGTTATTTTTCTTTGTTTCAAATGAAAATAAATCCGAGTTGCCAGTTCATGATTATTTTAAATACATCAAAGAATACCGGAGTCTTTAAAGACCCGGTATCCTTAATTAGTGGAAATAAAAACGATGTTTTTTTCTTTGTTTCAAATGAAAATAAATCTGAGTTGCCAGTTCATGATTATTTTAAATACATCAAAGAATACCGGAGTCTTTAAAGACCCGGTATCCTTAATTAGTTGAAATAAAAACGATGTTTTTTTCTTTGTTTCAAATGAAAATAAATCTGAGTTGCCAGTTCATGATTATTTTAAATACATCAAAGAATACCGGAGTCTTTAAAGACAGGGATCCTTAATTAGTTGAAATAAAAACGATGTTTTTTTTTCTTTGTTTCAAATGAAAATAAATCTGAGTTGCCAGTTCATGATTATTTTAAATACATCAAAGAATACCGGAGTCTTTAAAGACCCGGTATCCTTAATTAGTGGAAATAAAAACGATGTTTTTTTCTTTGTTTCAAATGAAAATAAATCTGAGTTGCCAGTTCATGATTATTTTAAATACATCAAAGAATACCGGAGTCTTTAAAGACCCGGTATCCTTAATTAGTGAAATAAAAACGATGTTTTTTTCTTTGTTTCAAATGAAAATAAATCTGAGTTGCCAGTTCATGATTATTTTAAATACATCAAAGAATACCGGAGTCTTTAAAGACAGGGATCCTTAATTAGTGGAAATAAAAACGATGTTTTTTTTTCTTTGTTTCAAATGAAAATAAATCTGAGTTGCCAGTTCATGATTATTTTAAATACATCAAAGAATACCGGAGTCTTTAAAGACCCGGTATCCTTAATTAGTGGAAATAAAAACGATGTTTTTTTCTTTGTTTCAAATGAAAATAAATCTGAGTTGCCAGTTCATGATTATTTTAAATACATCAAAGAATACCGGAGTCTTTAAAGACCCGGTATCCTTAATTAGTGGAAATAAAAACGATGTTTTTTTCTTTGTTTCAAATGAAAATAAATCTGAGTTGCCAGTTCATGATTATTTTAAATACATCAAAGAATACCGGAGTCTTTAAAGACCCGGTATCCTTAATTAGTGGAAATAAAAACGATGTTTTTTTCTTTGTTTCAAATGAAAATAAATCTGAGTTGCCAGTTCATGATTATTTTAAATACATCAAAGAATACCGGAGTCTTTAAAGACCCGGTATCCTTAATTAGTGGAAATAAAAACGATGTTTTTTTCTTTGTTTCAAATGAAAATAAATCTGAGTTGCCAGTTCATGATTATTTTAAATACATCAAAGAATACCGGAGTCTTTAAAGACCCGGTATCCTTAATTAGTGGAAATAAAAACGATGTTTTTTTCTTTGTTTCAAATGAAAATAAATCTGAGTTGCCAGTTCATGATTATTTTAAATACATCAAAGAATACCGGAGTCTTTAAAGACCCGGTATCCTTAATTAGTGGAAATAAAAACGATGTTTTTTTCTTTGTTTCAAATGAAAATAAATCTGAGTTGCCAGTTCATGATTATTTTAAATACATCAAAGAATACCGGAGTCTTTAAAGGACCCGGTATCCTTAATTAGTGGAAATAAAAACGATGTTTTTTTCTTTGTTTCAAATGAAAATAAATCTGAGTTGCCAGTTCATGATTATTTTAAATACATCAAAGAATACCGGAGTCTTTAAAGACCCGGTATCCTTAATTAGTGGAAATAAAAACGATGTTTTTTTCTTTGTTTCAAATGAAAATAAATCTGAGTTGCCAGTTCATGATTATTTTAAATACATCAAAGAATACCGGAGTCTTTAAAGACCCGGTATCCTTAATTAGTGGAAATAAAAACGATGTTTTTTTCTTTGTTTCAAATGAAAATAAATCTGAGTTGCCAGTTCATGATTATTTTAAATACATCAAAGAATACCGGAGTCTTTAAGACCCGGTATCCTTAATTAGTGGAAATAAAAACGATGTTTTTTTCTTTGTTTCAAATGAAAATAAATCTGAGTTGCCAGTTCATGATTATTTTAAATACATCAAAGAATACCGGAGTCTTTAAAGACCCGGTATCCTTAATTAGTGGAAATAAAAACGATGTTTTTTTTCTTTGTTTCAAATGAAAATAAATCTGAGTTGCCAGTTCATGATTATTTTAAATACATCAAAGAATACCGGAGTCTTTAAAGACCCGGGATCCTTAATTAGTGGAAATAAAAACGATGTTTTTTTCTTTGTTTCAAATGAAAATAAATCTGAGTTGCCAGTTCATGATTATTTTAAATACATCAAAGAATACCGGAGTCTTTAAAGACCCGGTATCCTTAATTAGTTGGAAAATAAAAACGATGTTTTTTTCTTTGTTTCAAATGAAAATAAATCTGAGTTGCCAGTTCATGATTATTTTAAATACATCAAAGAATACCGGAGTCTTTAAAGACCCGGTATCCTTAATTAGTGGAAATAAAAACGATGTTTTTTTCTTTGTTTCAAATGAAAATAAATCTGAGTTGCCAGTTCATGATTATTTTAAATACATCAAAGAATACCGGAGTCTTTAAAGACCCGGTATCCTTAATTAGTGGAAATAAAAACGATGTTTTTTTCTTTGTTTCAAATGAAAATAAATCTGAGTTGCCAGTTCATGATTATTTTAAATACATCAAAGAATACCGGAGTCTTTAAAGACCCGGTATCCTTAATTAGTGAAATAAAAACGATGTTTTTTTCTTTGTTTCAAATGAAAATAAATCCTGAGTTGCCAGTTCATGATTATTTTAAATACATCAAAGAATACCGGAGTCTTTAAAGACCCGGTATCCTTAATTAGTGGAAATAAAAACGATGTTTTTTTCTTTGTTTCAAATGAAAATAAATCTGAGTTGCCAGTTCATGATTATTTTATAATACATCAAAGAATACCGGAGTCTTTAAAGACCGGTATCCT